>OW028740.1:30541908-31154441 GCA_932294355.1 Aporophyla lueneburgensis
CCAGTGCGGTTTGGTGGATGTCATGTCTCCGAATTTTTGGTTCTAAGACATGCCGGTTTCCTCGCGATGTTTTCCTTCACCGTTTTGAGAGCAGTGGCGATGAAATAATTTACACAAAGTAATGCGCCTGCTTGGGTTTGAAGTCACGACCTACCACTCGTAAGTCGCGGTCGTTACCACTTGGCCATCACTGCTTTTTGCGTCGGGGGTTAAAAAAAAATTAGGTACATCACTTTTGTCGTTAAATTCCTGTTAAAAAGTCATATTTGCAGTGATAAATAGTACCATACTTTCCACTTCAAAATACACTATATATCTATATGATTTTCCATCAAGAAAAGCTGCCAACTCATTGATTGATTACTACACACTGAACGATGTACTCATTATTATAATTTAATGATATTTTCAAGCCAGTAAGATTCCACACTGAAAAAAAAACCACGGTGATCTCGGACTACGCGAATACCCTGGCTGTTCGTCATATCTTAATGATGGGAATTGCGTCTTACATTAGTGATTATATTGTCTCACAACAAACTGGTTATGATATGAAATGACGTTTTGGATTTAAAAGCAATGATACGACAAAAAATGTGGTGACTTTTTGCGCTGTTTTCAAATGTTTTAAGTTCCTTGAAATATGTTTGGTAGTTCCGTATTTTGATAAGACAAGGTGCTGGTACTAGGAACAAAACAAACGTCAAAATTACATAACACGATTGAGACAAGAATATTTTTTCCATTCTAAAGATTAAACACATTAAGTAAAAATAAAAACTTCATGAGAATTTAAATATCACTGCAGTCTTTAGTCATTGCTCTCTGACCGAAGTTGAAATTAAATACAATGGCTGCCACGCCGCTACGCATATGTTTCGTAGTCCGTCGTAGCATGTTGACTACGATTGCTACGAGGACCGTTTTTGATAAATAACCACAGAGGTAAGAGGCTGTATACGACATTTTTCTGATTTTACTAATTTACGTCATTTTACAGTTAAAATACTGAAGTCTATAGGTTTGAATGCACAACATGAAATATAATTTTAGTTATGATCAAATGAATGAACTACTTTTTATTTTTGGCGCCTGTTTGTTAAAAACGGAAAAATATCAAATTCCGTGTCGTCATTTTACAGTTCAAAATACTGAATGTCTATACATGTGTAAGTTTGATTGCACAAAATGAAATATAATTTTAGTTATGATCAAACGAATGAACTACTTTTTATTTTTGGCGTCTGTTTGTTAAAAACGGAAAAAAAATCTCAAATTCCTAATCTGTGTTCTGTAGAGTTCTGCATCATATCATTTGTGGTCAAATATTTACTTGACAAATAAGTATAAAAATCCGGATCATTTAAATTTAGTTTAAAATGAAACAATTAAACGTAAAATCTTTACTAAAGGGTCGTTCAATATATTACTACAGGTCACATTGTAATATGTTGATTTACTAACATGAAAATAACTTTGTCTTCGTTCTCGTCATTATGATTGTCTGTATTTTTCCCAAGGAAAAGATTTATTAAGATATAAACCTGTATATTTTCCTAGCAATTATTATATTATTGGTGGAACAGCAAATAACAATTTATTTCATATCAGTTGTAAACGTAGTTGCAAATTGTGACTACAATAAAAATACATAGGTTGATAGGTATAAAGAACGTACAAATGCATACCGGAAAAATTAAAAATTAACAATGCCGTGCCGGAACCTAATTGCGATAGAAGGATAATCAAACTGAATTCATAAGTTCTTCAGACATTGCCAAACGATTGAATGGCTATTTACGAGATTAGAAGTCGTATAAAGAAGCAGGGAACATAACAATGCTATTAAACTTTTAGGCATGCTGTCCGTTGACAGCGAAGTAGTTTTTTTAATCGTGATCGTTTTGAGCGTCTAAGATCGTCCCTAGACGATCAATCTGGCATAAGATCAATGCTATCAATTGGAATGAGATAAATATGATGATGATTAAAACTTTTTAACAAAAAAATTAAACCGCCGAAAAAATTTAAAAGCAAAAAATAATAAAGCTTAAAAAATTTTGTCGGCGCTATGAGTGATTAGTGAGTTCATTGATTTTTCAGCGCCGACTCAAAATTTTAAGGTTTATTATTTTTTGCTTTTCAGTTTTTTCGGCGATTTCATTTTCGCTCATAAAGTAGAATAGAGACATAGAGACATTACAATCAGTGAGTGAACAATCAATCATCCCCTGTTTTCTGACCCTTAAGGTTCGATTTTGTTTTCCAAATTAATATGGGACCACCTTCGGAGTACACCCTTTCCAATTAAAAAAGAATTATCACAATCACAATTATACTATGTAAAAAGTTATGCGTGGTCATACACAAAGAAAAATACGCGTCGAATTGAGACCCTCCTCCGTTTTTTTCGTCGGTTAAAAATATTTGGAAACGTTGCGTCAATCTAGGAATATCTCACGCGTTTTCGCTTCCAACCTTGGACTGAACCACGGCTGAAAGCGAGAGAGACTAAATATTGTGACGATGGCACATTGCTGTTGTACCCAAGCTAAAACTCACTTCATCTAAGGTAAAATGTTTACAGCATAGATCGGTGCTTTGTGTATGTAACGTTCAGTACAGCTTATTGATTATCGCGGTGCTGATGACGTCCAAAGCCGAGTAACAGACATTCCAGACAAAGTAACTGTTTTAGAATATTAATTGCTGTTCTAGATTTACCAAACTGTAAACTTAAATGTTTGCTATACGGTACACCTTTTTTGTTTAATTTCAAAATTTCATTGACGTCAATACCTCTTTCTAATAGGCCATTGACTGCATCAAAATAAAAGTAAGTACAGTAAGTACAGGATGTTTTCTATGTTGCAGTTATTCATTTGACCAGACAAAAAGTTGATTACTGAATAATTACTTATTCAGGAAGTCGGTGGGAAAAACAAAAATACGAATACAGTTTTTAGTGTCTATATGATATAAATTTTTACTTTTTCGTTGTGGTAGCTACTCGTCTTCCACACAAATTCCTTAACCTACACTAGCTATGTAAATAACAGTGGCAAAAATTATTATTAATAGTAGTAGACTATCATCAGTAAATCATTTATGAATATAAACTAAAGGGAAAAATATGTATTATTGAAGCTTACTCAAAAACCACTCATCAGAACGCAACAAAATTTATATGGGTCCACTCGAAAGGTTTCAAACAAAACGAAGTATGTTTGTTCGAATTTACCACTTCAAAAAAAAAAAGAAACGGATTAAAATTGACGGAGATGTAAAAACGATTCGATTTGAGACCCACTTCCTTTTTTTGAAGTCGGTTGATGATCATTAAAGAACTAAAGAATCGGACAAAGTAACACTTTACACTTAAATATTCATTAATGAATTATTTAGTGTTTATAAAAATAACAAAATTATATATTAACTTAACCAAAACTATACACAAACTAAAATAAAGCATCGAAAAATTCATCCTCACCGCTGTCGACCGGCAATGTACCCAAGAGACTGGCGGCATTACCACGCTGTATAGCAATGCTTAGCCGCTGGCCAAAATAAAAACCAGCCCTTGGGTCACGAGAAGTGTCAACTAGCCGCTTTGAGATTTCATTAAAAAGGCCATGAGCACTCTGACCCCACGGCCCGAGGGTTTCAACCCCAAACGGCTCGAAAATATAATTGCCAATAAGGTTGCTATACTTTCGCCGCTTGAGGTTTTCCGCAGCCGCAGCGGCAGCGCCAGCACAGCAAGCCGAGCTAGGAAGATGGGATGGCGCCAGAGTATCGACACACGTTGCGTCCCACACTAAAGGCCTACCCACCTTCCAAGGAAACAAAGACATACCGTCCGGTCTCTTGCCATCGTCGCGTGCCAAGCCATTGGGTTCTAATACAGCTGGAACGCCGACGGTGACAAGAGCTCGTCGGATGATGTCGTTAATGTTTGCGTGCCGCGCTAAGCGACCCGCACTTCGGCTACAAGACAGGGCGTGGTGTCCTAGACTGTTGACAACTTCGCCACAGTGGCAGCGATGAGGAGAACAACAAGGAGCTCCTAGTCTTAGAGAAGCAGCAAGGCGGAAAGTAGTGTCGTCGAGCAAAGTGCCTATGTTCGACGACGGTAGCGCATGAAGCCACAGACCCGACTCCCATTTAACCACAGCCAGCAGGCGCGCACGCTCCGCAGTAGTAGCGGATGAGTTAAGTAAATTGTCTTGTACAACTCTGCAGAGCGGCTCATCCCACCGTCTCTGGGAAAGTGGGTTATCGGGTAGATTTGAATTCGGGCAAGCGAGTTTCCAGGCATCTATAGCCTCGGTGAAGCACGGCACATCAAAATTAATCAGTGTGGAAGCTAAGATTTTCCTGATTAATTTCTCAGTGCCGTAGACCGAGGATATGAAAGCCGGTAAACTAAGACTGGAAATTTTGCGGACACTTAAATTAATTGTAAAATTGATTCCAAGATAATATTCCTAGTTGATTTATATTTTGTTACGATACTATTATTATTTTGTTATTTAATTGATCTCATACTGATAATTTCAGTCTGTTTGATCTCACGCTGATAGCAATGTATGTATATTTTAAATGTTTGAAGAGTTTGTTTATTTGGTTGAACGCGCATATCTCAGGGACTACTGGTCCGAATTTAAAAATTCTTTTTGTGTCGGGTAGCCTATTTATTGAGGAAGGCTACAAAGTATATAACATCACGGTACAATTAAAAGGAGCAGAGCAGCAACGAAAAATGAACGAAAACTGGCAGGCAATTCGATGCGACGGGAAGGGTCAGGGGAGCAAAAATTTGACGCGGACGAAGTCGCGGGCAGAAGCTAGTTCACTATATAACTGACTCCGAAAGTTTTGCTATCCTGCCCCACTAGATACAGGCAAATGCCAAGTTTAGGGGTCCTATCTTCTGCAAGGGTTGCGGATTTGTTCGAAAGAGTTACAATGGCCCTGGGACAAGCAATTTAAGGAACACGGGTCGGCTTTAGTCAGAAAAAGTTATGCCCTTCCCACTCCGCCCGGAGCGGGAAACGTCATTTGTTGATTTCCCACCAGCAAAAATAAAAATGGGTCCAATTTTCTAGTACGATCTGCTTATGTATTACAATAGATTTTAAATTTGAAACTGTAACGAATCAAGTGCAGGAAAAAATTCACTCGTGTCTATTTTGTCAAGTAACTTTTGTCCGTGTTCAAATTAATGCGAATAGTCGCTTCTTTTCCCAATCAACAAAACAATAGAACCGGTGGTCGTGTCCCGCATCTCGTGTGGAATTGGCTTTAGCTTGACCAAACCCTTAATTCAACGAGAAGGTAATAGAGTTTCGTCTGAGATACCCTTTGAAGGAAAAACAAAAAAAAAGTATATCTAAACTAATATTATAAATGCAAAAGTAACTCTATCTGTCAGTCTGTCTCACTTTCCTGCTAAAACTACTGAACCGATTTAAATAAAATTTGGTACACAGATAGTTTAGAGCCTGAGAAAGGACATAGGCTACTTTTTATCCCGGTAGTATGTTCCCGCGGGATAATTTCCGACGTCCGATCGGGCGAAGCCGCTGGCAAAAGCTAGTATAAATATATCTTTGGGACACGCGCAAAAAATACAAACAGTAAAAAAAAACCGGCCAAGTGCGAGTCGGACACGCAGACAAAGGCTTCCGTAATCGTCATCATCATTTCAGCTCAATGACGTCCACTACTGGACATAGATTTGCCATTATCACCACGCTTGGCAGGCGAGTTGGCGATCGCAGTATGGCGGTAAAATGCACAGAGAACGCTTCTGCCTATTCACCCACGATGAGAAATGGGATGGTGCTTATCTTTACGCCCAGAACCACTCTCTTCGACTATCTTCAACTCCCTTCCGTACTGCAAGGCCAATAACGCTGAAAAAAACTTGTTTATTGTATGGACACCCCCTTTAATTTATAACTTTATCATATGTTTTTACATTGGTAATAGAAATATACACACTGTGAACATTTCAACTGTCTACTCATTACGGTTCATGAGATACAGCCCGCTGATAGATAGACGGCCAGACAAATGGACGGAATGACGGACGTATGGATGGCGGAGGTTTAGTGTCTCTTTGCCACCCTTTGGGCAGACATTCCTAAAAAGGAGGATTTAAAAGTAACAAAATTAACAAAACAGACACACGCAAGCGATGGCCGTTTTGCGTGAATATGACGCACATAAACCCCCAACTTGTTCTTTCTCTGCGTCATGTTAACCGCAAAAAACAAATTTTCTTTGTTTATTTTCTTTACATTTTTTTATGTTTTAGAAACCCTATTTACATATGAAAGCGAGTAAACCTCCTGCATTTAAGATGCACTGCGCAAAACCGTAGTTAGATTGAAAAACGATAAACTTATAGATTTAAATAGCGGTTTTAGGGGCAGAGGTTCTAAGTCTTAACCTTTTAAATGGTTGTGGAAGTATGTAATGGTATACCGTTCCTTTACATAGCATGAGCAGAAAATTGAGTACCAAAATAATTTCATCATTTCTAGATTATTCTGTGGAGGCAAAACAAAAGATCAATTTCCATTTGGTTAAATTAAATGGTCTTGTTTAGTATCTCCTGGGCCCCTTAGTTGATGCCACCACGAGGTTTTAGTCGTTAGGAGTCTGAAATAACCGCACGTTCCTCAGAGCGGAGGGTATCCAAGAAGATATCCCTAGATATAAGGGAAATTTATAAAGCTTGACTTTAATGGATGTATCGCAACCTTTATTCTTTCGGACTTTAATCGACTTCGAAAAAGGAGGTGGTTCTCCATTCGGTTGTTTTTTATGTTTGTTACCTCAAAACTACGTCATGTTTAACGATTAAAAAAATTTATATCTTATGTTTGATGAGGTATACTTATAAAGTAGTGTCCCATATTATGATATATCTTCAATAATACGTATTTTTTCTCTCTTAGGGTATGTTGATGATCATATAATAGCTTCCCGTCACTTTTGTTTGTACTGATCATATAAGGTGTATGATTTTGTGTGGTGTATGTACCACAACTAAAAAGTACAAAATACAAAATTAAAAGTTTATTTACAAAAAAAAAAAAAAAAAAAACAAGAAATTACTTTCACAAAAAGATACTCTAAAGTGAAAAATGACTTTAAATTCCGTGGCAAAAAATTAATAAATACAAAACTAAAGACCGGCCGCCCGGCCGGGCCGACTTCGAAAAAAAATATTTTTCACTTTGTAGTCTTTTTTGTTGGAAGTTGGACTTAAGAAGGATACATTGCTGAATGCGATTTATCCTTTTCACATGTCTGAATTGAAAGATTACTATTTTTAAAACATTTTTATTTCTTTATAGGTACTTACTAATTATCTTAAAATTGTAATATAATTTGTAAGGTAAATCTTAAAATAATAATATATCTTAAAATAATAATATAACCTAGGTCATCAAAAATTAGTCCACATCGTCGTCAACAGGAAAACTGCCTAACAGCAGCCGAACGTTGTTTGGCAATGCTGCCAGCTTTTTCTCGTCGACTTTAGACGACTGAGTTTAGCCAATTGAGTTTTTCTCTTAAATAACGGGTGTGAAACCGAATAAAATTTTATAGAAATATTTTTAATAATTTACTTCTTTGTTCTACAGTTTGTATACCTACATACATAATATCTCGAGCGACTACAAAAGCATTTGGTACGATTAACCGCACATTTCGCAAGTACGTCAACCTCGGACAGAAGGACACTCAGATTTCATACAGAGATAAACGTAATCACGAAAATACGTATTATACATGAATGGACCAGATTTGCACGTGTGATTAGACGAGTGCATAGAGTATTTAGTCATTGGAGTGGTCATTTGTGCTTAAGTGGCATAGACTCGCACATAAAATATGACCGTGAAATTACTTTAGTACGTCGTATATTGCTATCGAGTTTAGCTTTTTATGCTTAGCGATATAGTATGTAGTGCCTAAATAAAAGTAATCGGTATTGGTTTTGGTGTTATCCTATACTGTCCAGAACATCCTTTATTTTTAACGACTTCAAAAAGGAGGTTCTCAATGCGTCTATATTTTTTTTAATGTATGTACCGCAATCGAGGCAATCGTGGGTCGATTTCAAAAATTCTTTTTTTTATTGATATTAACTTTGTTGTGGTAGTTTTTGCGTTAGCCTCGATAGAACTTTTTTTATCCACGTGGTGTATCATGATGATGTTTTTTATGCTTTCTGTCACTGTTGTTTACCTGACCAGTAGTGGTACATGAATTATTGTTGTGGGGTTGATACCGTAATTCGAATGTGAATAATCCGAAATGATAGTTATTTTTTACTTTCCAGTGTTTTATTTGGAAGTCGGTTTTTTAAAGTATTTAAAACAACGAATATGTAATGTAAGAAAACTGAAATGCTGCCTCAGTTTTTTTTTAAACATATGTATGTATGTGTATGTGTGTATGTATGTTTTATCGACTGTAGCAGCCTTTCCCAAAGTGGGTGATAACGCCCCCTTGTGGGCGCTGCAGGCCTAAAGGGGGGTGATAAGAGACCCAGAAAAATATGAAGGCGTTGTGTAGAGGCTTCGGGGGGCGATTATTATTAAAATAGGGGCGCTAAAAATTAATTAATTCTCAAAGTGGGCACTAGACAAAATAAGTTTGGGAACCCCTGATCTAGACCGTCTTAATTGTATCCTTGACAATCTGTACAGCGACTCTGACGCCACAATCAATGGGGCTACCTACTGGGCCTTAACAGTATAAGCGACATCATATATGTTGCCTACCATCGACACAAATATTTGATAGAAGCAATAAGATACATATCTGCAACATTGCCAACTTTCCGTATGTACCCTTCCAAAAATCCACTTATTTGACATACGGATCTTTCAACAAAATCGTATAGCACTCCATTTACATATTACTCCGCAAAGTTTTCATTAGCTTTTCATAAAATATTTTTTTTTTATTTTTTTTTATTTATCCTATACTGTCCCACTGCTGGGCAAAGGCCTCCCCCAATTTCTTCCAGGAACTCTTGTCCTGCGCCACCTCAAACCAGTCGTCGCGGTATGCATCTAGGTCATCTCGCCACCGCTTTCTGGGCCGACCGCGGTGGCGTCGTCCATCTTCAGGCACCCATTGTGTGCAAACCTTTGCCCAGCGGTCATTACGGCTAATGTGGCCCGCCCAATCCCATTTGAGCCTGGCAGCCTTTTTGCCTAAGTCGGTTATACCCGTTTTGAAACGCAGCGTGGTGTTCCGAATTCTGTCTTGTCTTTTTACACCCAGAATACTGCGTTCCATCGCTCTTTGACAAACTCCAAAGCGGAACTTTTGAGACTCGGTGAGCGACCAGGTCTGAGCACCATAGGTTAAGATGGGCAGGATACACATGTCGATGAGATTGCGCTTCAGGGAGATCGGTAGATCACCCTTCATTAGCGTCTTCATGGACCAGTAGCTTTTCCAGGCGTTATCGATTCGGCGGTTTATTTCTCTTTCCTGCCTGTTTTCGAAAGAAACTAACTGGCCCAGGTAGACATACTCATCCACATATTGTATCTCCTGTCCATCCACTTCAACTCTACGCTTAGTGCTGTCAGTCATAATTTGAGTTTTAGACCGATTCATCTCAAGTCATAAAATAATACATAAAAAAATACTAACATTAAATGTGTTTTAACATACATCATAAAATAATACTAACATTAAATGTGTTTTAACAATCCTGTTTGTTTCTCGTCTTAAGGGAGTTTAAAACCATCGAAGAACTTTAATTATAAATTATACCTTTGGTACTACTTATTACATGAGTCTTTTAAGTTAAAATGTCTTTGAACTCAACATATCAAACAAAGACAAATCTACGAAATAATGATGCTACTGAGAACATTTATCATTGGATTATTTTAGGCTAAATAAACCTTAATTTGGGTTGACAGTAAGACTAGCTATTCCCATGCGTTCACCCGTGTGGATTTTGATATATCCCAAGGGAACATGCTATCAGAACAAAAAGTAGCCAATGTTACTCCTTATAACATGTACTATCTGCCAGTGAAAATCGCTTATAATATATTTTCCTACCCTAGTTGAGTCTACGTCTTTTTCTAGCTTAATGTTATTGCAAGTGGTAATGTAACACATAACTACTCGTAAATGTAACAAGGTAAAATAAATGACCTTACAAGTAATAAAACAAAGCATGATATTACTAATATTACTAATAGGTGTAATAAAGTGCGTAATTAAGCTGTTAGGTAGGTACCTACTGGTTATTAATTCGTTTACAGAAGTGACTATTCTAACACCTTGGATTGGTTCGTTCTATAGGTCAGTAGTGGAAAAGTCAGTCAAAAAAGGTGTTAATTGATGTTCGGAATGGTGAAGTTCAAATGTTTCATCAATGAAATTGTGTGGTAAGTTAGTTGTGGGCAAAACAATTGTACGTCTACGTCTTACGTATGTTAAATGAGAGGAAAATAAATAGGGATGATAGTAGTTTTATTCAATTTTATATAAGGTAGTTAGTCTTCAGCATATGTATTGTTTACAGAATACATATGAAGCATCTGAATATCAAACTGGCTAATAACTGAAGACATGTCAGAAACCAGCGTCCTCTCTCAATGATAAGTCCATTTGTGTATCATGTATCGCCTCCAGGAACTATATTAGCATTCACCAAAAGGAGCATATATAGAATAGAAAAACTCTTAGACACTTTCACATAAAAACCTCAACCTTTTCATAAAAACTCAAGTTGCAAAACGAATAGAAAAAAAAAAACAAATTATTCAAAATTCGAAACTGTTCCAAGGATAATATTATAAAAGTGTACTCACACGGTCGCAAGCGGTCGTCATGGACCGCGGTCATTCGGATCTCGCTCCCGATCGCCAGTTCGCCACAATTCAGTTAGCCGGTGGATATATCTAGAAAGGTAAAGTTGCGACAGTGTGGACGGTTGCAAAACGCTCGATTCCGAGTCGTGTTGCCGGTTCCCGGCTTGTGGAATGCTGCATGATGGATTTTACGGTACGAGTTAAGGCTATACTATTAATGATGTTAGGTTAGAAACATAAATCTGTCTATAGAAACGCTGTTCATTGGTAAACGCATCGCTTGAGAACGGCTGGACCGCTTTGAAAAATTACTTTTTAGGTTCACAAAAAAATACCGATCCTGGATTTTTTTTTCAATGCACGACCATTTCTTTTACTGGAATATGACGCTACGAGCAAAGTGCGTGAACTCAAGCAAAGCGAGCCCCTCACAAGACCAGCACCTGGAGCAAGCCCACTATCAAAACGAGCGAGCACTATCCTCTCACTCGTGTCGAAGCCGTGCTCGCTTAGATCGCTCGTCTCGAAAGTCCTTCACTTGCATATCAATGAAAAGCTGGAGGACGCTGGTTTGCATATATAAAATGCACTCTCCACTCGCTTTACTGGTATGAAATGTGACTGGTGGTGTAAGTGGGCTCGCTTCGCTCGCTCCATTAAGAATATGCTTGCAACATGTATTTATTTATTCGTAGGCATTTAGTCGTTTTCATTTCTTCCCGTGGGTGTCGTAAGAGGCGACTACGGGACTTACTAGAGAACGGGCAGCAGCGTTCTCTATACATTTTACCACCATACTGCGATCGCCACGCTTTCATAGAAAACAGTTTTTCCATTATTTTCTACTTTTTAGTTTGGTTTTCAATGAAAACGTGATTTTTAGTGTTTCAAAATATTATTTTTACGTTCTGTATAACGGCACGAAGCTGGTTTCCAGTGAATCATGCAAAACATGAATGGGGATGTCAACAAGACTTGTTTAACATCCTTTGCCTTTTCATAAGTGTTGGTGGAACTGGACTGGTTTAGGAAATGGGTTAAATCCACTCCTTAAACCAGTCCAGTTTCTCACATTGTAGATATACAGTGAACAACATGATGTGCTATGATTTTTGTATAATATCATAATCACTTCTAAAAATTCTTTGATCGTTAGTTCTTTCCAAATTCTTGCGTATCGACTAATAAGCCGATGTTCAAGCCGCAAAATTATAATATCTATTATGAATACTAACTAGCCCACGATTTTGAATAATTTGAGAAGGTGGTGACCTTGATCATAAACAGCCTATAGCCGGTAGGCTTTTAAGCTATTTTTATTTTATTATTAATTTTATTAATGATATCATCTGTTTAGAATGTTCATGCTTAATAAGAAACTGTTGCACATCGATCTTTTCGCCATTAAGATGTGCAAGCTCTACGTGGTAATATATTCTTATTTCAGTAGGTAAATAAACCAAAAAAATACCTAAAAACCATACCAACGAGTTCCATATATCAATTATAATAGTTATATACTACCGACCTTTTGCAGATATTAACGCAAAAAGGGCTTCAAGAATGTTAAATGCCTTATAATCCACACTAATCCACACTATATATTATATATTTATATATATTATATATTTATATATTTTATATATGATATTATAAATGCAAAAGTAACTCTGTCTGTCTGTCTGTCTGTCTCGCTTTCCTGCTAAAACTACTGAACCGATTTATATGAAATTTAGTACACAGATAGTTTAGAGCCTGAAAAAGGACATAGGCTACTTTTTATCCCGGTATGTTCCCGCGGGATAATTTCCGACCTCCACGCGGGCGAAGCCGCTGGCAAAAGCTAGTATTTAATAATATTGTGTTACTTCATCATTGGGTTACTAGCATGTTTTTTAGAAGTGATTATGATATTATACAAAAATAATAGCACATCATGTTGTTCACTGTATATCTACAATGTGAGAAACTGGACTGGTTTAAGGAGTGGATTTAACCCATTTCCTAAACCAGTCCAGTTCCACCAACACTTATGAAAAGGCAAAGGATGTTAAACAAGTCTTGTTGACATCCCCGTTCATGTTTTGCATGATTCACTGTAAACCAGCTTCGTGCCGTTATACAGAATGTAAAAATAATATTTTGAAACACTAAAAATCACGTTTTCATTGAAAACCAAACAAAAAGTAGAAAATAATGGAAAAACTGTTTTCTATGAAAGCGTGGCGATCGCAGTATGGAGGTAAAATGCAGAGAGAACGCTGTGGCCCATTCTTTAGAGATTCCCTTAGCCGCCTGGGATGGAGCTATTCTTTATGTTTAGCACCACACGGAACTCCATTTCTACCACGCCAAAAACAATGATGACACTGCATTGCACAAACCCACACACAGTAACTGACTACAATAGTAGTCTAACTGACCACAATAAAAACAATTGCGGATCTAAAGAATGCAAAGGTCAAACAATGCATTCCAGTAAGAAGAAGCCGTCATTCTATTTTAGGTGATTCCATTGCACAACGCTAATGGCTATGGTTATATTTTGAAAAGCAAGGTCAAAATATTTTTAGATCGAGTCAGTATTGAGTTTGGTTAAACATTGCCACAGAGATAGTTTGGACCGGTACTGCTCACGCCTACGAATTTTATGGGTGGCTAAAACTTGTTTACGTCCTTCAGACAACCTTCACGACTTAGTCAATTCTTTTCTTCGATATATGAAATCGTTTGTAACTCTTTTAATTACTGGCATATTAATGCTTGTCTTGCTGATCATGGTTTGTTATTATTATTCGTCATTTAGAGTGATATTGTGTGCACATAACCTAGCTTTGCATATGTAAGCTGTCACGCCCTTAATACCTGGAGGTTTTTATTTAGATACTAGCTTTTGCCCCCGGCTTCGCCCGCCTGAATGTCGGAAATTAACGCAGGTATTTTTCTAAAATATTTTTTTTTTTCTCAAATAAATGTAGCCTAAGTTACTCCTTAATGTATCAGCTACCTGCCAATAAAAGTCCCGTCAAAATCGGTCCAGCCATTTCAGATATTAGCCGGAACAAACAGACAGACAGACAAAAATTGTAAAATATGTTGTTTTGGTATATGTACCGTGTATACATCCATATACACTTATTGAAGGTTATTTTAATATTAAAAACAGACACTCCAATTTTATTTATTTATAGAAGATGTATAGATGTGTAGATTAAGTTGTCTTAACTTTTTTTTTGTTTCGATTTCATTTTTGGTATAATGACATGGCTAGCTGACATATGGATAATAAATTAATTAAATGTTCTGTGTCTCGCAATGTTAATTAACTTGCTGTTTAGAATCAAGTTGTATAACTGTGTAGCTGGGGAGTTGGTTGCGCCATTTCTCCTACCCAGGTAGGAATTGGTGAAGCGCGGGCCTTTTAGAGGACTTTCTCATGTAATTTTGACGTTTAAAGAGTACTGATTCTCAACCTAATTGGAATAAAAAATGGGTTTTGATAAAAAAGGGTATTATATAATAAAATATGGGACATGGAAGAAAAATACTTGCTTTAGTCGCAAAAAATTATCTTGAATTCTAGTCTTTGCTCTCAGATTGATATCTTTAATATGACAAATGTGGTGGACTCTGCTGTTAATATATTGGCAATACTCATAGCTAGTTCATCATCATCATCATTTCAGCCGCAAGACGTCCACTGCTGGACTTAGGCCTCCCCCAATTTGGGGGGCTTTGCCATAATCGCCACGCTTGGCAGGCGGGTTGGCGATCGCAGTATGGTGGTAAAATGCATAGAGAACGCTGCTGCCCATTCTCTACCACACGGCCGTAGCTAGTTATTGCGGCCAATTACGAAATTGTATACCAAAGCATTGATTTGCCAATGAAAATATCAGAAAAAGTATGAATCAGCTGCATCTCACGCGAGTTGCATCAGTGAGCGAGGAAAACTGGTCGTTTTTGCGCTGTTAGCGACTTGCAACCTCCACCGGTGCAACTGGTATTGCAATATTACTATTTGATAGTACTAGAAACTGGATAGCTTAAAATGACTCACTTATTCCAAAGGAGGCACAAATATTTGAAGTGATATGGCTTGCCAGTGAGAGCGAACAAGAACAAAATGAACTAAATGTCAGTACCGATATCGGCCACGCGCCGTACAATCTTTTTCATAGTCCAGTATATGGCCCGTGTCTGGCTTTTGTTTTATGGCTTATTTGTTATACAATGAACAAAGAAATAGAGCCAATAGAGCTCTTATAACAACAAACATTGCATTGGTCAATCTTCTGTGAAACTATGTAGTCTTTCGTATTAGGATGCTATTTAGCAA
This sequence comes from Aporophyla lueneburgensis, assembly GCA_932294355.1. NCBI lineage: Eukaryota > Metazoa > Arthropoda > Insecta > Lepidoptera > Noctuidae > Aporophyla > Aporophyla lueneburgensis. The sequence goes on from OW028740.1 coordinate 30,557,119, forward strand.
CTCTTCGTTAGTGAGCTCAGTTTTACTGTTTCTTAATTAAATTAAACTTTTTAAGGTTACCTAAATAAAGAAATAATAGTAGGTAAAGAATAGAATAAATACCAATTAATCAAGTTCTGGAATCACAGATATTAGATACCTTTCACAACACTTCCAAGAACATAAAATCACAGCCTATAGCCAAAGATGATCACTATCTATACAGTTATCACATTAATTGTATGCAGTATACCCATCTGGAGGTACTGGGTCAAGGTTACTGTACACGCCAACATAATTCTGTGCTGTGTCCGTCCATCCGTTTCGTCACGGTGACAGAGTTCAGCACGCATGATGACATGTGTCACGAATTTTTGTCGAATATTGAATGGATTTTCTTTTGTTTTCGTTGAAGGAGTGTTGACACATGTCTTGGATGATGCGGTAAAATATTTGGTCTTTTGTTCTACAAGATGCATAGTGTTGTCAGATTAGATTTATAGAACTAACCATACCAATCCATTTGTAAAATAAGATTGTTATTTACAGAAAGACCGTTCATTCAAGTTTGGAGTTGAGCTGCATGAATTTTGTAAAAGCGTATATTGACTGGAGGGGTCCACTAAATCTGTGTGTTATTCTAAAGACCATTTCAGACACAAATCTACAAGGTCTGCACAATATGATCTGACCAAGATTATGTATGGAATTTAAAAAAGACTGTGACTTTTGAGTTTTGTTTCGGCCTTTCTTCTCAATCTCATCTAGTTTTTAAAATATGAGTGGCGTGTTTGTGCAAATCTACATAAAGAAACTAAATAATTTATCATTAGAGGCAGTGTTTAATGATAAACCTGCTACAATAGCAATAAAATTTAGTATTTACATTTAGTATTCAGTTGTCCTTTGTCAGATATTCAATATTTATATTGTATCTGAACAGCCGAATTTGATAAATAATGTGTCAAGGCCATAAAATGATTAGGTCTATTTTAGGCCCATAATTTCAAGGTCCGTTGGTGCAACTTTTCTTTCCATAAATTACTTTCAAATTAAAATTACGTTATGCATATGTTATTAATTTGCAAACGATCCAACTATAAGTTACACGAGTTTAAAGAGCCAAGTGAATGTCAAAAGGTGAGGCAGGGGGCAAACTAAATGGCAACGAGATGGTATACTTTGCCTTAGGGTTTGTTTATATGCTAAGTCACGGCTAGTTAATTGCAATACTATATATTATAAGTAATAATAGACGCACGGAGTGATTGATAAGATTAAACTGTGCTTGCCGCGGTTGGTCCTTCTAGGGGTGACCTGTGAGGTTTACATACCAAGAAAACTCCGTGCTTCAGCAATTTCATATAATGTTTCGTAGAAACGAATAAACCTATCTTCACCGTTAGTTTAGGCGGTTCACCCACTGAAGATGCGTCCCACCGCGGTGCGCGGAGCGACGTATAACGCACGGGGCGCCTTCACGCGCATTTCCGCGTCGGCAGTGTGTTGTGCTAGGCGTGATTTCTATATAAATTGAGATACTTGCATACAATGGTAAAATCTGGCAGCCCGCGCTACGCGACGGGGCGCGGTGCAGTGGGTGGAGCGCCTAACGTAATGTTTTAAGTGTTTGTTATCGATGTTTGCAGAGCTGGCCTCTCCTAGGCTACGCCACATAACTCTATCTAATTCCTCATAGAATTTATCCTACTCAGCTTCTTAAGGTCGTCGCTCCATCTATCTGGGAGTCCTACACTACTAGCAGACGATTCCTGAAGTGGAGACCACATCTTGCCAATATGTGGTCTCCACTTCAGGAATCGTCTGCTCTACCGGCCATCGATTCTTCGACTAATATGGGCAGCCCATTGCAATTTTGGGTTGAATATTTTCAGGTATTTTTAAATCACATTACCAGGCTTGTGTATTGTATTTCTAAATAGCATTACACAATCAAAAACGACATTGTTCAGATAAAATCAAACTAATTTACTAAGAGTCCTACAATACAATCTATTGTCAATTTGTGTCTAAATTAGAGCCCGTGGGACTTTACGCAATAATTAAAAAAGTCTTAAGTTCATTGTTCAAGTGTACACATATGTTGTGAGAGCAACTTTATATGTTCTAGTTATGGAAGATAGTTTTCAATCTGCATATTCAATTCAGCTAGTCGTAGTTAAAAAACAGACCTCAAAAATCATCCAATTATGGTAATTTCAATTCAATTCCATTACCCAATTTAACAAAGCTTTCCAAATCCCAAGCACGAGAGAAACCTATAAATCATAAGCACACGAATTAACAATTATTTTTAGAAGACCACGCAATTTTCAACATTGACCCCGCCCTTTGGTCCAAGGTCCAACCGACCAAACATTGCAGGTCAGGTTGAACGTTTGGTCTCTTGCGAAAATGCGATGGCATAGTTTGATTTCACGTGTTTAATTATAATTACAGTAAGTGTGGGGCCCATTTTTTAACACCTACAGGCGACAATTGATATGTTACAATCTGATGTTGATTATGTTTTATTTTTCGTATAATTCTGCTGCAAAACTGGGACAGGCAAATGTGAAAACTATGCTGTCAAACCTAGTTCCCAACACAAACAAGGAGTGATGTGTTTTATTTTTTTCATTTTTGCGTAAATAAGGCGTTGTTGTGTTCTTTACGAATACTCCGAAATTGGCCAACCATTTCCCGAGACACCCTAAAATGTGGAGAGGATTGTGGCTTACAGCCATTCGTAGAAAGATTTAGAAATAAACTGATTACTATGAAATATTAAAGGATTTAAATTCTGACACTTTCCAATGTTAAATACTCTATGTAAAATATTTAAATCACCGAAACACCACCATGCGCTCCAGAACTTTAGTGGCGGATTGTACAAAAAACAGCCAGGCGAAGGTGGGAGTGGGCTGGACATGTCGCGCGAACGCATCCGGAGAAATGGGCAAAGATCGTCATAAACTGGACATCAGAGGAAAGACATCACCGTCGAGAAAGGCCACAGGGAAGGTGGTGTGATGATCTGAGAAGATTTGCAGGGCCATCATGGCCAGAGAACGCACAATAAATTTGGACGGAAAGACGGGAGGCCTTACCCAAGCCTTGGATAGGCTAGAAAACACTGAAAATAACTCATAAATGAACACGAAAATTGTAAATTTATTGCAGGCCGTAGGGACCTATGATGACGCCATCTGCGATTACCTTTGTCTGACCTTATGTTTTGGCAAAACTGTTCGTCACATTGCCAGGTATTATAAGTAAACAGGAGATTTAAATGTTTAATAATGGCACCCAAAACCAATTAATGATATAATTAAGTATGGTCTCCAAAAATGTCTCTTTTTTAAAGATGCATCAACGTTTTTGTTTACAGTCTTACTTATGTTTTGAAGTTTCATATCATGCAGGGACTCTGCGGTTAGGACAAGTTTTATTTTAGGGTTTCGTATAATTATCAGAAGGAAAAAACGGGACTCTTATTTTTATTCACTTCATTGTCCGTCAGCCTGCCTGTTTGTCAAGATCTCAAATACGTAAGTCTACGTTCCCATGAAGCTACTTCTTACAAGTCACAGCAATAAAAAAAATATGCGACATATTATATATTATGTCGAAAATAAATCAAAACCTATAGGTATATAACAGGAACTACGCTATAGCGTAGTTCCTGTTATATACATATCTATAGAATCATGAAGTTTAGGACAAGGTAAGGTCTCACAACACAAATATAGGAAATACTTCGAAAATTGATATTTTATGTTAAAGAACTTATATTTGCTGTTGGAGAATTTACATGTGCATCGATGTATCGCAGAATAAATTTTCAACCTTCATTGCGTGCGTCCCGACAGAAACATTGCCAACTTTTTGAAAATCCTGTTTGTATGTACTTACAACTCAGGAGCAAGGTACTTTTCAAACCAGTTATACAGAACTTTTATTGGTTCAGTGAACCTCCATTATTTGGCAAACAAGTCTCCATACCGTTATAGCCTAAAATCTCAAAGCGCTTTTTTCAACTAAACAATTTACTGGCAGTATTGATTTCTTAAGGAGTCAGTTAAAAAGATTATGCCCATTTCAAATATAGTAGGTTCATTTGAGGAAGAATGGACAAGGAACTCCATGTGGATTCTTTAAAATAAGCCTTAGAGATTTCAATTTACTTGCAATTTCAATAGCGAATATACAGAGCACACCAATACTGGTTGACGGGAGATATAATGATAGAAATAGAAAAGTTTCTTTAAAATTATTGCTTAAAATTTGCTTTGAGTTGAGTTATATCAGTTTTAAATATTTAATTTTAACTTTGTATAAAAAAAATACGCATTTATAAACCAAATTGCAAATGATCAAACGGGTATACCTCTCAAAATACAGTCCCAAAAATAAAAATATTCGAGATTCAAAAATAAAAGTTTTTCAATGCCTCTGAGGATATAAAAAAACTTGTTTCTTTGCAAAGCAACGTTACTGCAGGCATTTCGAAAATAAAATATTTTTAGCAGCAACGGATTTGAAGTATCCAATCATGATTGCAACATGTTTTTATAATGACGGACACAAAACGTATATATTTGTTGACCCAACACTGATTGATGAAATGCAATTAAAGAAACCAGGAGTATGAATTGATGAGGTTCACTGTCGAATTATCTATGTATTTAATTATTAAATTGCGTTTTGGCATTTTTTTTGTTCCCGTGGTGACGTAAAGAACAGAATCACCCATTTTCTTTCCGTGGGTTTCGTACAAAGCGACTAAGAGACATACTGGAGAATGGGCAGCAGCATTTTCTATGTATTTTACTACCATATTGCTATCGCCAACCCGCTAGCTAAACGTGGCGATTATGACAAAGTCCCCTAAATTGGTCGAGGCCTATATCAGTCACATCAGTCAACCGTGAATAGTTAACGTTGCGCCTTACGACTGATCTAAAAGGTCTTAAAACACCAGGACTCTGTTGGATGTTTCTTAAAGACAATCTTTTACAACCAGTACGATTCTGATAAAATTGTGATTGTATTTGCGAGCCGAAGAAGAAGACTGCACCAGTCTAATTCTGTCCCACCGATTTCTATGATAAATCTCAGCATTTTTCATTTAATTTTGTATCTTAGCGGCATTGAGGACTGACGCTAAGATATATAATGATATCTAACAATTTCTTAGGGTATGGATGGCAAAAAGTTCATATATCTTTGGCCCTAAATTCAGCTGCACGAACTATGCAGGATTGATTCTGGGCTATTGTCTGTGGGGAAATGTATACGCACTTGAGATCTGAGCCAACCGTAAACCCCCATCTGTGGAGATTGTTGTGGATTTGGACCGACTTGGGTTCGAAGTCGGCCAGAGCAAAGTTAGCTTTGGTGACGAAGCATTTATAGGCATCTGATATATAGGTGTCTAACTTTAATAACTTAATATTGGATTACGATGTCCATAACAAGACTTAAGGAACAATTCATAAATCATCCAAAATTTATATTTCATTGAATGATTCCACTTTCACACAATTAACACATTACAACACTCCTGAGCTCAAATATTGTGAGGTTAACCTTCAATATTAGCCAAGTGACAAGTGTCTGCTAAGGCTTGCGACATACCTTGCGACACATGATCGGACATTAGACCGGATATCTGTTAGTTTGGACCAGTTCTTAGCAGACTAGACTTGTAGTAAAAGTATGTGGACTATGTAGGTAGTGAGTAAAGGAAAGATGTATAGATAGTTGAAAGGCGTATAGATATAAGTTAGGAAGCTGAGACTAAAATTGTTTTAATCTTGTCCATTTGTATTGCACACACTGGATTTGTTTGCCAAAAGACAAGATGTCACACTCGTCATTGAAAACAAACCGACGCGTGCGCAGTGTTACTTAAACAATATGCGAGGAAATCTTGATTTAGATCTCTAGCTATGATAGAAGCCTTGTCTCCTTGTGTTTGTATAAATTATTGGAACGAAAAAGTAACGTGTCACATTTTTCCCTAAATCTAAAATAAAATCCTTCCAGTAATCTAGTTAGACTGAGGCGAATCCCCCGTGGGGAGATTCACCTCAGTCCTCAGGGGACGCATCTTGGACGATTTTCCATTTGCCCGCTCGAGATCAACAGTTGCCGGTGGGATTAGCGCTCTACATTTGATTCAAACATGATAGGTCTTTACCTATGAAATTATCAACATACCACCTGTTATTGGTTCGCTCACTTCCGTTCTGGAAATTTCGACCTGAAAAATGAACCTCGCGGTCGTCCGAAGACTTTGGTCGACAATGACGAATTAAAGGCGATTGTGGAAGCTGATGATACACAATCTACGGCTGAATTAGCAGCAGCTTTCGACGTTAGCGTCAAAACAATATTGGTCCATTTTCGTCAAATTGGCAAGGTAAAAAAGCTTGACAAATGGGTGCCCCACGAACTCAATGATCGCCAGCGCAAAGTACGCGTCAAGACGTGCCTTGCACTGCTCAACAGACACACAAATGAAGGAATTTTGAACCGCATTGTTACCTGCGATGAAAAATGGATTCTGTTTGATAACCACAAGCGCTCAGCAAGTTGGTTGGATCCTGGTTCAGCACCTAAACAATGCCCTAAACGAAAACTTACCCCTAGAAAAGTGATGGTCACTGTTTGGTGGTCTAGCGCCGGTGTGATTCATCACAGCTTCTTACCAAACGGGGTGAGCATTACTGCAGATATGTACTGTGAAGAACTGAACTAAATGATGGAGAAGCTGGCACATCTCCAACCAGCATTGGTCAATCGCTCGTCTCCGCTGCTCCTGCACGACAACGCGTGACCTCATACTGCACAGCAGACGGTCTCCAAGTTGCAAGAACTGGGGTTGGAAGCTCTCCGTCATCCGCCCTACTCATCAGACCTTGCGCCTACAGACTACTACTTTTTCCAGAATTTGGATAACTTCTTGGCGGGAAAAAAAATCAATACCCGAGAGGCAGTACAAAGTGCCTTAGAAGAATTTGTTGCCTCCCGTCCAGCTGATTTTTTTAAGAAGGGCATCAATAAACTGCCACTGCGTTGGCAAAGATGCATTGATTGCATGAGTGATTATTTCGATTAATACAAATAAAAAATATTTGAAAAAGTTAAAGCACCGTTACCTATGTAAAGACCTATTATAATTAATCATCTACGTAGGGACAGACAGCAAGAATATTATCATTTTGTTATTGCGAAGCAAACACCTAGACAGACATGTAGTTTTTTGTGTTCATTTATCGTTAAATTTTGTTGTGATGCAATTTCAAATTATGTCTCGCCACTCCTTTACTCTTGCAGTCCTTATTCAGTTGTTGTTTGTGTACAAACTACGATGGAATTTAAAGGGTTAAACCCACGCTAAATGCAGACAAAGCTTAGGTTCGGCAAGAATTATATTATAGATTATTCATCACTTTGACTACCGTTTTTTTTTCTTTTATGTAGGTTTAATATTCTTGACGTAAACATATAAACCATCCCAAACAAATCCTCTAAATGATGGTGAAACCTGCATCAAAATCAGTAGCGTAGTTCAGAATATCAATGCGGTGACACGGAGAGATACGAAAAATGACTATAATTTATAATCGTTTTAGATAAAGTCTGTATGAATACACTTTATTATATACTAGCTTTTGCCAGCGGCTTTTCCCGCGTAATCTATACATATAATAAAACAGTAAAAAAACTGTGTCTGTACATTGAATAAATTAAAAAAAAATTGAGGGGGGTTTAGAAACAGTAATAGAGCACGAAACCAAATAAAAAATCTGTCTGTTTGTTTGTACACGCTAATCTTCGGAACTACTGGACGGATTTGAATGTTTTTTTTTGGTATAGGTATTAAGTCTAGAAAACATATAGGCTTTAATTTATCTTGGAAACTTGAACACCTGATGCAGAACCGCAACGGACCAGCTAAACTATAAGAGATACAAAAATGATACTGTAGCAAAAATTGTTTCACGTGATGAGCATTTTCTGCTAAGAGAATAAATTTGAAGATCTGGAACACCTAATGTGGAACTCCAACAGCCCAGTTACACTATAACATATATAGGAATGACGTCTTAGCAAGAGTTGTTTAGCCTGATGAGCACTCTCTGTTGTCGTATAAAATTTGAAGATCTGGAACAGCTGATGTGGAACTCCAAGAGCCCAGCTACACTATAACATATATAGGAATGACGTCTTAGCAAAAGTTGTTCAGCCTGATGAGCACTCTCTGTTGACGTATAAAGATTGTAGATCTGGAACACCTGATGTGGAAATCAAAGCTTTCACTAATTTCACTGTGTAGTTATAAAATAACATAAGCTCGGAGTACCTCCACGCGGTGAAGGTGGTAACAGTTTAGGACTGATTTTCGATGAAAATTCTATGAATAATTGAAAATTTGACTCTTCTGGCTAAAACTCCCATTTATTATTTTATTTTATCGAAGAAATATGCCTTCGGGCTTATGTTATTTGAGTGTTTAATTTCCTTTTCCATTTATCTTCGTGACACGGTAGCCTACCCAGTAACACAGGGGAGCAGTCACTTAGATTTTAATTGATCAGGTATCTTCAGAATAAAACTATAACCATGCCTAGAAAGAGGTCAAATCTTTCCCAACGTTCCAAAGGAGCTAAAAGATTGAGGATCATAAGATCCCAAGAATCTACCGAAGAGCGTCAGGATAAACTTCATGCTGATCGAGAACATCAGGCTGCAACTCGCTCCGTAGAAACATCTTCGGATCGCGAAGCTCGCTTGCGTTCTCAGCGTATTTATGCATCTACATCCAGGTCTCTAGAGACTCGCGAGTCGGAGTCGGAGACGTTTACGGATAAAGAATTGCGCTTTAGTTCTCAGCGTATCTACGCATCTGCTGCTAGGTCTCTAGAGACAAGTGCGGAACATGATGCGCGACTGTCCGCTGATCGTGAACGTCACGCATTGTCTCTCGAGTCGGAGACGTTCACTGATAGAGAATTGCGCTTGAGTTCTCAGCGTATCTACGCATCTGCTGCTAGGTCTGTAGAGACAAGTGCGGAACATGATGCGCGACTGTCCGCTGATCGTGAACATCACACATTGTCTCGCGAGTCGGAGACGTTCACTGATAGAGAATTGCGCTTGAGTTCTCAGCGTATCTACGCATCTGCTACTAGGTATCTAGAGACAAGTGCGGAACATGATGCGCGACTTCCGCTGATCGTGAACGTCACACATTGTCTCTCGAGTCGGAGACGTTCACTGATAGAGAATTGCGCTTGAGTTCTCAGCGTATCTACGCATCTGCTGCTAGGTCTGTAGAGACAAGTGCGGAACATGATACGCGACTGTCCACTGATCGTGAACGTCACGCATTGTCTCTCGAGTCAGAGACGTTCACTGATAGAGAATTGCGCTTGAGTTCTCAGCGTATCTACGCATCTGCTGCTAGGTCTGTAGAGACAAGTGCGGAACATGATGCGCGACTGTCCACTGATCGGGAATGTCACGCATTGTCTCTCGAGTCGGAGACGTTCACTGATAGAGAATTGCGCTTGAGTTTTCAGCGTATCTACGCATCTGCTGCTAGGTCTCTAGAGACAAGGGCGGAACATGATGCGCGACTTCCACTGATCGTGAACGTCACGCATTGTCTCGTGAGTCGGAGACGTTCACTGATAAAGAATTGCGCTTGAGTTCTCAGCGTATCTACGCATTTGCTGCTAGGTCTGTAGAGACAAGTGCGGAACATGATGCGCGACTGTTCGCTGATCGTGAACGTCACGCATTGTCTCGCGAGTCGGAGACGTTCACTGATAGTGAATTGCGCTTGAGTTCTCAGCGTATCTAAGCATCTGCTGCTAGGTCTCTAGAGACAAGTGCGAACATGATGCGCAACTTCCGCTGATCGTGAACGTCACGCATTGTCTCGTGAGTCGGAGACGTTCACTGATAGAGAATTGCGCTTGAGTTCTCAGCGTATCTACGCATCTGCTGCTAGGTCTCTAGAGACAAGTGCGGAACATGATGCGCGACTGTCCGCTGTTCGTGAACGTGGCAACATATAGGCTATACATAATTTATTTTGGAAAATGAACACCTGAAGCAGACCGCAACAGACCAGCTAAAGTAAGTATAATAGATATAAAAATGATGCCATAGCAAAAAATATTCCACGTGAAGAGCATTTTCTGCTGTGAGAATAAATTCGAAGATCTGGACACCTGTTGTGGAACTCTTAAGTAAAACTCTTAATAACATATTAAGGAATGACGTATTAGCAAAAGTTGTTTAGTCTGATGGGCATTTCCTATTGACATACAAAAATGAAAGATCTGGAACGACTCCAATCGTCTCGCTCATCCCATTGTTTTCCCGTCCCCGGACCTTAGAATTCTACATCAGACGTTTCAGATCTTCGATTTTGACGACCCCGTTGTCGCTGGCATAAGCAACAGGATCCGCGTACGAAGTCGCGGGCGGAAGCTAGTTTATATAATATATGAACCTTCCTCTTGAATGACTGTCTTTTGATGAAAACCGCACTAAAATCCGTAGCGTAGTTTAAAAGATCTAACCGTATAGACGCGGGAAGCGAGTTTATTTAATACTATGTAAAGATACACTTGGTGGTTGGTGTACAATCACCACCCAGTTTTGAAAATAAAGTTCAGAATTATTATTTATTTATTTATTTATTTATTTATTTATTCATAGGAGAACCAACAGCTGAAACATATGGATAACAATTGCATAAGAAACATAAAGCCAATTACAGGTTCTCACGGGTAAAAACAGAAAAAGTAATAGATATTTTATGATCACTAACAAGCACGATAGAAAAGATTACATAAATAAGGTACAATAAGCACTATACAGTTTTAAAAAAGTCGGTGTTCAGCCGAGCGCGTGCATAAGAGGTTTTGGTGGTAAATGGATCAAATGAGAACTCTTTACAAAGAATATTAAAGTCTTTACTCGCTCGCACCATGTATGAGTTATGCCTGTAGTTAGAAGAGGAAAAAGGAATGGAGATAGGTGGATTAAATCTAACTGATCGCTGAGGGACGTTGAAGCGAAGTTTATGCAGGAGATCAGGACAGTCAATCTCGTTAGATATAATTTTTAAAAGAAAAGTGCAATCAGCTAATCGACGACGGTTTATAAGTGGCTGTAAATGAAATTTTTTGCAAAGATTTATGTAATTATCAGAATGGTATGGTATACGCAGTCGAAAACATAGAAAACGAATAAATCTTTTTTGTATGTTCTCAATACGATCGATATACTTGCCATAACATGGGTTCCATATTTGTGACGCATATTCCAGATGACTTCTCACAAAAGAACAATAAAGAATCTTTAGGGTTTTGGCTTCCTTGAAACAACTTGCGATTCTCATTACAAAACCCAGTGACTTTGAGGCTTTGGCAACTATTTGCTCAATATGCACATTAAATAAAAGTTTAGAATCATGGACAACGCCTAGGTCACGTACACCATCAGATCTCTGTAATAGTTGCCCTTTAAGTTTGTAAGTTGTAGGGAGAGGAGCGCGCTTTCTACTAAAAGAGATTACTGAACATTTGGCAGGGTTCAAGTCAAGTTTATTAATCAAGCAATAATCATCCAATCTCGCCAGATCAGATTGAAGAGCATCCATGTCGTCATCTGATGATATAGCAGAAAAAATCTTCATATCATCAGCGAAACAAAGTAAATTTGAGTAGTGGAAACACGAGTCGATGTCGCTCACATAAATGATAAAGAGTAACGGACCCATCAAGGAACCTTGAGGAACACCGCTAGGAGCTGAAACCCAGCTCGACATGTAGTTACTGATAACAACAGCTTGAGATCGGTTTTCAAGGTAAGAAGTAAACCAACGAAGCAGATCTCCTCTGATACCATTGTTAAAAAGCTTTGTCTTAAGGATATTGTGGTCAATTCTATCAAAAGCCTTACTGTAGTCTGTGTAAACGACGTCGACCTGTGCTCCACCGTCCATTTTGTCCGTTAGAAAGTCATTCAACAAAGCCAGGTTAGATACAGTTGAACGACCCTTCAGGAATCCGTGTTGAAGAGGACTGAAAGACTGACTTAGCGCTGCATAAACTTGGTCGTAGACAACCCTCTCAAACACTTTAGCCAATATACACAGTTTGGAAATAGGTCTGTAATTAACAATTTCATTTTTGTGCCCTTTTTTATGCACCGGAGTTATAAAGGCAGACTTCCAGATTTGGGGAACAGAACACGAGGAGAGCGATTTTTTAAACAATAGAGATACTGGCAATGCAATGGTTTTAGCACACCCAATCAGCAATCTAGGTGATAAGTGGTCTGGACCAGCAGATTTAAATGGATCAATTTGACTGATAAGTTTAACTATAGCATCTAGGTCAATCTCGATTGAGTGAATATCCGAGGGTATATTGGAATTAAAAGCAGGTTGGGAAGGACAATAATTCGAAGGCACATCATTAGTAGGATTAAGAAAAGTAGAATAAAAGTGAGAAGAAAATGCATTACAAATAGATTCAGGAGAAGAAATCATCTCATCACCATACTTGAGGAAACTGGGAATTGTGTTGGATTTGGATCGCTGCTTAACAAAGCTCCAAAAATATTTAGGATTGTTTTGGATGGAGGCTTCTGTATCAGCTAAGTAGTTGGTGTAACATTCCGCTTCAAGTTTATTAACTCGCTCACGTAAATGTTTAAAGGTCGCGTCGTCTGAAAGTCTGCCATACGTCTTAAATTTACGGAGAAATTTAGCCTTCTCCTTAATCAAGCGCTTAAGTGTCGGCGAGTACCAGACAGGGTACGAACTGTGAAAAACTGTCTTAGTAGGAACAAACTTGTTTTGAATATCCTCTATAGTAGCATAAAAGTGGTTTACGGCATCATTAAGCGACATGTCAAAAAATACGTTCGTCCAGTCTATAGCCGCTATTTCCCTGTTAATAGCCGCAAAGTCAGCTTTACCGTAAAGGTAACGAGTAAAGGGAGCGGGAGTTAAGTAGGTGTACTCTGCAAAGTTCACGTCAATGCAAAGGGCCGGATGATATTTGTCGACAGGTAATAAAGGCATCAAACATTCACACACTGTAACAATTTCGTTGCATAAAACTAAATCTAAAATCTTACCATATTCATTTAATATTCCATTATATTGACTGAACCCTAAAATACGTAATTCATCAGTTAACACGTACTCGTCGCTGCTACAAACATTCACAGGTAATAATGCGTTGTTATTTGATTGCCACAAAATTCCACTAAGGTTAAAATCACCAATAACTAGATAATTATCAGATGGATTGTTTAACACTATATTACTTAAGCTATGGAGAAAATTAGATAATTGGTCGGAAAAAGAATAACCACGGTTTTGCCTACATAAATAGATAACGCAAACATTCAATTTAAGGTAATTTCTTGTGATTGGGTGACGTACACTCAAAGTTACCCACAAGTCTTCGGCGGAGGAGTGAAATGATGGTTGTGGAACAGCAGAAATACACTTACGGACAGCTATCAAGACACCACCTCCACGAGACTGACCCGTGAGACAGTAATCCCGGTCGCGACGCCACACAATATACTGATCACCAAATAACTCCGAGTTTGATATGCCGTCGACTAACCAAGTTTCCGTTAAAACAATCACATCATATGAACTTAAGCATAGTTGGCGAAAGAAAGATTCAGTCTTTGTTCGTAGCCCACGGACATTCTGATAATAAACATACAATTTTTTATTGTCGTTCAAAGCCATTGATAATTTACACAAGTTGTAGCAACAAGATTATTAGCACGATAAAGACCACTTGTATAATAATACGAAAAAAGACTAACGATTGCATTGTCGGTTACAATGCTTATAGACAATAAACACTCATCAATAGTGTAATAAAACAAAATAAAAGCGAATGATAAACTAATAAGTAGGGTAAGTAGGCATACACATTTGCTAAACGGCAAAAAATAAACAGCAATATCACAGGTAACTGTGTGAAAAAGCAGGCAGTAATTAGACTCAATAATGAGTGCGAGCGAGATAAGCATATATTGGGACATTCTAATGAATAGCACAGCGCGATAAAAGAAACATAAGACCCATTTACGAATACAAAAGCGAGGTGACGAATCCTCGAGTACGTCAGCGGTGCTAAACCTTTTACGAACAGTTGCTATTAGTAGATAATTAATAAAAATGATTTTACTTGTAGACATATGTTTGAATTGATAAAATAATGATAGCCGAAAGATGCGCCACTCTAATGCAGCTTGTTTAAATCTTTCTCTTTAGAAATTATAAAAACAGCCGATCCTTCCTGCCTGCGGACATGAATCTTTCCGTGTTTGACCCATACATGCTTATACTCCTTCTCCTTTGCTAATGTTCGGGTCTTGTTCAGCAACTTCTTTGAGTCAGGGTTAAGATGGTCATTCACATAAACCCGGTTCGATTGGCCCACAAATCCAAGGTCTTGGGCGGATAATGTTTTGAAGGAGCGTGCAGCAGCAACAAAGTCCTCCTTAACATATCTGTTCAGAAAGCTGACCACAATTGACTTGTCCTTTGTGTTGAACAATGGAATCCTGGATATGTAGTTGATCTGGGTTTTAGGAAATGTGAAATTAACCTTTTGGCTGATTGTATCCAGGATAGCGAACAGATTTTCGTCCTTTTTTAGGGGAATACCCTTTATTTCCACATTGTTCAGCCTTGACCTCTGGTCACTAGCGGACAGCTCCGATTTAACCAGATCAATGTCGGATTGAAGAGTGCACACCGATTCCTGGAGATGCTCCAGAACAGCAACCCTAGTCTCAATGCCTGCAACTTTGACGGAGAAATCATCCAGCCGCTTACTATCAAACTCGCGACTGTTCTTGAGTTCAATGAGTTCCTCCTTTATGCATTTCACATCATCAGACAGCGTCGGCAGGCCAGCCAGTTGAACCTTGAGCTCACGAACCTCATTCAGGATCGTTTCCAGAGACGCAGGTTCAGGTGTTGGTAATGGAGACAGGGTGGGGGTCGGTGACGGCGAGGAAATTCGACACTTTGGACATTTCCATGCCGCCCTTCGGTCAGCTCCTAGTTTTCTCCACCCACCCTCTGTGATGCTAGCGCAGCCAAAATCTAGATGCCGCTTGCATGAGGCACACTGAACGCCATCATTGAAGTCTGAATTGCAGCTGGCACACTTCATCATAGTTGACGTTAAGATATCAGTATAAGTAAAATGTTTAGCACTACTGGCAAGAGGACCGATCGAGCGAGGCGCGTAGGTAGGTACTTGTGAAACGATCGCGCAAAGTGCGTAGCGGGTGAGCGAAGTGCGTGCTTGCTTAGTGGGTGATCGCGAGGAACTGAACTAAATTAGGTAACATAATTTTGTATATGGCAATTCTTATTAATCGAACATTCCGAAATAAATGTTTGACAAATTCATTCGAATAATAAAATATGTACTTAATTTTCTCCAAAAAAATTACACTGAAATAATTGATCGAAATTATTACACCGAAAATAATTATTATTGTCTTGTACAATGAATTGTACGACAAAAAGAGTTCATTGACTGACGCATGCCTCGACGAATGCACTCAAATTGGCTATTGTCCTTTCTAAAGCAGCTCGGTTTCTTTATTCCGTACAAGGTTAGCTACTACATTTGCTGCATTATAGTAAATCAGCTGATTTACTACGTTCGTTGGAAGGAAAATTATGTTTTCTTTTTAGACCTTGCGCACCCAGTGTGCCAGTGAAAGATAAAATCGCATTTTATTTTTAGGTTAAAAATGCAACGCAGTGCTAACGTCTTTTTGCTTTATTGGAAGAAAGATTGTGGAATATTTCAATATGATTAGGGCCACGTAAAAATATCGTGTATGTACTCACGTAATCACGTATATGTCCCGTGTGGTGCAGGACGTAAAGAATAACACCACCCCATTTATTCCAGTGGGTGTAGTAAAAGGCGATTAAGAGAGACTGTGAAGGCGACTAGAGAATGTGAAGCAGCGTTCTCTATGCATTTTACCACCATATTGCGATCGCCAACCCGCCTGCCAAGCGTGACGATTATGGCAAAGCCCCCCAAATTGGGGGAGGCCTAAGTCCAGCACTGGACGTCTTACCACTGAAATGATGATGATGATGATGAAAAATATCGTGGTGGGATTTTATCGCGCACTGGGTCGTTTACTGTCGGTGTTGAACCGACAACTGAGAATCCATCGAAGTACATACCAGCGGGTCGAAAAAAAACATTGCTCGATTTTTAACTCGGTGCTAAGCAGTCCGCTGACAAACAATTCCCGCCGCGGTATTTTTACGTGTATGCGAACGTGTACTTAAAGACGAATCTCCCAGTTTTAATTGTGTCAAGGAAACTAAATAAGTTTTTTGGTAGAGCAACTGTGCCGCTTTAGCAGTAAGACAATAATTGCTCGTACAATGGGTAGAAGGGGCAGTGCTTAGAGAAGCCGTCTGTCTAGTAGTGAATGCTTTTTGGCTGAAATGATGATGGTTATGGTATAATTTGCCAGTTAGCGGCGCTTACTGCTACTGTTCCGTTAAACGTACTAAAGTATTGTCATTTTTCTCCTAGGAGAATAATTACAAGTTTCTCATATTGTGCAATGAATGAAGTTCTATTTAAATCAGAAAAAGCAAAAAGAATAGCGTCCTTTGAATTAATTAATCGTTAAAACATTTGTTAAACCGGTATTTCTCAACAAAAAATCTGATGCATAGTCCGATTAAGCTAATGACGACATTATCGTTAATGTTAAACAGATTATTTAAAATCTACATAAAATAACCTCCGAGCTGGGACATTGAACCTCAAGAATCCGGTTTAGGAGCATTCAAAATTCAAAATTGCGTAGAAGAATAAAAATAAAACAAAAGATTGATGGTTTTGGAAAACGAATACAGAAATCATTTAAATTTTGATTACCGAATAGGGCAAGGACGCGCCATAAAGGACGCCATAGAAATAGCTGTAGGTTATTTTTGAAGAATTTATTTTTAAAATTTACAATGCCATAAGGTTAACAACATTTAAAGAAACCTTCATGGAGTTTAATGGCTCCTATGTTTATGGAATGTTAAGGTTTGATGAGATGACATTAAAATTGAACTACTTAAGATTGGTATACTGCACTGGATACTTTAATGTGTCTCCAACATCGGCCTGGCCTCTTCCCAACTGCGTTGGGATCAGTCAATTACGATATAGCTGGGAACCAATATTTTACATGGAGCTACCTATCTGATCTCCACAACCCAGTTACTGGGAAAAACCTTAGTAAGACTTTTCTTAACTATAATTACATATTTTACTATGATTACAAGCTAAATTAGAGAAAATAAACGAAGAAAATTAAGAGAAAACCATTGTATCGTCCACTTTCTGCGCTTAAACGCTTTGTCAGTTTTAATCCTCACGATTTATAAAATCGTGAGGATTAAAACTGAATGATTCTAGAGACTGGTGCAAAAGCGTGGAGTGTATGAAGACGCACTGTGAATGATGATGGTGGCTGCTTTTATAAGATTCTAGTTGTTGCCCACGACTTTGCCTTTCCAGGATAAAAAGAACGCTATGTCCTTACCCAGATGATGGTAAATCTGTGTGCCAAATTTCATCCTGTCAGCCGTTTTAGCGTGAAACCGTAAAAAACTGTTTTTTTTTTTGTTGGACATCTCGTAGTTAACCGAAATAAAGTTATTACTACTTAAACGGACTTTTTCCCGGCGATTACTTAAAAAATAATTTAAGGCCTCCAGCCGGGACATATATACTTAAAAACTAAAGCGACTAAGACCTAAGGGCAACCCCAGGTGGGGAACGGATCTTGGCTTAGGCAGTCACTGGTAGAGGGGGCAGCAAGGGACAGGGTGGATCTGGGTTCAAATTATTTAGGGACTAATTTAAGACTACATGCGCAGCATCGTGGGCTGGCTCTTGCAAGGGTCGGGAGGGATAATTTAGTTGGAGTCGCGAAGACGGACGTCGATGGCGAGGTTGGTATGACGATTTGTGTGTGTGTGTGTGTTTTTCGAACTGTACTGGGTTCCTTTCTGCTCTCTTGGAGGAGGGTAGTAGGGTCGTAGGCGTAACAAACAGAATGATTTTCGTATTTATAATACTAGTAAGGATTCAACCCAACTTTGACAATAAGAGAATGTCTTAGCCAAGAGAATTTTAACACTAAACAACTAACAATGGAATGTCCCTCTAATTATCACGCAACTACTAACTCTATTTTATTAACACTAAAGTACTAAATATTTTAGAAATAACCAACTATATTGGGGTCGGCTTCCAGTCAAACCAGATATAGCTGAATACCAGTATTTTATATGAATCGACATTTCTTCCCGTGGGTGTCGCAAGAGGCGACTACGGGACTTATTAGAGAATGGGCAGCAGCGTTCTCTATGCATTTTACGACCATACTGCGATCGCCAAGCCGCCTGCCAAGCGTGGCGATTGTGGGCAAAGCCCCCCAAATAGGGGGAGGCCTATGTCCAGCAGTGGACTTATTACGGTTGAAATGATGTTGATGATGATATGAAGCGACTGTCTATCTGACTTCCACAGTCTACTTACGAGGTAATACGATACTCCTTGATAAGACTGGTTTTCATGTTATGAGGATTCTCACGTCAAATCTCCATGAATTACAGACGGGACCTACGGCTTAGCGCTTAACGTGCTTTTCGAGGCATAGAATTTCAGATTTTGTTGTTAAACATGCTCTTATTCCTATTGTTTCACGACTTGCTGCTTGGAATGTGTGTTTTGCTAAGTTGTAGTTTTTTGATAAAGTTAACTTGATTAGCTGGTTAATCCTGCGTTTTACTGTAAAAAACCCTTTACCTTTACCCTTTACGTGATAGAAGAATTATATTATACCTTATATGCTTAATAATAAATTATTACTCAAGTATTTGTAAGAGCAAGACAGGTATTATTGTCAGATTATTTATTTTCATAGCAAATGTTTTTCCTGGGAAAAACCGTGGTAATTTAATGATGACTTTATTGTGCCGCACTCTAAATTGAAGGTACAGATTTTTCAGTGTGGCTATAATGAGTGTAGAATATATAGGATGAAATCCCATATCCACGCGCAAATTAAAACCACGAATTCAGCACAACACTCTAGAACCACTGGTGTAGAATACTTTTGCAGGTAACAAAAATAAATACAGATATTTCTTAGGTAAATGCTACTCGATCTAAATGCATAAAATTAGATATGCTATTTCTTTTATAACTGACGCAAATTGCAGTTCAGGTGTTTCAGAATAATGCTCTGAATATATGGTAACAGGTTGCGCGTCAATATTCCATCCACTGAACAATTATTAAAATTCCAAAAAAAAAAATGCAACCTTGAATATTATAGATAAAATAAAAATAAACATTAGGTACTCACACGCACTTAACACAATTTCAACACACTCAAACTTTTTCGATACACATGCTAATATTTGTTTACTAAGCGTAGATCACGCCCTTAATTATCACTTGCGACTGGTAAGTCCGCGTTAGCACTAACTTACCAAAACGTTACTGAAACGCGACGCGTTACGTAACATTACAGAGGTAAGAGGTTACAAAATACGACCGCGAAAAATTTGCAATAATTATTTGCAACATTTCTAACGGTTTAGTGATTTTTATCTAGTTACTGCATTGTTTCATGACGTGTATTTTAATTGGTCAATTGTAGTTTTATTTTTAGTTACATAATTGATATAAATCTGTCTGATTCATTTATTTTCAGCATGGGTCATTCTGAGGATGATTATTGTCTAATCGATATAAATTCCACATTTTAAGGACTCTGATTTTGATTTTGATTCATCACCAAGCGGTCAAGCAGCGTTGTAATTAATAATTTCTATCTATTTAGTGCGCTCTCCATTTGTTACCATAGTTGAAATAGATCTAAATCTTATTTATCATACAAACATGTATGAATGATCATTAATGATTTTATTTCACGTTTATTACACGTCAAGAAAGGCCGAAACAAACCTCAGAGTTTGTTTATCACAGTCTCTTTTAAAATCTACACATAATTATGGTCAGATCATGTGTAGACTATGTAGATTGGTGTCTGAAATGGTCTGCGTGACGCGGCCTATCTGTAGTGTGCATTGGTTCATAGAAAAAGTACGAAAGTGATGAAGGAAGATTTGCACAATGCTTTACTATTATGCTATACTATATTGCGCGCGGCTTACCCCAGTCTGCACTGGCCTTAATTCACTTTTGCACATTCAGGGACAGGAGCCCTCCTAGAAAGCTCACTCTTGATGCTTATGGAGTGCCGAGAGTCCTCGCGGAGGTTTCACTTGCAATATGTAGGTGGTAAATTATATGGAATCAAAAGTGTTGAACAAAATATTACAATAAATTTGATAAAAATATTGCATTTAAGTAAATTATGCAAACATTTTTGTTGGCAAATTATGACCGTCAGTTTAATCGTAACCGGATAATGTCAAAATCCATACGCAGAACTAATAAAGGCACAGCCTTTATCTTAGCTGCAGTCAATATGCATTGTAGATATGAATTTATTTTAAAAAATACGGTTTTTGCGTAAATGTACAGACGCCAACACATCAAGCTACTACAATCTGTCAGATTTCTTTGATAGATTTTCGACTTTATTTCTAGAGCATTAGGTTCAAGGTGCATTGGGAAAAATTGACAGTTTCGGGTAGCTTGACCTGGTGGCGTCTGTACTTCCACTAAAAATATTTATTTCCCCTTTTTAATCAGCAGTGTTGTGATCCAGTTTGTAGATTGTGTGAGAGCTATTGTCCACGGCTTCATCTACGAAGACGTCGGAAATTATCCTACAAAATTGCACTAACGAGACAAAAAGTATCCTATATCCTAACTTTAGTTATGGTCTAGCTGGGTGCCAAATTCAGCCGTTAATGCTCGAAAAGGTTACAGACAGACAGACAACATCACGGCATTCAGATTAAAATGTTCTCCTATTCAAACCGTGTCGAAAAAAGTCGAAGCGTGTTTTTTTTTTTTTTTTAACTATATATATTTTCTATTTTTTAAGGTGTTTCGAGTTTTGAGACGTATGTCAGCGTAGTTTTGAAGACAGTTTTTTGCTGTCCTGGTAACCCTGGCAAGTATAATGGCACTTTATGAAATTATAGTATCGTCATCGGTCCTCGATAAGTCTACAGGGTTTAAATGAAATCTGGTCGTTTAAAGTGGGTCAAAATCGCGCTATAAGGAGTCGGTTACAAACAAACATACAAGTGAAGCTAATATAAAGCGTTTTAAAAAAAATGTTCTATATATTATTTGACCGTGTATGTCCGTGTAATCTGCTGTTTCATAGAAAACTTCAATATCTACTCTGATTTGAGTAGTTATTGAAGTTTTCTATGAAACAGTAGATTGTTGTTTAATAAATGACAAAAAAATCTACGCTTGAAGACTAATGTGCTGTAGGTATTTATGGATACACTTTGCGCAATGGTTACTTTTTTAGGCCTATTACTATGGATTGTAAAAAAAAATGACATTGGCGTGTTACGTAGGCTTTGTTTTATGTCATACCGTATTTACACAATTGCCCAAGTAGCATAATATCAGATCGGGAAACACCACTTTTGTTCACTAAGTCGAAAATAATAACCAGTTTCATCACTTTTACGTAACACATTCAACCATAGAAAACAGTTAATACCCAAAAAAAAACTGCAGACGAAGATCTAATTGTTGATATACATAACCACAGCTGGAATAATTGCAAGAAAATGAGCAGCCACAGGAATGTGCCAAATTGGTAACCAGAAGCAAAAAAAAACGTCGGAGACAAAACTGATGCAAAATGTTGCAAATCTATCGCAAAGTGATCATTTTGTTACTTAATAGTAACATTTGGTTGATGTTATATTGTCTCTGAAATTCGAACAATGGAATTCATTTTAATTTCGACAGTTATTTTTAGTCTCCTTTTTTGTCTTAGTAACTTCTCTTTGCAATAATTGGGTAGGCCATGTGCCATTATGGACTTTTTATTATTATGCCCAATCCATGGGCTTCATTTCAGTTTATTTTTTGTCGTAGTGGCTTTTACGAAGATGTCATGAAAAACACTTTTATTGTAGGGAAATTCGGAGTTACGTATAATTTTGGTAAGTTATTAATAATTTCTATATAGAATTATTGCATCAAGAAGAATGATTATACAAACATTATGACTCATAATGTACGGTTGCATTCGTGATTGCGCATTGATTACAAATTATCAGCAATTAATTAATTCTATTGATTATTGTGCTGATTGATCGATCAACTTAGACTATCAAGGTGGGGTACATAGCTACTTAGACTTGTATTTTGTTTAATCTTGAATGATGCACTTTATCATAACCACGTGACTATGCACTTTACAACGTAACGTTTCGGTATTAGATAGATAAAACACTAATTTTGTGCACACAAAAGACAAAACACAAGACGCAAAAGAACAATAATTAAAAATTATGTTAAAAGAGGAAAAGTGCTATTACATCTGCAAATAGAAAAACATACTTGAAATATAGACTAATATACACTATGACATACTTGAAATGATATTGAAAATCTGAAAGGCCTAGTGTTAATGAGCCGAAAACGTTTCAAGTACTGACGTCTTTTAAGCTGATTCATAACAATACTGTTTGGCGGCAAAAATATTTATTGATACAGCTTTTTTCAGGGACATCGCATGTGTTACAATACCTACTTCATTCACTTTAATCGATGCATTACAAATGCTTTTACTACAGCGACACTTGACCACGTCGTACGGACCGTAAAAAAACAGTGCGCGATAAAATCCTGCGGCGATATTTTAACATCCATGCGAACATAATCTTAAGGGTATTTGACATACTTTAGACAGTATTTTTACTAACTATGCTGACATGCAAATTAATTTACCACCTAAAGAGAACTGTATTGTGTATTGCAACAGCAATTTTAAAAGTGAAGAATATAGCAGTCAAAAACATCTGTTCCATAAAAACGATAAGTGATTTTGGCATCACGCTCAAATACAATACACACAATAATGGCGTCAAGTGGCACTTAAAGTGGAATCAACAACCAATTGCATTCACCCTATTCATTATAGTAAAACTGACCTTGACAACTGGTAGTACCATAGTGGCGATGGCGGCTTGAAACTCTCTGCTGCGTTGCTAGTCTTGCCACACTTTAGTGAATGACAAGGTTTTCTTTCAATGTCTTTATTAACTGTGTATTTTTTAATGACATTATACGTATATTTTATCTACTCTCGTATCGTAAAATTCGAATTTTAAACTTTAAAAACGAGTTTATATTGACATACTTTATAAACACAATACTGAAATTTCATAATAGAATCATATTATAACACTTTTTCTGTATTTAATTGTACATAATATATTTATTTTAGTGTTAGTTTGTATATTGTTTTAAGATTACTACAAAAACATGAAAATAAGTCACAGTTCTGAAAAGTATTTCATCCAATATAAAAATCTAAGAACACTTATTCTTTAACAAAATGTTATAAAACATTTTTTTTTTGTCAATACGTTACACGGCTCATTCAAGCAGTTAAAATCATCAAAGAGTTTTCATCACTTATTTTTTTCTAATGGCAGTAATTAAATTACCGATCCCAAATAAATTGGCAAGAAAATGATTTTGATAATGGACCGCATATGCGGGGCGTGCCACTTTAATAGCATTCGATCTTTGATCTTTTGTTTAGAAGGTTCAATCCCAATGTACGAGAGTGTATGAAACTGCAAATAACTAAGTATTTATACCCTTCATTATTCAACAGATCAATAAACTACGAATGTTTTTCTTTATTGTACAACAAATAGGATCATTGATGCTTCATTGCATTGTACCAACATATGTATATTTTGGCATCGGTATCAACATTCTTTATACCATTTAAAAAATGTTAAACTATACTGTAGTTAAGTAGGTAACATTTATGAGTTTGTTTGCAGGGAGTTATCTTCAGAACTGCTGGTCTGATCCCAAAAATTCTATATCTACTGGGAAGCTGCGTTTAGAGTATCATAGGATATATAAAATTTCACAGACATAGGCCTCCCCCAATTTGACGAGCTTTGCCATAATCGCCACGCTTGGCAGGCGGGTTGGCGATCGCAGTAAGGCGGTAAAATGCATAGAGAACGCTGCTGCCCATTCTCTAGTAAGTCCCTTAGTTGCCTTTTACGACACCCACGGGAAGAAATGGGGTGGTGTTATTCTTTTCGTCTGATACTACACGAGCGAAGCCAGTTGTACGTAAATCTTAGCTACAATTTACTTCTTTTTAAAGAGATTCATGAGAATAATAATTTGAAGTTATATCTTCAAATTATTATTCTCATTTTCCAATCTTCCATCCGGAAGTTGTGCATCGACATGCATCTACGTTTTATCACTACAAATCATCAAATAACAATGCTGCTGTGATCAATGACATAACTCATTATATTTTACATGTATTCACACCGTTACCAATCAATGTTCTTATTATGTTTGACCTCTATATCCGTAGATTTTTAATGATCAAGCATTTTATAAAACTCAATTTTTATTAAACGATTCTTGGGTATCGAATTTATTGTTGAAACTAATAGATACACTATATACTTACAAACTCTATCTATCTAGCGTTTTTCCAATAAATTTTTCGGCTTCGAGTCTAATGGGATACATTTGAATACCAGTACTTTTCATGAAGTGACTATCTCTCTGATTGACTCTCTGAACTCAGTTACACGATAGCCCTTGGTTAGACTAGATATCAGAATTATGGAATTCTGACCAGTAACGATGGTTGAAGATTTACGAATGACTGTTAAGCCGTTGGTTCCACCAACGGCTTAACGTGCTTCCCGAGGTACGGACGAGTCTTGATATGTAATTGATGGTCACCTATTCACAAACCGACTTCGGCAAGTAACACTCAACCTTATAACAAACTATATGGAGTTGAAAAATCCTCCGCATGTCTGTTTACTGGAAGTGTGCCCAAGATACTGACAGATTTTTTTTAACGATACACATTATTATGTAAAGTAACTAACTGCCTCGTTAGTTTAGTGGTTGCGAGCGTTATTGCTGAGCATGAGGTCCTGGGTTTGATTCCCAGGTCGGGCGAAGTATTATTTAGTTTTTCCACCTAGAATTTTGAAGTAGTAGCCCGAAGTTTACATATTGTGCAATTTTAAATTATTTTTTTCATGATTTCTCATCAAATGTCTTGAGGGCGTGTCAGACTTTTACTGACTAAATCACACTCGTTTTCCTTTAGTGCCAGTACCACGGTAACTCTTTCAAACAAATCCGGAACCCTGCACATATACCCCCGTGCTTAAGAAGGCGTGTAAAACCGTTGGTCCTACGCTACGCCTGATCTCTATCCGGTCGAGTCAGGTTGCCTCATCGGCCTGTGAGATTACTGGAACAGAGCGAGCACCTGCGTTTGCGCACATAATTGTGCACTATAATATCTTCTACGTAAGTACGTAGCCAGGTGGCTAACCTTCGTTGTGATTGGCCGAAATCGATCGGAAGTATTATTTTGTAAACTTTATTTTATGCCGTGTTGCTTAGGCTGCAATCTAAAGTGCGTATCTTGATTGAATGTCGTAAGAAACTTAGAAGGGAAAACTGTAAAGTCGTTATATCCGAATATGGAGAATAACATCTGATTTAGAGTTAGTAAGTAGTATTCTCATGTCTTTCGAAATACGCAGGGTACTACTTTAAGAACATTTCTCTCGTTTTTGCATTTGTTGGAAAAATTGGTACTGGGGATAGATATTGGGACAGTAATAGTGGCCCAGTGGTATAGGCTCCGACACAAAGTTTTAAGTCGTGGCTTCAAAACCGGGCTAGGGACTTTGTGTATTTATTTTCAACAGCATTGCCCTCAAAACGGCGAAAAATCATGAATGCGGCAAGTTTTTGAACCAATCATTTAAAAACTAGTGATATCTACCAACCCGGACTGGTCTCACGTGATGGATTATCGCCAACTCTACTTATCATAGAGAGGAAGCCTTTATCCCAGCAGTAGTGAGCATGATGAAGGGGATAAACTCACAATAACTATAAAAGTCTCTACGCCATACCTACTTGCTAAAAACACAAGCAATGTCCTTACATTGCTTGTCCTGGGTGCATATTTCTGAAACATTCTGTTTCTACATCGTATTGGCACTTAGCATAATATAACTTCACTCCTGATTTTTCCGAAGAGTTAGATAGAGGTGGAACAAACTACGCCAGTTATGTTAAAGTCTCATGTAAAAGGGGCAACTCCCTTACCATTCACAAATCTAGACGCCTGGCAGCTACTGACAAATTCCTAATGGAAAAACTTAGCCCAACCTAGAAATCATACCCAAGATCTTACGCTCTGCAGTAGTATTTTGCAACCATTAGATAAAGGACGCAGTCAAAAACGATACGCACTTAAAGGTAATTAGATTTTGGTGCCAAAACCCAGTGCCCCTAAAACTGTTGTTTATCCCGAACAAAGCTTAATATCTTAACTTTTTCTACTCAAAACTCTTCACGATATTTGTGGTACTAATCTCCGAGTACATTAACATCACGACACATCCACCAGAAGTGTATGTAGCAATCACTTCCAGATACAGCCGAGTGGTTTTATACTGCAATAGTGCATACATTAGGTAGGTCGTTGACTATTGCCAGCAAATGCTGAACTTGTCTTTTATAGTTACTTTTGCAATGTCTAGCTTGTTAGTTGGAATATATCATTATCAAATTACGTTACAGAATGATAATGCTTAATCTATGTATGTACATAGTCTTCACATGATCTGACCAAATATGGCGTTCAAAAATTAAATCTATTCAAATCAATTTCAAACAAAAGATTTTCTTTCACTTGCGGGCTACATAAAGGAACCTTGTAAAAGAACCTCTGTAAGACAATATATTACAAAGAGACACGTGTCATTGTCACATTGTTTATATTTGTGACGAGAACTCATTAACTTTGCCGTAATTGAGTCTGCAAAACCATTATACTGTGCTATGACCTATATAGTACGGAGCAAACAGTAATACAAGTTTTAATGATAAGTTGGTGGTGTGACTGTGAAAAAAAAAAATATACGAGATTAATATTGTTGCCATATAAAAATGTTTTAGTTGTCAGATTTATTTAAAATAAAAATAAAAGGTTAATCATGGAAAAATCTGTTGGCTTTATTTACATGTCAACAATAAAATGATATTTCTGCTAAAATATCACCATGTAACTATTTGAATAAATAATTTTAAGCAATAAAATAACAATTCTATGTTACATGGCCTTCAGAACTTAGATTCCTCTCAACAACAGATTTGTATACTAAGATCGTGTGGTTTATACAGTGACACCTTTTTAGGGTTCCGTTGCTAAATGGCAAAAAACGGAACCCTTATAGATTCGTCATGTCTGTCTGTCTGTCCGTCCGTATGTCACAGCCACTTTTTTCCGAAATTATAAGAGATAGGCTGTTGAAACTTGGTAAGTAGATTGAACTGCATTAAGATTTTCACACAAAAATAGAAAATAAAACAGTAAATTTTTGGGTTCCCCATACTCAGAACTGAAACTCAAAATTTTTTTCATCAAACCCACACGTGTGGGGCATCTATAGATAGGTCTTCAAAAATGGTATTGAGCTTTCTAAAATCATTTTTTTCTAAACTGAATAGTTTGCGCGAGAGACACTTCCAAAGTGGTAAAATCCCCCCCCCCCCCGTAATTTCTAAAATAAGAGAATGATAAAACTTAAAAAAAAAGACGGGTTGTACTCTGGGAGTGCCGGCAGAAGTGAAAACTAGAATATTAACGTTGTGCATTTTTGATATTTTGGAATGGTTAGGGAATAATTTTGCACGTACAAAAAGTAATATCATTTATCAACCGATGAAAAAAAATGGAGGAGGTTATGTGGTAGAATACAATATTTATTTATTGCGCTATCGTACACAAACATGACAATTTATATAAAAGTTTATCTCTCAGAAAAATCACTCTCCGTCCGTCTTACGAATTTTCGATTAGGGTCACGTGTCCTGACGCGAGTTTAACATTTTTTACCCATTACAAAAAAAGTGCACAACGCCGCTAAAGAAGTTTTCACTTCAAAAATTATGATGTACCTACAATTACCATGTAAACTTCCACCGAAAATTGTTTTGAATGATCTAGTAAGTACTTTTTTTTTAATACGTCATAAATCGTAAACCACAATTTACCTTTCATTCAATCAACTCAAATATAAAAATAAAACATTTAATTTCATAAACATAAACCTTATGCATAAAACGTGAATATCTACAGGTTTTTACGGAACCTTTGGTGGGCGAGTCCGACTCGCACTTGGCCGGTTTTTTAACTGCCTAGATTACATAAGTCAAAGTAACAACAACGTATGAAAATAAACGACTAGATGTGACACTTCAATAATTGGACCTTGGAATCTTCAATTTAAATCTTCTATTGAATATCAAATATTGTACAGACGCCAGCACTTAAAGCTACTACAATCTGTCAAATTTCTTTAATAGATTTTCAACTTTATAGAAAAATTTGTCAGTTTCGGGTAGCTTGATGTGCTGGCGTCTGAACCTATGGGTTAATATTAACACACTAACAATAACAATGCTTTTCATTTCGACAGTTCAACAAAATTCATTGCATTATTAAAGTTATTGAGCAGACAACATTTTCGAATATATGTGGAAAAGAATTAGCGATAACCTTCAAAATGATGGAGATTGTGATTAATAGTGTATTAAGCAATTAGGGTGGTGTTATTACCGTACCGAATATACGATATTTGGCAAGTGTTTACAAAAAAGCATATAGGTACTGGTAATAAAACTAGAAAGGTGATTACAGAATAATCTGTGGACTTAAGGAAAAATCTTCCGAATAATAAGTTAATTTTTCGGAATCCATGAAATGTGCGTGCCGTATCTTGTCTCCTTTAGTTAGGTGACTTTCTTTGATCGTGATAATTACACTATTGTAATTGGTTTTCGGTTCTAGTGTGTGTCTCAGAATACGCGGTGAGCCATCATTATGGCTCAAATCCAGACTGCTACCGAATAATTTCTTATTGGAGAAAAAAATTATACTTTGCTTGACCCAGGACCGTATGGTCCCCAGTAGTACTTGCGACAATTGACAGTTAATTTATAACCCATTACAATTATTCATTATTGTGCCATCAATTAAATCCTTCGTAAATTCAGGAATAAAATAATAGATCAAGTAAAATCTCTTTGGCTGCACTGTTTCTATCTGGCTGGTAGATATCATTAAATAGATGATATAAAAAGTAAAAAATATTGCCCTACATTTTTCTCTAGTTTTATGTCCGCTAAAATGCGAGAATCAAACAAAGAAGAACGACAAAGAAATTTGATACATTTTCAAGTTTTGTAAAAAAAGAAAACCAGGGATAGGGCGACATCGGCCAGGAAAAAATATGTGAAGTGAATGAACGCTGTTTCAGTAAGACTAGCACAAAGTTGGTTCAAGCGTTTTCAGTCTGGGAAATTTGATCTTAAAGATGCAGTCCGCTCTGTTTGCCCTGCCACGGATAAAATCAATGCCAATGTTTTTTTAAACTAGAATAAGTCGGCCATGTTTACAGCTACGACATGAAAAGTTAGGGGTTGATAAACACAATGGTTAGCTTAGTGAAAGAAACATAAAGAATGTACTCATTTGCGATTCTCTATTGAATAATGAAACCGAAACATTTTGGAAAAGATTCATCTCTTAGAGGAAGATGAGTGTGAAATGGATCACCTACAACAAGAACGTGCGAAAAAGATCATGGTCATAGGGAAGCTATGAGATTATATTAGGATTATTACCTACTAATTAGCAATAAGACACTCACATATAGTATAATCAAATGGATATAAATAAACTTTTCCCTAATCATTTTTTTTTTAATCATAAACTTTTCCCTAATCAATTTTTTTTAATCACTAAAATTGCAAATAAGTATTTATTCTAATCTAGGGCAGCTGTCAAGAATTCTCAGAAAGCTAAAGTCATCAAATCTTCTGGTTTTACTGCACAGCATCTGACTGTGTATCAAGCACGTTAGTACATAGGTATGTTCAACCTTGACCCTTCGCATCAGATGTTATGACATGTCTTCGCGTGCATGAGAATAATTTATGTGTATGGAAAATTCTACATTCATTTAGAGACATCTGTTGATTTGGTTGGTAGGAAGTCAGCGCCATTAAGTTTAAAACACCATTCGTATAGTTTTACGTATTATCTATACTAATATTATAAAGAGAGAAGAGAAGAAGGAAAGATTTTGAAGAGTTTGTTTTTTGTTTGTTTGTTTGATTGAACGCGCTAATCTCAGTAACTACTGGTCCGAATTGAAAAAAATATTTTTGTGTTAGGTAGCCTATTTATCGAGAAAGGCTATAAGCTATATAACATCACGCTACAAACAAGAGGAGCGGAGCAGTAATGAAAAATATTGCAAAAACGGGGAAAATCGCACGAGTAGGCGATTCGACGCGACGGGAAGGGTCGGGGGAACAAGAAATTTAGCGCGGACGAAGTCGCGGGCAGAAGCTAATTAAACATAAAATGACGTCATGCCTGTTTTCCCCGAAGGGTTAAACAAAGGTCTACCAATAAGTACACCTACATTTCGCCAGTTATGTTTAAGTCCCATGTAATAGGAGGCGATTTTATCCCAATCAACCGGGGACAAATCCAGAGACCGGGCTACTACCGAGAAATACCATATTGAAAAACCCAGTAACACTTTGCTCGACCCGGAAATTGTTCAGCAATAGCGTAAAAATTATATGAAATTCAAATTGAATAAACGATGTGCAAAATACAGGTATTGCTTGCATAACTGCATTACATAAAAACGGTTATTCACACAACTAATGTTAACATAAATAAAATACATTGTGTTTTATGATGTTGATACTTGAAAACAACATTGTAAATTTTGATTAATCGACCGATTAGTCTAT
Source organism: Aporophyla lueneburgensis (assembly GCA_932294355.1). Taxonomy (NCBI): domain Eukaryota; kingdom Metazoa; phylum Arthropoda; class Insecta; order Lepidoptera; family Noctuidae; genus Aporophyla; species Aporophyla lueneburgensis. The sequence continues at coordinate 30,588,270 of OW028740.1, forward strand.
CAATGATCTTTAGCCTTTATTTTTAGTGGGAACTTAGATTACTATAAGAATCGTTAGGATTGAATTAATTTCGATATTCTTTCCGTTTGATTGACTGAGCTGGGAAGCTACTATCCCGAATAATTTTTTGGTTGCTACACTTTTGGCATAAAGACATACTTTAAACTCAAACAAGGCTGGTACTTATAAATAAACTTGCCCAGTTTTCCCCAATGATTCACATAAATTCATAAAATAACGATAGTCTTATTCGTCATGCTACTATTACTTAATTAACAAAGCCGCTGACCTATCCCTAGATTAGCTAGATTGTACTAGTACCGATGATCGTACACTAACCTAAACTATACACGATTTAAACACAAAATTCGTTGAATATAATGTTCTTTCAATGTAGGGTAGAAAGCTTAGATCCCTATGCTACCCACAATTCACATACAAAAACGCAAAACAATCGAAATTCAAAAACAAAGTCATGGCTCTCCAAAAATAAGTGCCCAACCATCAAATATAAAATACAAAATTAACCAAGGTCAAGTTCAGTTGCGCCACTCACCCAAGGCCGTTGCGAAGGTCGTGTGCGCAGGAGTTGCACAAATGTTACCGTGGCTCGTTCACTACTGAGAGTCTGAACGGCTCGACCGGCGTGTTTCACAACCCCGGCTATGTCTTAACCAGTGATTGTGGCAAAGGGATTGTATTAGAACTTGTTTCTATTTTTCGAGTTAGAAAGTTGGGGTTGGAATTAGGTAAAATTTTTGGGGTGGAAACAGAGGGAAGTAAGGGTGATAAATGTCGTTTTTTTTTGTTTATCATTCCAAGGTCATTTCCCAAATCTTGATTATTATGCTTTTCTGTAGGATTCTGGAGGGGGCTATATTTTTTCAAAAGAAATTTTTTTGAGGTCGCGTATTCCACTAAGTAGGAGTGATCACTAAAATATTCTTTACGACTATTTACAGCACATTTTTATTCGAAGGTCGCCACCCTAGTGTCTGATTTTCAAGAGTTGCAAAGGATGTGTTTGCAACTCTTGAAAATTAGAAATACCAGTGGCGAGTACCAGAAGCGCCAAGACAATGAAACTTGACCAGTGATAAATGATTTCACAGCACATGATGGAAAACTTCAGCTGAGAATTATGATGAAACCCACTGATGCAGCTTAGAGTTCGTTTTCTAATGAGAACAAAATACTTAATTATGCAAAATTACCTTTACAATAAAATAATCTGTAAATAAAATTCGAAGCATGTTTTAAAATTGTGACTCGTGTTCTGCATATCAATAATTTTTCATATGTATCAGCCTACAATTTTCTCTCTGAGAGACAGTGGATCGTAGTCTACCACTGAGGTCTATTGCGGACTGATAGCCGTCACAGTCTCTAAACACTGTCGGAACTTCATAATAAATTAACATATTATTAAGCCTATTTCATTATCATTTGGTGGTCACACCCATTACGAATCATAAAAAATGTCCTTCACCTACTTAAACATTTTATATACATGTCAAATTATTTGTTTAAAAGATCATTGAAGAGGTTGAGGCCTCAGGCAACTTGGTAAAGAACTTTGACATTGGTAGGTGATTTAGCGGTAAAAGCGGACAGTTTTTACAAAAAAAATAAACGATTCCGAACGGTTTGACCAATTTTGATGAAATTAGACAAACGAACACTTTAAACCCAAGGGAATGACATAAGACATCCTTTTTATCGACTTTCCATGTGAACTAAGCCACGGTTTGAAGCCAGTATATAATATCGACATCTTTTCTTCTGATCGAAAAATACAATAGTTGAAAGTAACTTGCTTGTGAAGAGAAGATTTTAATTTCTTGAAAAATTTACAAATAATCTTTATAAATATGTTTCGTGTGTTGCCGGATGTAAAGAATAGAACCATCTCGTATCATCCCGTGGATGTCGCAGAAGGCAACTAAGGGACTTACTAGAGAATGGGCAGCAGCATGCTCTATGCATTTTACCACTATACTGCGTTTGAACCCCCGCCAGCCAAGCGTGGCAAAGTCCCACTTTGGAGAAGGCCTAAGTTCAGCATTAGCTGTTTTAATGAAATATTATGGCTGAAATGATGATGATGATGATTTATAAATATATAGCAAATATCTATTAAATCCCATACCTGGACAAATGCATCTCTCAAATTCTTCGAGGTATTAATCTTTTCCAGCGCCACCTAGTTCCAGGTCATGCGTCGGGTTCACGTCAATTCGCCCCAGTTTCTGAAAGAACTAAATTCTGTTAATTATGATGATCCCTCGGGCATGATTGAAATATTTAAACTAACAGAAACATTTTCTTGTTGATGTAATATTAATAGACTTCACACAAACGATGATTCTAATAGAACTAATGCAGCATTTAAAAGTAATTCGTTACAGTTAGTGGTACCGTTACTATGTCATAACCTCTATTTATACAAAATATTCATAGCTTCTCGATATTGATTATGTATTTTGAACATTATAACAAAAACAGAAATTGAGAGCCTGTTCTCGTATTGTGTAATGATAAATAATGCATCTTAAATCTGTTACTAGAAGATGCAGTTGACATCGTCAGCAAAGATATCGGAACAAGCTACCTGCTACTGTGCGCTGCCCAAACAAAACCAGCACATAGGGAAAAGTACCCCTAAATTATACTCCTAATATTTTTCCCTAAATACCTTACATTATACTACAGCCGATCACGGCGAAGCACAAAGGAGGATCATGAGTTTAGTCGGTAAGTATGTGGGTTTGTGTGTATCTGTTCCCCCATAACTTCTATACTATATATTTATCATGATTTGACAAATTAGGTATCGTTAGAAGCGTTTTTACCGCTGGTGGCTATAACGAAACATTAAAAATTAAAAAAAAAAATTTAGGAATTAAATTCTTGCGAATTTTGTTAATAGGTTAAGTACGCTATTTTTTGTAAAAAAAAAATGTATTTAGGTTTATAGATAGTAGTATCATCGCATTGGCGCTTTATAGCTGTTCGGGTGTTATGTACGAAATTTTAAATAAAATAATTAAATTGAATATGGCGACCTCTAGAGGACATATTTTATTAATGAAGCTTCAATCTATTTTCTCTCATATAGATAGCACACAGAGTTATAGCAGAGTTCCAAATTGTTGGACCTATTTCCTAAGTTACCGGGTTTGGTTTCTCCCCAGCCATTACTTACGCAGCTGCACCCATACCCGGATGGTTAATAGCAGTTGTAGGTTGACTTGGCAGAGCGTTCAATCGGACAAACCTTCCATTTAAAATAACAAATTGTTAGTGTGTAAATGTCGTGTTGTTCCACAAATGTATGAGCACTGAGTTTTGTGCTTAGCGTGTCTCGTCGTCTGTACGTTACGGGAACTGTGGGACGCTACTGGAGGTGCCAAATACATAGCCAAATTCTACGCCAAATCTCTTTAGATAATCATCGACTCGCTTATCACCTGCCAAGCCTTTTTCGAACTATATTGGGGTCGGGTTCTAGTCTAATCTGATGCAGCTGAGTACCAGTATTTCACACGGAGGAACTGCTTATCTGATCTCCACGCCCTTAATTACTTAGTAATCCGATACTCCTTGGAAAGACTTGTTTCAGACTTTTGGGCTTCTGGCGACCCCTAACGAAAGAGCAAAGATCTACAAATGATAGCCGAGAGCAACAGCTTGTCGTGCTTTTCGAGGCAGGTCTTGAATGGTCACCCATCCACGGACCAACCGTGGCATGCATAACTTAACCTGTGCAGCCATTATAACTTGGCCACCAGCCGTTCGACTCGCTATGAAGAACAAATTGCAGTCAAAATGCCCTCCAGAACCATAACAATAGCATACTCGTCAAAATCAGTCACACTATGCATTGTATAGTAATCTGTATGTCCACTCAGTAAACCTTTTGAGTCTGACACATAATATCTTGTACAAAGAAATGATTTTGTAAGATGCGCGCACCATATCGCAAGTCGCACCCATGATGAAACTGTCCAATGCAATTTATTGTGATATCTCTCCACTCTTGGCAAATTCTTGTTTGCAATTCGTTACACTTGCATTTATTGTCCCTTCATGGGTTTTTGTTCTTTGTCTTTCCAGTAATACAATTTTGTTGAGGCTAACGATTTTATTTGCGCTGTGACAGGCAAATAATCTTCCATCGTTAGCTTACCTATCTTTGCCAATATACAAAGTAGCGCAGTTTTCGCGGGAGCATTCAGTTCTTTGGAAATGCTTTCAGGTTAGATTGTATAAGACATTGTATATAGCAATTCGAGGTTTTTTGTTGGAAGAGTTTCAAACATTATCAAACTATACGATTAGTATGCAACGCTCTTAAATCGATTTAGATGAATGCAACAAATACAGAATTAATTTAAACTTATTTGTAATAATAAAAATTGGCCTTGTTCGACTCTCTTACTGCACGAACAAAAGCATTCAGGCGACATTTGCATCTTCTGGCTTTGAAATATTTCTTTGTAAATGTAATGACTAAGGTTATTCAGTCAACTAGAGATGCACCTATGTCATTTTTGAATCTTGTGACGTAGTAGTAGAAACGAATAGATTTAGTGAGGATCAACTTGTGTTAAGACAAAAAAAAAATGTTGTATTAAATGGCGGTACTCCTGAGCGTCAGGTCTTTTTTTTTGGATGGGAAATCATCAAATGACTTCTCCCGCTCTGGGCGGAACGTGTCAGACTTTACTGACTAAAATCCACCCGTGTTCCTTCAGTTGCCCATGTGCCCAGGGTTACGGTATCTCTTTCGAACAATCTCGTGTCCCTGGCAGGCATCGGTCCAAGCAGACCCCTTCAGTGCTGCTGACATCTGTTTGAGGCGCACGTGGAACACTACGCGCCGTCGACCCGAGCCTGCCTTACCGGGCGGCGTGCTACCCATTGCTCGCCGCCCGCAAGCTCGCGCCTATGGTGGCCGGGAGTCTCCGGTTGACTCCCGACGCCCCGGGGGTGTACTCCTGCGGCAGCTAGGGACGTGAGGGCCCAGAGACTGCCACTCCCTCAGGCACCCCGCCTCCTCCTTCGCGAGCATTACTGCTTCGCAGAAGGAGGTGACGGCTTCCCTTGCCCTCTCGCTCCGTACTATGGCTCGCACCAGGGCCGGACACGAGAGGTCGCCGCCGATAAGGATCAGGCTCGGATCGACGGGGCGTAGTGTTCCGCGTGCGCCTCAAAGAGATGTCAGCAATACTCAAGGGGTCTGCTAGTGGGCACGCCACAATTGAGGCAGTAAGTCCCCTCTTTGAGGAGTGGATAGAGAGGCCCCACGGCGTCCTCACCTTCCGCCTGACGCAGGTTCTCACCGGGCATGGGTGCTTTGGTGGGTTCCTGTTCAGTATAAAGCCGGTGGAAACGCCCGGGTTTTTCCATTGCAAGAATCGTCTGGAGGACACGGTGGAGCATACGGTGGAGGTGTGCCCTGAATGGGTGGAGCACCACCGAGTCCTCGTGGAGGCGGTCGGCGGCGGCGTGCATGGTACGGAGCGAAAGGGCATGGGAAGCCGTCTCCTCCTTCTGCGAAGCAGTAATGCTCGCGAAAGAGGAGGCGGGGCGCGTAAGGGAGTGCCAGTCTCTGCGCCCTCACGTTCCTAGCCGCCGCAGGAGGAGATGTCCCGGGCGTCGGGAGTCAATAGGGGACACTCGGCCGCCGTGGGCGCGAGCTTGCGGGCGGCGAGCAATGGGTAGCTCGCCGCCCGGTAAGGACTAGGCTCGGGTCGACGGCGCGTAGTGTTCCATGCGCCCCTCATAGAAATGTCAGCAGCATTGAACGGGTCTGCTAGGACCGATGCCTGCCAGGGTCGCGAGATTGTTCGAAAGAGATACCGTGACCCTGGCACATGGGAACACGGGTGGGTTGTAGTCAGTAAAAGTCTGATACGCCCTCCCACTCCGCCCAGAGCGGGAGAAGTCATTTGATGGTTTCCCATCCAAAAAAAATAAAAATAATATTTTGTATAAGGTGAGGTGAGGCTATGTTAATTTGTAACTTTTGAGACCTAATTGACGTAAGCTTACAATCAGCAACATCAGATACCAAGTTACTCGATCATTTCCACTACATTTAAAACTATTTCATAAAGTGCTTCGTTCCAATATTTGCTAACATTTCATTGAAGTACATCGGAATCTCCGAAATACTTAGGAGTAAGTAGGTCATTACTGAGATGAGTTGAATTAGCGGTAGCATGGCCTTCTGTTCCGACTGTGATAGTTACCTTGGTCTGTCGTGTATGAACGACGACAGCTAGCAAGTCATATAGTATTGACAAATTCTGAGAGATATTGATATAAGCTGCTGTGTTTTATGTAAAGCATTTTGTTTCATTGCCACGAAAGGAAGTGTTATTCAAATTATGTGTAAGTATTGGTAAATAAAGGAAGGTATAGAAACAGAGGCAGGCTTTTTAATCTGTTTACGCCTTATGGAAGACAATGCAGATCAACCTTTACCTATAATTAAGGCTAGACCAGTGCAAAGGAGCAATAGGCGAGCAGGGCAGTGGCTACGGAACACTCTAAGAAGTTTTCAGAGGAATCGCTTCAGGCTATAATTGTTGCACCACCGCTTTTCCACTTTCCGAAAAGCTAGGGTTTTGCGTAAACTGGTTACTATTGTATCCTAGCAATCACAATTTACCTTCGAATGACGTCACCGAAAGTTGAGCGAGTTGAGGTGTTTTTCCCTAGAGACCATTTTTGACACCGTGTCAAACCCATTATTTTTATAACAGCCGTCATAATTACCTAGCATGGTATTTACATGGTGCAGTCACAATTCTAGTTTCATAATTATTCTTTAAACAAAGTTCTTTTCATTAAAGTTCCCAACTTTACTATTAATCGGCTTTAGGTTTCACTTCGAAGTTTTGCAATAATTTCGGATGGGCCCGTATGTTCGTTGATGGAGTTAGACAATACGGCCCTGGTTACTGTGATAGAGGTGAGAATTTGCAAGATGGACGTTTGTTGCAGCGATTCCTCGAGGAGATGTCTTTGATGTATTATTGTGTAGATGATTAAAAAAAATTGAAAACCTGAGGGGTAGCGAGCTTGCGGGTGGCGAGCAATGGGTAGCTCGCCACCCCGTAAGGACCAAGCTCGGGTCGACGGCGCATAGTGTTCCACGCGCGCCTCAAAGAGATGTCAGCAAAACTGAAGGGGTCTGCTAGGACCGATGCCTGCCGGGGTCGCGTGATTGTTCGAAAGAGATATCGTGACCCTGGCACATGGGCAATTGAAGGAACACGGTGGGTTTTAGTCAGTAAAAGTCTGACATGCCCTCCCGCTCCGCCCAGAGCGGGAGAAGTCATTTGATGATTTCCCATCCAAAAAAAAAAAAAAAAAGCGGTACACAAACCCACAACCATTGGCGTATCGGCCAATTGCCACCTATCTGTTGCATTCCCATTTATGCACACATATTAACAGATAAAAAGAAAGTAATACTAAACCATGTACAAGAGTAATGCTTATTTCTACAGAAATCTCTTTCAGCATACCTGCGAATGCGATAGAAGAGAAGATACAAATAGATGTATACAACATGTGTAATAGTAGGAGAAAAAACATAATTTAAACAACTAAGTTATTTTCTAAGTTCACTCCAGCCACCCAAAAAAGAAAAAAAAATGCCTATGTCACTCTCCATCCTTTCACCTATCCCCACTTAAAAAATTACATCAATTCGTTGCTTCGTTTTGCCGTGAAAGACGGACAAATAGACGCACACACTTTCCCATTTATAATGAATTTATAAAAAACAATACAAGTGATGAATGCTTAATTGTTGTGGCATGTTGCGATAATTTCGTTTTTTATTTTTATTTTATTTTATTTTATTTGGGAAAATAAACGGTTACACATTACAATATTATGGAATAGAACTTAAAACTAAAACGGAAGTGTAAATGTATAACCAACGACATTTTCCACATAATATTCGTTGCACTTGATGATGAACCTCATGTTCAATTGTAATGAGTAACGTAGGTATGTTTGTGACTACCATTGATAATGTTTGATTGAATGTTAAAACAAGCGCTAATCCTGCCGACAAACTGTTACGCAGTTTGGCAGGTTTATGAAATGTAACACTAGTTTAGTCAAAATAAATGATTTATTTATTTAATATTAGTATGGATGGGAAAGTGTGACATAGGCTACTTTTTTTCTTTTTTAGGTGGCTGGGGTGAACTTAGAAAAGTCGTGCTTTTCCCATGGACAATTGTATGTAGCATGTTCGCGTGTGTTCAATGTCCAGAATCTTTACATTCTATTCCCAAATGGAAAGACATATAATATCGTCTACAGTAGCGTATTGATATAACATTGTGTTCCGGGTTCTCTTCTGTGATAAATCAGGAAAGGGGAACCGTGTTACCCCGAATTTAATGCGAGTGAAGACGCGGGCAAAAGCTAGTAAACAATAATGTTATTTAAATACATCTAATTGTGCCAAGGTGGAGAGATAGTATTCTTTCACTACTCTTTAAAAGACTGTAATAGTTTGGCACTGCCTAATATCAGGCGACTGAGTACTTACACCACCTACCGCAACTACATAAGTCATTTACAAACCGTTATGCTTCGCATTGTAGGTCATTACTAAGAAGCTCAAATCAGCGGTTACGCGACCTTGAGTTATATGATTATGTGGCCTTCAGCCTTCAAAGCATGGTGTCAGATGCTTATAAACGTGTTTGTTGACAAAAATTTGTACATGTAAAAGGTGGAGATTTGTGTCAATCAATTGAATTTATGATGGCTATCATAAATTGAGTTGATTGTGTCACAATGGATTGTTTTGAATTATGAATTCGATTTTCTCCCAAGAGGAGATTGCTCTAAACAAGGATGCCTGGAAGGATTTGGGAGAGGCCTTTGCTTAGGAGTGGAATATGCTTACTTAGAAAATCCCTAAATTGTGAGGTCAAATTTGGATGCCTCTTTACACAAGGGCATAGATGTGATCCCTGATGTTGGATACACAAATATCCTAAGTATATAGCTGTTTAGCTATATACACCAATCCCTTTCCTCACATTTGTCCAATCCCTTTACCAAAAACAATCAGACGCCAAAAAACTAATAAACGCTTTGTTTTCAAGACACACTTTCTCCTCTTTTTTGATTAGCTCAAAAAATAAATCTTTGTACAACATCTTCCGCTTAATTAGTTTCTTCGAAACACAAGCAGACCTCGAATAAAAAAACAAATAAAAAGTCGTAGATTGAAATATCGTACTTAGAACACTACAACACTATCAAGAAAATAATTAAGTAATCTATGGTCTCTTCAATAATGGGTAGTCATCTAAAGCGATTGACTAATCAACCAATAAGAATACCTACTATGATGAGTATCTACCTACTTTCAATATGCAATCATTTCGAGGATGTTGAATAATAAACGAAAACAATAGTAACCAACTGACTTATGAAACTAAAAAGTCCGTTAATCGCACGTACAAACAAAAAAATGAAATAAAATTGTCGTGACGTTTCTGACCAATTTAAGAGTGGCCGGTCAAGGTACGTTTAATAACTTATCGTTTCTTAGCCAAACGATTATTCATTTTAGAATTACAACAAAAAATCGTAGTAATTTAAATTGGGGAATGTGATTAAAAAAAGCTTACGGATCTGGCGAGTTGTGGTTTTACTATTAGGTACACTTCTGCCTAACCCTTCGGAATATACAGGCGTCATGTTATATTATGTGTTATGGTTATTATTAGATGGCAAAGCGTATTATACTCTGTTTATGATAAAGGCTTATTCAGACCGGCGCGACGCGACAGCGCGACGCGATTCTTTTAGAACAATTTCCATGAAGACCACATAAAAATTGTTCTACGAGTGTCGCGTCGCGCTGCCGCGTCGCGCCGGTTTGTATGAGGCTTAACTTTGTTTTTGTGAAAGAATGGACTGGTTAAATCCTATAGGAAACCTAATTTTATTTCAGTCACATAATAATCACTTACAAATTGCTTAATCAATACTACATCTTTTGATTTGTCAGCCATAATGTTATTAATTGAAGTATTGACATTGAAATTATAACATGACCAGTGTTATTTATAAATTCGTAGCGCCCTATCTCGGCAAAATATTCGTTTAGTGTTTGATTACAAAAACGTGTACCTATTCTAGATTCTCACCCTGCACAGCAAAATAAAAAAAAAATCCTTTAAAGATTCCCTACTGTGACAAAATTTTAATCACACTGGACTAGTTTACTTTTACTAGCTAATCAACCAGGACAAGCAATATTGTTAGTATTAACACTAACTGACACAAAACGAAGCATCAACTGCTTCTTTTTCAGGAAACAGTTGATATTGCAGTAGACAAAATGGCGAGCAGATCAATGTAATCAGTTATCTGAATGTAAGCTTAACATAGTGTTTATAACTAGTAACAAAATAAGAAGCACATACAACTACATGAACTAGGCACTACGCATAGACAGTACACATATTGAGACACGGATGAGGAAACTAGTCCAAACAGCAAGCTAGTAAGGCACCACTATATCCTTACATCCAAATTATCTCAGGTATCTAAATCGGTGACTCTCACGGAATACTGAACGTAGTTGCGCAAGCAAGCATATTGAGCATGAACAAGTTCATTTCTTGGTACGGGAATAATTATAAACATATTAATGACTAGCTGCCCACAACTTCGTACGCGTAAGATTTGGACCCCGACTCTCCACTTTGCATCTTATTGCCCTCCCCGCGCTACAACATTGTTTTCAGACTGTTTTTTTTTTACTGAGTACCAAATGGTTGAAGCGTGATGTTAAGTAACTTAAAACCTTGCTCAAGCGGAATGGGCCTTATTAGAAGGCTAAATGCAACTCAAAGGGCAATGGAGAGAGCTATGCTTTGAGTTTCCCTAACTGAAGATTTTATCAGAACAGAAAAGATCCGCAGAGTAACCCAGGTAACCGACATCGGCCGGAGAATTTCTAAAGCTTAGTGGCAGTGGGCAGGGCACATTTTTCGCAGAATAGATGGCCGATGGGGCCGAAAAGTTATGGAGTAGCGACCGCGTACTGAAAGACATAGCGTTGGAAAGTTTCCCACAAGATGATGAGGACCGATGACCTTGTGAAGGCAACAAAAAGCCGCTGAATGCGGGAAGCATAGAAACGGCCAAAGTGGTGGAGCTTGGAGGTGGTCTATATCCAACATTTGACGTATTTCGGCTGAAATAATGATGAAGATGTAATGAACAATGAAGCCGTTATCGGCATTGGAGAAATTAATAACGTAGCATTTTATGACGACCAAAATAGATACTTTAAGATCTTAGTGCATGGTCTGTGGATCATCTCAATCAGCGACTATCTAAAACGAAAGTAATTTGTTAATTTCAAGGTTGATTTGAAATCGAAACGGTTGATTATGACTAAACCATATATTAAAATTATTATTCAAGTGGATTTTAATGAATATTTAGCGATGTAAGATTTATCTCTTCATGTTTATTGCGTTGCTATTTATAAGTATATCCGAAATAACTTGGTTTTTTTGACCTTTTAGAAATTGCGATTTTTGTGTAAATGAGTTCAGAGTCAAGGTTATGATGGGGTAATTGACTTGATTTATTTCGAAGAATATTAAAATTAAATTTTTATTGTTCAGCCCTAAACATCCATAGCCCATAATAATAGTGAATAAATGTGAAAGTAACCATGTTGAAGTGTTTGTCTGATGACTTGACTTGGTTTGTTTCGAAGAATATTAAAATTAAATTTTTATTGTTCAGCCCTAAACATCCATAGCCCATAATAATAGTGAATAAATGTGAAAGTAACCATGTTGAAGTGTTTGTCTGATGTCTTTCACGACTTAAGACGATGTGCCAAGGTAGCCCGTATTAAAATGTTCTTGTCTGACACTGACCTGCAAATTGCACGATAACGTAAGAAAATATGAATTTTGCAGGCTACTGGCACTTTTTCCCTTCACGGCTGAACGAACCTTGGTAGAGTATGGCCTGGGTTAGGACATAGGTTACTCTTATCTTTCTCTTCTTACCGGGGCTACATTCTTGTGGGATCTTAGTGGTTCATAATTCTTGTACATTAAAAACCTTTGAATGAGACCGTAGAAGTTTTATTATTTGCAACACTTCAGTATTAAGCTCATAAACTCAAGGATCATAAAGATCCATGCTACATTTCTCCTAACTGATCCGAAATTGTGTACGAAATAACACAATATTGCAATATTGTCTTAGATGCATAACGAAATACAGGACGGTACAACTATAGGCCGAATATTACCATGCTAATGCGCTACTGAAAAATAATGGCTGTGTAACTACATACACGGGACGCTAGGTAATCGATTCAGCTCTTTTCCCTATCAAATTTAATAAACCTACGGTTGAAATTCAAGAATCTGAAACGCTGGTAAAAGGTTATCTCCAGATGTCTTTTCTACCATGCCATCATTATCTTCCTGTCCTAATTCTTTCCTCTGTCCTGCCCCTGATAACCGTCATGTCATTGTTCACTCACTTCTCTTTCATATAATTCTTCTCACAATCCATCCATACGTTCTCTGTCTTTCTCTCCGTCTGTCCTCCGTTCCGTATGGAGATGAAATGATCATGAGAATGTAGTAACCCAAACAAGCACGAGTATAACACCAAACTATATATGATATAGGTTGCGTTAACCCGATGATCACCTTCAGTCTAGCGCAACGAATCTGACATTTGCACAACTTCCAGTTTATCACTATAAACTTTCTACATAGCGGTAGTCTAGAAGTTTTCTGACTTTATTATTTCATCTACAGGATGGTTCACGAATGCACACAACTTTTAAAGTTGTTCGAAGTTCACTATTCAGTTAAAATGCGAATGATACGTTATTACAATATATTTATGAAAGACCTTTTTTGTATTCCACTGCTTGGTTTCCCCCAATTTCTTCCAGAAACTCATGTCCCGCGCCAAGAATAAAATATGAAAGACATTTATTTTTTAAGTTACTCCTCACACCTTCTCCTTATTTCGATTTTATTTGATCTCTTTCTGTGTCTGTCCGTAACAGCGGGTCTTTTCAAAATAGCGCTGCGAAACTTTTTTAAATCTCGCAGCATCATACTGAGACATGTGTTTTTCTCTACTTTGTGCACATAGAACCATTTCTACCGCATTAATAAGATCCTTAAGGTCCTAATTAAAAATAAAGACCCAATTCTTTTCAGAAAATCGGTAGGTTATGTAACCCATTCTAATCCCATTTTGATCACCGAATACCATGTAAACAAAAAAAACTTTTGCTATTGTAAGGAAGAACAATCCTTCTTGACCAAGTCGGACTCCTAAATTCTAGTTAGCTGCTAAGGTAGAGTAATTATACAATTTTTCCTTAGTATACAAGTAAGTATACAAGACAGGTGCTCCTGTCACTGCAACTGGTAATCCCAAGAATGTTAGGATTTTTTATTTTTCATTAAAAAATATCAGGCCGATTTTATATAATATTAATTTAATTTTATTAATTTTAATGTAATTTTCGTTTGTAATCAAAATAATCTAATTCAAAGTTGTAAATTTAAATTGGCCACCCTATATTTACGTCTGACCGTGACATGCATGATGTCTTAATTTTCTTTCTGTATTTTAAGTTTCCGATTATTATTTGTTTAGGAATATTCCGGAATAAATAAATAATAATAAAGATCGTGGAAAGGACATTGTTGGCAAAGTTGCGTGACAGGAAAAATCGGTATAGCAGTCAGGTAACAATTAGGTATCAGACGAACGAAAGGAGTAAAAGTGACGTAATGGACGATATTAAAATTGAAATACCCGTTTCCTACATACTACTGTGGCACAAACTACGTACCACACTGACGTCACGCGAAATCCTGCATCGCACAAGCAAGAGTTTTCCGCGTACACTTTCCATATGTTATACTCAAAGACCGAAAATGTCTGTCTGTCTGGTCCTCATTACAGGATAAAAAATACTTCCTAAGAATTTCTACTAAAACTTTCGAGACTAGTAGGACTGTAGGACCCATATCGCAAATCATTGTCCGTCGTATTCTAATATGGATCCATACTCGTCATGGTTTTTGTCGTATAGCATGAAAACCACGACACAAATTTTGCTATGTGGTCTTTCTGTGACTGCCACAACGCGTCACGAGTGTTTTGATAAGAACTGTAACATCCTGTCAGGGTCGCGAGATTGTTCAAACGAGATACTGTCGCCCTGGCATATGGGTAACTGAAGAAACACGGGTGGGTTTCAGTCAGTAAAAGTCTGCCGTCCCGCTCCGCCTAGAGCGGGAGAAGACATTTGATGATTTCCCATCAAAAAAAAAAAACTGTAACATGAATTTCGTGATATGGATGTTTTAAAGTGACCACAACACGTTGTGAGCTGTTTTTTTTTTGCTCAATGAGGGTAGCATTGTATACAACAGAATCCCAACATTGACTGTCGGGCAGTTGTCCACACACGTCTGCTTGGAGGATCCTGCCCTTTCTATGGAGTATGAGTAAATATTACACCCTGTTCCTCATATTTCAACAATACTTACCTAGTTTTAAGACTTTATTAATATTTATGGACACTAATTGTGCTCGCTGCATACATTAAAACTAAAATGATTTTTTCTTCAATTAAAAATCGTTTGTATTTACATAACATTTGCATCACCCGTTCGTGCTGGCACCTCTGTTTCTGTACTTTGGGTAGAAAAGACTGGCTAATGCTAACCAGCCTTTTAAATCCATTAAATATAAAAGTAAAGGGTAGCTAACAATAGTAGAAAAGCACAATTACCTCTCTTACCTGTGTCTCTACCCTAGTCTCTATCAAACATGTTGGGGTTGGTTTTCAATTTAACCGGATGCTGCTAAGTACTAGTATTTTTACATGAAAAGACTGGCTATCTGACCTTCAAAACCCAGTTACTGTGTAACACGGTACTCCTTGGTAAGACTGGTTGTCAGACTTTCGGGCATACAACGACCCGTAACGACTGTCAAAAATCTACAAATGACAGTTGGGACAAGCGGTTTAACGTGATTTCCGAGACATGGAGTATTCTTAGTATGTAAAAATGGTCACCCATATACATACATATGTACGTACCATCCGCGGCAAGCATAGCTTCGACAAGCAAATATTAGGTATGCTCATTTGTTAAGATGAACTTGTACAGTATTTTCATCTCACGTAGCGATGGCTGATTTACTTGTGGTAACCAAGTGTACAAATATGGCGTGAATGTATGCGTGAAGACATATTTGTTTACGGCAGCGTCAACACATGACACACGCGTACACAAACTTCCCAATTCGCCCCTGTCTCTCTACCGATTTTTTATGTATTTTATGTATGTCATCCCGTAGTTGATCTTGAGAGGTTGTAACTACTTTACCAGGCTATCCTGTGGTTGCCTTAAGGAACTCAAGAACTCAAAGCCTCCAGCCAGGCTACTTAAAGTACTAAGCGACTGCACGCTAAGGACATCTCCTTTGGGGTACGAACCCCGGCTTAGGGCTTCGCTGGTGGGAGGACTGCATGATGGGACAGGCTAGAACAGATAAAAAAAGAAAGAAAATATGTACGTTTATTTGCGGCAAACATGACGCACAGAAAAACCAGAAACAAACAAAAATAAAAAATAAGGTGTGGGAAAACATGCGTCACATCCACGCAAAACGGCCATCACTCAGCATAATGCTGTGACCCTATGCGAGACAGAACCCCAGCGCTGGTTATATCATGATTATGATTATCAGGGGAATTTATAGCTACAGGCTCAGCCACGGCGTGGGCTGGCGATTCATCGAGCAAGGGTCGGGGGAGGACAGTACTAAGAGCTGTGCTTATTTCTACACACATTCGTCGTGCGTTCGTCGTTCGTCGTGCTTAACTTGTCGTTATCAAACACTGTCTAGTGTTTGATAACGACAAGTTAAGCACGCGTCGCTTCGTGATATGCCTTTAACAGTTCCATGCGACATAGCCACTTCGCATGTCACGCTGCACAAACTTTACACGTTTTAATTAATTCTAGTTGAAACGATGTCGAAACGTAACGCTCACTTGTTACATATAAATATTATAATTTTGACGAAATGTGCTGTCAGTTTAACTATTTTATTGCTAAGTATTTTGGCACGCCTCTGCGTTTGGAAAGACAACATAATTATTGAGGTCTATTATGTAGGTTAGTGGATGATTGGTTCGTGTATGGGTGAGCATCTTTACATACCAAGACCTCTCCGTGCCTTGGAAAGCATGCTAAGCCTTTGGTCCTGGCTATTATTTGTGGATCTTTGGCAGTCGTTACGAGCTATCAGAAGCCCGAAAGTCTGACAACTAGTCTTACCAAGAGGTATTGTATTAACCAGTTACTGGGTTGTCGAGGATAGGCAGTCACTCCATGAAAAATACTCATATTTAGCTGCATCCGGTTAGAACCCAACGTGTTGGAAAAAAGATAGGCTAATGATGATGCTAATAATATGTAGGTCAGTAGAAAGACGTTTAATGCTGGACAAGGGCCTTATTCTACCTCCACCAAGTTGACAGGTTCTGTACCTCGGTGGACGTCGTTCCGCTGAAATGATGATGATGATTATTATTATGTAGATCGTTAAATATTTTATGTTTAAGTCCCATGTAATATGGAGAGAGCATAACTGGTGAAATAATAATATCTTAGGACAACCAACACAACATTATTTGATTCCAAACTAGGCAGATCCTGTACTATGGTAACCTGACAATTTTTTTTTAATACTTTATTAGTAAGAACAAAATTCTTAGTAATTAATTACGATCTAGCCAAAAAGGCTAATAAGCAATTTAACTCTAACTTAATATGTTACGTAATAGATTATGTTAAAACTAAGAATAGTGTCCAATTGCACTTATATACAAGTCCGTAGCACTTTCTTAGAGTCTAATACAATTTTTAAAACACTATGTTCATGTGTTATATGTATAGCACAATACTGTTACTATTTTAACTCACTTTGTACACTACACTAATTCAAAAGGTTTAGTTCTTTTTAGCCTTTTTTAACCAGACAACTGATAAACATACTTATATATTTCTAAATACATACATATTATAGATAAATTACACCCAGACACAGAAAAAAATATTGTGCTCATCACACAAAGATTTGTCCTGGGTGGGAATCGAACCCACGACCTCAGTCTTAGCAGTCAGGGTCACTAAGCACTAGACTAACAGGCCAGTCAAAATGTGGGCGTACCTTTTATAGGTAAACCTTTGCCTAACTCTTTGGGAAATCGAGGCGTGACATTCAATAGTTTTATAATGTTCATTTTTGCAGTCTGACTATCTTCAAGCAATGTTATCTGCAACTTAATACCTCATCATTTCCGGCTAGCATCGTTCATAGCTGGACATAGGACTTCCACTTTGGTTTGCTATAATCGTCACGATTTGCAGGCGATTTGGTGATCGCAGTATGGTGGTAAAATGCATAGAGAACGCTTCAGCCCATTGTCTAGTAAGTCCCTTAGTCGAATCCTACGAAACCCATGGGAAGAAAAATGGGACGTTGCTGGTCTTTACGTCTAGCACCACACGGACCCACTAAATACCTATTGCATGTTATTTAGTTATTGATCACAAATCATGTTGAGTAAATTTTGGTCCTACAAATCTAGTTCTTGATGGGATTTTCCATCGCCAAATATTAAGAAAATCCAAATGAACTTTCATCCCCTAAGTTACCTTAAAGTTAACCTACATTGGACCACTGCTGAGTAAAGAGCAAAAAAAAACACTACAAAGTGAAAAATACCGTCCGGTAAGGACCAGGCCCGTGTCGATGGCGCGTAGTGTTCCACGCGCGCCTCAAGATGTCAGCAGTACTGAAGGGGTCTGCTAGGACCGATGCCTGCCAGGGTCGCGAGATTGTTCAAACGAGATACCGCAGCCCTGGCATATAGGTAACTGAGGGAACACGGGTGGGTTTTAGTAAGTAAAACTCTGACACGCCCTGGAGCTCCGCCCAGAACGGGAGAAGTCATTTGATGATTTTCCATCCAGAAAAAAAGAAAGACGCCGATTTCCAAAATTAAAGTTATTTTTCACTTTGTAGTGTTTTTTTCTTTAGGAAGCCGGTTTTTATTTTTTTGTAAAAAGTTTTTATTTTAAACTTTTTAGTTATAGTAGATACCCCGCACTAATCTAATCGCGTTATTCGTTCATTTGTCTTGCAAATACTTAATGCAAATTTAAGCCTTACATGGTTTTCACATGAATTCCATTGTTCGAATGGAACCAAATTAAAAAAAGACCATACGGAAAGCACCAGCTTTCAAATAAAAAAAGAATCATCAAAATCAGTTCACGCAGTCAAAAGTTATGAGGTAACAAACATAAAAAGAAAAAAAAAATACAGTCGAATTGATAACTCCTCCTTTTTTTGAAGTCGGTTAAAAAATAAGGGATACCGAACCTCTATAAATATGAAATGTCTGATGACGTAGCAAACCATTTTGAATTAGTGACTACTAGAGATAAACTATATACTTTCACCATAATATCTTTATTATTATACAATCCTGTTAACATTAACAGTTTTCAAATAAAATAACCAATTCGTCGACGTTCAGATTCAGACGTCTTCTTTTTTAATGGGCGCAGGCACAAGAGATGAATAATCTTTATACAGTACTACATAGGTCCCTCATACTATTATACAATACTAAAAATGAAAAATAAATAAAATTGAAGTGTCACTTCGTAATATCAAAATAACAAATATTTACTAAATGCGTATGATGATACGGCAGTTTAATTTTTTTCTCTGTCTGTTTGTTTCAGCTTATCTATGAATCGTCTAGACCAGCCTTTCCCAAAGTGGGCGATAACGCCTCCCTGCGGGCGCCGCAGACCTAAAGGGGGGCGTTATCGCCCACTTTGGGAAAGGCTGGTCTAGACCGATTTTGACAGAACTTTCACTGGCAGATAGTTGATGTCATAAGTGCATGCAGACCTCCACGCGGGCTCAGCCGCGGGCAAAAGCTTGTTAAATATACTATGTATTTTAACTTAGTTTCTTAGACACGCTAGCCTATTTGTTGACATTGTAGACCCATAATCACCGGAATACAGGTTAAAGGATTAGATGTAGTTACATGGCTACATTTCACCCTTTTTTCACCATTTATATTTAAGCACAATTAATACAGCACGGGAGGCAAATATATAAAATAAATTTTATGTTAAATTTTTAAATCTAATGTTGTTTTTAAGTTGCACTACTTACAATATTATGGGCCTAATACGTCTGAAATAAATAGTTTATATTAGTTTATTTTATTATTCTAGATTCCGGGCTGCTATTGGAGAAGTCTTTTATGTTTCTATGTAAACATGTGCAATATTTATATGTTATTTAGGCTAAAAGACTTAACATAATATTAATAACATAAATTAGTGTATATAAAAACAGAGATAAAATAATCACAGGGTAGGTATCCAAAACTCGTCCGCATCGCTGTCAATGGGAAAAGTGCCCATAAGGCTGGCAGCATTGCCACGTTGTATGGCGATGCTGATTCTTTGGCCAGCCTTCTGTGTTCACGGGAAGAGTTGACCAACCGCTTGGCTATGTATGGAAAAACCAAGTTGGCACTCGGACCCCATGGCCCTAGTGTTTGTTTGACTCAAATGTATAATTCCCGATGAGATTGAAATATGGGCTGCTATTGAGTTTTTTTTTTTCTAATAACATTTTTCCTGATCCAGTACTCGACCACATACCAACTCAGGGCTTAATGCTCAGGCGTAGACCAACAAGGTAGTCTGTTGGCAAAATGTCTTTTTTATTTAAATAAACAGGAAATACGTCTGCACATGCCGTACCTTTACAGGCAAAAAAGCCTTTGTTAGGTAAGTTCCCACAGACAAAACCACCAAATTCTTTGTCTTTTGACTTCCTCAAAGTTATTTTTGGTAACAATCTTAAAACTTAAAACAAAGTGATGTCGTTTACCAAAGCGGTTCGTCTCTAATTGGTCTTCAAAGCTCCGTTTCCGTATTCACTAACAAAAAAACGATACTTTAATGGTTACCTAAATAAAATCGGGATCCCTTCTTTTCGCATAATGTTCTTTTTCTTAATAGACTTTTACATAATTTTAAATTATGCTTAAAAATATTATGCGTAAGTTGTTATGTGTAAATAATGTTGTGCGAAAATATAATTAGGAGAAAAAACGTATGCCAAGTTATATTAGGTCTTAAAATTTTATGCAAATGAACAGGGAACCAATAAAATCACGCTGTCAGTTGTCAACATTCAGGGGATAATTAATGTCAAGATAAGCGTAGAAAATCCAACAGCGCCATCCAGCTGCCTAGTGTTGATGAAAACTGGCATAAGCATATTTTTGTTAGTGTGTGTATGCCCTAGCGTTTATCAATTAGTGGGTTCATGGCAAGTTGACCATAAGAAACCTTTTGACTTCCAACCTATAGCTGCATTTTCAAGGGACTGCTCTGATGAGCTGAGATGTGTGAAGTAACAACAGAAGTTGTTATGATTTGTTGAGTTTTATTTTAGTGTTAACGTACTCACTGGCCGCCTGAGGAAGAACATCGCCATTGAGTTAGACCACAGGGAAGGTGGTTGACGATCTGATAAGATTCGCAGGGCCAACATGACTAGAGATCGCACAAGACAGGGAGATTTGGAAGGAAAATGCGGTTGCTTTTGCCCAGCTGTCGGACAGAAATAGGCTAATATTTTTATGAGTGTTTTGTATAATATGGCCTACGCAAATATCTAGAAGATCTGCCCCCCTAGCCAAGTTACAACCATTTCGTGTCGAATTCCGTTCTCCAATCGGTAACGCCTCGGTGTCAGCAATTGTAGAAAACGATAAGTTGGTAGCCATGTTGACGCGCCTGAGTCGGCCGCTCGTTCTACAATGTTTTTTAGAAAAACGACCCATTATAACAAAGGATGTAGCGTTGAACATTGTAGAAACGATAACAATTCATTCTATCATTTTGAACGATGTGAAAATGGCTACGAATTTTCTATTCGTTTGTTCTAACCACGTGACTTAACGTTGAGATGATTTCATTCCCATACATTTGATTAGTCTTCAACTAGCGTTAACGATTGCAGATTATCAACTTGGCTAGGGGTGCTGGTAGCATCTTGTGACGGGTCGTTGAATGCTCTAAAACAGGGTTGAGCTACACGATGACTGATACATAGACTCAGTCTGTTGGGACAGGTCAGCTCAAAGTTGCAATGGCTCTTTCTTCAAAAGGCCCAGACATTGCCCTGCATTGTTAGACTCACATTAAATTCTAATAATATAATGTTTGAAGTTTAAAAGTGACGATGACCTTTGAGTTTTTTAGGTATTTCTTCTCAGGGAACATTTAGCAAATACCGGCGCCATATAGTTTAAAAGATTGACATGTAATGATCTACTTACATAAATAATAATATCTGGATGACCGAGCTTTCTCGGTATTTTTTGGTAAATTATGTTTAAAATAATAAGTTTATGTTCAAGTTGATTATCGATAAAGTTGGTCATTGAAAACATGAATAAAACGACATTTTATAAAAATGAATCCTAGCTAGATCGATTTATCGCCCCCAAAACCCCCTGTATACTAAATTGAATGAAAATCGTTGGATCCGTTTCCGAGATTCAAATTATATGTAGGTATACATATATAAGGTGTATCTATTCATACACGTAATATTTTAATTGGTACTCCTGTAGGTGGTAAAGAAGCTATAGAAGCAAAAAGAAATTTTTTATCTAAGCGTTTTTGAATTTTCGTAATTATTATAATTTTAAAACTGCTTGAGACGTTTTGCATAAAACCTTTACTCCAAATTCCATGAATGGCCCGCCTGACGCTGCGAGAGCGGTGACCGGACGGTACGAGCATGGCCGCGGTATCTCGGGCCGTAAAAACTAAGAAGGAGCCAGTATTTCTAATGTGTGTCAAATAATGTATAAATATAAAATTTTGAAAAAAATACATTTAGAATTTTTTATTTTTCGTTTCTTTAGCTTCTTTACCACCTACAGGTGTACCTCTTAAAATATTTCGTGTATGAATAGATACACCTTATATACAAGAATTACTCGTTTAAAGATATAAGATAAGATTAAAGATATAAGATTTCATATCCATAAAAAAGTAGTTTATTGAAGCTGTTGTCTATGCTCAGTGACTTCAAAATGCCGTGTTGTTTTTTTGGTAGGTAGGTGTGTAATTTTTTAGCTCATAACAAAACCAAATTATGCAAAATAAAATAAGTTAATTATAATTTTTAAATGCAGTATTACAGTCATACTTTACGCAATGTAGCCCAAATAATACTTGAAACACAGTACCTACATCATGTATTAGTTTTATTCTATGTGTTGAAACTCAATGAAAATCTTGGACTGATAAACTGTTCAACAAAAAGCCTCACAGATTTCGTGACGCTTCTTGTAAACTACGTATCACACTGACGTCATGCCAAATTCTACATCGCGCAACCAGAGTTTACCGTGCAACATCAGTTGTGGGGCAGTTGCCCACCATACCTGTAAGGTCGGTGGCTTCTCACTTTGCTTAGGATGAATGAACTTTATACCCTGCTCCTCAACCTTCATACGTGGAATGGAAGGTATATGGGATGGCGAATATAGTATTTACTTGTATAGGTTAGTAAATTTTTTTTTTGATCTCGAGGTGGAAATCCTCATAGATGTGTCAGACTCCTGTCAGACTTTTACTGACTAAAATCGCCCCGGTTTTCCATCCCACACCTATGTCGGGGACCACGGGAACCAATGCACCTTCCGCGATCCCCGACTGGTGCCGGCCCGCCTCTGCGGGCTTCCTCACGTTAGGGGGGGAGTGAGTTGTAAAACCCCCTCCCCATATATCACAGACAGGTGCGCGTGGAGCACTGCGCGCCACCATCTCAGGTCCTAAGGAATAGGGGGCGACGGATGTCCCCAGATCCGTCAACCCTGGATTAGAGCATGGATACCGATTTTCGATAATATCGAAAAACTGGATTATCGGACCAAGAATCCGATATTGAGAAACCGATATTGGATTTCACTGATATCGCTTTTTCGATATTTAAAAGAGAAAAATACAAATATGCGTAATAGAGATGAAACAGAAGATGAAGCTATCAGAGATGGTGGCTAAGGCTATAATGAAAATGATAAGCATAAGTTAATTCAAATTGAAATGGTGTTGTTCGAAAATGGTGGCAACCGCGGATTCTATTTAGACATGGCGTACAGACATTTAGTGTCGATACCCCCTACTAGTGTAGAGTCCGAAAGAGCGTTCTCGTCTGCGGCATATACGTGCAGCAAAATAAGATCGTCTCTCAAATACATTACCTTGGATGAGGTCTGCTACTTACGTTCCATATGTCAGCAATTGCGATCTCGTGAATTGCCGTAGTCTTCGTCTTTGAAGTCATAAGATGACTGTGTAGTCACCCCACCAATTTAATATCCAAATCTTTGCGTTTATTTTAATATTTACCTATATAATAGGTCTTTACCTATGAAAATGCCGCTTTGTATGAAAAAAATTAAACGAATTTTTTTCATGTATTTTTTATTTGTATTAATCGAAATAATCACCCGTGCAATCAATGCATCTTTTCCAACGCAGTGGCAGTATATTGATGCCCTTCTTAAAATCAGCTGGACGGGAGGCAACAAATTCTTCAAAGGCATTTTGTACTGCCTCTCGGGTATTGATTTTTTTTCCCGCCAAGAAGTTATCCAAATTCTGGAAAAGTAGTAGTCTGTAAGCGCAAGGTCTGGTGAGTAGGGCGGATGACGGAGAGCTTCCAACCCCAGTTCTTGCAACTTGGAGATCGTCTGCTGTGCAGTATGAGGTCGCGCGTTGTCGTGCAGGAGCAGCGGAGACGAGCGATTGACCAATGCTGGTTGGAGATGTGCCAGCTTCTCCATCATTGAGTTAAGTTCTTCACAGTACACATCTGCAGTAATGCTCACCCCGTTTGGTAAGAAGCTGTGATGAATCACACCGGCGCTAGACCACAAAACAGTGACCATCACTTTTCTGGTAAGTTTTCGTTTAGGGCATTGTTTAGGTGCTGAACCAGGATCCAACCAACTTGCTGAGCGCTTGTGGTTATCAAACAGAATCCATTTTTCATCGCAGGTAACAATGCGGTTCAAAATTCCTTCATTTGTGTGTCTGTTGAGCAGTGCAAGGCACGTCTCGACGCGTACTTCGCGCTGGCGATCATTGAGTTCGTGGGGCACCCATTTGTCAAGCTTTTTTACCTTGCCAATTTGACGCAAATGGACCAATATTGTTTTGACGCTAACGTCGAAAGCTGCTGCTAATTCAGCCGTAGATTGTGTATCATCAGCTTCCACAATCGTCTTTAATTCGTCATTGTCGACGACAGTCTTCGGACGACCGTGAGGTTCATTTTTCAGGTCGAAATTTTCAGAACGGAAGCGAGCAAACCAATAACAAGTGGTGCGTTGGTTTGTAGTCTTAGCTCCGTAAACGTCGTTGATGTTGCGTGCCGCTTGTGCCGCGTTGCTGCCACGACGGTACTCATATTCCATAATTACTCGAATTTTTAACGTATCCATGATGACGAAAAAGATTGAAATGCGATGAAAATGTAACACTAATCAATAAACAAATGACTACTTTTGGAAAAATAATTCCATGTTTTTAAAATAAAATTAATTTGAAATTAGAATTCTTAGACAAACAAAAATAATTTTGATTTGAAATGGCCAGTACTGCAGAGCGGCAATTTCATAGGTAAAGACCTAATATTGTGTTACTTAATCACTTATTTTAACTTGTGTTGATTTTTTATTTTATGACATAGCAGAGTGTGTTATAAGGAAATTGTATTTTTTTTTTGTTTCATACTTTTTAAATTCTAATTATTATATAAGATTGCAACGAAAGATTTTTAAAAATAAATATCGTTGATTTACTTCCTAATAGTCTCTTATTTTTAATATTTGGGCCCTAACAACGTTAAAACGATTTGATAAAAAAAATGCCATAGGGGCCGGTTCACATCTGACGGAAGATGCGTCGAGCGTATCATCGGTCGCGTCTATTCGGTCAAATAGTGTGCTTTCATATCTGACGGAAGATGCGTCGGGCGTAATTTTGGATTTCCGTGATAAATCGTTCTGTATCAAACATTTTCAATGCAAGAAAACTTGGAACGGTCAGTACACAAACGATCTCCGCAGATGTTACGCCTAGTCTGAATGCATCAGTCAATATAAGCGTGGCGCGACGGTGCCGCCTTTTACGTCGGCCGACAATGCGTTGACGGAAACGGAACAGACGCTGTATGCTCGACGCACTAACGCATCATCGGTTAAGTGTGAAAGGTTGAATGTTTTCTCATATAATTGTCTGTTCTGGCGTTACGCGACCGATGATACGCGACGCATCTTCCGTCAGATGTGAACCGACCCTAATATCGGAAAAAATATCGGAATATCGGTATTAAAAAAATGAATATCGTAAAAAAACCGGTATTGGAAAAAGATTCCGATAGTCCATGCTCTACCCTGGATAGGTTAGTACCCACCCTAACCTAACAAATTATTCCAAGCAAAGGCAAACCATTCACCCTCTATATCTCCTATCATCTATCTATATATCTTCTATCGTCATCCCATGCATCATAAAATTTGTGAGGCTTATTTCTTTATACGGTACGTAACCGCTCTCCGTTTCGTTCATTTTGACTGTTGTAATATCGGTACCTAATAGTAGGTATTACTGTGTTTCGATCAATATTTAGGAAGCATTGTTTTGTAACTTAGTTCATCATCATCATTTCAGCCGTAAGACGTCCACTGCTGGACTTAGGCCTCCCCCAATTTGGGGGGCTTTGCTATAATCGCCACGCTTGGCAGGCGGGTTGGCGATTGCAGTATGGTGGTAAAATGCATAGAGAACGCTGCTGCCCATTCTCTAGCAAGTCCCTTAGTCGCCTTTTACGACACCCACGGGAAGAAATGGGGTGGTGTTATTCTTTACGTCCGGCACCACACGGTACACGGTGAATTAGTTACCAGTATCGAATGCAAGGTTTCGTAATAGTTTAGTGATTTCAGTGGCTGTTTCATCATAAACATTTTATATAGTACCCGAACATTTTACGTTGTTTTGTGATATTGATTTTATTGTGTACCTATTTTATTTTATTGTGTATGTTGGACGCTTAAGATTTTTCTATTTGTAAACACTGGTCCTGTTTTCTCGTACGCCAAATCAAGAAACGTAGAGAATTACCTACCTACCTAAAAGCACTAAATAACCGAGTATGAAATATGAGGGAATATTTATTCAATGTCAGTAAGTATACAATTAATTAATAGAAAAACCGGCCAAGTGCGAGTCGGACTCGCGCACCGAGGGTTCCGTACAAACCTGTATGTATTCTCGGTTTATGCATAAGGTTTATGTTTGTGATTTTTATTTTTTTATTTTTATATTTGAGTTGATTGAATTAAAGGTAAATTGCAGTTTACGATTTATGACGTCTCTTATTTTAGAAGTTACGGGGGGGACTCATTTTACCACTTTGGAAGTGTCTCTCGCGCAAACTATTCAGTTTAGAAAAAAATGATATTAAAAACCTCAATAACATTTTTGAAGATCTATTCACAGATATCTCACACGTATGGGTTTGAAGAAAATTTTTTTTTGAGTTTCAGTTCTAAGTATGGGGAACCTCAAAATGTATTGTTTGTTTTCTATTTTAGTGTAAAAATCTTAATGCGGTTTACAGAATACATCTACTTTCCAAGTTTCAACAGCATAGCTCTTATAGTTTCGGAGAAAAGTGGCTGTGATATACGGACGGACAGACAGACAGACAGACAGACATGACGAATCTATAAGAGTTCCCTTTATTTGCCATTTGGCAACGGAACCCTAAAAATGCGAACGGTTATGCATCATGCACTTAACCTCCGTACGCCTGCCAGGATTCTTATAGCAAGGCACAAGAACGCAGATACGCTCAGAAGACATCAGTCGAAATTCAAAGTCTGTTTACCAGAATATTGCCTAAAAACTTCATTTTATATAAATGTTAAGTTACCTCATTTACGTAAAAACAAAACCATGTTCTCCAAAGCTGTTTGTAAAACTTACAAAGAATAATAGCAACAAGTTGTATACTTGCCAAAACCTCTGAACTTAAAAGTCAGGCATTATTTTCTAGTTGCAGAAATCATAAAATAACACTCCAATTTTTGTAGTCGTGTAAATAAATAGTATCTACTTGTCCATACTGTCCACCTGGAACATAATAGTCTGGCTGAAGAAGATACCTCTATTCTGTTTATTTCTCAAGTTTGTCTTAAGCTGGGAGATATTTTAACTCTACTTGATCAATTAGGACAAGCCGCTCGCGTCATTACGCAGAGCAGTCTTCAAACATACCTCATCATATCAGCCGGAAGACGTTCATGGCTGGACATAAGCGTCCACCAAAGAGGGGTATCTCATAATTGCCACGCTTGGCAGGCGGGTTGGCAATCGCAATATGGCAAATATAGTTGTCTCTGCTTAACTCGTCACATTCATAGTGATGATAATTCTGTTGTGTAAAGACGCAGTATGTTGACTCATGTAACATCATAATCAGTGCCTATAATGCATGTGTCCCATTGCTGAGATACAGGCCTCCTCTTGGTGAGAGGAAACGGGCCCTAACCTACCACGTGGGCTAAGTGCGAGTTGGTATATATCACATGTCTATGTGTATGTACGTTGATTAGAAGTTGACTAATCCAATTCAGTTACACTGGTACAAACCAACGTAAGTGATGAGTGTTCAGGTAAACAACATTCTACCATGTCTTTGGCTCACATAGAATTACTGGTCCTTTGATTCAAATTACTCTTATACCCAAGGCTAAAATTGTTATATATTTATTCTATACATTTATCTTTGCAAAGCATTCAAATATAGTGATCAGAGTCAAGTAAATTGATTTATTAATTTATCGTAATACATCGGAACAGAACCCGGAAATAAATTCTGCATTACCAAATAGAATCAGTGACTTCATGCATGTATCAGCTTATAATTGCGTTCCTTATACTGTTGTGTCATTTCATTTAAATATGCACTGATTTACTTGTATTTGATACATACTTTCTTTGGAATTACTATTGTGTTTGTTACTTACGTTTTCCTCCGGAAGTTCTCTTCGATCATACTATTACTTTATTTTTATTCCATACATGATATACGTATTTTTTTCTGTTAGATTTCTTGTATGTATATATTTGTGTGCATACATGAAATAGTAAAAAGAAATGTTTTACTTCCATCTTTTTACTTAAAGTCTAACTTCTTTCTGCGAAACTTCACTAAGGACCAGTCCAGTAGAATATTAGTATTTCATACAATACAAATACTGTGCAATGAACTGCTTGTAGATTGCAAGGATTAAAAAAGTTGAGGGTGGGCACCATCTTCATCAATTTTGAAAATTATACAGAGAATACATCCGATCATGTCTGTTTTTGTTTCAAACTGTTTGTGTTAACTTCATGTATTAAGAAGTATTTCCACCTCATAAATGTGACATAAAAATAGTATTTTCTACTTGCGATATGTCAAGAAGTCATCACGAGACCACTTAGGTATTTGTACATTTACACAACTTGCATTACCTTGGAATCGGTTTTATGATTTCGATTCAGTAGTAAATGGTTTGTATATAGAAATAAATGGAAATACACCTCAGACAGAAGAAAAAAGGGAGAAGGTTTAATAAATATAACGACGAGTAATCATAAGAAATGCACTAGTTCTTGAAAACAATAGGTTCTCTCTCAATTATTGTATTATTTACTATTACTAATATGAGTAATCAAAACATTTTGATTGTGTTTAACAAAAACTGTTTGTGAGGTAAAGAAAATCAAACAAATAGAATAGCTACCGCTGTGTCGGCCCCATTGCTATCTACGTGTCATACTCATAAGAGCGAAGCAAGTACATATAGATAAGTGAGATATTTCTTTGCATCCAAGACCGATAATATGCGATACCAAGGACTATAAAGGTAAGATTTATGATTGAATATTACTTATTATTATTATTAATGCGACAAATAATTCTCGACTTTATTTTTCATTGAATAATCTCCTCTTTAATCTATTACAGTAACAGAATAAAAAACAGCCCAATTAATTGTATATACTGAACGGAAACTAGAACTCACTCTATTAGAATACAATAGTTAATGTATCTTGCACCTGTTAACAGCTGAATACATCTAATTGTCATAGATTTCTTTATTTCTACGTCCTGTGGTATATTCACTTGCAGTGTTAATCGTGATAAAGCAATACGTGATATGGAGTAAGCTG
The DNA here is from genome assembly GCA_932294355.1 of Aporophyla lueneburgensis. Lineage (NCBI taxonomy): Eukaryota > Metazoa > Arthropoda > Insecta > Lepidoptera > Noctuidae > Aporophyla > Aporophyla lueneburgensis. Next base: position 30,617,777 of record OW028740.1, read on the forward strand.
TAGTTGCAAATAAAACAAGTGGAAATCGTTTTGATGTCAAAATGGATGCAGGATTGAAATACATTGTGGAGGATCTTGGCATAAACAACGCAAATCGTAAGGAATTTAAAATAATAATTTTAAATTATATTTCTATATAGAAACCTAAATACTATAAAGCTGTAAATAGTGAATTGATAAAGAAAATCCAGTAAATTTCATTCAAAGCAAAAATAAATTCTTTTCTTATACATATATTCCAATATATTGTGCAAAAGTTAACTCATGCAAAAGAAAATTGCTTTCTTAATCTAGTAGCAAACATACGTTGATCGTTAATTCAATTTTGTTCATTAATTTATCATTGTTACTATGGCTCATAATTATCTTATTCAAATAGATTTGTGGAATAACTGAGTTGAAAGTAAGAATACAGAATTCATTTTAGTAACAGGTAAATAGGTACTTGTGCACATTTTTGGTTGTCTCTTTTTCATAATAAGATCGACAGACTATAAGAAATTGCGACATTAGGCACCGTAATCTTGGGTAAAGAGAGGCTTCACTCATCGTCTTTGAATATCTATCTTATTTGATCTGTCCCAATATCTGGTCACGGGTGTACCGCAAGGTCGTATTGTGAGTACAAGTCGTTTATATGAATTGTAGCTATATCATACCTAGAATCATTATATAGCTAAAATACCTGAGATGCCTCCAAGAATGTAACTGCAATGAGTATCAAAACATATTATTAATAAAACGTAAACATTTTTAAATTCCAGTGTCAATACCAACATGGAGTTTACAAGAGACTTTGACAGGGTTAGTCATAGTTCTTGGAGTATACCTGACGCTGGTGATGAAGATATTACCAACGTTCATGAAGAACAGACAGCCGTATCAACTGAAGAATATAATGTTAGCTTACAACGCGTTTCAAGTCGCCTTCTCTGTATACTTAGTGTTCATTGTAAGTGATTCTGGTTGCTATTATATTTTTTCTAGGAGTATTTTTATCGACTGTGTCAATTGCGTTACTATTTATTTATTGTTGATAATGACCTTGGTCCAGTATTATACGAGCGCCGTTAGTTGGGACTGGTAATCTTTTAGCTGTCATGGCTTGTTTTAATTATTTAATTTTAGAATTGTGTTGTCATCGCTTTCACGTTAGTTATACATTCAACATTAATGATGTAATGAACGTTTTTGTAAAAATATAATTTTAAAGAGTGAGTTGGAATTTCTTGCCATTCTTCTTCATAAGTAGGTACTTACCATGCTTTGGGATGTGCAATTAGCTTCAAATTTGTGACTTATCAACTCTATGCAAAATAGTCTGAGATAGACTGCACAAAAACTTCTCTTTACGTACTACTCATTATACTTTAGACCATAGAAATGAGGCAATTGCTTTTGTGATGCAATTTTACTCTTGATAAAGTAGGAATAATTAACTAATTAACTTTATTCTAATCAGGCAATTTGTAAACAATAGCCATGCCACTATGCGTGCATGAGCCATGTCACTAAGGAAGTTATAGGTAATTGAATACTAATGGAAAATATAAAATACATCTTCTATAATTACAAAAGTTCGTGATTACTAAACTAATCGATGACCTAAGTACCTCTATAATCTACCAAACCAAGTCAAATGCAGTTGATTACCAAGCTCGATGTCGACTAACTGTCAATTTGTTGACAATGCTAGAGGTTAACAAGGAAGTCCACTAATTGGTAGTGAACTTTTTCAGCATACGATAAAGTTTTAAGTGCTTTTTATGTTTATTACTATGGTTAATCATTGTTTTCTTTTCCATTTCAGTACTTGAGATACATCTTTAGATTTAACATCATAACATCAAGATGTCCACAAGGCGACGATTTACAAGGGGTAATTACTATTACATTATTATTGTCTGATAAACGAAACCGAGTGATACCAGACGTAAACGATAGTGCTGAGCGACTTTAAGTGATCAGAATAATAGTCATAGATGAAATAGTACCTACAACCAGACCTAAACATTCTATCAGCGATAACGATGATGGAAAACGATTAAAAGTGCATAGGTCTGACATTAGCTACAAAAGAGCTTATATCAATATTGTTGAAAACCGTCGCATGAATATAAAAATTTTCGAAAACGATTGTCACTTGCTGTGGACATGAACATTTCTTCACCTATCACATAACCTGCTAATATTGATTCAGCATAATTAAGATTTTGATTTTTTACTTGGAAATTTTTCATCAGTTATTTATAACAAAATTGTTGTTCCATACGAGTACATTTTGCTCGTGTAGGTATTGCACTTTTGTAGGAAATAGCCGATTTATTTTTAAATAAGTGCCTATATATTTCAATGCGTTAAGGCATACGTTTAATTGTACACTCCGTACACTATGTATTTAATTATAGTCATAATAAAACACTACATTTTATTATTTCCAGGTGGTCTACGATATCTACCTTTACTTCATAGCGAAACATCTTGACCTACTCGACACGGTATTCTTCGTTCTCCGCAAGAAAGACAACCAGATTACCTTCCTCCATCTCTACCACCACACATCCATGGTCACGTGGACCTGGCTTCACTTCATGTACCATCCGACCGACAATTTCGTGGTCGTTGGCATGCTGAACAGTCTGGTTCATGTTCTGATGTACGCATACTATGCAATTTCGTCTTTGGGTCCTGAATATGCTAAGTATATTTGGTGGAAGAAGCACCTGACTAAAGTTCAGCTGGTTAGTATTTTTTATTCATTTTGAATTCCTAGTTATTTTCTTGCTAGACACCGCTTACAAAAGTTTTTACATTATCTGAAACAGACATTGCTTTAGAGTTTCCATTTAGGTACTTAACCATGTTGTGTTCTCAAAAATAGAATATAATTATTTACTTAAATTGAGAAACACTACAAGTTTCTTGAAACGAGTATCAAAACAGGGTATTTGAAGTTAAGAGTAGGTACAATATTGTTACTCCATGTGTTGCTGGGCGTTAAGAATAGCACCATCCCATTCCTTCCCGGACGGGTCTTAAAAGGTGACTAAAAGACTTATTAGAGAATGGGCCGCAGCGGTCTTTATGCATTTTACCACCATACTGCGACCGCCAACCCGCCTGTCAAGCATAGCGATTATGGTAAACCCCCCTTTGGGGCAGGCTTATGTCCAACAGTGGACGTCCTTTGGCTGAAATGATGATGATGTTGACAAAATTGTTAGACATTTATAATCACAGTGGTCGTCTAGTGGTTATAATTCGAGCATAATTCGTTTAAATAAAATAAAATGATATCTATACTAATATTATAAGCTGAAGAGTTTGTTTGTTTGTTTGATTGAACGCGCTAATCTCAGGAACTACTGGTCCGAATTGAAAAAATCCTTTTGTGTAGTCTATTTATCGAGGAAGGCTATATAAGATCACGCTACAGCTTGATTCCATATAACGAGTTTGGCCTTAGGTACAAGCTCAACACTCAGTTGAGTGGAATACAGCGTGCTTTTGGTCTGAAGCGAGACACAGTCTTAAAATAAACAACAATAATAAACAATAAACAAGCTTGATATCTTTAACGCTCATCGAGTTACAAATCTATCTGACCTTATCAAATGCTGTTTTCTTTGATTGGATTTAGTTATTAAATAAATATTGTGCTTCCTTAACTGTAATATTAGAGATACTTTTACTTGATGTCAAATATTTACTCTTTAAACAGTCATGGTCAAGTGGAGTCGATAAAAAGTGAGTCGAAGTTAACATTTTGTGTTGTGACTTCTCAAAGTTACAGTCTAATTAAAACGATCGATATATTTATCTAATTGTGTCGATAAAGACTGATGTCATGTATTCGAAAGAGGAATACTATTAACTTTGAACAAAGAATCATTTTGACAACAGCTTAAGTGCTGTTGTCAAAATGATTCTTTGTTCAAAGTTAATAGTATTATGTGCAATATCATCTTTTAGTTGCTAAAAGGGATGTTTATATCTTTCAGATCCAGTTCATCCTAGTGGTATCCCATCTCCACTACCAACAGAAGCTGTCTCCGTGTCCAATCCCCAGCTTCTTCCATAACTTCTGCATGTTCCTCATATGTTCCTTCTTCGCTCTCTTCATGAACTTCTACATCAACAGCTATAAGAGCAAAACTAAGAAGAACAAAGAAGAAGAATTGATACAAAAGAATGGCAATGTGGATGTTATTGTTGACGAGAGATTAATCAAAACTCAATAATTTAGTGTTACCTGCTGTAAATGTGTGCTAGTGTATTTTTAAGAATAAATAGAGTTTTTAAATGGCGTTTTTTTGTGTCCTCTGTCTAAGGATGGGAGTATTGTATAATAAACCAAAATCACAGTAGGTATCTAGTTAGCACCAACATTGATGCTGATGATTGGTATTTACTCATCCAATCTTCCATTTATAACTTGTTAATAAAACAGTCTAAACCATTTTAGATTAGTAGTAAAGGAAAGAATTTGCCCAGTGAGAAAAACATCTTAATGTGCTTTCTGAAACACGACATTGACTGAAATGTTGATGACCTGGAACCCAAAGGAGTCTGAGTTCCGTCTAAGATCTTGACCTTGGAAGTGCTGTACTACTAAAAACAATCATAAATTTCTCATCGACTGGTCGACGCTTCACGTGACCAGAAGGCTGGATAATTCTTTGGCCAAAGAATTAGCATTATCATTCAACGTGCCAATGCTGCCAGTCTCTTGGACACATGTTCTGATGACAGTGATGCGGATGAGTACTTCGACGCCTTAGTAACATTTTTTTTTATTGATTTGTATAGTTAGTAATTTATTTTATCATCTTGCCTGTAAAACTGTTGATAATAATGAAATAAAAATTCTATTGTAGTAAAAAAAACTATGCAAGTAATTTTAAAGGTTTCTAAACTAGTAGGTACTAGGGGGAAATCCTGCGAACAAAACCGCTTATATCTAAGCAATTACAAAATCAAACAAAGTCAGCAGCAGTGACCTCATTACTACTAAACCATGTTTAAAATACCTACTTATAGTTAGTGCACTTTTAGTTGCACACTTCGTGTTCATGAGTGAAGTGTTTGCGATGCATAAAAACGTCAACAACAACACCTCTCCCTTTTGATAAAGCGAAAAACTAATTACATGTTCCTTTATAGCTATTTGGCATTCTAAGTACTTGTAAGGGTCGGCACAGTTGATTTAGCAGTAGCTGTATTATATAGATCGAACTATAAAAATGTGGAGTTGTGGAGTGTCTTGCCCATTTTCTCCATACGAAACTACATTTTGGAAGGGGCGACTACCTTCATTCTATTTTATTATTTTGAATAAGCAGATGAGTCTGCGTAGCCCTGTTTAGTCTTACCAACTAGTTCACCTTTGCTTGTTAAGAAATAGTTACTAACTCTAGAATTTCTTCGATAACAAAAAAAAAACTGGGACGTGACGGCTACCCATGCCCTCTCGCTCCGTACGCCGGACGCGACACGTCTGCCGCACCCTATCATATATGACCCTAGGTGGTGGCGCGTAATGTTCCACTTGCGCCCCTCTTAGACGTCGCGGTGGAAGACAAACACCTCACTCTCCTTGCTTGACCAGACTGTGACATGGTTCAGATCTGCCCTGCCTGGAGGCAGGGCAGATCTCAACCGTATGCTCTACTGTATCCTCCAGGCATTTCCTCCCGCCTTAACCTGAACAGGAACCTCCCGAAGAAGCCATGCCCGGTGAGGACCTGTTTAAGGTAGAAGGTGAGAACGCCGCCGTGGCACCTTTCCAGGCAGTCCTCAAAGAGGGGACTTACTATCGCAATTGTAGCGTACTAATACCTAAACCCTAACGTTAAAGTCTAATTTATTAAGCCTTCATATGTTTAGTCCACTATTGCTGAGCAATATGCACCTTCAAAATATTGTTTATAGAAGATCAGTACTATTAAAAGACCACAGAGATGGCTGATCCTGCCGGGGTCGCGGATTTGATAGAAAGAGTTACCATGGCCCTGGCACAGGCAACTGAAGAAACACGGGTGGGTTTCAGTCAGTAAAAAACTGACACGTCCTCCCGCTCCATCGAGAACGGGAGAAGTCATTCATAATTTCTCACAAAGAAAAAAAAAAGAGAAGACTGATGGGCCCGAAAGGTTTTGGAGTGACGATCGCGTACCGGGGAATCGCGAGACGTGAACTTGGAAGGCCTCCCACTAGGCAGACCGATGACGTTGTGAAGACCGCAGGAATCCACAGGATACGGGAAGCATAGAACCGATCGAATTGTTGGAGCTTGGGGGAGGATGATGTCCAGAAGTGGACGTCTTTCGGCTTAAATGATGTTAAATATAACTACTAATATATGACATAGATTTTATATATGTACATTCCGGGGTATGTGCCCATACAATTTTTGTCCATGTCCTTTTGAAGTGCAAGTGTACCTTTTATGTACCTATTTGAAATAAAAGCTTAGACTATGAGCGCATGGGTAGCCTAGTGGTAACGGCTGCGACTTACGAGTCAAGCAGGCGCTTTACTTTGTGTAAATTATTTCATCAAGACCGCTCTCAAAACTGTGAAGGAAAAAATCGTAAGAAAACCGGCATGTCTTAGAACCAAAAATTCGAAGACACGTGACATCTACCGACCCGTACTGAGCCCACCTGGTGGATTATGGACCACTCCCTCTCACCGAGAAGCAGCAGCCTGTGTCCTAGAAGTGGGAACATTGTTGATTTTAGCCAAGAGACGTCCACTGGTGGACATAGGCCTCTCCCATTATGAGGGGTTGGCGATCGAAGTATGGTTGTAAAATGCGTAGAGAACGCTGCTGCCCAACCTCTAGTAAGTTCCTTAGCCGCCTTTTACGACACCCATGAGAAGAAATGGGATGGTGCTTTGTTTACGTCCGGCACCATACGGAGAAAACTTTATCTCCTTATTACATTGGAATAGAAGTATATATGTGCCAAACAAAAATAAATGTATAATAAAGAAAAGGGAACATCTTTTTTCAGACTCGATTAAATATCAGTAAAACTGTAATAGGAAGGGTTTTCCTGATTATGTTTCGCTATATTTTAATGACTGTTTACTAAAATATATACATATGTTAGGGGCAACTTGATAAGTCCGGGCACTTTTAATAATGGCCGGTCTGTATTCATAATTCCCGACTCAATTGGGCAATGTGATTAAAACAGCATAATTAGTCACTTTTCCCGGCCATTATGAATAATGCCCACCCTATCTTGGGCAAAGTAATAAAATAGGTGAACTGTAGTATTATATGAATTTCTTGGTTGTCTATTGTTTACCCGAAGATCATATACCATAATCATCATATTCCCGAATTTCATTTACCCGAATTTTATTTGCCCGAATGTTTTGTTTGCCCAAAAATACATATGACATACTTTTAATTGCCTGAAACTTAGATAACATAAGATACGAGTGCCAAACATATTGTTTTTCATATTTTTAATTGCCATAATAATGATTAGACATAATATTTAAACGCCATAATAAATGGCAGCATGCTCAAGGGTGGGCTTGGGCGACGGAGCCCCGCTACGCGGGGCTCCTACTTCTGGGTGGTTTATAAATAAGACCGAGTCGGGGTGCCTTAAAGTCCCGATTGCATCCAGCGGCTGCGGTCCAATTTCTCACATTGCCCGGCTACAAGAATGGAATTATTCATACTGCCCGGTCCAAGTGATAAATTCAAGCCATCTCAAACACTGACTTATTACATGGACCACGGGCCGTCGGGTATTATTAATAACGGCCGGTCAAAGTGAGAAATTAGTCACACTGCCCGACGCTCTTGGGCATTATTAATAATGGCTGGTCTTTATTAATAATGCCCAGTTAATCACGTTGCCCGTAACACATCTATTATCAACGATACCACCGTCACCTAACAAAACCTTGACTTGTTTGAATATATATAAACAATTTAATTAAATCAATTGTTAAACGTCATTTATTTGTTTCAGTACAAAGAATAATATATCATTAAAATTTTCAATAGGCTAAGTAATGTATTCCGTATTCTTTTAAAATAGATTGTACTTATTCAAACAGGCTAGTTAACTATTTTTGAGTATTACTTGAAATTCGCGATGCTAATGTCTCATGTTAGAATAGTTAACTAGTAAGCTAGTGATTCTGGTTTCGTGTTGCAGAACTAACTTCATTTATTGGATAGGAAGCTAACTAGGATGCCTATGGACTTGTTTATTCTCTCCGTCACCCATGGTGCACAGACTTCGTCCTTGACTTACATCCATAAGTCCAGATTCAAGGTGAAGCGCAGCGTCATCATCATCATCATTACAGCCGTAAGACGTCCACTACTGGACATAAGCCTCCCCCAATTTGGGAGGCTTTGCCATAATCGCCACGCTTGGCAGGCGGGTTGGCGATCGCAGTATGGTGGTAATATGCATAAAGAACGCTGCTGCCCATTCTAGTAATCCCCTTAGTCGCCTTTTACGACACCCACGGGATGAAATGGGGTGATGCTATTCTTTACGTCCGGCAACCATATGGGACCTAACAGCGGGAAGCGCAGCATACTAGGCGTTATATTAATTAATCATGTTCGAAAGACATACTGTGAAACAAAACAAATACAGCTGACGTGGCTCAAAAGCCACCTAGACAGGATTTATCTGCCACATTCCGGACAAACTGTTGGCACATATAGTACAGAATTAGTTTCCTGAGAAAACAAGGCGGGGTCACGACAGACCACGTAGGAGATGGCAGAACCAGCTTCAAAAAAGGAGGAGGACGCGTGGTTTCGTGAAAGATGGAAAGAGTAGAGGGAGGCCAGCTAGAATGCCTAAATACCGCCACTGATTTTACTATTTTGCCTTTGTACTAGCTTCATGTGGCCGGCGAAGCTACTATTCGATTTGCCACAGTACAGTGACTACGAGTTTTCTTTTTCTGACCGCAACTTCGTCTTATAAATACTACGAGTATAGTACGCCCGTATGGATTGAGGAGCCATGTCTCATAGTTAAACGCCGATACGATATGTTTAATGCCAGGCCAGACCCCTACCATAGGATTTAAATAGCGCAGTGGAAGTTATGATGGTGGGGCTCTGGAGACAAGAGTGGCTAGCGAACTTGTCCGCCGTGCGCGGAGCCAAACAATGATATAAGTACAATTACAATACAACAAACAAAAGAACTCACCTGGCGGTAGACGAACACTGCTTCTGGGGCCTACCTGGATATATGTATGTAAGTGAGTGTGTATTGTATTGTGTTGTGACGTTATGAGTATCTCCAGGTTACAATCACGGCCGCTGCAACTTGCCAGAGATTTTCTCCAACATGCGGCTCCAATCACTATCACATTAACCTCAAAGTTTCAACAAAGATATATCCAAACTCAACCCGTATTATTTCGTCAAATTGGGGTTATTTACAATCAAAGCAATAGGATCACGACTAATTGTCACAAACGGATCGATTTAAAGGGATTAATTTACAACAGCGTCGCGGAAGCCAAGCGGCGACGATTCCCTTGTTCAAGCCAAAAAAAAAGAGAAGTGTCAAAGTCAAACTTGACAAGTCAGATGTCACTCCGTTCGGGCGCGTTCCGAAGGCGCATAGAGTAACCAACTTAACGGGACGGAACATCTACCCCCCCGGACGGGCCTTCCCGTCCGCTAATCACTTGGCAATCTTGACAAGGTTGCGTTTTATCAGTCCACCTGACGCGCTGCTGGAGGATGTGCAAATACTCCAAGCTCCAACGCTTCCAAAAACTCTGAACGAGCTGCTGCACCAACTGAAACTGCGATTGCCAATTTTGGCTCACATCGACAAAAGGGTGCTCCGGCAGGGCGACAAGTGGCTGTCAAATCAAAAAATGGCCCGGGGTCAGGGCCTCCTAGTCGTTCGGGTCTGAAGACAGCGGGTACAATGGACGCGAGTTCAATACAGCATCAATGCGGCAAAATACCGTAGCTAACTCTTTAAAGGTGAGAACGGTGTCTCCCAACAATCTGCGCCAGAGTTCCTAACCGCTTTCACCACGGCCTCAAAATACCCCCCCATTGGGGGCAGGTTGGCGGGTCAAAACAATAACAAACAACAAAACAACCAAACAACAACAACAACAACCAAATAACAACAACAACAATAATTTAACAAAATGGCCCTCCATAGGCAACAAAAGGAGGTGACGGTCCCCATAAGGAAGGCTAAAGTGGCTCAACCGTTCCCCAACACGCAAGAGACCCGTATCGTCCAAAAAGGGGTTCAACTTACTAACGGTTCCCGACAATTTCCAAAACTCTCGCTGCAGAATGGCCAACAGCGCATTGCAACCCGCATGCGAGCTCTTAATGTGACGATCAGTCACCAAAAATTCAACAATTTGTCGAGGAGCTGTATCGACTCAACAAAAACTCAGGGTCCTTCGTTCCAACAGCGAGCACCTTGAGCCCGGGCAAAGGACCCGACATCAAGACTGGCGATCGAGGCCGATCATCCTCGGGGTGAGTCAGCCAGTCTGGTCCCCACCATAGGGGGTAAGCAAACAAGCGGGGTGCCATGCACCCACGTGAGGCCACGGCGCCTGGGTTCAAATCTCCAGGCACGTACCTCCAAATCAAAGGCGTTTTAGAATTTTGAATCTGGGAAACTCGGTTCGCAACAAAGACCTCCAAAGAGTGAACGGACGCCTTCAACCAACACAAAACAATTTGACTGTCCGTCCAGGCGTAAGAAACCCGAATGTCCACAGTTCCACCCAAAGTGTGAGCAACGTGGTTCAACAGACGCACAAGAAGCGCCGCCCCTGACAATTCTAACTTAGGGATGGTCAGCGCCGTCCGGAGGGGGGCCACCCTGCTCTTGGCCAAGACCAGTGACAACTTCACCTGGCCTGCCGCGCAGACGGTGCGCAGACAAACAACAGCTGCATAACCGTGCGAAGACGCATCACAAACAAGGGTAGCAATGTAGCTCCCAGGGGGGAGGATAGCGCGGGGTAACACGACCTCGTTGACTGCAGGGAGTGCGGATACAAATTGGAGCCAATCTTCCAACAGGTTTTCCCGAATTGGCTCGTCCCAGCCAAGTCCCGCAGTCCAAAGGCGCTCAAGAAAACAATTTTGCCCAAAACAATACAAACAAACAACAAAACAATAGACAAAAGGCAACCGTGGGCTCCCATGTCCAAAATGGCACGGACCACAACAGAGTCCCCCGTGGGCCCCCAGACCTGACCGATGCCGTTGGCAACAAAACCGTGTCGATCTGAGGGGTACCTTAGCGGGGCAGGCGCCAATGTCCTAACAATGCCTGGGCGGCGACCGATCGCCGCCCCCAGGCCCAAATCTTTCCCGACGAGGATGGAGTTCAAATTCCTCGTACGCGCGGTGTCCCGAGCCACGCGCCATCGCTGGAAGGCCATATCCCACCGGATGCCTGAATGGCGGGGGGCGTGATTCCAACCGGGGACGTTCCGCCAATGGAGGGGAGGGAAGGCGGTGCTGGTCTGGCCAGCGCTGCCTAGCAACAACTGCGTTATCGCCCTTACGCGGGGAGACCAAATGGCGGTCGCGCGGCTCCCGATCAACTTGCGCGGGGGGTGGAGTGCGGCGCTCAAAATTGCGGGCCTCTCCCCGGTTCTGAACCGGCGAGCCAGAAGCCCGGTGACCAACTCCATGGTACCCACCCGTGCGCGAACCTTCATCAGATGCTGGTCTGCCAGCGTGGTTCGCGTTAGCGCACAAAATGTCCAAATGAGACCCCCTACAAAATCTACAAGGGCGGGGGTTGGGGCAGTCCCGATGGAAGTGAGCCCCCAAACATGAGAAGCACAGGCGGCGTACATTGACAATTCGGCGGCGGGCACTCACGTGCAATTTCAAAAAGGCCGCGCAAGTTGCCATGCCATGCCCCGTGTCCCTACAAAACTCACAAACAGGACGACTCTGGGTGCCAGCAAAACGAGTGGCGGGGTGACTATCAACAGGCCCACGGGCTCCAGTCCGTCCCTGGTCTCGTGGCTGGGAAGACGGCTGGCGCGACTCAGTGGCAACGCTAGAGCTCTCCACAAACCGACACTCATCCTCCAAAAATTGGACGAGGCCACCAAATGGGGGAAGATGTGTGACACTATCGTGGGGATAGTGTCACACATCTTCCCCAAAACAATAAAATTTTGCCCAAAACAATACAAACAAACAATAAAACAATAGACAAAAGGCAACCGTGGGCTCCCATGTCCAAAATGGCACGGACCACAACAGAGTCCCCCGTGGGCCCCCAGACCTGACCGATGCCGTTGGCAACAAAACCGTGTCGATCTGAGGGGTACCTTAGCGGGGCAGGCGCCAATGTCCTAACAATGCCTGGGCGGCGACCGATCGCCGCCCCCAGGCCCAAATCTTTCCCGACGAGGATGGAGTTCAAATTCCTCGTACGCGCGGTGTCCCGAGCCACGCGCCATCGCTGGAAGGCCATATCCCACCGGATGCCTGAATGGCGGGGGGCGTGATTCCAACCGGGGACGTTCCGCCAATGGAGGGGAGGGAAGGCGGTGCTGGTCTGGCCAGCGCTGCCTAGCAACAACTGCGTTATCGCCCTTACGCGGGGAGACCAAATGGCGGTCGCGCGGCTCCCGATCAACTTGCGCGGGGGGTGGAGTGCGGCGCTCAAAATTGCGGGCCTCTCCCCGGTTCTGAACCGGCGAGCCAGAAGCCCGGTGACCAACTCCATGGTACCCACCCGTGCGCGAACCTTCATCAGATGCTGGTCTGCCAGCGTGGTTCGCGTTAGCGCACAAAATGTCCAAATGAGACCCCCTACAAAATCTACAAGGGCGGGGGTTGGGGCAGTCCCGATGGAAGTGAGCCCCCAAACATGAGAAGCACAGGCGGCGTGCATTGACAATTCGGCGGCGGGCACTCACGTGCCAAAAATTGGACGAGGCCACCAAATGGGGGAAGATGTGTGACACTATCCCCACCATAGGTAGAACGGGCTGGTGTCCGCAACTCCACGTCTGAGCGCGTATTTTGCGTACGGGTGGGAAATTGGTTATTCGATCCACCCCAGCTCCTCGAGAAAGGCCAGCAACGCCTTGATGTTGCTGACTATCTCACGTAGGGTACCTGGGTTACCGAAGTACTTGGCCCTGTATGTGGCGATCGCCGGGCAGTTTAGAAGCACGTGCGCTGCTGTCTCGTCGTCCTCAATGCAGGCCCTGCACAGCGGACTGTCTGTAACTCCTTTGACAAATAGATGTTTATTAAACGACCCATGGCCAGTTATTGCTGCCGTAACCATACGCAGCTGTCGTTTGTCTAACCGGAGTACCTGTTTAGTGAGGCGGGCATCGATGGTGGGAAGTGCTTCCTTGGCTTGCCTGCACTCACTTTGGTCCACCCATAGCTTACAGTGTAGATCCCTGGTACGTTTTCTTACCAGAGAGCGTAGGAACCCAAAGGGGAGTGGCGCGATGGGTTCTGGTCCCACCGGTGTCATGCTCGATCCCCTTCTGGCCAGTTCATCGGCGGCATCGTTACCTAGGGAACCGCTGTGTCCTTTTATCCATTGAATAGTTATATTATTGAGGCTACCCACCTGGTTGAGGCGCTGGTGGCACTCGTATATTAGCCCAGAGTCAATCGAGTGACTGTCCAGCGCTTGCAGAACAGCCATACTGTCTGAGAGTATGCGGATCGAGTGGTCTTTAACTGCCCTGTCCATAATGGCTGAGGCGGCAAGAGTGATCCCAATGCATTCCGCCTGGAACACTGTATTGTGGACTCCTAATGGTGTGGCTATATGTATGTTGAAGTCCTGCGAGAAGACCCCAGCACCTGTGCCACTGTCTGTTTTTGATCCGTCCGTGAAGATGCGCAGCTCAGTGGGGCGCAGACCCTCACACCGGCGATCTTCATGAAGCTGGATTCTGTATTTTTTGTCAAAAATGAACTGTTTGGGTACCCGGTCATTTATAGCCTTGGTGATGGGGAACTCATTGTTGAGTTCCTTAAGTAGCGCGGTGTGTTGTGTGTCTCTCTTTCTCAAGAGGTTGGTTGCGTCCAGACGCGCTGCCGCCATCGTGGCTTCCTGCTGTATGAACAGGTGGAGCGGTGGTAGTCCCAGTATGGCGTCCATGGCTGCAGTCGGAGTAGTCCTCATGCAGCCCGTGACCGCCATGCAGGCTAGTCTTTGCATGCGTTGCAGTTTGTTGCAGGCTGTAATAAGCTTGGTGCGGGGCCACCAGACTACGGCCCCGTAGGTGATCATGGGTCGGATCACTGCGGTGTACAGCCAAAGTATGATTTTGGGGGATAGGCCCCACTTCTTACCTATCATTTTCCTGCATTGCCAGAATGTGATGCAGGCCCTGTTTAGTTTGCTGTCTAAATGACTACTCCAGTTTAACTTACTGTCAAGAATGACCCCGAGGTACTTGACTTCGTTGGCCAGCTGAAGTTCTGTATTGAACAATTTCGGTAGGCGGAAGGGGCCTAAAGCTCGCTTATGGGTGAACATGACTAGCTCAGTTTTAGTGGGGTTCACTGAGAGGTCATATTCACTGCACCATCTCTCTACGATACGTAGTGCTTGTTGGGTGAGGTTAAAGATCGTGCTCGTCACCTTCCCTGAGACAAGGATGGCGAGGTCGTCCGCATAACCTATTGTGTAGTAGTGATTGGCATTGAGTCTGGCGATTAACTCGTTAATCACCAAATTCCATAGAAGGGGTGACAGTACCCCTCCCTGGGGGCAGCCTCTGGCAATCATGGCCAGTTGCTGCTCATCCTCTAGGCGAACCACGCGCTTGCTTAGCATGTTTGTGATCCAGTCTATGAGTACCTGTTCAACTCCATGTCTGGAGAGGGCGCTGCTGATGCTGGAGAAATTTGTTTTGTCGAAGGCTCCTTCGATGTCTATGAAGGTACCCAGGCAGGTCCCTTTCTGGTGAATCGCTTCCTCTATATGGCTAACTACCAGATGAAGTGCCGATTCGGTGGATTTACCTGAGCTATAAGCGTGTTGGTTACCGTGCAGCGGTAGGGTTTTCAGAGCGCCGTCCCTCAGCTCCCTGTCGCACAGCCTTTCCAGGGTTTTTAGCAGGAAAGAAGTCAGGCTGATTGGTCTGTGGGATTTGGCGTTTGTGTAGTCGCCCTTACCTGGTTTAGGGATGAATATTACTTTCACTTCCCTCCATCCTTTGGGAACGTATCTAAAGGCCAGGCACGCTCTCATTAAAGGCACCAGTCTTACTGCGATGAGGGTTCCACCCCACTGTAGTAGGGCGGGGAACACCCCATCTGGTCCGGCGACCTTAAACGGATGGAAGCTCCGGATGGCCCATTGGAGTTTCTCCAACGTGATCACCTTGCTAGCATAAGACCAGTCATTATCTGATGGTGTTTGATTTGCTTCTTGCCAGTCGATTACTTGCGAGAAAATACATCCAGGGAAGTGTGTTTCAATAAGGACGCGTCGCGTTTCTTCTGGCGAGGATGTGAGTGTGTTGTCTGGTTTTCGAAGGGTGGTAGGCCCAGTTGTGGTTTGTTGTGCCAGTATTTTCCTTACCCTGTTTGCTTCCTGGCAGGACTCAATGCTACCAGTGTATTTTCGCCATCCCGAGGTGCTCCTGAACCTGATGCATTTTTTGTAGCAGGATTTGGCTGCGTAGTACTCATCCCAGTCCTCATCCGCACATGTATTCATGGCTCTATTCAGAGCTTTCCTTACCTTCCCGCGTTTTCGCTCCAGATCAGAACCCCACCAGGGCTGTTTGCCCGGTGTACTACGAGGAGTCGTCTCTGGGCAGGCAGTTTGGTAGCTGTCTATTATTGATTTAGTGAGGTATTCAACTTGTACCTCAATCTGTGTAGTGTCCGCAAATAGCGTCGGATCGCATGATGTCGCAAGTCTGGATTCTAGGCTGCGTGTGTAGGTACCACGATCTGTGTTCCGCGGTTTGCGGCGCGGAGCTGCTGGCGGGACAGAGGCCTGGATGTCGAAGCGGATCCATCTGTGGTCGGAGCAGGAAGCCTCCCTGGAGACCTGCCAACCTGTGGTAATTTCCGCCGCGGCCTCTGTTGCCAGAGTGAGATCTATGATTGTGCGGCTTCGTCTGGTTACGAAGGTCGGTTCGGAGCCAGTGTTTAGTAGGGATAGGTTAGTCGAGAATAAGTAATAAACCAAGGCCTTACCCCTTTCGTTTTGCGTGTCCATACCCCACAGCTGGTGATGAGCATTGGCATCAGCACCGATGATGGCTTCCAGCCCGGATCTCTCGCAATGGCTCACGAGGCGAGCGAGGTCATGCGGCGGCGGCGCCTCCGCTTCAGGCATGTAGACCGAAGCGAAGACGATTGCCATCTCCATGGCGCCGTTACGCTGTATAAACAGCTTCACTGCAGAGATGTCTCTGCAACAGAATTCAGTTAGAAGCTGTGTTTTAAGGTTACCTGTGACATAGATACACGACCTGGGTTGGTCGTGATCAGTAGTGACCAGGAGCTTACCTCCAAGATTGGAGAGTCCTTGTATGCGGCCCGCTCTAATCCACGGCTCCTGGATCAGGGCGATGGCCGTGTGTTGAACCTCCAACCACTTCCGGAGCTGAGCCGTTGCGGTCTGACTGTGGTGGAGGTTTGCCTGGAGGATTTTACAATTTGACGAAGAGGACGCCATTGCTGGTCAATTCCTCATCGTCATCCTCCAGGTTGAGCCCGGCAAACAGGCCACCCTCGTCGAAGCCATCCTCCCCCTTACTTTTATCCCCACCATACTTTTGCTCGAAACGAGCCCTCAAATCGGCAGGAAGCCGTTGCAGCACAACATGTACCAAAAGGTAAGACCAATGGTCCACCGGCAACTCCAATTGCTTTAAAGCGTTGGTCGCTGCCACCAACGGGTTCAACAGGTCAGTACGCAATGCTGACAAACTAGTAATGACCGGTAACCCCAAAATCAATTTAATATGAACGTCAGCCAAACAACGTTTATTTTGGTACCGCCGGGTGAGTAGTTCCAAAGCGGTAGGGTAGGCTGAGTCAGTCAACGACAGATGCTGTACCAAGGCTCGGGCCTCACCTTCTAGGACAGACAACAAATAGGCCAACTTTTGGGCGGGTCTGAGGTCCGAGCGTGCATCAACCAAACTTTCAAACAGGTTTTGGAAACTTAACCAATGGTCCAAGCGACCGTCAAAGTTGGCAGTCTACTCAATAGTCCGGGACCTGAAACAACCGAGGTCTCCGGCTTGACCTGGACTGGTGTCTGGCTCTGCAATATTTCCCGAGCACGTTGACCAATAACATCCCCCAGGTCCAAGATCTGGTCGTAGTCAGCAAGGACCTTATCACGTGCTGCCTTGTCCAGCACTTCCAAATCCACTTCACAAATGTACTCGTTGTAGCGGGTGAGCAGAGCATAAACGTTGCCGAGTCTCACGTTCAACTGCTCGAACCGAGCAAGAGTGATCCCTTCGAGATCCTGGCGCTCAGCAGTCGCTGCAGCTGAAGTGAACCACCGTAGCTGTGTGGTCAATCCACTGATTGCCTCTCTCACTGATTTGTACGCCATTGCACAAACAAACAATTCAAATAAACCAAATAATTAAATAATCAAATAACAAATTTCAATCAATCAATTACAAAATAACTACAAGCAAACAATCAAACTACCAAACTGTTAGTCAGCAACTCAAGAAATAACAAAATATTGGTTTCAATTCAATTCAACAACAAACTTTTATTTTAATTCAAAACCAATGTCAACGTTCAAAAATTCTACTTCAAATTCAATTCAAATATTCAAATGTTAATTTCACAAACCACTATATCAATGGTACAACAATAATAAACCTTTATTCCAATTTAAAACAATGTTAATGCTCAAAAATGCCAATCTCAAATATTAATTTTCACAAACAACCATGTCAATGGCACAAAACTCAATATTTTAATGTCTTCCTGACATTCAAGACAACAGAGGTCAAATACAAACAAGGGGTTGTAACATAGCCCAATCTAATCAACTCTATCAGCATATGCAATCCGGTTGACCCCGGCAACATCAGTTACCCGTCTCAACAAATTTAAACAAATTATTTCAAATAAACAAATAAATACAGTTAACAAATATTTACAGCGAATTACGCGAATTACTACTTCCTTATAGAGACTGCCAAGTAATTAGCCTACTGTAAATTACCAATTTGGTGGTTATGTAGGTTATAACCACGCTCTGCTACCAAATATGTTCGCTGCCAGGCCAGACCCCTACCATAGGATTTAAATAGCGCAGTGGAAGTTATGATGGTGGGTCTCTGGAGACAAGAGTGGCTAGCGAACTTGTCCACCGTGCGCGGAGCCAAACAATGATATAAGTACAATTACAATACAAAAAACAAAAGAACTCACCTGGTGGTAGACGAACACTGCTTCTGGGGCCTACCTGGATTTATGTATGTAAGTGAGTGTGTATTGTATTGTGTTGTGACGTTATGAGTATCTCCAGGTTACAATCACGGCCGCTGCAACTCGCCAGAGATTTTCTCCAACATGCGGCTCCAATCACTATCACATTAACCTCAAAGTTTCAACAAAGATATATCCAAACTCAACCCGTATTATTTCGTCAAATTGGGGTTATTTACAATCAAAGCAATAGGATCACGACTAATTGTCACAAACGGATCGATTTAAAGGGATTAATTTACAACAGCGTCGCGGAAGCCAAGCGGCGACGATTCCCTTGTTCAAGCCAAAAAAAAAGAGAAGTCTCAAAGTCAAACTTGACAAGTCAGATGTCACTCCGTTCGGGCGCGTTCCGAAGGCGCATAGAGTAACCAACTTAACGGGACGGAACACGATATATATTAGTAATACATTCGCCGACTTTGTAGCCCCAATCCTGGTTTTTTTTAATACAACCCTTAAAATTACAGGATGTTTTAGATAGTTTCTCAATTCTGACATCTGGATTGAGAAGCTACTTTAGACCTGGAAACTAGTCGATGAGTATTTCTGAAAATTTGGTAGGAATGAGTAGTATAAGTTAGACATTGTCTGATAGTATATCATCATGTAGGTACTCACACTGTTTATGTATCTCGGGCATACAGATTTATAATGTTCCTTGAAGCGGTTTTTTCCCAACCAAGATATTTTAGCAACATAGTAATATTAATAGTCTTTTTCATTTTTAAACGCAATTTTAGCTTTATTGAATGACAGTGGTAATCTGGCATGGCGGCTCGAGTGTCTTCATTATTTCGGATCTGACCAATACATAATTATCTTCTGCCTTTCGGTAGACTGCCGGTAGACTTCCAGGTGGACGGACAAATTACAACGTTTTTAAATATTATAAACATCATTAAACGCAGGCCAATAATGATTTGTATAATTGTTTACTTTGAGAGCTTGGTGGTGGACAATTTATTTTTGCATGTACACAAAGTGATAATGAATACTACTACGCATTTAGAAGGTTTAAAACTAGCGCGAAGGACTCGTGTTGTTTCATTCAAGACCATTATTTTCATAGGTATGTTTAGGTAAACTTAGTCTTCGAAAGTAAAGTTGCTACAGATTTTTCTTTTTTGTTAATACATAATCGCATATAGGTTCAGGTAAGTTGGAGCTAAAGATATCATCGTGGGCATCGAAATCCATGCGCCTGAATATCATTACTTAACGTATCTTTTCAGTACTGCCCCCCTAGCCAACCGTTTCGTGTCGAATTCCGTTCTCCAATCGGTAACGCCTCGGTGTCAGCAATTGTAGAAAACGATAAATTGGTAGCTATGTTGACGCGCCTGAGTCGGCCGCTCGTTCTACAATGTCTTTAGAAAAACGACATTATAACAAAGGATGTAGCGTTGAACATTGTAGAAACGAGGATAATTCATTCTATCATTTTGAACGATGGGAACTTGGCTACAAATTTTCTATTCGTTTGTTCTAACCACGTGACTTAACGTTGAGATGATTTCATTCCAATACATTGGATTCGTTTTCGACTAGCGTTAACGATTGCAGATTATCAACTTGGCTTGGGGTGTTGGACTACCTATCTGTCTTATACATGGAGTGACATGCGCAGTCCAGCAACTGGGTAATACAATACCCTTTAGTAAGATTAGTTCCCAGATTTTTGAGCTTCTGACTGGGTTGACAGAAGCCCGAAAGTGTGAACTACTGCCAAAGATCTACAAATATCAGCCAAGACTTACGGTTTAACGTGCTTTCAGATGCACGAAAGGGTTTCGATATGAAACGGAAGGTCCCTCATCCACGGACTGGCCTTGGTAAGTGTAGCTGAACCTTCAATCGATTCGTGTGGCTGTTGTTATTTACAGAGTGTCAACGTTTTACACAACTTACTATAATACTTCAACATTTTAAGTGCACGTGCACTCAAAATGTTTTGCATTGTCTGTCGATAGTGAACGCTATCTCTTTCGAGTTTTGACGTCAATTGGCGAAAAATTTCCGATTCTTTGTTGTTATTCGTCACTCATGAATTTAAATACAGTTAGGGAAATAATTGTTAAACAAATCTTCACACACTACATCACTTTGGCCTGTCAGGTGTAATTTTAATATAGGGTTTGTTTTTCTTCTCTCCTTTAGCAGGTATGCTGGAAGGCATTTCTTTAGAAGTAAGCATCAACTCTTGACTATTTTTTCTGTTCTTTTTTCTTTTCTGTTTACTTAAATGGTTAAATAAATATAAGGGAAAGGAAAAAATAGGGGAATATATGATTTTTGATTATATGTATTTTATTTTCTCTTTTACTCTTACGCACGCTGTCTGTCTTCATCTCTATCTTGTGTCCTATCGTGGGTATGCTGGAAGAGATTTCTATAGAAATAAGCATCACCTCTGTACCATTTTTCTGTTATATTCTTCTTGTCTGTTTATATATGTGTGTACATAAATGGTTAAATAAATAAAGGACAATTTTCGTTAGCCTAGATTTATCTAATTATTAGAAAACTAGGTGACATTACCTAATCGCCGCAATAGAAAAATATATGTATACGTATGATAATAGCATTTTTCAGTGTAGTGACGGACGTTAAGAATAGCACCAGCCCTTTTCTTTCCGTGGATGTCGTAAGAGGCGACTATGGGACTTACTAGAGAATGGGCAGCAGCGTGCTCTATGGATTTAACTACCATACTGCGATCGCCAACCCGCCTGCCAAGCGTGGCGATTATGTAAACCCCCCGAATGGTGGAGGTCTATGTCCATCCAGTGGAAGTCTTTCGGCAGAAATTGATGATAGCTTATATCAATAAATAAATTAGAAAAGCAATTGTTTGTTGCATTAAGAAAACAAGTTCGCAAACATAATTCTCTAATAAAAACACATTTTATAAGCAGTTTACTTACTAAAAGCGATGCGGCAGCGCGACTCCATTGGAACAATTTCTATAAAAACATAATTGAAATCGTTGTACCGGTCGTAACGCACCGTCTTGTCGCGCCTGTCTGTTGGAGCCTTTACTTCTCTTTGAGGTCCATTGTTCCGAAAATAGATATTCATTTACATGTTAATGATATTCATTTCATATGGATGATTTCGTATTTGATATTAGTTATACAGACCTAACAAAAAGTTTACATAAATATGCGACTCGATGTAATAATGTTAAATTAGGCTCACAAAAAGATAAACATAAGTTAGGAAAAAATCTAGAAGAACGCATTAATATTAATTCGTTATATAAAGATTATTCAATGTTTTGAGAAAGTATGTCAAGCCCAGACTAGAACATTATTTTGGGCCAAAACCTGTCATGGGTAGAAGATTTCGTGAAATTCATTGTATATACGATCTTAATGTCGGCCGCACATTAGAACAATCCTAATCTAATTAATTTTAATTTTATTTTAATTCGAATTCTAATTTAATTCGCAGACTTTCGGATATTTAATTAATTCAATGAAGAAATCTAGAATCATAGGCAAGATTTTTAACATGCCATGTTACGCCAAACGGTTAGGCTCAGGTGTAATTAATATTGCACCCAAATTTCGCCAGTTATGTTTAAGTCCTATATAACAGGGGGCGAAATTATTGCCATCAACTGGGCACAGATCCAGAATTTTCCAATATCACTATGCTTGACCTGAGAATCGAACCCTGGACTTTACGCTCAGCAGTAGCGTTTTTGACTATTAGACCAACAAGGCAGGTTCTAGAATCTAGGGGAAATCGGGAAATCTAGAATCCTTAAAACATATTGATCATACCGGTTTCTACTTTAAGGAAAACCATATACCTACTATAAAAAATTAGGCAATGAAAATGGAGTCACAGTTGCATATTTGCAGGAATGCCAAAACTTTTTGTGTCATCTAATGGTAATAGTTGAAACAAAAATAAAAGTTGTTTTCGACAATGGAGGTCATGTTTTGCTTCATTTTGATATACGCCACAGGCAAGACAGTTGCGTCGTCGTATAGATAGCGAATATCTACCGGTATAAAGTTGCAGTTTGTACGTGGACTGTGGACCATTTTTAAATGCTGTCACATAAGGTGGATGCGCTGAGTTAGCCGTGAAATTCATATTTCATGCCGTTTTATGCAATTTGCAGGTTGTACGTTGCACTGTCAGATTGTATGTTGAATATCGGCCTATAGTTACGGCCATAAAAATATTTTTAGAATTATAATCATAAAAATCATCAATGTAACCCTCTAAGATCATTGAATCCCATTGACTGACTTTTTCATGAAAGGTCTAATATTTTGTTCAACAGCTTGATATTGACTTGCAAAATTATAGGAAAGTTTGAATGTCGTAGAGATGGATACCTGGACTCTTCCTTCTTAACTTAAATATCAACACTGAAAAAGAAGAACGATTTAAATTCTGATGTTGACAGACTATAAAACTTGATTGCGGAGTCCCGGCCACCGTAGGCGCGAGCTTGCGGGTGGCGAGCAATGGGTAGCTCGCCGCCCGGTAAGGACCAGGCTCGGGTCGATGGCGCGCAGTGTTCCACGCGCGCCTCAAAGAGATGTCAGCAGCAGTGTAGGGGTCTACTAGGACCGATGCCTGCCGGGGTCGCGTGATTGTTCGAAAGAGATACCGTGACCCTGGCACATGGGCAACTGATGGAACACGGGTGGGTTTTAGTCAGTAAAAGTCTGACACGCCCTCCCGCTCCGCCCAGAGCGGGAGAAGACATTTGATGATTTCCCATCCTGAAAAAAAAAAAAAAAAAAAAAAAAAAAAAAAAAAAAAAAAAAAAGACTATAAAACTTTAAAAATAAGTAATATCAAACAAACATTCTATCTATTGGTTAATATAAGCGTATACACGATAACTCTAGTATATTTACTACGACGATTACCAATAGACAGTGTGGAAATTATAATGGACTAACAAGTGAATAAAGGATGGTTCATAAGCGCCTATTCGAATAGAATATTATTACTAGCTTACTTTGACTTTGATTATACAAACTTCGTTCGTACCTAATACAAACTCATTTAATTCAAATGACATAATATTATTATGATGTTATTTTTCCAAACATCCATTTTCCAATGTAATGTGTGTGTGTTTTTTTAATATATTTTTCGAAAACTCTAGTGTCTTCTAATATAATTATCATATGACTTCGCGGTTCTAGTACCTAATATGGGAAACTAACCTTTTATAATCTCAATGTTAATTGTTTTATTCGCCAATCTGTCTCGTAGAATATTATAACGAAATTCTATATAAGTAACATTCTTAATTATTTTTAACATGCTCAAAACTTGTTAACCTCATTCTGCTTGTATCTGTCTTGAATCTTTTTCAACTAATCAATCTTTATATGATGCAGCGGCAAAACATGAATTAGAAATTCATATAGGCAGATTCGTTTTTATTTTCGTAGCGAAACACTAAGTAAACCTTGCACTTGCCCGAAATACCTTCAATTAATTTATTATGAATTCCACTCAACATGAATTAATACGTAACAATTTATTTAACCACTAATATGGCTTAGCATACTTAATGAGTCTCATTTGAAATAACTACCGGTTAGATAATATAATAGTACACGTGTTATATGTAGCGAGCTAGTTCTTCAAAAACTAGTGAGCTCTACACCTACTTCTTGTAAACTAGGCTTCATTCATCCGGAGGTTTTGAGCGTCCGTTGCGTGCACGCAGGCTTGCAACAACAGCCTCAGTTGCCTTCCAATCACCGCGCTAGTCGCTCGTGCCACTATCCAGAGCGACTCGAAAATCGCGAGTGATTTTGAAATTTTATAAAAAAGGACTCTTTTATAAATTTTAATATTTGAGTTTTTCATCTTTTTCGTCGATCGCATCAAAAAGCGAAGGTTAGTGTTTTGTTTTTCTAAGTAAATTATGTGTGCATTTGCATTAGAAAGTATAATTTGACCGAATGAGTGCCATCGATAACCTAGACTAATATTTTTTGCTGAAACTATAGTTTATAGTGAGGCCATACTTACAACTACTGTGACAACGAATTTTAGCTCCGAGCTGTCGATTTAATGTGAGGAAATCGTGCTGCACCTATGTATGTTATCGTTTGGAAATTGATTAGAACCTCTACTTGTGGATGGTAGAAAGGATATGAAGAAGTTGATTTTATACCAGAATTGCATTCAGAGTTCTTACGACTTAACATATTACGTTTGTTGTCTTGTTGACTTTAAGGTTTTCTGTTTCATTTTCTATGGTCCAACGAAACCTTGTCGGCCTTTTCATGGGTTTTGACATGGTAATTATAATTAAAATGCAGTTTTTTTACAAACCGGACGGGAGAAATTCTACTCACAAAGAAAAAGCTTTCATGAAATCTAAGGGTTCAAAAAGACCCGTAGTCGAATGTCTCTGAAAAGTCTTGAAAATGGATGAAAACCGCACTGAACGAATACAAAAAAGAAAACTACATTTAACCAAACTTAGTAATGATTTCCAATGTTCACTGTTTCTTTTAAAAGTTTCTCAGGTAATGTAACAAAAATGAATCTAAAATTGAGTAGCACTGTAACGTAGTACGTGCTGGAAAAATGTTTGTCTTCTAAAATTGGGACAAAAAAAAATGGTTAGGAACAGGCTAGGCAAATAAACAACATTTCAGTCCGGTGATAGATGGAAACATGGTTATGTAAGTAAAGCTGTGGTCCTCAAAAAACAATAATTGAGGAAAACATATTGCTTTCCTATGTTTGATGTACGCACGGTGCGTAACTTGTCACCGTAAGTCATTGCAATCTTTAAACTGATCACTTTATTACAACTACCGACAAACTAGTATCGTATGGCGTGTTGAGCAATAGAGTATTATATACTCAATGGTCAATGGTGCTAGCAATAACGTTTTCAACTTATGTGGTTGAATATGTCTATGGCGCCAATGATTGTGTTGAAGCAGAAAATCGTCATTTGTTTTGTACTTCACCGTAATTTTCATTTACATTATTTTTTGTCATATAGTCTTTCCTGCCCCATTTCTTCCCGTGGGAGCCGTAACAGGTGACTAAGGGACTTACTAGAGAATGGAAAGCAGCGTTCTCTATGCATTTTACCATTATACTGCGACTGCCAACTCGCCTACCAAGCGTTGCAATTATGGCAAACTCTTCCAATTTGAGGGAGGCCTTTGTCCAGCAGTGGACGTCTTTTGGCTGAAAAGATGATGATGATGAGTCTTTCCTGAAAGCTGAAAGCGGTATTTGAATGACCTAATTCTTTTTAGGTGGACCGACCTAAAAAGAATTAGGCTTTTTTTTTTTCAGGATGTGAAATCATCAAATGACTTCTCCCGCTCTGGGCGGAGTGGGAGGGCGTGTCAGACTTTTACTGACTAAAACCCACCCGTGTTCCATCAGTTGCCCATGTGCCAGGTCACGGTATCTCTTTTGAACAATCACGCGACCCCGGCAGGCATCGGTCCTAGTAGACCCCTACACTGCTGCTGACATCTCTTTGAGGCGCGCGTGGAACACTGCGCGCCGTTGACCCGAGCCTGGTCCTTACCGGGCGGCGAGCCACCCATTGCTCGCCACCCGCAAGCTCGCGCCTACGGTGGCCGGGAGTCCGCAATTGACTCCCGACGCCCGGGGCGTCTCCTCCTGCGGCGGCTAGGGGCGTGAGGGCGCAGAGACTGCCACTCCCTCACGCGCCCCGCCTCCTCCTTCGCGAGCATCACTGCTTCGCAGAAGGAGGTGACGGCTTCCCATTCACTCTCGCTCCGTACCATGGCTCGCACCAGGGCCGGACGCGAGAGGTCGCCGCCGCCGATCGCCTCCACGAGGACACGGCGGTGCTCCGCCCAGGCAGGGCACACCTCCACCGTATGCTCCACCGTGTCCTCCAGACGATCCTCGCAATGGAAACACCCGGACGTATCCTCCCGCTTTATCCTGAACAGGAACCCACCGAAGCACCCATGCCCGGTGAGAACCTGCGTCAGGCGGAAGGTGAGGACGCCGTGACGCCTCTCTATCCACTCCTCAAAGAGGGGACTTACCGCCGCAATTGTGGCGTGCCCAGCACTGGGTTGCAACAATCGTACCCGCCATGTCGCCATGAGAAAAAGAATTAGGCTATGAATCAAAATAACGGATGATGACACCTGTATTCGTGATGAGATTGAAATATGTTATTAATCCTACTAATAATATAAATGTATAAGTTAGTGGGTTTAGATGTATCTATATTTGTAAGTCAAGCAAATACTGCTGAACGGATTTGGATGAAATTTGGCACACAGATAGAACGTTCCCATGGAATAATTGTCAACCACCACGCGTGCGAAGCCGCTGGCAAAAGCTTGTTGAAAATGTATATATTCTCATCCAAACTTTTTCTTCCGCAGTCTTTCTTCTTGCCCTATTTTTCATTTCTCTATATTATCTATAGCTAACATTTTGGTTACATTGTTACAGAACAATCATTTTTCGCTATAAACATCACTAGTTTTAACGCGATTTCGTCCAAATAAAATAATTTACATAGATGCATATAATAACGAATGATATAAACATTTATTCAATTATAACACTGCACGAACTTTGACACGACACGCTTAATTGCAGGATATATAATGTTTTTGTCTGACCCTAGGTTACAATTGTGGTCGTGATTATAGTCTGAACCTTGATTGTCGTCGGAAAAAGAAAAGGAATTATTTTTTATCAAATTGGAGAGTTATAATCATATTATTATAAATAATAGCATTAATATAACTTATTAAGAGGTTAGTATATATGGGTTGAGATCAAAACGTTTTACTGGAATATATGGTTTAGTTATGTCTTATGCCCTTATTTCAATGTATTAAGGGTGCAGCATATTTCTCCTTGCATACATCTATTTCGATCAGCTGTTATTACCCTCCCCATCAGTATTTACCCTATTGTAAGCTATAACATTTTCTTTACAATCTTGCAGTCGTTTTCCTGGATCTTGCTACTAGAAGTACTCTTTTTATAATATTACTAGCAACTCCAACCTTAGATTAAATTTTTAAAACAATTACGTCATAGAAGGTTAACAAATTAGCCTGTACTATATTGTGTAAGTACGAAGATAATTCTTGACATCTAGTTCAGAAGTGTGGTGAATAGAGCCTTGTTAAATAGATAATTATAATTGTATATTGATATCTTACATTTTCTAAATCGTAAATATTTGCAATAGAATTGCTAAATACATAACTATTTGATGTCGTATTGTGTGATTTTGATAGTCATCCTTACACCCAAAATATTTTTTTATTGTTTATGCTAAATAATTCGCAAATGCAAATGAAATCGTTAGTAAATACGCAATTGAAGCGGCTATTTTGACAAACACAAATTATTTCATTTAATTTACAACAGCAGGTATGTTTGCCTAATTCTAAGTAATACCTACTTACCTTGTTCCTATGCGACCAATCCACGATGACGTTCGGCAATTAATCTGTTACCAAGTTCTCTTACCAAATAATAGAGAAAGAGACTTTTCTTGTCGTGGTTCTTTCATATCGGTAACATAGATTCACTTCTCTGGTCTCCCTTACAGGGAGCTTCTGAGAGAACATCTTGTATAAAGCGAATTCTGTCTTCTTATTAAGACTGAAATTTTGCTAATTTAACCTGTCTTCATTATCATCTACATCCTAAACCTGACACTGTCAGCCTCTTCATCTAAAACTCTCGTAAATTTTGATAAAAAAAGATTGGCTTTGATGCCGTAAGATCCGTTCCAGTTTTATCATACGCATGTTTGGACCACTGATCAGTACTTTCTCTGTAACAGGTGGATTCAATCACATTGCCACAAAATGCTATGGGTTATTAACTTTCTAATTAGACTGTAATAATATCTTATTTAAGTCACCACATACACTCCATATTTTGGGTTACTTGCAAAGGATAGAAGAACCAGTTCTTCTAGAGGAGTTCTTCTAGGAATTCTTATGGTCTAGAAAGGATTGGCCCTTGGGAGCATATTTTTCGAAAGGACCGGGTGTTCTCTGAAGTAATAATGTCTTGTGGATATTGTACTATAGTAAGATAGTAACTCAAATGTTGAGGGACTAAAAATCCGTTTTATTGATTAGAACATTTCTAAGTAAAGTCAGATTGTTATTTTGTGTGGTTCATATAATTTGTCCATTGTAGACAGTTTTAAATGTCAACATTCTAAGGAATTAAATCTAGTTTAGTTAAAGGAAGCTGTGGTGATCCAGCGGTAACGGCTGCGAATTAGGAGTGTATTAGTCAAAGATGCTAAACTTTGAGAAAATTATTTCATCATCACTGTTCCTCAAACGGCGAAGGGAAACATCGTTAGGAAACCGGCTTGTCCTAGAACCGAAAATTCGAAGACATTATGACATTTATCATTGTGCACTGGGCAAGCGTGGTGAATTACGGCCCACTCCCTCTCACCGAGAGGAGGCCTGAGTCCCGACAGTGGGAACACAATAGGCTGATAATACCTATTATATGTTGAATCTAATCGCTCTTTCCACAAGGTAGTTAGTTCCGTATGAAGAAGAACGGACAAAAAACTCAAAGGCTACTCTTTAAAACAAAAAATTACAATAATTTGTTTAAATTAAAAAAGTTAAATTATGTCATACGTTTGAGTATCTGTCTCTAGGTCTGTAGGGCGAGAGTCGGCGAGACTTTAAACTTGAAAACTGTTGCGTAACTACTACATTCCAAACGGTGCCACGCTCAAAAGTATGTGTGTCATTCAAATGATAGCGGTATAATTATTTAGTCAAGTTTCGTTTGATATTTTGCATTCTTTTTGTTGATAAATCTATCGATTTTTATTTAAACATACTATAATTCACGCATCAACGCGGACTCTGTCACCCGTTTTACTTATGACCTACCTAGCAGTGTCAAAAATAAGTCCCAACCTAAGCTAACCTGGCCACCGTAGGCGCGGGCTTGCGGGTGGTGAGCAATGGGTAGCTTGCCACCCGGTAAGGACCAGGTCCGTGTCGACGGCGCTTAGTGTTCCACGCGCGCCTCAAAGAGATGTCAGCAAACTGAAGGGATCTGCTAGGACCAATGCCTGCCAGGGTCGCGAGATTAGTTCGAAAGAGATATCGTGGCTCTGGCATATGGGCAACTGTAGGAACACGGGTTGGTTTTAGTCAGTAAAAGTCTGACACGCCCTTCCGTTGCACCCAGAGCGGGAGACGTCATTTGATGATGTCCCATCCACAAAAAAAAAACCAGCATTTAAAAGAAGTTACCGAGAAATGTCTGACCATATTAAATATTGCAACAACAAAAAATTAAATTTAAAATTTAAAAAACCCCCGACACAAAAACCTAATTTCCCTTTAAAAAGTAAAAAATAATAAAAAAAACTCAATCTTAAAGTACCTACCTAAGTATGTATTAATAATTCAAAAAAAATACGTCGCGTTGGGGGACCGCTTCTAACCTAACAATTTAATTACAAATAGTCTATTACCTAACTAAGCAACATAGGTGAATTTAAAAAAAAAAATTAAGAAAAGAAAACTCTTATAAAATTACTTCAAAATATTGCATTTAGGATACGACCGTCACCAACGGCGACGTCTGCCCTCGCGGAGCGGTACCCCAACGCGACGTATTTTTTTTTAATTATTAATACTTACTTAGGTACTTTAAGATTGAGTTTTTTTTAAATTATTTTTTACTTTTTAAAGGGAAATTTGGTTTTCGTGTCGGGGGTTTTTTAAATTTTAAATTTAATTTTTTAGTTTATACTTTTTATAGGTACATACTTATTATAATGTAGAATCAAACGAAGCTAAGAACACTCTCGATTAATTCATCAATATTCTCTTTCAGTGCGCTTTCATTTGAGACCCCACTCGAGTATATTTGCTGACATTCGGTTACTCTTCCCCACTTTCCCCCCCACAACTTTTAAACGGCTCAACCGATTTTCATCAAACATGTCTAAGAACACTCGCACATAAGTCACGTTTAATATTTTTTTTTTATTGAAATCCCTTCATCCGTTCGGGAGCTATGATGCCACAGACAGACAGACACACACACAGACAGACAGACACGTCAAACTTATAACACCCCTCTTTTTGCGTCGGGGGTTAAAAAGGCATAATAAGCGTACACCATCAACAAAAGCCACGTGCAAAAACTTCAGTTAAAGCTATTAATTGGTTTCGCTAAATCCATCAATTATATTAAAACCTAAGTTTAGTTCTTCAAAACATTTCTATGATATTTATCTTTATCTTTATTGTTCACGGTTTAATTGTTATGCTGATTGTTATTTTTTCTTTATCTCTGAATTAAATAAATAAAGTTCACATAATTATTGTATATTATTATGAAGTAATTGATACAAAATACTTATCATCATCCTAAGCCTGAGTTCACCCTTTGCTTAGCACCATCATCGTTTCAGCCAAAAAACATCCACTGCTGGTCATAGGCCTCCCCCAAGCACTGCCACCTCTACTGGTTATGTGCTTCTCGTATCCAGTGGATTCCAGCACAACATAGGCCTCTCTTTCCTCGTGCCAATCGCCACCAGCCTCATCCAGCTTTCACCCACGATGTTAACAATGCCGTTCGTCCATCTCCCGGCAGCGAATCAAAATCCTAATTGATCTTTACACTTATAATTTAATCACTCAATTCAATTCATAAAGATCGGTGCTTATAAAATTAATCACCGGAATAAATTTGACAAAACGAGTTGTGTAATTGAATGAAACATAACTTTTAGTTTCATTAATCAGTAACAGTAAAAAAAAAGAAATTTATCAATACCACATTATTCATTGATCACATAGATTTT
Source organism: Aporophyla lueneburgensis (assembly GCA_932294355.1). Classification (NCBI taxonomy): domain Eukaryota; kingdom Metazoa; phylum Arthropoda; class Insecta; order Lepidoptera; family Noctuidae; genus Aporophyla; species Aporophyla lueneburgensis. The sequence continues at coordinate 30,649,123 of OW028740.1, forward strand.
TAATCGCCGATTTTAGCCACTGAATTGAACTATAAATAAACATTAATTAATAATTATCTTTCTAGTATTGGGAACATTGAAAAGAATTACTGTAATTTTCAATTCATTAAATTTAATTTTATGGTTTATAACAGTTATTTAGTATTTGATACTTTAAAATAGTATAAGGTTTGCTGTACTCAGCTAGTGTTACGAATTAGTTTTATTACATATTGATTTATATTGTAACTAGCTTCTGCCCGCGACTTCGTCCGCGTCAAATTTTTGCTCCCCTTACCCTTCCCGTCGCATCGATTTGCCTGCTAGTTTTCGTCCATTTTCGCTCCTTGAGTTATAGTGAGTCAACCTTAAAAGATAGACATATGCTCTTGGGACTTTTTTTTTGAACTTTTTAAAAATAACAATCCCGTCATACATGATTTTTGCGTTACTTTAACCGTTTACGCAGCGCACGCAACGGAAACTCTCAGAAGGAATAAATTTTCCCCGTTTTTGCAACATTTTTCATTACTGTTCCGCTCCTCTGAGGTGTAGCGTGATGTTATATAGCCTATAGCCTCCCTCGATAAATAGGCTACCTAACACAAAAAGAATTTTTCAATTCGGACCGGATTCGATTCGGAGATTAGCGCGTTCAATCAAACAAACAAACTCTTCAGCTTTATAATATTAGTATAGATAATTAGTTGACCCAGCGAACTTCGTATCGCCTCAGATTCAATAAATGTTGTTATAAACGTACCAAGTTTGACAACCTGGTACGCGGTGGTGATCTGGTAAGCGTTTTCTAGCTGACACTCATATGTTAGGTTAGCTCCTACCCAGTTATGATGACCTGGTACTTCGAAGGCATAAAGCGTTTTCTAGCTGACACTCCTTTGTTTGGTAAGCTCCTGTCAAGTTATGATAACCTGGTACTTCGAAGGCAACGTTTTTGTCATAGTACCACGTTTTATAGTGACTTGTATTCTCTTTGACGTTTTATGTGACGTCTCACGGGAACGCGGTCGTAAAAAGGGGAAAAAAAAAAAAAAAAAAAAACGGGATAAAAAGTATCCTATGTCCTTCTCCTGGCTCTAAACTACCTCCCTGCCAATTTTCAGCTAAATCGGTTCAGCCGTTCTTGAGTTATAAGTGAAGTAACTAACACGACTTTCTTTTATATATATAGATAATGATTATTAGCTCGTTAATATTCTTCGTAGTTTCGTGAATGAAAATGATTACCTCCATTTATGGGATTTAGCCTACGAAAGAATAGTTGAGGGGTTTTCAGAATATTCTTTTATAGTGTTCTTTGTTTTAGGATAAACGTGGTCTGTCAGTCAGTCATTCGTGGAAATGTTTATTTTCACTGGGATAATATTTGTCGTAGACATCATTCCGAATGCAAAGGTGTTACAAGTGTCGACTTACATAAAACTGATGGGGTCAAACAAATCAAATCCACCTGTAGACGAATGCAATGCGGCCAACAAAACAATATCTATAACATCCGCCATAGGAATCTAATACCAATAAATTTTAACATTAGGTAATACTCCTACGAATCGATTTACCGTAAATCTATAACTTTTACTACTGATCTTTAAACATCTGTAAATAATTGAGTGTAGGCCTAATGGTGTTAAGTATTCATTTCATAACTGAATTTACATTTTTATGATATCCTTGTTAATTAATCAGATAACTAACGTCAGTTGAAAAAGTCGATTAAGTTTAGGCATCTAAAAAGGAAATTAAACATAACCAAGAAATTTAGATTTAAAAGTTAGCAAATGGAAATAGTAAAATTGGGGACAAACAGTAACGTTGTCTCAGTCTCTCTTCAGTAATGAAATTACAAATACTCATAGGTGAGTATTGTTTTTAGTCATACTTTGGAATCTATTAGATTTTTATCATCTGTAGATATTTTTAAGCTATCCCATGATAGTATGTCCTAACCATCCCAATTTGCTTTATATCTTCAGGCATCTTTAATTATACAATAAAAGTACATCATAGCTCACGATGATATTCCTGCCACATCACCAAATATCGTAAAATCTCTAACACTTATGTTAATAATACCACAAATGACCATTAGCACGGCTGTGTGGGAATGAGAAAATGCAAGTGTTTGCCGCGTACGTGTTTTTGCTGCACCTGAGAATAATTATATAGTGTCTTGTTAGAAATGGTGAATCGGCAGAAATTTGTTACGCGCGTATAAATGCATGAGGATGCAAGTTGATGCATGATGTAAATGATGTAGCCAGCTCTTCAAATTCTTGATTAATCTTGGTCAAGATTTCGTAATTTATTATACGAAGAACTAACACTTTAGGTTTAGATGGTGATTTATCTATTGTGAATCTAAATTAACATCTTCATCTAACTAGCATTTTCCCAATTATGTCGGGATCAGTTTCGAGTCTAACCGGACATGCAGGATACCAATATATTACAAACAGCGTCTGCTTGCTAACCTTTACTACCTAGTAACATGGGTAACTCGATATCTCTTGGTCAGAGTGACTGTCAGATTTTAGAGTTTCCGCGTACCCATAACTTCTGCCAAATATCTACAAATGACAGCGGTCCCAACGGCTCTAGTGCCGACGATGAATTTACTGGCGTCACAGATATGATAATCAGAACGGAACCCTGACTATCATTATGCATGTTTTTCAAGGTAATCAATTCCGGAAAAAATGTTTACATACTGAGAGGTCATGGCCCGTAACACCCATGTGCGGGGTGAATTGGCTAATAGAATCGTTTTAACAATTAACATATATGGTGATTTCCGGGCATTATATAATTATAACATTCCTAGTACCGTGATACATATTTTATGGAGAGGTTAAGAATGCCTGGTCAACGTTAAACACCCGGTAATGATACCTTGATTGTTACATGGTTGATAAATGATTTGAACTTTTACAATACCGTGTCTTGGATATTTGGATGAGATTACAGGTGATCTGGCTTTGATAGTCAGAAGGCTGAAAGTCTGACAAATAGTCTTACAACCATTAGACACACTGCTAGTATGTCTAATTATAATAATTTGCTAATTAGCTAATGCCTTTGTATTAAAAAGCTTTGAGATAATTCGATTCTTGAAGCAGTTGTGTCAGCCATCATATCATTTTCCGTGAAAAATTAAAATAAGTGCTTCAAAGGTATTGTTTTAAAGATTAAACATAACTTTAGGAATTGCAGCAAGCATTGTTACCACGAGATATTCTGTCAGGTTTTGAGGTCAGAAAAATAACCGCTCCTGTTTCATCCAGTTATACTGGAAGCCGACACCGACATAGTTGGACAAAGGTAGATGATGAAGCGAAACTCACGCTTTTTTACTCCAAGGGAATAGACAGAAACTACAAAACGCCACCTGCTAAGCTATCACATACTCTTATTGCTTCGTTTACGTTCGTTGATGAGTGTAAACTTGCAATATTAAAAAGGTAGTTAATCTTGGGATTCGAGTAACATTTTTATTGGTTTTAATTGCATTATTATTCTTCATTTCGATTAGATTTTACAATATACGTCTTGTTTACAAGATTACTTTGGCCGAGTTATAATGCAATGACTGCAGTTAACGTAGGTATAGAAAAAAATCCCAACTTCAGTATTAAAATAAAAATATAAGTTGACAACAGCATAAGATTGTACACAACAAGTCGTGTTAAGTTAAAATGTATTCTAAATGTGTTACAATAATTTTGATGTTTGTGAATAAAGTTAGGCTAATTTTGTTACTAACATCAAAGTGTATACTGACATGTCTGGGTTACGTATCTTCACACTTATTTGTCCGCTAGTGAAGTTCAATGTCATGGAATTGGAAATACATGTTTTGTGCATACCAATACTTTTGGAGTTTTATCAATTCAAATAATTTATTCCAAATAGGCACATAAATGGCACTTTTCAACGTCAAGATTTCAAAAACAAATATGATTCTAGGTGCATCTTTCAAAAGGTAATTTCGTATGGAGAAGCACGGGCAAGAAAATTCAACGTTACTCTTTCAAAATGTATCACAATATTGTTTTAGCATTTAGTATAATCATAAGACGATGCACCTAGAATGTTAACAGAATAGGTAAAAATAAAGCAATGGCAGATAAATTAATTACTTATGTGGTAGATACATGGTGCTAATTTATTTCAGCTTGAGTTTAGTTTTCAATGTTTTGTTGGTATATTGGCGTGTGCTAGTTGACATATGACGAATAATTTGATGTACCTATGTTTTGTTTTATAATATTAATTACTTATACAATATTGTATAGAATCAAGTTCTTCTAACTTAACAGACAGCTGTGCTGCTGGGGAGTTTGTTGCGCCACTTCTTCTTCCCAGCTAAAGTACTAGGAAGTGTCGAAGGGCGGGCGTTTTGGGGGGACTGTCTTATATGACTTTGACGTTCAAAAAGTGCTGTCTCTTAGCCTAGTTTGAATAAATTACTTTTGATTTTGATTTTGATTTCACATATTTACAAATATAGTAAAAGTAGATAATTACTTCGTGGACCGTTATTTTAGTACTATCAGATTTACCTATGTTTCATGAACTAAAACATAAATAAGATGACTGTTTGATTTTTAGAATAATATTTGACTTTTTTTATTCAAAATTAGCTACGGTATTTCTCAATTCAAGACGATGATATAAGCTCAAACACATCTTGATGAGAACTGGGTTTATTCTCAATCTAGGTAACCCTTACTTGGAAATATCCATTGCCTGTACCTGGGCACTTAATTAAACGAACGTTGGTACTCATCATGCAGCCCAGGTAAGTCAAAAATGATCTGTTCTCATGATATCTTATTACAAGTCCAAATGAAGCTGCCTATATTAGGCCGTGTTCATTATCCTGGCTAAAATAATAAAGATTGTGTAAAACAACACACACGTATATCATTTGCCGTCTTTTTCAAGTATTTTAGGGTTAGCTTCCAGTCTAACCGAATGCAGCTTCATCATCATAATTTCAGCTGAAAGACATTCACTGCTGGACATTGGCATGGCTTTGACATAATCGCCACACTTGGCAGGCGGGATAACTGTATGGTGGTAAAATGCATACAGTACACTGCTGCCCATTATCTAGTATTCTAGTAGGTCCCTTAGTCGCCGTTAGGACTCACGGGAAGAAATGGGATGGTGCGATTCTTTATACCTGGCACCACATGAAATAAATGTAGCTTATTAGCAGTATTTACATCTAGCGACTGCCTATGTGACCTCCACCTGAATCACAGTATACTCTTTGGCAAAATTGGTTGTCAGACTTCGGGTTTCTGATTACCCGTAAGATTTTACGGTTCACAGCAGGGACCTGTCAGATAAGATAAGATTTATTTGCTAAAGACATGTGTACAGTCACGAGTAATATTATGTATACACATAGCAAAATTCAAAAGCGATTTTCTCTTTAAATAGCGATTGCAACTTTGAGATAAGGTCTATTTCGTAATAGTGTGGGTTCCAAAATACTATGTTCGTAATAAAATAAAATTACAATCAGTACAATAGGAGAAAATCCCTTTTAAAAGTTAGTAAGTGTATACATATTCGTGCTCGTGACTGTACACATACAATAATAAAAACATGCATGCAGGATTTAAGAGTAAAAAATATAGCTTCTGACATGTTTGCCACATAATATGGCGTGCAAATATGAATAGTTGATTGGATTTAATTAGTTTCAAGTCAATATAATTCATGAAAACATTCACAAATGACAACCAGGACCAATTGCTTAACATTTTGTACGAGCCACAGAGGGCGCTTGGTATGTAAAGATGACACCCACCCACGGATTGACCTCGGCAAGTGTTGCTTTACCTTGAAGATTGCCCTGTGCGGCTCTTATTATTTTGCCAAAACCCAAGCCGATTTATACCTATGTTGTAAAATCAACACACAAATGTAGTACTAATTTGTGAAAAATAACACAAGTGTGGTTTCCCAACGGTCCAATGCATCGGTTTCCACATATCCTGCACTTGCACACCGCTATCCGGCTGTTGAAAACGTTACCCTTTAGTTTCGTTTATTCAGTTATGTGTAACGTTAATATTTTGTTGTTTTTGCAATGGTTTATTTATTGAAGACTATTTGTAATCGAGACTAAGTGAAACGTTTTTTTTTAAACTTCGACTTGAATTCTTTCATTTTTGTTGTTATTTCCTATTGTAGCATCGATTTCCAAGGAATAGAGTAAAATAGAATCATTCCATATCTCGGCTTTTGGCTAAGTATGTCACAGTTGGTCCGTAAATGGGTGACGTCACGCCAAGACCTCTCCGTGCTTCGGACACCACTTTAAGCCATTGGTCCCCGTTGTTGTTCGTGTATGTTTGACAGTCAGTACGGGTCGTCAAAAGCCCAAAATCTGATCCACAGTCTTACCAAGGAGAATCGTGCTACCCAGTAACTGGGTTTTGGAGGTGTGAGGATCATTCCATATCTCTCCATATTCTCTCAATATTGCACAAATGAATTACTTAGTCTTTTGATTAGAAATTTCGACGTGTATATCTAACGGCTTTTCAATTTTTTTTTGACACTATGTTAATTAAAACATTCATCACACCTTGGCTTATATTGTCAATAACAATAGAATTGAAAACGCTTTTAACATTATACAAATATGCCCAATTTTCCTTCTACAAAAATTACTTACTAATTGCCTAGTCAATCAAGAGGTGAATGTTTAACACGCTGAACCAATTAAAAACTAGTATAGTCCACACAACAGACAGATGACCTACATTTTATTATGATTGATTATAGCATAGGGTTACGTATGTGCGTTTTAAAGCAAATGCTTTCGATGGCGGAAGATGGCGTAAGTATAAAAAAGAATTTTGAGTAATGCCCAATGGGTTTGTATACTTTTGACACACATAATACCTAGCTAGCGAATTTTGAAAGTTGTTTTTGGCAAAAATATGATTAATGATTTATAGTGGGCAATAAAAAATCGAAAGGTGCGAATATCTCTAGGGGTATTGGAAAAGTAGCCAAAGTCGTAGACATGGATCTTCAAGCAATGGAACAAACATATAAAAAACTGAAAAAAAAAGTACTCAAAATAAAAGTAATTTATTCAAACTAGACAGAGAGTCAGCAATTTATGAACCTCAAAAATCGAAATCAAAATATTTTTATTTCACGTAAACCTATGCACAGACGCCAACACATCAAGCTACTACCATCTGTCAGATTTCTTTGATATATTTTCGACTTTATTTCTAGAGCATTAGGTTCAAGGTTCATTGGGAAAAATTGACAGTTTCGGGTAGCTTGACCTGGTGGCGTCTGTACATGGCCACTTATGAAACGTCAGTAAATAGGTGCACGGTGCAAAGATACACAAGACAGTTCCCAAAAAAAACCATCCCTATACTTAAACCTCTATTTGATCTAGGAGCCGATTCTAACAAACAACGGATAATCTTTTTTCCGATAACTGAGCCGGAAAAATCAGAAACTTAGATATCTTTTATCTAGGTATCTATTGAAATAACATCTATAGTACTTACCAAGAATTTAATAAAGTCGACACACTAACTTATCTACTTGGTTACGAATTTGCCCTCAATTTCTTTAGCTGACAGTCTCAAAAGATTAACAATAAAGACAACAAACTTGACGTATGTTGGTAAAAATCTGACCGACATTTTGCTCACTTTTAGCACGTCTGGCAAAATTAAACGGGGTCGCAGAACATTTGTTTATGTTTTATTTCCCGGTGTTCTGTTATCGTGGCCATTTTTTACGTCAAGCAGCATTCTTGGACGTATCGATTTCTTTAGTTGTCAATCTCATGAGATATCACGATCTACTTTAAGTTTTTCCAGCAGTAGTTGATAGTGAATGCTAATGATGCGTTCAATTTGTTTCAATTTCGTTGAATTACTTCGTATTATAATACTAGCTTTCGCCAGCGGCTTCGCCCGCGCGGAGGTCGGAAATTATCCCGCGGGAACATACTACCAGGATAAAAAGTACAACATCCAGGTTATAAACTAACTGTGTTCCAAATTTCATCCAAATCCGTTCAGTAGTTTTTGCGTGAAAGAGTAACAAACATCCACATCCATACATCCATACATACAAACTTTTGCATTTATAATATTAGTAGGATGCTCATAATTTCGATTCTTCTGAAGACACACATACCAAGATTGTCAATTTATCAAAGTATTATTTGCCATAGATGATAGTAAATTATGCGTGCCTCCGTGCTTCGGAAAGCATGTTAAACCGTTGGTCCCGGCTGTCATTTGTGACAGTCGTTACCAGTCGTCAGAAACCAAAAAGTCTGTCAACCAGTCTTACCAAAGGGTATCCCATAAAGTATCTGGGTTGTAGAAGTCAGATAGTTTGTCGCACCATGTTAAATATTGGTGTTTACCTGCATCAGGTTAGACCGGAAGTCGACCCCAACATTTTTGGGAAAAAGACTAGGCAGATGATAATGGGATTATACTCAAAAATATAATAATAAATTAATAATAATTTTAATAAATAATAATTTTATTAAAAGAAACTTAGACATAATTTACAAAAAAAATTACATGCTGGTTTAGGTCAGATTAAATGGTGTAGTCATCTGTAGCCGAACTAGGCAGAGCCTGTATTTCGGCTGCGCCAAACCCCTCGAGTTTTTAACATTTAAATAGCCATTAAAACTGATTTAATATGTATCATATACACATTAATAAAAAAGAAACAGTTTATATAAAAAAAAACAAAAAAAAAATGTTTGTGTAGTGTTTACATGCAGCTCCTCTTATTTGTGTGAATGGGAGTGTACGTGTTTGATGTGTAAGAGGGAGGGATTATATCAGTGAGTCTTGTGATTAGGGCCCACACCCTCTCACGGAACAGAGGCATGTGTCCTAGTAGAGGAAACGTTTTATGCTAATAATGGTTATGCTATTCTGTGCTCTAACAGAAGTGGTATTACTAACACTGTTCCCATAAACATCAACATCGCGTGCGAAGTAGATACACCTCCGTAATTACGTAATTGCGGTGACCGCACTTATGGCGATTCAAAATGAAAGTTTCATGCGTAGACGTCACGGCTATTATAAAGTTACCATAAGTTTAATTGAGGGAAATAGGATACTATAGGTAGGCAAGGTAACCTTTCACGCGTTCATGTAGTCATGGTGTTTGTCAAGTATAGATGAGCAATCAATAGGTTTAAAGAAACTTTATTCTCAATAAAAACATAACATGTCGCTTACTTGAGAACAATAACTATTACTTAAATTAATACTAATATTAGGTTCGACTACATCCGTCACAAACGAATTAAAAACTACACGAAACCCGACTCACCCAACGCATTCATTTTTCAAGTAATGTCTGGTTTGCGATTAGATATTGGCTAAGCTGAGTTTTGAATGCATTGAATGAGTGTAGGTTTCTTATGCGTGACGGTAGCTTATTGTATAGCTGTGCTCCTTCAAATGTAAGCATTTTTTTGCCATAGTTGGTCCTGGTTTTTGGTAAAACTAATAGACTTGCTCGTCGTGTGCTTCGTTGGCTAACTTGTCTATGTTGCGTAAGTGTGATATTTGTGTGGATGGTTTTGTTTAGTACTTTTCTGATAAAGAGGCATGTGTTATAAATGTAAAGTTGCTTTATGTTCATTATTTTTGTGTCTCTGTATATTTTTGTAGTTGATGTTAAGTATGGATAGTTGAAGAGCATTTTTATCAGTTTATTCTGGGAAATTTGTAGTTGTGCTAGTTTTGTTTTTGCGGCACTACCCCATATTTCGACTAAGTACAGTAGATGTGGCTTCACTAGGGAATTATAGATGGTGTAACGCAACCCTCGTGGAATACATCGAACTATGTTGTGCAGAGCTCCGACTAATGTTGAGAGCTTGTTCTTTATATATTCGATGTGAGCATTCCAGGAAAGGGAACTATCTATTCTAAGACCGAGATATTTTTCGCAAGTTTTTAACTGTAGCGGCGTATCGTTAATTGTAAGTGGGTTAAATGGGGGAATATGTTTATTTTTTGCCTTATATATTACATAGCATGTCTTGGAGATGTTTATTGTAAGAAGGTTGACCTGAAACCACATGGATAGCGAATTTAAATCCTCTTGGGCTTGTGAAATAATGTCTTGAATCGAAGACCCGAAGTAAAATAAACATGTGTCATCGGCATACAAGGTAAGGTGACCGTGTAACTTAATTTCATTTATATTATTTATATATATTAAAAAGAGCAAGGGTCCTAAAATTGATCCTTGTGGAACGCCACATGTTATAGGTCTTGAGCCACTTTGATTATTACCAAGTTTAACTACTTGCGAGCGGTTGGTTAGGTATGATTCAAACATTTTTAGAGCATTTCCAGTAATATTAATGGATTCCAGTTTCTTTAAAAGTAGTTTGTGAGAAACCGTGTCAAATGCCTTTTTCAGGTCTATAAAGATACCTAAGCATATATTTTTACAGTCTATATTGTGCTTTATTTTGGTTACGAGATCAATTGTAGCTGTAGTGGTGTTGCTTTTTGGTCTGAAACCATATTGACGATCGGTGATAAACTTTATAGAGTTTAAGTACGTTTCTAGTCGGTTGTGGAGGATTTTTTCTAGTATTTTTGACATTACAGGTAATACTGAAATCGGACGATAGTTACCAGGATCAGTGGCATTTCCTGATTTGTAGATAGGAGTGACTTTTGCTATTTTTAGCGTTTCAGGAAAGTTTCCATCCGCTAGTAATTTATTAAAGCATTTGCTTAGGGCATTTACAATTAGGTTCTTCGTACATTTTATTACTTTTGTATTAATGCCATCTATGCCCGTGCTACAGTTTGGATCAAGGTCTGTAATTATTCTAAGTATCTCTTTAGCAGAACAAGGATTTAAACAGGACAGCCCTTCGAGGTCTCTGGGAGGAAAAAGAGGTAACGCGCGGTCACAGTCATCATGAAATTTTACAGGTATTTCATTCGCTAGTAAGGGCCCTACCGTGGAAAAGTAAATCAAGCCAAATAATGTGTGATCATAGTCTTTTTTTTGGATGGGAAATCATCAAATGAATTCTCCCGCTCTGGGCGGAGCGGGAGGGCGTGTTAGACTTTTACTAATTAAAACCCACCCGTGTTCCCTCAGTTGCCCATGTGCCAGGGTCACGGTATCTCTTTCGAACAATCTTGCGACCCTGACAAGCATCGGTCCTAACAGACCCCTTCAGTGCTACTGACATCTCTTTGAGGCGCGCGTGGAACACTACGTGCCGTCGACACGAGCCTGGTCCTTACCGGGCGGCGAGCTACCCATTGCTCGCTGCCCGCAAGTTCGCACCTACGGTGGCCGGGAGTCAGCTATCGACTCCCGACGCCCGGGGCGTCTCCTCCTGGTGATCATTGTCTTAAGGGGATACGCTAAAGTAGACGAATTAGGTATGACTTCATTGAAATAATCATTCAATGGGATTATAGGAACCTGACAATGCAAATTGCAAATTGCAAAAAGGTCGTAAGAAAATTTGATTCCACAGACTATCTTAATGAGTAGATATTTGATACTGGTATGAAAGAACCTGTGGAGAACTACATACATTTCTACTGATAACAATATTAACCTAGTTGTGTTGCTTAGACAAAGGACTGGCTTGTGATAGCAAAATTAGAAGAATAGAGTGCAGGATAATGTGATGAGCCTAAAAACGATTAAAGCTTGAGTCTTGATCATATTTACACGGACGTTAGATTATCGCAGATTTTATCGTATCAGCTTCATAGAGATTTAAAGAGAAAAAGGCAGAGAGTGTTTACTTTATTCCGATCCAGCCCGTCCCTTGCTGCCTTCTACCAGTGATGCCCTAAGCCGAGGTCCGTACTCCAAAAGGGGGTGGCCTTAGCGAGTAGTCGCTCTCGTTTTAAGTTTTTAAGCCCTGGCTGGAGGCCTTAATTTATTAAGGTAGCCGCAGACAACTCCGGTTAAGTAGCCGACAACCTCATAGGTTGACCTGCGAGATGCTATTCCATAGAAAAAAAAACCGGCCAAGTGCGAGTCGGACTCGCGCACCGAGGGTTCCGTACAAACCTGTAGGTATTTTCCGTTTAAAAATATATATATTTTTTAATTTTTATATTTCAGTTGATTGAATGTAAGGTAAATTGCGGTTTACGATTTATGACGGTTAAAAAAAAAACTACTCACTCGATCTCGTTCAAACCAATTTTCGTTGGTAGTTTACATGGTAATGTACATCATATATTTTTTTTAGTTTTGTCATTCTCTTATTTTAGAAGTTACGGGGGGGGGGGGGGGACACACATTTTACCACTTTGGAAGTGTCTCTCGCGCAAACTATTCAGTTTAGAAAAAAATGATAATAGCAACCTCATTACCATTTTTGAAGACCTATTCATAGATACCCCACACGTATGGGTTTGATGAAAAAAATCATTTTTGAGTTTCAGTTCTATGTATGGGGAACCCCAAAATTTATTGTTTTTTTTCTATTTTAGTGTAAAAATCTTAATGCGGTTCACAGAATACACCTACTTACCAAGTTTCAACAGCATAGCTCTTATAGTTTCGGAATAAAATGGCTGTGACATACGGACGGACAGACAGACAGACAGACAGACAGACAGACAGACAGACAGACAGACAGACATGACGAATCTATAAAGGTTCCGTTTTTTGCCATTTGGCAACGGAACCCTAAAAAGAGAGGTTACTCCAATTACATTGAGATAAAGGCAGACATATTTTAATAACTAGAGATAACTTGTTTCCATGGATGACAAAAATGAACAAATTGATGCAGACTAACAACTGCCAATTTTCTGACATTTAAGCAAAGTGCTTTATACAAAATGAGTCATCGCAGCTTTATATACCAGTGTCGTGAGGTATGATTGAGGGCACCGCGTTATAAACGCATACGATAGACTTGTGGCTTTTCAAATCACTTTTGCCGCAAAACCTTTGAACTTCATCTCTAAGTTGTTTCGTTCAGCAGATCCTTTTGTGTTGTCGGCTTTCTTGTATGTCCTATTTCTTATGGATGGAGAAATCTGGGAAAGTTTAGATTTGTTTAGGATAGCTTCTTAAAGTTTGTTTTTTTTTTTTTTTTGTGGGGCATCTCGTAGTTAATCCTGAAAAGATTGTGACTACTTAAACGGATTGGGGCCCGGCGAGTTCTAAAAAGTTACCTTTTTAGGCCTCCAGCCGGGGCTTATTATACTTAAAAACTAAAGCGAAAGCTCTAAGGGTTACCCCGAGGGGGGTACGAACCTCGGCTTAGGCAATCGCTGATAGGGGGGGCAGCAAGGGACTGGCTGGATCTGAGTTAAATTATTTATGGACTAATTTAAAGCTAACGGCGCAGCATCGCGGGCTGGCTCTTGCAAGGGTCGGGAGGGACTGTTAGGTCGGTACGGTTTGTGTCTGTGTGCTGGTCTAGCTGTACTGGTCTCTTTTCGACTCTCCTGGAGGAGAGTAGTAGGATCATCAGGATCGGTAAGAATGTGCCGCGAGCGGCGGACTTTGCTAATACGGGAGGGGGTGTAAGTAGCTGCCGCCACAACCAGAGGGTTGCGGTGGGCTACGGCCCTATCGAAGTAGCGCTTCGAAGCGCGTTTTATGTATTGATGGATAGTCGGGAGTTTCATATCTAAATGAAGATTGATATTCCGAACAAACCAAGGCGAGCCTGTGGCTTGACGGAGAAAGCGGTTCTGGAGAGTCTGCATCCTATGGATGAATCGGGGCTTGGCATGTGCCCAGACTGGGCTTGCGTATGTCATAATCGGCCTGATACAAGCGGTGTAAAGCCGCTTCTTACACAGAAGAGACAATTTACTCCGCTTGTTCAGGACGCAATGGAGCCTACCGAGAGCGAAAGCGGCCCGCGAGCGAGCCTGCTTTATGTGCTCAGAAAAGGTGAGGTGTTCGTCGAGGATGACACCTAGATATTTGGCTTGCTTCGCCCAAGGGATCTGCTTGCCGAACATTGAGATGGGTCGGGGAGGGGGGTGATTACGTCGAGGTCGGGTGTAAAAGACCGCCTGACTTTTATCGGGATTGACTTCGATTCGCCACTTCCTGAACCATTCGCCGAGCTCGTCGACTGCGGTTTGGAGGTAGCGAACCAGCGCTGTGTCACTAAATCCCGAGAAGAAGATGGCAGTGTCGTCTGCGAACAGAGCTAACCTTGCCTTCTTGCTTCTGGGGATATCGCTAGTGAACAGCGTGAAAATGAGGGGGGCTAGTACAGAGCCTTGAGGGACTCCTGCACGAATCGGGTGAGGGGAAGAAAGTGCCCCTTCGATGCGGTAGCGAAAGGTACGGTTCGCAAGAAAGTCTCGTAAGATGAGCACGAGACGGTCTGGCACTCCGAGTTGGTACAGCTTATATAATAAGCCGTTGTGCCAGACTTTGTCGAACGCTTTCGCTATATCGAAGTATACAGCGCCCGTGAACATACCACGCTGAAAACCAGCATTGATATGTTCGACGATACGGTGTACCTGATGGACACACGAGTGTTGGGTTCGAAAACCAAACTGCTCGTTGGGAATGAGGCCCTTGGTTTCGGCATAATCTCTGAGTCGCTTATAAATAAGTCTCTCATAGATTTTGCCGAGAACTTTGAGCAAACTGATGGGGCGATAGCTCGTGGGCTCGGTTTTGGGCTTACCGGGCTTAGGGATGCCAATAACGGTGGCTTCCTTCCACGCTTGGGGGAAAATGTTATTACTCAAGGCACCATTGAAGATGGTACACATGAGCATAATCAGGTGCGCGGGGAACAGCTTGATCACTCTGTTGGTGATGCCGTCTGATCCGGGGGCTTTACGAGATTTCAGACCCTTGATGATCTCGTGCACCTCGTCAGGTGTGACAGGGGGCAGGGGATCATCAGGGTCTTCAACGGGCGGGAGTGAGGCTTTGCGTTCGACTTCCGCGTTTACCTTATCGACAAACGCTTGGTCTACTGGCTGCGAACTGGGTGTGCATTGGGCTTCGAGGCTTTCGGCTAGGCATTCAGCCCTGTCGATATCCTCGAATGCAATGGTCGCATCGGGGCGGGTCAGGGGGGGCATAGTGGAAAACTCAGAGGATTTCAGTTTCCTCTGAAGTTCCCAGAAAGCGAGATGAGTTGGCTCTAGTTCGCCCACCATCTTGTCCCAGTTAGCGTCACGCAGCTCAGTCACACGTGTCCTTACAGCACGCTGTAAGTAACGCATGTGAGCTTTGTTAGCGTCACAGGGAAAGTTGCTGTAGGCACGAACGGCCGCGTTCTTCTCTGTCAGCAGATCACGTACATCGTCGGGGAGCTTCCATTTACGGTCACCCGTATCTGGAACCTCCCGTGAACTTTCGTTCACGATCGATTGTACGTGCTCCGTGAGAGAGTCGATCGCGGCCGTTGTGTCGGCGACAGAGTCGAACTGATCTGGGATAGAGTCTAAGTGATGTGACGTGTTAGATTGTAAGCGTTCGCTTACTTTCTTCCAGTCAGTGATCACTTTAGTGGCGGGGGGTTGAGAGGGGTCGCGTATACCTAATCGGGGGACCAGGTTCATGGCTACTGGTCGATGATCAGAGTCGAGTTCGTGAATAGTCTCTATAGAATCCAACCTCAAGTTGATATTCTTAAGGAGTGCTATGTCAAGAACGTCGGGTAACTGATCGGGGTCGAAAGGAAAGTGAGTGGGAGTCATCGGGGCGATGACGTCAAAGTTCATGGTAGAACAGAGGTTGAAAAGTTGTCTACCTCTAGTCGAGGTCCTGGTGCTATTCCAGGCGGGATGTTTGGCGTTGAGATCGCCCGCTATGATAACGGAGTCACTCATGCCGAAGAGTTCGGAAAGGTCATTAGCGAGGAGTTGAGGGTCCTCTGACTCATGTGTGGGAGGAAGGTAAACCGACACAATAGTGATCGGCTGGTGACCTGTCAGTGCTAACCGACAGGCCGAAACTTCTAATCGGGAGAGTTCGGGAGTATCCATAGGTATGCAGTACAGGGACTTCCTATAGTATATGAGGGTGCCTCCTCTGTGACAACGTGACCTGTCGTTGCGAACTAAACGAAAGTTTGCAATTTTCGGGTCACGATGATGAGGTTTTAGGAACGACTCTTGAATGAGTAAAATGTCTACGTGATGGTCGCGGAGGAACGTGGCGATCTCATCACGTTGGCCGTGAATGCCGTTGGCATTAAAGAAACCTAGCTTTAGGGAACGGGGTTTTTGTCTAGTTAATATTCCGCGACTATCCATAATGGGGGCGTTGGGAGTTCATGACATGGATTGCTTGCGTGATCTCGGGATACGCAGCATAAATTGACTGGATTCGGAACAAGTTGCCGCCGGCGGCAATTAGTTCCTGGGCCATCTGTTGGGCACGCGGGGAGAGGAACGTGCTATAGGTATTGAAGGTCCCAGTGATAACGTTAAACGCATCAAGGGGAGCCTGACCTTTCCTCTGTACGGGTACTGGTCCTGCCATAGGGGCAGTGGGGGGGGCCGCGGCGCGAGCGGGGGGAGCGGTCGCGGGAAAACCGGGGGGCGTAAGGGGCGCGGGGGCACGGGTACGCGGGTCCACTAATGGAGGGATGGGAGCGGGCTTAGGCCTGGAGGCCAGTGGGGGGAACTCCTTCTGGGAACTCATTAGAGGCCATTGGGAGGGACGCTGAGGGGCCAGTCTCACGGGGAGTTTGGCCGAGGGGGATTCCCTAGTCTGACGAGCGTCGAAACGCTTCGCCAATTTAGGGGAAGATGACTTGGGGGCTTTCGGGCAGCCCCGGTAGTTTGCCGGATGACCGGGCTCTTTGCAGAGCACACAACTAGGTGGCTCGGTGCAAAGAGTGCGGTCTTTAGGCCGGGTACAATCTGCTGTACCGTGGTCTCCCAGGCACTTGACGCACCTGGGAGTAGCGTAGCAGTTGTACGCTGAGTGCCCGTACAGTTGGCATCTGTGGCACTGGCCAATGATGCCTGACTTACGGGGCTTCTCGATTTTAAGGCCTGACAGGTTACAGACAGACCTTACATTGAATATGGGGTGGTGACCCTCTGTGGGAGGGCACACCACCAAGACCATATCAAAGGCGGTACCTTGCCTGGAACGGTGCATTCGATGGACCTCTGTGACAGGCACGTTCTGTCGTTCGAGGTCCGCCTTAATATCGCTGGTGGCGATTTCGCAGGGGATCCTGCGAATCACCACCCTGGTCAGTCGCTCCTCGGGCAAGGAATACGTGTGGAAGGACACGTTCCTGGCAGAGAGGAGCCTGGTCAGATCGCGATAATCGCCTGACGTGGGGACTGATACTTTGATCCCGTGCTGGGTGGCACGGGCGCTAGTATAGTTGACCCTTTGGTCAACACACCATTTGGACACCTCCGTCCACTTGGCCTTGTCCTGTATAAATACAGGGGGCGGTGGAGGGAGTTTCCTGCCGGTGTTTGAGCCAGAGGGTACGGGCTGGGCGCTAGTTTTAGCGCGGGGCGCGGCAACCTTCGCGGAGGTTGAAGGCGAGGGGCGGGAGGGGGACGCGTTGGCGGCGGTCGCCGGCGGCGTGGAGGGGATGGACGCGGTCGCGGTGGCGGGGGTCGCCTGCGTAGCGGGGTGGGGGGGGTTCACGGTGGCGGAGGTCGCCTGCGGGGTGGGGGCGCGAGACGGAGGAGCGGAGTCCTCAGCCGCTATGATTTTAGCGGCTGGGGCTGAGCTGCTCGCCTTGTTTTTCTTGCGCTTGCTCCCTTTGCCCTTGGTATGGGAGACGAGCTCGTACGTCTCTGCGTCCGAGGACGAAGAGGAGTGCGAGTCCGTCTGGGGAGAGAGCGCGGTAGTATCGGGAGGATTTGTGGGTACATCCTCCGTGTCCATTTGACACGGTGCATCGGTGGAGGCTGGGGCCTCGAGGGCGTCGCTGAAGTCAGCGATGCCCGGGCTGGGCGGAATTACGAGTTGCTCAGCTCTGTACAACTCGGAGAATTCGGCAGCGAAGTCTTTATTTTTCTTTATCAATAAAAGAAAAACAGAGACAACCGCTCCGACCTCCGAGTGCTCAATGCTGAGCTGACCCGCTAGTTCAGCCAGGAGCGCCTCGATTCTGGCAAGTCTCTCCGTAGGATCCATGGGTTTATCCATGGCGGAGGGGAGGGGGGACCTAATCACTCATGAGAGTGATCCTGACACCAAAACCCTACTCCTACGTAGCCTAATCCCCGGTGGGATGCCGGGGGTGAGTGTTACACTCCCTGTCGGGTATAGACAGGGAGGTGATCCTGGTGAGCCCTAAGAGTGACTTCCGTCGCCAATCTTATTGTGCGAACGGGTTCCTAACCGGTCATGCGATGGGTACTGAAGGTACCCGACCAGTCTAGTGCGGGGGGTATAGATATACCCGCGGCACTAGTACGCGGCTGTGGAGGGAAGACTGTCACCGGGGCTGACGAGGGAAGCCCCCAAGGCCAGCGATCCGGGACCCGTCCAACTTTCGTCTAGCCCTGAAGGGGATAGACGGGTGCGTTGGGTCTGCACCCACTCGGCTTCGTTGGCACCGTTAAGGTATCCACCGAGTGACCACGAAACTGTGGATTTGCCCTGAAGGGGCCACAACACAACACACGTTTTTGACGATGATTCTGACGAATCAAAATACCACTGTCTTGCGAACAAGACAGTACGGTATTAGACTGAATCCGACCGAGAAACAAGAAGTCCGAATTTTGCGATTTAAATAAATTTAAATCGCAAAATAGCGGAGAGTAGTCGGGGCGACTACGCAGCGTGGCGCACGGAGCACAACTGACGGGCGAGCGAGCGGCGAGCGGTGGAGGGGATACGCGCAGCGGAGCGGCAGCGTAACGACCTTCCAAGGCGGGCGTCGAGCGTAGAATGTCTTAAAGTTTGGCGCAACCAATTCTATTTATAGTTGCTATTTCTGTTTTATACTTTTTGGAATTTACCGTACTAACGACCCGCTTCTATTTTGCACGGTTTTTACGACTTAACAAAACGTCGACGTTTCTTTATTACTTATTGTACACAAAAAGACTGAATGCAAAAACAAATCAAACGCAGCTTTATCTCTCAAAAATGTATTAAAACCTATTGCGTACTCTAGAAGAACAATGCGGTCAAACAAACATCTTCATCATAATTACTCTATATTCCCACTGCTGGGACGCTAACCTCCTCTAGGTGAGAGGGAGTGGGCCGTGGCTGGATGGCAGATGTTACTTGTTGGTTCAGAGAAATGCCGGTTTCCTCACGATGTTTTACTTCACCGTTTTGAGAGCAGTGGTGATGAAATAATATACACAAAGTTCAGTGCTTGCCTGGGTTCGAACACACGGCCTTACAACTCGTAAGTTGGGGCCGATATCACTGGACTACCACTATTCTCAAGCACACATAAGAAGCAACTATATTATAGGAATATACTTATATATTGTATACTTTTATAATACATATATATTTCTATTCTATTTTTTATTTTATTTTCTTCTATTTTTTTAAATTTATTTTTTTATTTATATTTTTTTTCTTTTATATATATATTTTTTTATATAGGGTGGTAGAGAAATCGTTTTACCAACTGTAAATAAATTCAGTACATGACTCTAGACGTCCGCGACATAGCGTAGAAATTTTTTGCTATATGCGTTATAAAACAAATTGCTCCTCCGCTGACTCAGAGTCTCCGGCCCCAACTCGTGGAGGGCGTGGTGAGCGCTCTGTTCCCTTCGCGAGGGGAACAATAGTCCCCCACCCATGTCTCCGCCTACTGCGGTGCCCGATGCGGACCACACCACTGACGACGACGACGCTCCAGAAGTGACCGAGGTAGAGATGAGGGTGGCGGTACGAAGGCTTAATGCCAAGAATACCGCCCCAGGACCCGACGGCTTGCCTGGCAAAGCATGGGTCCTGGCCTCAGAGGCTCTCGGGCCTCGACTCAGGGGGCTCCTAAGCGCATGCTTGGAGAGGGGCCAGTTCCCACTTCGTTGGAAGACGGGGAAACTGGTCCTCATTAAGAAGCCTGGGCGCCCAGCGGACTCTCCGTCCGCTTACCGGCCCATCGTGCTGCTCGACGAGGTGGGCAAGCTCTTTGAAAGAGTGATTGCAGACCGCCTCGTCGGGTGGCTGGTGCGGGAGGGGCCGGACTTGTCGGACGGCCAGTACGGCTTCCGCAAGGGGCGCTCTACGGTGGACGCCATCATGCGCGTGCGAGCCCTCACGACGGGGGATGCAGTGGCCCGGGGTGGGGTCGTCTTGGCGGTGTCTCTAGACATCGCCAATGCCTTCAACACCCTGCCCTGGAGTTGCATTAGGGAGGCACTCCGGTATCACCGGATGCCGACCTACCTCTGTCGCGTGGTCGAGGCCTATCTGACGGATAGGGCCGTCATCTACCCCGGTCACGAGGGGGAGTGGAACCGGCGAGAGATGTCGTGCGGTGTCCACAGGGATCGGTCCTGGGGCCGCATCTGTGGGACATCGGTTACGACTGGGTGCTGCGCGCCGACCTCCCTAGCGGCGTCAACGTAGTTTGCTACGCTGACGACACGCTGGTCCTTGCGCAGGGGAGGTCGTACGAGGCGGCGGCCGAACTGATGACACGCGGGGTTGCGACAATCGTCGATAGGATCCGGCAATTGGGCCTCGAGGTGGCATTGCACAAGTCCGAGGCCATGGGTTTTCATGGTCCTCGGAACGCGCCACCTGCGGGTTCCCAACTTACGGTAGGAGGGGTTCACATCGGCGTCGAGTCGACATTGAAGTACTTGGGACTTGTCCTCGACAGCCGGTGGAACTTCGTTGAGCATTTCCGACGTTTGGCTCCCAGACTGGAGCGGGCTGGGGCTGCATTAAAGCGGCTCCTGCCCAATCTGGGGGGTCCAAACGCCTCCTGCCGGAGGCTCTACACGGGGATCGTGCGGTCCATGGCCCTCTACGGGGCACCGGTGTGGGCGCCCTCACTGAGGCTGCGCCCAGCGCGCCGGTTGTTTGCGGCCCAGAGGGTCATGGCCATCCGGTTAATCCGGGGATACCGCACGGTCTCGTGCGAGGCGGCGAGCCTCCTTGCCGGAGTGCCGCCATGGGATCTGGAGGCAAAGGTCCTCGCGCACATGTGGGAGTGGCGCGAGGAGGCGAAACGCCGGGGCGAAACTCCGCTGCCGCGACAAATCGCGGCACGGCGGTCAGAGCTCCGGTGTGATCTCATGGCGACATGGCAGGTACGATTGTCGCAACCCAGTGCTGGGCACGCCACAATTGCGGCGGTAAGTCCCCTCTTTGAGGAGTGGATACAGAGGCGTCACGGCGTCCTCACCTTCCGCCTGACGCAGGTTCTCACCGGGCATGGGTGCTTCGGTGGGTTCCTGTTCAGGATAAAGCGGGAGGATACGTCCGGGTGTTTCCATTGTGAGGATCGTCTGGAAGACACGGTGGAGCATACGGTGGAGGTGTGCCCTGCCTGGGCGGGGCACCGCCGTATCCTCGTGGAGTCGATCGGCGGCGGCGACCTCTCGCGTCCGGCCCTGGTGCGAGCCATGGTACGGAGCGAGAGGGAATGGGAAGCCGTCACCTCCTTCTGCGAAGCAGTAATGCTCGCGAAGGAGGAGGCGGGACGCGTGAGGGAGTGGCAGTCTCTGCGCCCTCACGTCCCTAGCCGCCGCAGGAGGAGACACCCCGGGCGTCGGGAGTCAATAGCGGACTCCCGGCCACCGTAGGCGCGAGCTTGCGGGTGGCGA
The DNA here is from genome assembly GCA_932294355.1 of Aporophyla lueneburgensis. Taxonomy (NCBI): domain Eukaryota; kingdom Metazoa; phylum Arthropoda; class Insecta; order Lepidoptera; family Noctuidae; genus Aporophyla; species Aporophyla lueneburgensis. The sequence continues at coordinate 30,670,905 of OW028740.1, forward strand.
GCAATGGGTAGCTCGCCGCCCGGTAAGGACCAGGCTCGGGTAGACGGCACGCAGTGTTCCACGCGCGCCTCAAAGAGATGTCAGCAGCAGTGTAGGGGTCTACTAGGACCGATGCCTGCCGGGGTCACGTGATTGTTCGAAAGAGATACCGTGACCCTGGCACATGGGCAACTGATGGAACACGGGTGGGTTTTAGTCAGTAAAAGTCTGACACGCCCTCCCGCTCCGCCCAGAGCGGGAGAAGTCATTTGATGATTTCCCATCCTGAAAAAAAAAAAAAAAAAAAAAAAAGCCTATGGATATATGGGTATTTTAACATAACCTTAAATAATATAGGTATCCTTTCAAGCGTATTTATCTGGTCCCTATTTTTTCATGAGTAAAACTCTTTTTTAATACAAGGGTATTCAAAAATGAGCGTTACCCATGAAAAAACTTTACTTACTTAACATTTCACTCAACTTTAACATTACTTGACGATTGAAGATGATTCCAACGATGATGCACAATGACACACTTTCCTAAAAGTAGCTTATGTTTTTAAAAACGTACAGTTTTCTTCAACTCTTCACTATCAATTAACTACTGTTACTAGCTTATAAATTAACATAGCTATCTCAACATCAATTAACAGACAGCTCCCAAAACTGACGAAATAACAGTACCTTCAATATTAACAACAATCACCGAATACGTTACGGTGTAACGCCAAATATCTTTCTTTGACATAATCGCTTGTTCATACGCATGTAATTTGGCTGCCTTCAACATTTGTTCGACTTTCACTCCTGCGTGTCTAACTTCAAAATGATCGCACGCAAAAGTATTAAGTGGATGTGAATTATCAAATCGACATAGCTAGGCAGGTGAATGGCTTATCAGAGTTTGGACCTATCACAGACGGAGCTAACATCCTCACCTGCCTAGCTTTTTTCCTAACTAGTTTTTGGGCCGGTTTCCAATAGTACGTTACGTGGAGCGACTACCTATCTAACCTCTATAACCCAGTCATCACGTAACACGATACCCCTTGGTAAGACTGATTGGTAGATTCGGGCTTCGGACAACCCGTCACGACTACCAAAGATCGACGAATGACAGCAGAGACTAACGACTTATTGTGCTTTTCGAGGCACGGACGGGGTGTAAAGATGTCGTTCGACAAATCGAACGCGACAAGCGTACCTTAACTTAATCAATCAACCTCACGGTTTTTTTTTGTGGGTTGGATATCATCAAATGACGTCTCCCGCTTTTGGGCGGAGCGGGAGGGCGTGTCAGACTTTTACTGACTAAAACCCACCCGTGTTCCTTCAGTTGCCTGTGCCAGAGCCACGGTGTCTCTTTCGAACGAATTTCGTGACCCTGGCAGGACCTCACGGGTCTACTGTTATTACTTAGCCACAAGCCACTGTCTCATACTCTGTTATATATTTTACCGTATTAAGGTGCCATCGATGGCAGCTCTAATTTGTATACATATATTAGGGGTCAATATATGAAATTGTTGATTTGTACTGCAAAATTGAAACTGGTTTTTGTCCCAGATGTAACATATTAATTCAATCAAAATATTTATCCTCATCATCTGTACATTTCTGCCTTTGCAATAGAACTCTGGGAACCTAAATTCGATAAACTGTGTGACAACATTTGCGTCGGGTTCCACCGTGTCCTTCAATTCAGCGTTATTCACCTGTGTGGGCGGTCTTCCTCGTGATTCGTTCTTCAAGTCGAAGTTTCCATTACAAAAGCGTTTAAACCAAAAACGTACGGTGCGTTCATTAACATTCTCCTCTTCAAACATAGCATTGATATTGCGAACAGTTTCTGCCACGTTCAATTTTTGAATTCCAGTTCCACGTCGGAACTGAAATTCAAAAATTACTCTTTTGAATTACTTTTAGAACTTGTATTCTAAATTCGAAGTTTTATTTAGATAAGTAATTTTCGAAGTATCCACATTTTCCGTCTAAGCTGAATAAAAAAAATACAATTGAAGTTCGTAAATCCAATATTACAACACATTTTTAAAAGAAAAATGTCATAGGTATAATGTATTAAAAGTTTCATTCGAATACCTCACACAATGAAGGTTTCATGTCAATTCAAAACTTAAATAACTATAAAACGGCAATTATATACTTTAACCCCTATAACCCATGCGGTCAGGTAGCTCTGGGATCGTCGTCACTTGTTTTACGAAGATATATCTTGCTATGTCTGTTCAAATGCTTTGATGACGTAATATATTCAAGCTCCATGTGTGGTCACTGTCCAGGTAGTATAAAAAATGAACAGACTATAGGTAAGAGCTATCATTTATATTTATATTAATATATGTATAATATAGCTCCGTCTGCGACGGGCTTTAAACTGTATTAAGTTGGAAAAATACTAAATATAAGTGTAAATGTTCCCACTGTTGGTATGATTTGAATATGAAGAATATTGCAAATCCATCCTACTAATTCTGCTAACCTTATAAATTTGAAAAGAACAAGCACAAAAAAGCCCTGCAGTAGGTAGGCATAATATATATGTTGCAAGAGCACCTGCTCTGTTATGCCACGTCTGTAGATATGCCACGCCTTGCACTTGTCATTCTTCTCAATGAGAAATATTGCAGTGTCATTACTCTTGGAGCTTTCCGATCGGTGATATGTTACTTTATATTACGAAGTCAAATTAGTTCAATGGCAGTAACAGTCAGTATGTTATGTTGTCCATTGTTTGTTTTTTTTTCACTGAGCCTCATGTGTTGCCTTTTAGAAAACTGAAAGTATTGTCTTGTTTTTGCCTCCATATTCGGGATATAATCTTTTTTTTTGGACGGCTTCTCGCAGGTCACCTTACCTGTCGGCTGCTTAACCGGACTTGCCTGTGGCTACTTCAATACATTAAGGCACCCAGCCAGGGCTAAAAAACTTAAAAATAATGGGAATACTCGCTAAGGGCACCCCTTGTGGGGTACGGACTTCGGCTTAGGGCATCGCTGGTAAGCGGCAGCAAGGGAAGGGGTGGATCCGAATGAAAAATTTTGGTAATTTTTGTCATAATTATATAGTCTGACTATTTGTCCTAACTTAAACCTATCTGAGAAAAGTCAAATAGGAAGTTACCAAAAGTAATTAAATGTCTATCAATCAATCAATCACAGCAGTTAACTGCTAGGCCTTTGGCATAGCTTTAATTTGCATTTCAACATCCAATTCTGTAACTTCCGTATTCAATCTGCCGATACGAGTTAGTTGCATGTGGCAAACAATTAAATTAAGACAGCAAACAACTTGCATCGTTTAGACGATGCAAAACAGTCACTAGAAGAGTTATGTAGTCCGGTTCGTCGCATATACCTAGCTGAAGTTTACTTAAAAAACTGATGAATGTTTTCGAATGAAATTTCATTTGAAAAATGAAATGCTTGTAATGTATTCATTAAGTTGTTATTACACTTTTTTTGTGAGTAATCATCAAATGATGTCTGCCGCTCTGGTTGGAGTGGGAGGGCGTGTCAGACTTTAACTGACTAAAACCCACCCGTGTTCCTTCAATTACCTGTGCCAGGGCTACGGTAACGCTTTCGAACAAATTCGCGACCCTGTGCACTATATTACCTATTTCGATCCTGATTACTTATCTATTTTCCCTCCTTATTGCTTCAACATTGTCGGGTAATAGCGATACCTCTTCGATCATATATGCACTAAAGGGTCTGACCTACAAACGAAGTACTAGGATGTCATAACGACGTAAGCTAATCATTAGTTTACTGACAACCACTCGCGAGTAAACATAAGCTCAATGACGCGACAGCACGCGAATTTTAAACCACGTTAACATCACTTAAAATTAAAACAATTCCATCTCTATTTATTCTACTACAAAGTTCTGTTGAACTGCACTGATGTCATGGTATTCTTGTGCAAATAGTAAAGTAGTGATTAGGATGTAAATAATATTGGTAATGATCTACTTGGTGAACTGTTTTATGGGTCATTGTCACATGTCAATGACTTATAGTAAACTAACTGTTGCCCGCGACTTCTCCTACTACCTACTACCCTAGATGAAAAGTAGCCTGTCTCTTTATCCAGGTCATAGTCAATCTTCATAGTCAAGCCAATATTCATCCAAATCCATTAAATTGTTTTAGCGAGAAAACTTAGTATATATTGCATTTTTAACATAAGTTAGGATAATGCTTAAAGCGCTTGAGAAGCGTGGTCCATGCTTTGTTCTCTTTTGTTCTAGAAAATGCCTTTGCATTACAGTGGGGTGGGGAATAAGCTCGAACTTCCTCGTTATGTTTCTAAATTACTCTTTGGTTCCTTCATCATATCTGTCCAGTCTTTGGGGTTGGTTGATTTACACCAGAACTTTGCAGTAGTCAGAATATTTTCACCTACCTTAAGATACACTAAAAAGTTTTGATGTCAACGATGAAGGAAAATATTGTTAGAAAACCTGGACTTGAACAAAACCAGAAGACACAATTAACAAGTGAGCTGTCGCGGGACGCCTGGCAGATGTGAAATATCGAAATTATTTTGTAAATATATATTTTTAAAGCATACTTTAAGAAAGGAAATAAATATTGTATAATCAAAAATAACATATTAATTATATGTTAATATGTTAGTTTTCACATTAAAAAAAAATCGCATCGATATTGGAACTTTGTTGCCTAAGTCCATTAATTTTCAGTATAGGCCCAGTGTGCGTCACCACGCTTGCCACGCCAAAATGTAGATTTACCCTCGCCTATAGATGTTTCACATCAAAAATAAAACGAAACATCGTCGATAAGCCACCATTGTCCACTGCTGGGACATAGGCCTCATTTTGTGACAGGGAGTGGGCAGTAATTCACTACGCAGTCTACCTGTGTAGTGGATTACTGCCCACTCCGTACTGTCACATATCTTCACATGTTTGGTCCTGTGAACTGCTGTTCTTCCAGAAATGCTTTTCTTTCACGGTTTTGAGAGCAGTGGTGATGATATAATGTACAGTAAGCAAAGCGCTGATCAGGGTTCGAACTTACTGACCTATATAACAATTGCTGTCATTTCTCTGGGGCTATGTTAATGGCAATAAAACCACACATCTGCTTGCAAATATAATGAAAAACGAAACAAAACGTAATTAATTTTATTACATAAGTTATCTAATAAACAGAATCACTTTGAACAACTAACTTCCATTACACAATTAAAGTACCAGGTCACATAATACGTCTTTACGCCTCTTAAAATAGGAACTAGGCTGCGAAAGTGGCCCTCTTTACATAACACTATCAGAAAAATATTCAACCCAAATACATAATGTTATGTTAGAAGATATTTTTATTCTTAGGAAATTGTTTGTTGCTTAAATTCATGTTTTGCACGAGGCTAAATATAGCCAATCAATAGACGACGATACGCTAGACGCTATTATATAGTACCCCTTTGTACGAAAATTACGCCGTCGGAGGAGTAGGGCACAGATAAAGTTTAAATAGAGACAGAGTGTAGATAGGAAATATTTTTTATTTCCTATCTTTGGTGTCTTGGAATCCAAATGCCAGATTGTACGTTGGTGGCTTACGAAAATATAAAATTTGAAAAATCCCAAAGAAATAGACGAAACATTGAAAAGTTTGTCTCACGTGGTACGAAGTTCACTGGGTGACCTAGTCACCCTACAAATATGTTATCCTACTAATAATAAAAACGTAGAATTTTTTTTAGGATGAATGCTTATTACTCTGTCACGAAAAGACTACTGAATGGATTTGGATAAAATTTTTAACCTAACCTGGATAAACACATAGGATACTTTTTTATCCCGGTATTACTTTTCCTTAGGACAATTTCCGACCTCTACGCGGGCGAAGCCACTGGCAAAGGCTAGTTTATAATATAAATGTAACCCACTAAATATTGGCCGTTGGCCGTAATAAACCAGTATCTTCATTCCTTTTAAATTAATCGTGTTAGTTACATCAATAAGCGTATATATCGTCAGCATTCGCTAGAAAAAATATAATTTTCATTAACACACATATAAAGCGATCGTTGACTCAAAGAACCGAATGTTGTAACCTTAACCGAATTGTGTAACTAATAAATTATACATAACTGGTAATATAACTGTCTTCTTCAAAACTCTCCAAGCAATGCAATAGTTACAAAACTGGTTTATAAAATACGTAAACAAACGAAAATAGACAATATTCTGATCTTGGAAGGGTACACAATCGTATTTCATGTTAGACATTTTTTGATAGAATTTTTTTTTTGCTAAACAAAGTTATCTAGATGGATACTGTAAGAGGTATCAGAAACTAGGTTAAGTTGAATGTCAGGACGCGAATTTTTCCCAGTTTTTTTAATTAAACTCATGGGTTTTTTTCGACAGCAGTGCTGGCTAAGTGGTAACGGCTGCGGCTTACAAGTTGTAGATACGCCATAGGCTCAAACCCACACAAGCATTTGACTATATAAATTATTTCATCACCACTGCTGTCAAAATGGTGAAGGAAAACATCGTGAGGAAACGGGCATGTTCTAGAACCAAAAATTCTAAGACATGTGACATCTATCAACGCGCACTGGGCCCACGTGGTGGATTACAGCCCACTCCCTCTTACAGAGAGGAGGCCTGTGTCCCAGCAGTGGGAACACTATAGGTTGATTATGCTTAGGCGTGGGTTTTTATTTAATAGTGAGCTACAATGTATACAGTGATGACACTAAATCTATACTTAATATTATAAAGCTGAAGAGTTTGTATGTTGGTTTGATTGAACGCGCTAATCTCAGGAACTACTGGTCCGAATTGACAAAATATTTTTGTATTGGATAGCCTATTTATCGAGAAAGGCTGTAAGCTATATAAAATCACGCTACAACCAAGAAGAGCGGAGCAGTAATGAAAAATGTTGCAAAAACGGGGAAAATCGCACGGGTAGGCGATTCGACGCGACGGGAAGGGTCGGGGGAACAAGAAATTTAACGCGGACGAAGTCGCGGACAGAAGCTAGTACCTTATATTTGAGCATATTTTCTAAGGCCGCGTGCTAACCAAAAGCGACCGTCGCGCGAGTATGCGATCGTCACGCTCTTTAATATGACAGTCACGCGATTAATGTTCTATTTGTACACCACAATTCAAACATAAGTTTGATGAAATAAATTTGCAACTTTGGGAAGGGACAGATTGCATAATAGTAATCTAATATAATTATATTTTAAGTAATAGGAACTACGTTTGTAACACCGTAGAGGGGCTTGTGACTACTTATGTAATAACAGACGCATGGGTCGATTAATCTGGTTAAGGTAAGCTTACCGCGGTTGGTACGGACCAACCGGGATGAGTGACCATCTCTACATATTAAGACCCCTCCATAGCTTGTTAAGCTGTTGGTCTTGGCTGTTACTCATGAATCTTTGACAGTCATAAAGGGTCGTCAGAAGATCCAAACTCTGACAACCCTTTCGACCTTTTCGAGCCAATCCAAGAGGTATCGTATCGTATAGTATTAACCAGTAACAGGGTTGTGAAGGTAAGATAAGATATGGTAGTCGCTTCATGTAAATTATTGGTCTACTAGCTGGATCCGGTTTGACTGGAAGCTGTCCTCAACATACTTGGGATAATTCTGTGGGGGGCATCCCCACAGAATATTCATAAATACTTGACACCACGTCCTATTTAAAAGCGATCTTCGTATGAATTCGCGATCGTTGTTACTTTTTGTTCGGGAAACCGGAAAGCGCACTCTTTCGGTGCGAGCACGCGTTCAGGTTCACCGAATTAAAAGAGTCAACGATCGCGTATTTGTGCAACGTTCGCTTTAAATAGGACACGGGCTTTTGCTCTTTACCAACCTACTATTTATTTAGAGATATATAATCAAAAGGGGTATTCATAAGGGGTCTCCTAGAACCGATGCCTGCCAGGGTCGCGAGATCAGTTCGAAAGAGATACCGTGGCTCTGGCAAATGGGCAATTGAAGGAACAATGGGTGGGTTTTAGTCAGTAAAAGTCTGACACGCCCTTCCGCTCCATCCAGAGCGAGAGAAGTCATTTGATGAATTCCCATCCAAAAAAGAATGGGTTATTCATCAGAAAAAGTAAGTTATTCTGAAATATTTACTTATAACGGCTAAACAATTTCAATTTCAAGATATCAATCAGAACAAAACTAAGAATGAACGTAAAAATTATATAAAAGACAATTGTCTAGATTTAATTAGTAGAATGGTATTATAACAATGAGCCTTTATTATTGTTTTGCTTGTTTGTTTTTTTTTTCAAATTACTACGTTAGTTTCCGGAAAAGTTAGTAATGATTTCTGGTAAATTTATTACATTAAGTAAACTAAAAATATGAATGTCAGGTATCGTACTGAATGGATAGCCTGATTAGCAGAGATATTACGTCCATATTTACCTACTAACACAATATAATAACTAACGAGTTTGGGGAGCATTGGACGTCTTTCGGCTTCTGCCCGCGACTTCGTCCGCGTTAAATTTCTTGTTCCCCCGACCCTTCCCGTTGCGTCGAATCGCCTACCCATGCGATTTTCCCCGTTTTTGCAACATTTTTCATTACTGCTCCGCTCCTCTTAATTGTAGCGTAATGTTATATAGCCTATAGCCTTCCTTGACAAATAGGCTACCCAAAACAAAAATAATTTTTCAATTCGGACCAGTAGTTCCTGAGATTAGCGCGTTCAATCAAACAAACAAACAAACTCTTTAGCTTTATAATATTATAAGTATACAACATTAATTTTTGTTAATGCGAAACCCGAAACACGGGTCTAGTATTTTTATGTAAAGAATCTATGAAAAAAAATTCAAAACTGTATCATTAATAATCACAAAGTTATAAGCTTGATAAGTTACCTGGTTGTCCACGCAAAAACATATGCAGATCACCACAAACAGCTAGTGTACGTACCATCTCCGTGTAATGGACGTTTGAATACAAGAAAGACATGATAATTTTAAAATCGAAACAAAACACTAAGGCCCGCGACTTGAAAGCGTAATTAAATATTTTTGGTACAAAATATAACATGGTGTAAAAATTATTGGAATCGATTCAGTTACTGATTCTGAACAAACTATATTCAGGTTTCGCATATACTAAAAATAATCTTGTATAAGTATAGATATACTAGCTTTTGCCAGCGGCTTCGCCCGCGTGGAGGTCGGAAAATATCCCGCGGGAACGTACTACTGGGATCAAAAGTAGCCTATGTGTTAATCCAGGTTATAAACTAACTGTGTTCCAAATATCATCCAAATCCGTTCAGTAGTTTTTGCGTGAAAAAGTAACAAATATCCACATATCCATACATCCATATATACAAACTTTCGCATTTATAATATTAGTAGGATTATAGTATACATAAACAATGTAATGTCAAGTTTTTATTTAATTAAAGTGACACATTCAGTTTTGTTTAGCTTTTCTTCTCAGTTATCAGTCATAAATTCTATGTGTATATCTAATTTTAAAATAATGACCAATACAATATTGACATGTTAGTGTCTCAAAACTTCTATCAGAAATAAAAACTTGATTTCACGTAACTTATTTATAAATCAAATTGTTATCAACAGTTATCTTTGCACCCACACGTAGCCTAACGGTAGTTAACAGTAGTAAAGAAAACAATCAATAAAAACAAGTCGTCGCCCCTTCAATCATTCACAAGGCAAGCCTACAAATTCTAAAAAACAAAATCATTGAACGACAGACACGAAAAATTCGCGCATCATTTTGCAAAAAAAGTCAAGTTACGAGATCCATGTGAGATAGTACATACCAAATTACTGGTAGTGGTATACTTTCGACTCACTGCACTGTAACAGAGGTAAGTTTTTTTGGTGTGTCTCATAACATGGTCGAAAGTGTAATAGAAGGCGAAAGTGTGCTTCAGGAGCGTTTCCACTTGATGAGTGAGGTAATAGGAATCAGTGAGGCCTTGAAAGCCTTGTACAACGTGCATTGATTAAGTGAGATGTTTGTTACATAATTTAAATTGTGTTTTTTATGGTTATTGTTGTAACAATAACTATAAAAACACGATTAAAATTGTATAATAATTAAAATTGTAAATATTAAATGGTGTATGAGAGTACTCGTACATCATTTAATACTTTACACGTGGGAGATGGAATACCTATTTATAATAATTAAAAAAAAAATACCACGCTTTTATTAGCTTCTCCTGTATGTTTGTATGTCATAGTTACATACAAACATGCAACAGACTCCTTTGGGCTTGATTTTGACCTATTGCAAACGGTCAGTTTGCATTTATACTTTGTAGACTTATCGAGGGCTGATGACAATAAATTAATTTGATTTTGTGCCATTATCCTTGCCAGGGTTACCAGAACAGCAAAAAAAAAAGAAAACTAAAAAACACTCTTTTGTAGCTAGCCGAACTAAAAAATAGAAAATAAATAATAGTTTTTTAGAGCGAAAATAAATAGTAGTTAAAAAAGTAAAGTAACTAATTTTTAATTTGGTTTTCTATAGAAGCGTGTTTTTTACTTTTTAAACTATTATTTTTGTAGTAAACAATGGTTAATAGAAAAAAATTGACCAATTAAACGCTGGCTATAAATAGAATATTTTCACACTCATCTCGTTTTAACACGCAATCAACAGACGGTTCAATAGGCTGTTATGTCTATTGACCGACATATTAAAGCAATATCGACATTGGTCAACAAAATATTGAAGAAGGTATGTTGTAGTAGATCCTTATTTACATATTATCAAATAGTAGAAGCAGACCATAATGATGTGTAGCCTACACAGTGATAGTCTCATAATTTTAATTTGATTATTCTGTGCCTGAAATTAGAGTAACCCAAATAATGCAGGTCTTAACACTAGAAGTGCGGGCGTCCAAAATTTGACCCATTTCGATGTTCTTCCTGCTCTAATTAATATTTTATTATGCATATAATCGTAACTTTTTATGACTTTCATGAAATATGATGACTATTACCTATATTTATTATTTAAACGAGATTTCAACCATGTAATTGCAATACACGTATTTGTTTATCCAAATTTAACTTAGTCGGAATGTGAACATACCTATGCGTTTCTAGTGTTAAAAGATAATCATCAAAATAAGTGATTTGCTCTTTTTCTTTTCTGTACCGATTTGCATAACAGATAAAACTTACACATCGAAATAATAATATAAGAACAAACAGATAAACAGTAATTAAGAAGCAGATTTTAAGATGATTTATATTTTCGACGTTAATTAAGTATAAGTAATAATTGTTTGTCTTGCTAGTATACTAAATAAACGATAAAATGATATCACAACTTATTTAAAATAAGCTACAACTAACAAAACCACTTTATTCTTAGATTATCTTGTAAGTTACAGGATTATCTAAGAATCTAAAAAAAAAATATAGAATATTCTGCTCTCAAACAGAGCCCGAGCCATCTCATTAGAATATTTACACTTCCCTTAGTAGAGAATGCTTAAAGAATTAAGTCCGCACATTATTACGTGCGAGTAGTTTAAATAAACAGAAAATGAAATAGGTAGCAACTCGAATTTAAATTAACTAGTCATTCAGAAAATAAAATAAACCTAACAATTAATTTATCGTTAGCAATAAAGAATGTAGGTATTACCTACTTGCCAAATTTGGTATATGGTGACGTCATCTGCACATTCATCGTCTATAATTATTTGAATATAAATTTTATTATTTACTAGGGTTTGCCAGGTGCTTTGCCAAATTATCCCACGCTTACGTACTACCGGGATAAAAATTATCCATTTATCTACATCCGTTCTAAATATTGTCTAAAGCCGAGTAGCCATTTTGCGTGATTGAGTAACAAACATCTAAACATCCAAACTTTCGATTTTATAATATTACTAATATTAAATAAATATATTCATTAATAAATTAAACATTAATATTAACTCATGAATATATTAATCGTTAATATTATTAATAAATATTTTAGTAGGATTTTAAGAAACTACCAATTGTTAAACTCCACATGCATTGTTGAAAACGAACCGCCTTGTCAAGGCAAACTCGCACTCTCGTAGGTATTAATATTTTAGGTCACGCGGTTTCCTAATACCTAAACCTAACCAAAAACAGGTTTCCGTAAAGCTCAATGTTCCTATGGTCAATAAATCTTGATGGGAAGCGGTCACAGTGTAGTAGATATGCGTCAGTAGGTCAATTGCAGGCTGACTCCGAATTCTTACTTAATTGAAGACTGCCTATGTATTACCGAAGTTATGTGATATGAGATTGACAGTAATAAATCAACTGGTATTAATTGTGTCTTTGAATTAATAGGAGATATTTAGAATGAATTTGAATTAATAAGGAGATTTTTTAATAACCTTACCCGCAGTTTGATCCCCAAAATATTGATTCATTAATTTGTATTATTAATGTGTACTAAAATGTTTAGCAGAGGAAAAACATAGAATGCAAATTTCAGGGTTCGATTACGATTTCTAATTGCCGGAAAGCAAATTAGCCAGCATTTGAATCATTACTTTACAATGTAAAGAATAGCACATAGAATCGATTACGTGTCTTGTATCTTATTCAAGACTTCCTATACTTTATGACAAATGTTACTTGTCAGTATCAACTTGTTTTATCAATAACAGGTAGTGAGAAAATGAGCACTGATTTACGATAAATAATGTGGCAAACAATGACCAACTTTATGACATGTTTACCTACTATTTGATTTGATTATTCAAGTGTATTAGTATTATTCCAGTAAGAGGTAGGTAGTTTGCCTGTTGCGCTAGTTTACTATGTACATGTTAATGTACCTATACCTACTATTCATACTTAAATTATTTGTTATAGGTACATTCCTCGCAAAATTAATTACTTCAGTCTCACTTTTCATTACTACGACCATATCAATCTTACACCATTGACCTACTGTTTTCCATGCACTACATCACACATGACTTACGCCAATATAGACCTTTTAGCTATCGCAATAAGATCTAAATTAGCATACATATTTCACGCAATATGAGTGCCTACTTGTGACCACGGTTACGAAGTAAGCAAATACCATTTGGTGGCAGTAATCGCACTGGTAGGCATTTCTAGACAACCCAATGCCCTACTTAAATTGCAACGAAACGTCTACTACGTTTGTTTACTATGCGGTTCAAGATGTGTTATGAAATTATTGTTGTATTGTTTTGATGCAAATTATACGTACGGGTCCCGTACGGTGCCCACCACCCCATTTCTTCCCGTGGGTATCGTAAAAGGCGACTAATTTTTTTACTAGAGAATGGGCAGCAGCGTTTTCTATGCATTTTACCATCATACTGCGATCGCCAATCCGTTTGCCAAGCGTGGCGATTGTGGCGAATGCCTCCAAATTGGGGGATGCCTATGTCCAGTAGTGGACATTTTATGACTGAAATGATGATGATGATGATGATGATGATAGCTATTATTTAAAATTTTCAATTTCGACATGTCGTGTTCGTGAACTGGCGCCCGTCAGTAGGGACTGGACATCTCTCACCAGCCACGGCTTATTTTAATTTCTGAATTGTTATTTATTTTTGTTTTTATTACGGTCGCGTTTAGTTTGCTAGCGGGGACTAGGTATATCAGCTGACTGAAAATATGTCATGTTCAATTAGGAAGACTGTCAAATGGTTGTCAGTAACTATGAGGAAGTGATGCATTTATTCAGTTATAAAACTTTATATTAAACAAAGCAAAACTTTAAACAAAGCATTTTAAACCCACTCGCGATTTTCACATGAGAATCCAAAAACGCCTTTCTGCAAATTCTTGTTCATGCAAAAATAACCTCATAGTCCATATTCGCATTTCAATTTACGTAACACTGACAACAGCGTCTAATCTACATCATATAATACGCATAAAAATGCCATAAACTAGTTACTTCTTTACGGAAGTTATGACATAAACAAGGGTTTCCCAAATTTCGGCACAGTTGCACACGTATAGTGAAAACATAAAATAATTGTGAGAAAGCTACGCGTCTGAGGTAATACACTTTAGAATAAAACTGTTTGATGTACCTACAAGTTACTGTGAATTGAATATTTTTTTACTGTATTGACAAGTTTTTGAAAAGAAAACATTTCATGTCGATATTGTGTATCCTTTTTTTTTGGATGGGAAATCACGGGAGGATGTCAGACTTTTACTGACTAAAACTTGCCCGTGTTCCTTCAGTTACCCATATGCCAGGGCCACTGTATCTCGTTTGAACAATCTCGCGACCCTGGAAGATATTGTGTATCCTTGATTCTTATGAGCACAACGTTATTGTAGTATCGATTTGCAGTCACTCATCATCATAACAAACACAAATTCAAAACTCAAAGCATTTATGTTTCAATTAAATCAATTACAGGCTTTTTTAAATTGTCAAGGAGTTGGTCATTCAAACAGAAGACAGATGACATCTACCAACCCGCACTGAGCCCATGTGATGGAGTACGCCCCACTCCTTTTCACTGAGAGAAGGTCTGTGTCCCAGTGGTGGGGACATAATAATAATAATAATAATAATGTCATGCATACGCCTGCCGATGTACTGCAGGCAAACCAACATGATGAGGAGGAGGAAGTCAGGGCTATATCTGCAGATAACCTGTGCAATGTGGACATAAGGAGCATTCTGGAGGATGCGATTCGTGAGTACCGGTTCATATCACCTGACCTTAGACCACGGCTACCACGTTTGCCCAAATTTTATTGACAGCAGTGCAGACCTTTGCGATACACACTCAATCTTGTATTGCACGGCTGTTGCGGCTTGTCGTATAGCTCGAGTCAAATTCCCAAACACTGATCGAGCTGTACGACCAAAACCTGTCGCACCGGCCTGGCAATGCAGGATTGAGCGTCGTATTAATGAGGCCAGGGTGCTCATCGCGAAGCTCATCTGCTTCAGGGAGGGCAATACACGCCCAAGGGTGATGCGCTTTGTGAAGCGGGCGTTCTCGGGAACTAGTATTAGTCCCCGAGAATATGTATCCCGTGTCACAGAGCGCATCGACTTCCTGAAGCAGAAAGTTTATGCATGGGCAAACCGTATCCGTCGGTATAGGAGAAGAGTGGACCGGTTCACTCAGAACCGCATGTTCCAGAGCGATGAAAGGTGGGTGTACAGAGCCTGGGAGCGACCCAACCCAACTCAAGGTGTGACTGACGCGTGTCTACCAAATAATAACGAAATGAGTGCTTTTTGGCGAAACATTTGGTCGGTGCCCGTCAGTCACACTGAAGGACCCTGGATGCGTGTTGTTGAGCAGGCATGTGAGTCAATACCAAACATGGAGGCTATTAGCATCAGTCCTCTGGATGTGGCCCGTGCAGTCCGTCCGTTGCCTAACTGGAAATCCCCAGGACCGGACGGACTGCACAATTTTTGGATTAAATGGCTACAAAGGTCACATGCCTGCTTAGCCTCACAATTCCAGTCATCTTTAGAGACTGGGTCGCTACCACTGTTCTTTACAACAGGAGTTACCCACCTTCTTCATAAATCGGGTAGTACTACGGAACCTAAAAATTATAGACCCATAACTTGTTTACCGACGGTCTATAAAGTTCTTACATCCATTCTTAGAGTAAAAATTTCACAGCATATTCAAAGTAACACAATTATGTCGGTGTCTCAGAATGGATGTAAGAATGGGTCCCGTGGTACTAAGGAGCTGCTCCTTATAGACATGACCATAAGCCAACAGGTTCGTAGATCCCGGAAGGATTTGTCGACATGTTGGATAGATTATAAGAAGGCCTATGACTCCGTGCCACATACATGGCTCATGAGGGTGCTAGAATTGTACAAAATAGATGCAACTCTACGCACCTTCTTGATGTCGTGTATGAGACAGTGGAGGACGGTCCTTCTCTATCCAGGATGTCCACAAATCCAGCAGATCAATGAACCGATCAGGATTGAGCGAGGAATATTTCAGGGCGACAGTTTGAGTCCGCTTTGGTTTTGCTTAGCCTTGAATCCTCTAAGCACACTGCTGGAGGATTCAGGTCTAGGCTATCGATTGAGAAAAGGTGGTCAGGTGATATCACACCTCCTTTACATGGATGATCTGAAACTCTTTGCCCCCAACAATTTGCGACTGATGGAGCTACTGAAGGTAACAGAAACGTTCAGTAGTGCCATCAGGATGGAATTTGGTGTGGACAAATGTGCAGTCATGCATGTAAAGCGAGGGGGGATTGTAGAATCCGTGGGGACCGAACTTACGGATTCTATACACCTTAGATCCCTCTCCTCAACCGAAACCTACAAATATTTGGGTATGTCGGAAGCATTAGGCATCAATGCTACCGACATGAAACAATCGCTGAGGGAACGCTTCTTTGGCCGCCTGAAAAAAGTATTTAATAGTCTTTTATCAGGCGGCAACAAGGTGCGTGCCTTCAACGGTTGGGTCATGCCGGTTTTGATGTATTCTTTCGGCATACTCAAATGGACTCAAACGGAACTTGACGCTCTGGATAGGAAGGTCCGTACATTGCTGACGGCAGATCGGATGCATCACCCACGGTCATCAGTGATGAGACTGTACATCCCGCGGAAGTGTGGGGGTCGAGGTTTCCTAAGCGCTAAAACCCTCCACAACCGCGAGATCTGCAGTCTCAGGGAATATTTCCTTCAAACTGACGTGGGGATGCACCGAGATGTGGTTGCAGTGGACAAGGGCCTCACCCCGCTCTCCTTGGCGAACGAGAACTGGCGCAAACCTGCAGTATTAGATATTAAGGATCGTAAGGAAGTATGGCAAAGCAAAGAGCTTCACGGTCGCTTTTTCCGGGCTCTCCATGGGCCTGATGTAGACTTTTTGGCGTCCGTATCCTGGCTGCGTTTCGGTGACCTCTTTGGGGAAACCGAAGGTTTTATCTGTGCGATTATGGATGAAGTTATCATGACGAATAATTATCGGAAATACATTGTTAAGGACGGTACGGTTGACATCTGTCGGGCATGCCACCGTCCCGGTGAATCCATCCGACATATTGTTTCCGGTTGTTCTTGTCTTGCTAACGGCGAGTACTTGCACAGACACAATCAAGTAGCTAGGATCATCCACCAGCAACTTGCTTTGCAATACAACCTTGTAGAATCTGAAGTACCATACTACAGGTATGTGCCCGACCCAGTTCTCGAGAATGGTCACGCCACATTGTACTGGGATCGATCTATCATCACAGACAGGACTATTGTAGCCAATAAGCCTGATATTGTGGTGATAGATCGACGAGAGCGTCGTGCAATGATTGTTGATATCGCTGTCCCTCATGACGAGAATCTCGTGAAAGTTGAACAAGATAAAAAAATCAAGTATCTTGACTTAGCACACGAGGTTGTCGACATGTGGGACGTGGATTCTGCAATCATTGTACCGATAATTGTTACAGTAAATGGGCTAATAGCGAAGAGCCTCGACCAACACCTCAGGAGGCTCTCATTGCACGGCTGGGTCAAGGGCTTGATTCAGAAAGCAGTACTCTTAGACACGGCACGTATTGTCAGGAGGTTCCTCTCTCTAGAGCCCTGACCACCGGCAGCTTGGACCCTGCTCCCGATGCCGTTGGGCCACTATTTTTTATATTTTTAAATGTTTTTTGTATAATTTTTGTAAAAATATTTAAAAATATACTTAATATGTAAGAAAATAAATAAATGATAATAATAATAATATTCCACAACTATCACACAACGCCATCTAGTCCCAAGCTAAGCAGAGCTTGTGTTATGGGTACTAGACAACTGATAAACATACTTATATATTTCTAAATACATACATATTATAGATAAATTACACCCAGACACAGAACAAATGATCATAAATTATAAGCTAATCAATCAATTTTATTATTCACTAGCTGTGCCTGCGGCTTCACCCGCGTGAGGTTCGGAAATTTTCACACGGAGACGTACTACCCAGACAAAATATATATTACTAGGTATAGCCTATATTACTTTTTATAATATCAACTATCTGTCAGTGCATTTCCCGTCGAAATCGGTCCAGCCGTTTCGAAGATTAGCCGGAACAAACAGACAGACAGACAAACATACAAAAAGGGAAGGAAAAATTCGACGCGGACGAAGTCGCGGGCAGAAGCTAGTTTGATATAAATGCTTTAAGTTTGATATCATAAGCCTCTATGAAATCTACACTAATAAAAAAATATAAAAATTAACTTGATATTTCAAGTGACTACACTTTTCAACAATCTAAAACTTAGCTGAAGAATAGCTAAACATTCCCTCAAGGTGACAAGATTTTGGTGTTTACAGTAGTCATTAGAGCCACAGTTTGCCAAGTCCAATGTTTAATCAACGTTTCAGGTCAATAACGCACCTAGCACAAGTATTGCAAATTATTTAAACCACTAAATGTTTCAACCTAGGTCTTAAACGGCCACAGACATGTTTAAGACTAACCACAATTCTAGGCAGACTGGAATGGAGGACGAAACGACATGCGTCGTGACCGAGATGTGTAAAACAATATTTGTGATTTTAAGTAGGATCCTTAGAGCTTTTAAATGACTTCTGAAATGAGTATAGAATGTAATACTGTGAGATCCATCTGTAGAGCTCATAGGGGCCTGCCAGGGTCGCGAGATTTGTTTGAAAGAGTTATCGTGGCCCTGGCATATGGGCAACTGAAGGAACACGGGTGGGTTTTAGTCAGTAAAATTCTGACACGCCCTCCCGCTTCTTCCAAGAGCGGGAGACGTCATTTGATGATTTCCTAACCACAAAAAAAGAGCTCACAGGGGCTCCCTATATCAGAGAGGCAATTCTCGTATTTTTAAGAACGTTTACAGTTTGATCTCAGTCTTAATCTGTCAAAAATACCTTGAGTTTTTATAGATTTTTGACAAGCTTTTGAATTTGTATTGTCGCCGAGATGAGACTACGACTAGATTTTCGACCAGCGCTGGGCCTCTGTCTCGCATAGAGTCATAGCATTTTTTTTTGTGGGTCAAATGACGTCTGCCACTCTGGGCGGAGCGGGAGGGCGAGTCAGACTTTTATTGGCTAAAACCCACCCGTGTTCCTTCAGTTGCTCATACGCCAGGCCCACGGTGTCTTTTTCGAACAAATCTCGTGACCCTGGCACGGAGTCACAGCATTATACTGAGCGATGGCCGTTTTGCGTGGAAGTGACGCATGTTGTCCCCCAGCTTTTTTTTGGATGTTCTGGTCTTTGTGTGCGTCATGTTAGCCGCAAATAAACGTATTTTCTTTTTCTTTTCTTTTATTTTGAACGTTATTAATTACGAGAATTGACCTTCGAACAATGAAGACAGCTTGTAGTGTGAATTAAATAAATATTTCGTTTATTTCACGCTTTCGTGTTTACAGCACCGCACAGGGTCAAATTAAACAAACTAGTAATATTTTATGCACCTGATGGGTATAGATATCGAAATATAATTGATCAAAAAAAATAATATCACTCGATGGCCAAAGATAATCGATCAGCTGGTTTTGTAAATTTTCGTGGACGTTACGTATTTTTACGAATTTCCAAAAACCATAATGTAACATTTGCTAGGTACATGTCAGTGTCATGCAGAAATCTTCACAGTACATAATACACAGGTAAGTACATACTTGCATATCTGACTTTTTGGTGGTTGAAAGTGTAACTAATTATATTACCATGAACAATGACAGGAGGCCCTAGCACGAACGAGCATGGAAACGTTACAAAAATTCGAGCGATTTAAAAATTATTTGGTTACACAATTTTATAGTTAACATACATTTGTATCACAGTCATAGATAAATAATGAATAATAGACATATAATGAACAAAGTCTTACAATTCAATCATCAGTTAATAATTGAAACGAGTATTAACAGAACAGTGATGAAAAACATCGTAAAAAACATGTGACTCCAACGAACTTGAAGAAGCCCCCCCCGTAGGGTGAATCACAGCCCGCTCCTGGTCTCAGAGAGGTGGCTTGTGTCCCAGCAGTGGGATTATTATAGGCTGATTATGTGAATATTTTCAATGTAAAATACTCCCCACATTCTTTTTAGGCCCACAATTTTCATTTTCCAAATCATTTTACAATCGATACAACTATAAAAGAAAACTCTCGACCCTGACAAACTAAATCAAATTTTAGGAATTGCTAATCCATTACTTCGTATGTTCAAAAACTTTGCCTGCTCAACAACGAATAAAACGCAATGAATGTTGCTGACTTGTCAAAATGTGCCTTTACCCAATTACTCTGCTAATTTTCACGTTTTTCAATAGGTAAGTACGTAAGTTGGGCGACCATTTTTTTTAACGGACTTCGTACGGTTTTCATTCGGACTTTAATAAATTACATTCCAGTATAGCATACCTAATTACATTGACATAATACATACAATAGGTTCCTACTCCTACATGTACATAATAAATTAGAATACTTAAGTTATCTATACATTAGCATTAATTAAACTGAAGAATATGTTTGTTTGAACTCCATTTTTTTGGGTGGAAAATCTTCAAATGGCTTCTACCGCTCTTGCAGGAGCGGGAGGGCATGTTAGACTTTAACCGACTTAAACCCACCCGTGTTCCTCCCTATATTCCCGTGTTCTTGCCTATGCCTGGGCCACGGTAACTCTTTGGAACAAATCACGCGACCCTAGCAGTGTTTGAATGCCCTAATATCTGAACGGACAGTTGGATGTAAAAAAAAAATGCATTGGCTAATTCTTGACGAAAGCTATAGACTATTTAACATCACGCTAGGATACTTAGGGACCAAGTAAAAATAACTAAAAATAAGAAAGAACGCTAAGCAAAGATAGTTGCAGGCTAGGCGACGCGATGCCATGGGCTGGGTTGGGCGAGCAAACAATTTCAAAGAAAAAAAAAAATTGAGACACACAGAAGATACAAAGAATCAGAAGAACATTAAAAATTCAAGTTACAAATATCAAAATAGTGAAAGATTTAAAAAAACCGGCCAAGTGCGAGTCGGACTCGCGCACCGAGGGTTCCGTACAAACCTGTCAAAAAAAAATGATATTAGAAACCTCAATATCATTTTTGAAGACCTATTCATAGACACCCCACACTTATGGGTATAATGAAAAGTTCTATGTATGGGGAACCCCAAAATTTATTGCTTTTTTTCAATATTTGTGTGAAAATCTTAATGCGGTTTACAAAATATATCTACTTACCAAGTTTCAACAGCATAGCTCTTATAGTTTCGGAAAAAAATTGCTGTGACATACACGGACAGACAGACAGACATGACGAATCTATAAGGGTTCCGTTTTTTGCCATTTGGCAACGGAACCCTAAAAAATGAGACCTGTGCGAGGCCAAAAAGGCTCCTATCCCTGCATAATGCTGCGATATTTGTTAAAACATCTACCGTAGCGCTAGTATTCCGATAGGGCCGACCGAAGTCGCAGGCAGAAGCTAGTCAACTATACAATTACTAAGTTTCGTTTCGATCGATACTTGGAGCCCTGCCAACAAGACAAAAGCACACCGGTATCAACAACATGGGTGATACGTTTTGTATTTATTATTCAATACCATTTTTCAACACCTCACTTGTCCAATAGTCGCAATCGTTGCTACCGAACTTGAGTGTGTTCCGAAGTTAGGGTGTACCCTTATTGCGTCCCATTTTGAAGGATATTGCCATACTATAAAGTTTGGCCTCCACGCGGTTGGTTTTTTACCAGAAAGAGTATAGGTTAAAAAAAAACACGGCAGCGTTTATCCAAGCAGTAAGGTACTATAGGGATATAACTACCCTATGTTCTAACCTAGGTCATTGTCGACTTGGTGTGCCAAAATGTTAACAAATCTGTCCTGCCGTGAAAGATAGACATGGTGACTTTCACACTGTAGTAATAAGTATGAAAGTTTGGATACTACTCTTAGGACAAAAGACTGTCCGCCGACCAATCAAAGGGGTCACTTCAGTTTCACTTAGAGGTTTTCTGACTTTTTATCTTTTGCTCAGCTTCTTAGGGTCCTAGCGTGATGTTAAATAACCCAAAATCTTACTCAAGAATTAGGCTATCAAATCAAACTTTGACTCCGTGTGGTGCAGCGGCGAGGCGTAAATTTTTCTAAAAGAGAAGCCGAAGCGAAGTCGGCCTTAACTTACTGACTCATCAATAAAGAATACTTACTATCATTCTAAAATTAATATAGGAATGTAATGAATTAAATACAATTAAATTGAACAGATGAAAACGAATAAAATATGCAATATTCCTCTATCTCGTTCTCGCTGAGGCATTTTTCTATACCTGTCTCTGTCATAACCCATTGTACAGCGGCTTGCTCTCGTACATATCAAGCGGTGCCACGTGACCTAAAGTGACATCATTACGGGATCGCTGTTGTATCAATTTTTAGTTCCCGATTATGACGTTTTGGCGCCGGGTTAATTTAGAACATTTCTCTTTTGTTGTAATACAAAGGTATAAATAACCTTTTTTGTTGTTTGAATGTTATGGTGAATTAAATACCCGTAGTGTAACTATATTTATTGACAATAGTAGC
Organism: Aporophyla lueneburgensis; assembly: GCA_932294355.1. NCBI lineage: Eukaryota > Metazoa > Arthropoda > Insecta > Lepidoptera > Noctuidae > Aporophyla > Aporophyla lueneburgensis. The sequence goes on from OW028740.1 coordinate 30,693,548, forward strand.
CACTATTTACATACTATTGTATTTTTAATAGTGATAGAGTTACCAATGCGAATCCCCGAAGGTAAGCCGGTAGGAATCGTGTTATATGGTGCCTTCGCCACTGATGTGGTGCCAGACGTAAAGAACAGAACCATCCCGTTTCTTACCATGCTTGTCGTAAAAGGCGACTAAAGGACTCACTAGAGAATGGGCAGAAGCGTTGTCTATGCATTTTACCACCATACTGCAATCGCCAACTCGCCTGCTAAGCGTGACGATTATGGCAAGCCCTCCCTTTGGGAAGACCAGCAGTAGACGTCTTTTGGATGTTTTTTTTTTATCAGACTGCCTGTTCCTGAAATTTATAGCGCGTTAAACTAAACAAAACTCATAAGTATTGTAGGGTAGCTTCTACTCGTGACTTCGTCCACGTCAAATTTTTGCTCCTCTGACCCTTTCCGTCGCATCAAATTGTCTGCCAGTTTTTGTCCATTTTTCGTTACTGCTCTGCTTCTTTTGATCGTAGCAATCGTAGTCGTGATGTTATACGGCTAGCCAACACAAAAATATTTTTTCAATTCAGACCAGTAGTTCCTGAGATTACCGCGATCAACCAAACAAACAAACAAAGTCTTCAGCTTTATAATAATAGTATAGATTAGTATCTATAGATTATTAACTGGTGAAATGCACCTCTGTCTACTTCATCGGAGAATGCAAGCCAGATGTTGTGTAATGTATTCAATCTTAATATTCATAGACATAGAAAAGTTTCTCGTTATAACCGCGCCTAAGATTAGATCCTCATCTCAGATTCATAGCCTCTCACTTTTGCTGGTATCGTACATTTGTTCAGACATTTTGTTTTATTGTATCAGTGAACACTCGTTTGTGGTTCAAGAGGTATGTGATAACGTGCAGTGCAGTGCAAATTTTTATAGTGGAGTCATTTTAATAGGTAACATTTGACGTCTGTCAGTTCATATGAAAGCAAATCGTTAAATTACTCGTATCGGTCATTATTATAATAAATATGTAATGGTAATTGAAAAAAAAATAAGCAATTGTGCAGTTCTAAGAAAACGAAAAAATATATTAAGTACTTTATGGCCGCCGTTACAAGTTTAGGTTGTTAAATTTTGATGAATTGTCAAATGTTACCTGTTAAAATGACTTCACAATAGTTCTTCATCTTCTTCAGTTTATTTGTGAACGCTAAATTAGGTGCACAGGTAGGTATATTTTGTTTTATTATGTTATAGTCTAGAAACATGCAATTGGACTTGGTACGGTTTTTGATGCTGCTTAAGTGCCAGTTACTCAGTCGAAGTCTGACCCCTCCATCCATCCACCAGTGTGGAGGACAACCACGAGGCCTGCCAGCAATTAATTTATTTTTCAGTATATGGGACATTAAGATCTTACATTAAACATTGTTTCACACATATTACCTTCCTGCTACCTTGCTGGCGTAGTAATATAAAATAATAAAATAGGTACTGTATGCATTATTTATTATGTCAAAGTATTAATTGTTTAATCAAAAATATATGTCATGTCGAAAATATAAATCATAATGTCAAAACTAAAACTAAAATGTCCAAGTATTCATAATAATGTAAAGGTACTAATGTCATTAATAAAAATATTATATTCAAAAGTATGATTTAAAAATTAATTCACGGAATAAAAACACATGTTCATGAGACAGTTCCATTGTATTTATAGAAAAATCTAGAGTACCTATCTCGTGTAAGCACTAAGCACGACCAAGTCGGGGTCAATACCACTGGGCCACGACTGCTCTAACTAAGACTTTAGTTAAATTATTTGATGCCAATATACAATTATTAGATATTCTCACGAAGATAAACAGATTATTATCCTAAGAAGATTTTTGTTTTAGAAGTTACTAAATATACCTCTTCTACTCATATAATGAGACGTCGAAAAAGAAAGCTGTATGCGTTTTCAAAATATCTGTAATTTACTACATTGCAAAAATATTTGAAAAATTATTTATGAATTACGTCTTGAATACTGAAGGAAGAAGTCTGTCGGTAAAAGTACTTTTGTAATTATTATTACCTATTTAATCTAATTATTACAATACTGTGGCATGTCTTGATTTTTTTAAAGTATGAAATGGACGATAGTCAAATTTGCATTAAAATAAATTAAACATTAGAATTTACGCATTTATCTACATGTTTATTATGTAACAGTATAGTAGTACAGTATAAATTACTATGGTGTTATTATTACTTGAACTTAGTCTAGAAAAATAGTTACATTGTTTATCAATATTTTTTTAAGTTAATGAGAACTTTGACAACATTTTTGCCTAAGAACTTTTGACAGAGACAATGACATAAAAATACGAAAGAACACACCTACCTACGTCAATAGCAGCACCTAGTTTAAAATGTTATTTTTGTCTAATCCGAAAAATCATTTAATTGAGTAAAACTAATAGATATCAGCTTTACAACCAGTGAAAATTGATTAGGGACAGTCGTTAATTTCACAAGTGTGAGTAGGTAACGAATGAATCACGAATATAAACAAAACCAGTATGTTGTAAGTTGCGTACTAATAACAGCCACATGGGTCGTTAAGCTACGCTTGCCGCGGTCAGTCAAAGGATTGGTCATCATCTTTACATTACTGAGAATACTTCGTAGGTCGGAAACAACGTTACGCCGTTTGTCTCCAGCTGTCATTGATGGATTTTTGACAGTCGTAACGGGTCGTCCGAAGCTTGATATTCTGACAATCATATTCTTACCAAGGGGTATAATTTTACCCAGTTGATGTGTGGTGGTAGTCAGATAGGCAGTCGTTCCATGTAAAATACTGGTACTCAGCTGCATCCGGTAAGATTGGAAGCCGACCCCAAAAATAGTTGGAAAGGCTGTGCAGATGATGAGTTTGCTAAAAGTACCTTCTCAGTGTGTTAATTAATATCTTTGATAGCAGGCGATTATGGTTTTGCAGAATAGTTCTCCTTACTAATCCTACTAAGTATAATATTATAAATTTGTGAGAATTTCGAGTCTAAGCATGTTTGTTATTCTTTCACACAAAAAGTCTGAACTTTGAATAATATTTGGCACACAGATAGTTTATACACTGGTTTAACACTTAGGACATTTTATCTAAGTAGTAAGTTCCCTGCGATACTTTTCGACCTCCACGCGGGCGAAGCCGCTGGCAATAGCTAGTGTTTAATAATACTCATTTAGCTTACGTCATTTCATCATCGACACCACTGTTAGCAGGCTTGTTTCACCCTCTGATGAGTATAGCGTTTCATTTTATGTCGTGCTCCCTGCACCCCTAGCCAAGTTGATAATCTGCAATCGTGAACGCTAGTCGCTCAACGTTAAGTCACGTGGTTAGAACAGAAGAATAGAAAATTCGTAGCCAAGTTCGTATCGTTCAAAATGATAGAATGATTTTTTAACGTTTCTACAATTTTCAACGCTAAATCCTTTGTTATAATGTGTCGTTTTTCTAAAGACATTGTAGAACGAGCGGCCGACTCAGGCGCGTCAATATTGCTACCAACTTATCGTTTTCTACAATTGCTGACACCGAGGCGTTACCGATTGGAGAACGGAATTCGACACGAAACGGTTGTAACTTGGCTAGGGGGCTGGTCTCATCATTATCATCAGCCTATATTATTCCCACTGCTGGGACACAGGCCTCCTCTCGGTGAGTGGGAGTGGGCCGTAATCTACCACGCGGGCCCAGTGCGGGTTGGTAGGTATCACATGTCTTCAAATGATTGGTTCTAGGACATGCCGGTTTCTTCACGATGTTTTCCTTCACCGTTTCGAGAACAGTGGTGATGAAATTATTTACACAAAGCAAACCGCCTGCCTGGGTTCGAACCCACGACCTACATCTTCTAAGCCGGTGCCGATACCACTGGGCCAATACTGCTCTCTCTTTTCCCTGGTGTACGTAAAATCAATTACCACCAAATTATGAAATTACTAGCTTTTGCCAGCGGCTTCGCCCGCGTGGAGGTCGGAAATTATCCCGCAGGAACATACTACCGGGATAAAAACTACTCTATGTATTATTCCAGGTTATAAACTATCTGTGTGCAAAATTTCATCTAAATCGGGTCAGTGGTTTTTGCGTGAAAGAGGAACAAACATCCATACATCTATACATCCATACATACAAACTTTCGCGTTTATAATATTAGTAGGAAGGATAGGATTTATCCATCTAAAAAACTTTCTCTAGCAAAAAAGGTTTTCAAAATTCCGAATTGAAAAGGTCACGGAAGATGCTCATCTAATTCACAAAAGAAAGCACCGCCAATTTTATATTGAATAATAGCTCCATTGTTTTGTGACATAAGAAACAAAATTGCATGCCAATGGCTGACCTTTAAACATGTGTCTTAAATTATCTAGGACGGAGTCTGATAACTTAGTAGGTATAGCACTCTATAATGTTAGATATTATCTAATATTTTTTTATTGTTTTGTGATTGAAAGGAAGACCTTTACTGCGGATTAGATTATTTATCGATTAAGTAACTATACGGAACGATTATGAACTCAAAATAAGTGCGTACTTCCCTCTCAATGATAGAAATTCCGAATGATTTTGAGTTACATTTATAAATTTGATTTTTAGTATCAAACTGTTAAAGCCGCGTCTCATATAGACCGCAACAATCCGCTGGATGCGAGAAGCACATAAGACTCTCCAAGTCCTTGGGTCCATCCGAAAGTAGATTTATTAATGAACTTTTTCGTATGGGCGAAAACACTTCGGGAGTAGAGACAGCTGTCTCCCAAACTTATCTTAGGTCTGTAGGTGATACGGAATCACCCGTAGTTGCGTCGTTCGTTTATAGATGGAATAGAGCGGAGGCCGTAGGAGGCCGTGGTCGGAGTAGGTCTATCTACTGAACCGGATGAAGTGGCGATGTTTCAGAAAGGCCACCAGCAGTGGATGCCTTTCGGCTGAAACGATAATGAAGATAATTCAAGCCGGGCCTTTCTGAGCCCTTTTTGCCTCGTGTAATTTTTATCTCAAAAGAGCTGATTTTCAGCCTATTTAAAAAAAACAATAGGCTTGATTTTGGTGGCCTTCACCGATTAAGAAAGTTCTTTGCACCTAGCAACATAAGCAGTTTTTATGATTGTATAAAAACATACGTTGGTCAATCGGTATACAAAAGCGTAATATTTTAATGTCAGCTTAAAAAAAATATTACCTCATGCAAAAATACGCAGACTTTGTCAACGGACATAAGATTTTTGTAGGTAATAGTCAGCTTAGGACATCAAATAATATTCAACTCTGCAAATATTTAGTTAGCCGATTGGACATTGCTGTTAAAATTCTTGATGAATGATGATGTATTATAAAAATGAGAAAATGCGATGAGGAAATGTTTATTTTTAAAGTCGTTAATCAATAGAATGCCTTTAAAGACAATGAGATGCTCCTTGGGGCATCCCATGTCATTGAATAATTCAGTAAAGGCTACCTACGCGGCTCTAGTAGAACAATTTCTATGAAAACTATATGGAAATTCGTGTCGCGCTAGCTTCGGCCCCTCACCGCACTGTAGGTCTTGGTTCGTAAGAACTACACTTTAGAATCTATCCGTTGTATTAAGGATTTTTCGAAAATTATATTACTGTATATATTTTGTTGAGTGTGTAAGTCAGTAGGTAGGTAATTATGGGTACATGGCACTGTTATACAAAATGTGGTTGAAATCTCTAAATATTAACAATTTTACTATTCAAGAAATGAAACCATGAAAAACACAGCTGTTAACTGTATTTAGTTTGGCTATGAGAACTATGATTTCAGGAGTGGATCCTTAGTAAAAGTTGTTCACAATGAAGGAGGAAAGGATGAAGGAGGATTTAGGTATTTCAATAACACCGTGTATACCTATGGCTTATTGTCGATGGTGACTTTATCTATTTTGCTCGATTTGAGACAGGACTACAGCTCAAGTAGATCAATTTCCATGGTGTTTTCATAGGAACTGTTCTTTCAAAGCCGCGTCGCGTCGTGACGTTGCGTCGTGCCTGTTTGCTGGGAGCATTTAACATAATAGTTTATAGTAGCATAAAAATGTTATCTAACACCACTGATTCTGAAACTCATCGTTATAATCCTTGCTATAAGTATCTACTTCAATCAATCAATCTTGACATTTTCTTGGGTCGTGGCTTTCGGGACCGGGACCGCGTTTTATAAAAATAATTTTATTTGTATAACCTCAAATTTTGTGGTTGACCGGGCGAACCCGCGGACACCACTAGGTTAAAAAAATTCATTAAACCAGATTGGGTTTTTGATTACTAACTGAATGATGGAAGTAATGACCGCTTTCATTACGTAAATAACTGGAGGTTAACTTCATCGTTAAAGTTACTAGAGTAACAAATTTTCTAGTAACGGTATAAGAAAACCGTTACCAGACCATTTAAAAAACAGCTTTTGTCCGATTACAGTGAACCCAGGTAGATCCTCCAGGTTGACTACGTGCCAATTTTAAACCAGTGATGACAGAAATCGCTGTATAATCATTACTCAGCAAAAACGAATGATTTAAATGATGGCTGCTTCCCAACTCCCGATTTCCTAAAGTCGAGTTTTCGTTTTCTGGTACAATAATTAACATAACTCAATACATTATGCCTTCTTTCCGTGAAAGGTTGGGCAGAGGTGGACGTACACCCACATTTCACCAGTTATGTTTAACTCCCACGTAATATAAGCCCATCGACATGGCACCAATCCAAACTTCGGCGTGGTACTGTGACATTCTAGATAGCAAAAACCAATAATACTTTGCCCAACCTGGGAAAAAAACCCAGACAGAACCCAACGCTTGTGACCAATAGACCAACTGAGTAGTTAGAAGTACAACAATCATACGAATAATTTCTAAATACTTCTGCACATCATTTTCTAAAGTAGTAGTAGTTGAAGATCTAGTGCGCGTAAAAAAACCACCACCAATTTATCACATCCGTGGGAATGTGGGCTTATTGTTTGGCAGTGGTAGGCAAATAGTTAAATTGGCAAATACTTTCTTTCATAATAATAAGGCGTAGATCAGTTATATTCGTTTTACCTATGATAAAATAAAGTTCACAAATCAGTGATTAAACAACCAACTCACGAGTTGGGAAGAGGCCTAATCGCACCGAAAATGATTGATAAGAACGAATATACATAAATATAATATGTATCAACAGGTCTATATATATATACACACTGCAGATAAATAGTCGAGAGCTCAGAGCTATTTATTATTGTACACCGTATACTTGTGTTTGATAAGTAACAATGTTCTTTCCAATCATTTTAATAGCAATAGTCGTGACTCTACTATTTATTTACCAAATAGGCAGATACAATGAAAACTACTGGAAGAAACGTGGAGTGAAGTTCTACGATAAAAGCAAAGTGATTGGACCGTATTGGAAATTCTTCAGTTCAAAACGTGCACTGTTCCAGGTATTTGGTGAACTGTATGAGGAGTATAAAGATCAACCGGCTGTAGGCATTGGTCAATTGTTCACACCTGCCTTGTTCGTTATAGACGCTAAAAACGTGCAACAAGTCTTACACACTGACTTCCAATCGTTTCATCATAGAGGAATAGAAAGTGTTGAAGGTAACCAACTGTCTGATAATATTCTCTTCATGAATGGGCCCAGATGGAAGTTGATGCGGAAAAGCATGAGTCCACTGTTCACAGCAGCTAAATTAAAGAATATGTATTACATAATGGACAGAAGTGCCCAAGACTTCGTAGACTACTTGACAAACAACCCTAAGACATGGGAAGGCAATTTATATACCACTCTATTAACCTTCTGCAATGCTGCTGTTTGTGGAGCAATATTTGGTATCGGATCAAAATCAACCTTTGATTCACCTTTCTTAAAACTTGGCGAAGAACTGTCAGCAACTAAATTCAAGAATACATTGAGGTTTGTAATGGTCGGTATCAGCCCAAAAATATCTAAATGGTTGGGAATAAAATTGTTTGCAGAGTATGAGGACTTCTTCGTTGGCGTATAGCGCCAGAGAAGAGAAGTAATTAAGAAAAGAGAACAGGAGAACGTTAAGAGGCATGATTTTTCTGATTTATGTATTAGTCTGCAGAGAAATGGCACTATGAGAGATGAAACAACTGGTTGCGACATGGAACCTACAACTGGCTTACTTTCCGCCCAAGCTTTATTCTTCTTCGCTGCTGGTGTTGAACCTTGCGCCACTGTCATATTTTGGACGTTAATTGTTCTAAGTCAGCATGCAGAAATATTGGAAAAAGTTCACCAAGAGATTGACGAGCATTTCGAAATATACAACAGCAAAATAACGTACGACGTTATTGGTGAAATGGAGTACGTAGATAAGGTGCTTAGCGAAGCAATGAGGATACTCCCTCCTAATGGATATTTGAGTAGACAATGCGTTCAAGACACAGTGCTTCAAGTTGGTAATATCAAAGTAGAGAAAGGGACAAAAATGTGCACTCCGATTTACCAAATACATCATGATCCCAAATTTTATCCAAACCTGGAAGTGTTTGACCCTGAACGATTTTCTAAGGACAGAAAACCTAGTGATGACATTTATATGCCATTTGGGATGGGTAACCGGATGTGTATTGGTGCCAGATATGCCAAATTACAAGTACTGGCTGGCTTAGTACACGTTTTACGGCACTTTACTGTTAAATCCAAGCAAAATATTGAAACATTTACTTATGAAAAACATATACTAAACGTGAGACCGGATAATGTCGATATCCAGCTTATTCCAAGAGTTGTCAGCTAAATTATTTTATGTGCTACAACTTGTTATAAGGCATTGAAAATGATCAATTCTATATTTAAAATAAAAATCTTCATCTTATTAGCCTATTTAAGGAAATATCTAAACGGCTGGTGGACACTTCCAGTGACCCAAGAGCTGGTTTTTACCTTGGCCAGAGGCTAAGCATTGCCATACAACGTGGTAATGCCGCCAGTCTCTTGGGTACATTACCAGTCGACAGCGATGCGGATGATTTTTCGACGCAATTTTTTTAATTTCTCAATAGTTTTAGTTAATTTACGTTATATATTTTTTTCCTTATTAATTTAAATCTGTAATACATGTAATTGAACTAAATTAAATCCATAGAAAAAAAATCTTCATTTCTAAATCGTGTCTGTGAATTCTAAGTAGGGTGTGGTACCTTAAAAACTATGTTAGAGGAAATTAACCTCTAAGTCCCTAAGATAACACATTTGGTATAGACACAATCGTTTTTTAATTGTGTCTGTAATTACGGTAATAGACTGGTTAAAATAAACACAAACTTTCATCGTGAAAAAAATTGTTTTATTTTAACAAAATGTACCGTATATATTTTGAATACGAATACTATTGTCACTTGAACTTGCATTAATTTCATTCGGCAATCATAGCATACTTTCCATTGCTGGTATGTATAAATATATATTAAGAAAAAGTCTGTGTCCGGGTAAGACACATACTTTTTCTTAATATATAGGTTCAGGGCCATTCTTTATCCCAATAGTATGATCCTGCAGGATGGTAGATGGCCTTTACGCTGGTGAAGCTGCGGACAAAGGCATATAAATATAAGTCTACAATCTAGACACATGTCACTTTATGTAATACAAATCTGTGCTAAATAAGGAAGCTTGGTTTACATACACACGTCCGGGAAGCTAACGATACGACTCTAGTATATGACCTCAGTGGAGAAAGGCCCTTGTGATCGTTATGTTTTTGCTAATGTTCGAATCCGAGCAAGTAGCAGGGGTAGAGTGTTTGTGTGATTACAATTTCTGTAAAAAGAGGCAAAACGCTGACCTATATGAGCGCAATTAGTTGACCTAACCATGAACAATTTATATGCTATGAATAATCACAACAGTTCAAAAGGTGTGCTTAGAAATGGTCGATGTTAAATAGGAATTTTATACAAAAATTGGTTGAAGATGATTTGCATCCACACTGAATACTGTGAACACATCTAACTACTCACTTAGAAGAAGTATCATTGACTGCAGTTATAAAAAATGTAAACATATAAATAAACGTTTTAAAAAATTATATTCAGTGCGACCTAAAAGCGAGGGAATTGTCGCTTCTAATACTCACGTCAATCTCGGTATCAAAATCACATTACGAACGCATAAAATAGGCACTTATCACTCGGAAGAGTGAGAGTACGGGGTTCCGAACGGCAATCTTTGGACCGAAGTATTTAGGACAGCCAGCGGAGCGAAACACTTGCGACATTGTCTGGACAGCACTAATTTGGCCACCCCATTCAATTTTTACCTCTATGTTTACCCAATTAAGGTCTTGTGCAACCGCAGGTGTTATCAGTGTTTGTAATGTTTTGACCAGTTTATTAGAGCTATGCAAATAGATGCGGCAACCTCATTTGGTCCTACTTAAGTGCGGTTTAAAGACAGAGGGGGATACCAAGTTACGGTGGTCGGCACCTGTAAGGTGTTTTACGATGCTGAGTATGAATGACTTGTTCTGTTGCGAAAATTATATGTGTATGACGCAAACGTTTGTTTTTGTCGCAAAGATTGGTTTCAGTTTCCTTGGAAAATGTACTGAAATATTTCGTGTCTGTGTCGCTTGTATGAGCAATAACTTCTTCAAACGCTGTCATTCAAAATGCCTTGCGGTCGATATCCGTGCTTGCGGTATATTTTCGATAGTGTTATATTCATCACAGTCCTTATAAGACTTTGTTACTAGTGTTGGTGAAGACCGTACAGTTCATGTCCTGTGAGGGACCGTTTGAATCTTGCAGTAAACAACGTTGAAAGGATTATGCCATAAACCGGACTTGGGACCTACCAAGTGTGGATTACTAGCATTTGATCATGTAAAGCTAAGGCCCTTAGGCCCCTTTGTGAGCATTTATTTAGGTTACTCGTTAGCATTATAATGCTAACGAGGAAAATGAAACTGAAAGTGTATAATTTTGGTAACCATGTTGTTCAAATAGATTATCGTCGTAATGTAAATCTATACTATATATATAATATTATAAAGCTGAAGAGTTTGTTTGTTTGTATGTTTGTTTGATTGAACGCGCTAATCTCAGGATTTTTTTTAATTTTTTTTTTTCAATTTGTCCTAATTGAAAAATTCTTTTTGTGTTGGGTAGCCTATTTATCGAGGAAGGCTATAGGCTATATTACATCACGCTACAACTAAGAGGAGCGGAGCAGTTATGAAAAACGTTGCAAAAACGGAGAAAATCGCACGGGTAGGCGATTCGACGCGACGGGAAGGGTCGGGGGAACAAGAAATTTAACGCGGACGAAGTCGCGGGCAGAAGCTAGTAAGAAATATTCAAACAAGATAATAAAAAATCTATGAACAGAAACTGAATTTTGAAATATGGAAGTACCTAATAACCTTATCAAAACATTTCTAACAACAAATGAACGAATGCAACCTCATAAATCAAATAAAATTTAAACACGAATGGATGCAATGTAGATGTTTTCACAATAATTCCATCATTAACCGCAATCAAAGGATGTGACTACTTATCCATTGCATTTTATCCGTTTACAGTCCTGCGTGTTCATAATTTTATGTATTTGCTAACGAATTGTTTGTTAATGGAATTTGCGAGAATTTAGGTAAAGTAGGTGTGTGTGGGTCTTGGTCAATGGATTTAAGCTGTTTAACAATAGACGCTGGTGCATTCTATTCCAATCCAGCTGTGGTATATTTCTCTTGAATGGAATCGTCATCCTCTTTTTGTAGCTATGAATATTGATCGCTGAACATGTCCGTCTCCTAATAGACACTCACATTCATACATCTTATGTCCTGTCTCGAGACCTCTGCGTATGTTTTGGTTGATATATGCACGGTATATACATTTAAATATATACAACTACTATAATATGTGTATATGTGTGTATACTACTATAATATGTGGTAGACTATCTCAAACAATTTCTATATTATTATGAATGTGGATCAATAAACGAAATGTCATTAAAAAAGATTTAAAATAATCAAAATGTAGATAGAAATTCATAATGCAAACATACGGAAGATCCTCATTATAACTCATTCAAATTAAACATATTCATAATACACATTGAGATAAAAAAGGCAGAGGGTGGCTGAATGGCTGCAGGGTGGCAACCGGTAGCACTGTAGGCAGTTACAGCCTGTATACAGGAGTAACTAGATGTAAAAATATTGGTTTGAACGGGGGCAGACAATCGTCTGGTGGAAACGGTGTTGTCAAACATTTTGAAATGGAATAGAATAATCAAATTCAACTTCATGAGTATTCATTTGATGGCTGTTATTAAATTAATTTTAATATTAATTTAAAGTGTCTCGCCGTGGACCTGGACCTGGACCTTTATTGGAATAGTCTAGTCAACGAAGGTTCTTATTCAACCAGTCAATATATATGCTTGTAGTTCGAGCATATTTAGAACAACACAATAGACATCTGCATTCCACTTTCTCCCTCATCGTTACTGACGTCAGACAAAATAAGCTTATTCGGGTCGCAGGAAAATTATCTACTCAAACAAAACACAGTTTGGAAAGCACCCTGTTTTCCAAACCACCCTTCGAATTTTCCCCTCCTCTTAACTCAGTCACTCCTACAGCGGGTGGAGGGGGGATAAAAGCTCAGTCGCCCTAACGATTTCGGAGCGAGCGGACGTGTCGATCGCTACGCGCGAGACTAAAATAAATATAAATGAAAATGTTAATGATGATGTGAATATAAATTGCAGATATAGTGCTTCCTACAATGTCTTCCTGTAGTGTCTCATGGAGTTATGCAAATATGTTAACGTAGTATGTATTATAGGTTATAGTTGCGGCATTTTAGTCAAGTGTCGGTTCAGTTTGGGCTATTGGTCCGCAGTGTACGTTAAAGTTCGGTATAGTAACAAGGATGATATTTATATGTTGTTTTTATCGCTGTAAAAACTATTTGTTAAAACAAACACAACGTTGGTAAATATTTCTAAATATAAATAAAAATTTCACTAAAATGTTGTCTATGTTAATTATACTTTCTATTCATCTCACGGCTTTGCCGATATCAATAAACTTTTTAAATTAAAAATATGACATTATCATGGTAAAAGCAGTTATCAACAAAATCCATATTTGGAATTCACCATTTCCTAAATCCTTTTCTTTGCTTATTTTCGTTTATTTCAAATAAATATTTAATCTAAAAGTACAGCCTGATCTAAGGATTGGGGAGAGAAATCAAAAGGCCAAAGGTCATCGCATCGCGCAAGCGAAAGCAGATACGATTTACGTCAGAAGTGGCCTATGTAGTTCTTTAACTTCCATTACAATACAACAATGTAACCTGAACCTTTATTTTCTATTATGTGGCGACGGACTAATCTCATTATAACCACATCAAAGATTTATTGAATGCCTCAAAGAGATGTCAGCAGCAGTGTAGGGGTCTACTAGGACCGATGCCTGCCGGGGTCGCGTGATTGTTCGAAGGAGATACCGTGACCCTGGCACATGGGCAACTGATGGAACACGGGTGGGTTTTAGTCAGTAAAAGTCTGACACGCCCTCCTGCTCCGCCCAGAGCGGGAGAAGTCATTTGATGATTTCCCATCCTGAAAAAAAAAAAAAAAAAGATTTATTGAATGTTCAGAATTTAAAACAAAAAAATACTATGACACAATTGTGTCTACTATCACTCAGCTGACGACTTCGCCCGCTTTAATTTCGTATTTTCTCCTAAAAACTTTAACACCCCATAATCAACCCTTATGAGGTAATTTAAAAAAGAGCTCACTTTATGATTTTTTTTAGATAAGTATTCATACCTGGTTTGAAGTTTATTAACTCTCGGAATACGATTTAACGTACCTATAAACTGAATGCCCCTTTTCAATCCCTTAAACTTGAATTTCCAAAAAAACCCCTCCTTATTACTGCCCTACATTATAAAAGGAAGCCGTGTGTAAAATTTCACGTTCCTTGCCCTTGTAGTTTCGGCTGTGTGTTGATATGTCTGTCAGTTTTTTATATTATATGTATGTATTAGGACATCAACTTCTTACATTTGTTTAGGTAATACAACTGTGATTGTTTTACGATTTAGGACCAGTGGGTGGCCAGAAAATCAACTTTGACCTACAAAAGGCATACAAAATTATACCTACTGTTATACGAATGTTATGACCTGTCTAGGTCACATACGTCTGCTTTTTATTGCTGTTGTCTAATATTGTTCCGTCTGGCGCCAATAATCCTAGGCTTTAGATTGGAACATTGTATAGAGTTGCTTTTTCACTAGTATTTTCTAAACTTTTACTCGACTCATCTTGAATATTTCGACAATCCTCATTACTGGAACTGTATTTAACATTTCTTCTTTTTCACCTTTAATGCTTCTAAAAATATTTCAATTAGGTAAAAGTTTATTCAGCATCCTGCCTTGTCTTTAGTTTCCAAACAAAAGTAGCTATTACTGTTACTTTTAGTCCATAAATATCATCCCACTGCTGGGCAACGGCCACTCCCCATGACTTCCAACTCTTTTGATCCAGGGCTAAAGTGGACCAGTGGTCGTGTGTTTTCTTGAGCTTGTCCCGCCATTTTCAACGGGGTCTGCTGCTGCTGTGTCAGGGCTCCACGTAGTAGTTATTTTGGTTTACATCTTATTCAGCACACGGCAGACGTGGCCAACTCAGTGCCATTATAACTTAGAAGCTTTTTGAAAAACGTCAGTTTTCTGTGTTTTGGAATGCAGTGTGCTGTTGCGAATATGGTCTGCCTATTTGCATATATGTAAAGGTGCATAGTATATTTCTGTGATTGGTTCAATTTGTGTTTCACTTTTCTTTTTATTGAATGGATGCTTTTAGGTAGGAAGCAACAATTTCCTTGGAAAGCGGTTCCATCACGTATAAAACCCATAAAAATCAATGTAATTTTCGCAAGTTTTTGATATTAAAGTATCTGAATTTGGGAAGTCGATAATGTATGACCGTCATTTCACACTATTGGGCGTAGTCCATCTCATTAGGAACCCAAAGCCACACAGTTTTATTTGGTCTTTCAAATAGATTCTGACGATAGATATAAAATGATGTTGTTACCTGCATATCTACAGGTACAGACGCCACCAGGTCAAGCTACCCGAAACTGTCAATTTTTCCCAATGAACCTTGAACCTAATGCTCTAGAAATAAAGTCGAAAATCTATCAAAGAAATCTGACAGATTGTAGTAGCTTGATGTGATGGCGTCTGTACTTTAACCAATTCCTCTTTTTATTTTATAACTTGCTTATAATATTTTTTCCTTGTTCCAGGCATATAAAGGATTAGTAATTCTACCATAAAATGCAGGGGAGCCTTTCATGACAAACGAGTAGAAGTTAACTCTGCAGCTAGTACCTAGAAACCTGAAGATGGCGCTATTCAATAATTCCTTCTCAAGAACTTACCATCGTTTGTTCACCGAATTAGCTGGTAAGTACTCGTTTTTCTCTAAATGATATTATGGTTTGGAGGCATGAGGGTGATCACTCAACCCCTGTAGAAAAATGGGGGATCTTCTGTCCCAACGGCTGTTTCTGGTGGGCAACTGCCCGATGATTGACGTCGGGACGATTTATGCTAGTTGCGCGGTAAGCTCTGCTTGCGCGATACAAGATTTTGCGAGACGTTAGTGTAATGCGTAGTTCGCATTTGGCAGTGTAGATGCCACTACAATGGAACCAAAAAAGCTGATCCATAGATTCTCTATGAGTTATATGAATACTATAATAGCTTATATAAAATTTTCCTACAGGAACGAAATACCGGGATACAAAAATCCTATGTGTTAACCAGGTTATAAACTTATCTGTATGGCAAATTTCATCCGAATCCGTTCAATCGCTTTTGCATGATTGAGTCACAAACATCCAAACATAGAAACTTTCACAACTATAATATTATTGTACAATTTATTTTATACTAGTAGAGTATTAATATGTGGATCAGCTGATTTTTCTTTGGCAATTTCAGAGATAATATTTCGAGTTTTGAATTATGTTAATTGCACCTTGTATAACGACATCGTCATTAACTTACGTCATTGTAGAAAATGGTGGCAAAGTCAGCAGCGGAACTGAAACGCCCTAGTGCCTGTATGGGGTACAACGGACAAGTATACCGGACGTACTTAGCAAGCTCGTTATTACTTAGAATTGGTTGTTTCGTGTGGTGCCGGACGTAATAGCACCATCCAATTTCTACCCGTGGGTGTCGTCAAAGTCGACCAAGGGAGTTATTAGAAAATAAGCAGAAGCGTTCTCTATAAATTTTACCACCATACTGCGATCACCAATCCGCTTGCCAAGAGTGGCGATTATTGCAAACCCCTCCGAGTTGGGGGAGGCCTATGCCCACCAATGGACCTATTTCGGGTGAAATGATGATCATTGTGGCTGACTATGACAAAAAAAGAATGTTGTACAAAAAAAACCGGCCAAGTGCGAGTCGGACTCGCGCACCGAGGGCGCCGTACAAACCTGTAGGTATTCTCGGTTTAAAAATATTTTTTATTTTTATATTTCAGTTGATTGAATTTGAATGTAAGGTAAATTGCGGCTTACGATTTATGACGTTTTAAAAAAAAAACTACTCACTCGATCTCGTTCAAACCAATTTTCGGTGGTAGTTTACATGGTAATGTACATCATATATTTTTTTTAGTTTTATCATTCTCTTATTTTAGAAGTTACGGGGGGGGGGACATTTTACCACTTTGAAAGTGTCTCTCGCGCAAACTATTCAGTTTAGAAAAAAATGATATTAGAAACTTCATTACCATTTTTGAAGACCTATTCATAGATACCCGACACGTATGGGTTTGATGAAAAAAAACATTTTTGAGTTTCAGTTCTATGTATGGGGAAGCCCAAAATTTATTGTTTTTTTTCTATTTTAGTGTGAAAATCTTAATGCGGTTTACAGAATACATCTACTTACCAAATTTCAACAGCATAGCTCTTATAGTTTCGGAAAAAAGTGGCTGTGACATACGGACGGACGGACAGACAGACAGACAGACAGACATGACGAATCTATAAGGGTTCCGTTTTTTGACATTTGGCAACGGAACCCTAAAAACTAGTTTCTGCCCGGGACTTAAATAAAATATTTGTGAAAGAATTTTCTGAACCAGATTAGTAGTTCTGAAAATTGACGCGTGCAAACAAATGCGATTTTAATCTAAACTAATATTATAAATGCAAAAGTAACTCTGTCTGTCTGTCTGTCTGTCTGTCTGTCCCGCTTTCCTGCTAAAACTACTGAACCGATTTAAATGAAATTTGGTACACAGTTAGTTTAGAGCCTGAGAAAGGACATAGGCTACTTTTTATCCCGGTAGTATGTTCCCGCGGGATATTTTCCGACCTGCACGCGGGCGAAGCCGCTGGCAAAAGCTAGTTCTTTATAATAAATTGGTATAGATTATAACATTACACCTATGTAATGTTATCCTGTCCTGTCCTGTTGTTCCTTTGTCATGTTATGTTGTCCTAATATAATAATTTTACATTCACTTTATAAACCACTTAACTAACACATTGATAGAAAAAGAATATTAGTTTGAGCTAGACATTCAGAAAAGCCGCTACAGAAAATAACTCTAGATTTAATTATATATAACTGATATTGTAGACGTCATTGGAAATTCCTGATCATCAGTTAGTCTACCTGTTGGGTTTTTAACAAATAACATGAAAAAAAATCTTGTATAAGAAACCTGTCTCAGTTTTTTTTTCAATCAAAATTTAGGTGTTAGGTCATGCTTTGATCTGTTAAATAAAAAAAGGTGTGCAATCGGGGACTCCAAACAGAAACCAAGTTCCTTTCGCCTAATTCGCACACACTTATCATCATCATCATCATCATTACAGCCGTAAGACGTCCACTGCTGGACTTAGGCCTCCCCCAATTTGGGGGGCTTTGTCATAATCGCCACGCTTGGCAGGCGGGTTGGCGATCGCAGTATGGCGGCAAAATGCATAGAGAACGCTGCTGCTCATTCTTTAGTAACACACACACACACACACACACACACACACACACACACACACACACACACACACTCACACACACACACACACACACACACACACACACACACACACACACACACACACACATACTTAATACACATACTGCACGACTGCTGAGCGTGGGGTCCCAAAATCGATTCCCAGGTCGGGCGAAGTGTTAGTGGGTTTTTCCATTACGAATTTCTTAGTAACACATAGCCAGGAGTTTGGAAGTTGGCGGTGTGATATCCCCGTGCCTCGGAAAGCACGTTAAGCCATTGATCTAACGCCTGATCTCTCTCGGGTCGTGTCGGATTGTCGTCCGATCGGATTATGAGAGTGAGGGCAATGTGACTGCTCCTGTGTCTGCCCACACACTCGTGTACTATAATATCTCTCGCGCCGATGGGTAGTGTCCGTCGGGGTTGGCCGCCATGGCTAAAATATGGTGTGGATGACTATATATACACAAAATAAACAGAAAGAGACAGAGAGAGAAGAAAAGTTGCACAGAGGGGCATAACGCTTTTTCTTTATGTGGCGATTTCACCCAGTCAACTCTTATCTCAAGCCACGTTGGGGAATTCGCTTTCAAAAGTACGCAATGCATCTTCTAAATTGAATATCACAATGCACGTGCTTTCTACGACATTTTGTAGAGGTCATTGTTTCATTTGTTTTCTTCATATTAATGTTAGACTATTATTATGCTGCATTAGGTGACTCAATAACCTACTAAGCAAACTATGTTGAACGATGAACAAATAAACTCGATTTTTAAATAATTATAATGGTTTTCTTATTAGTTAAGACCTTAATGAGATGCTAATTAATCGATCATACGTTTCATTGAGAGACAAGACATTGCTTTGTTTTTCAATAGGTTAAAAATAAAAAAAACCCGACTGTGTGAAAAATGAACTTTAATAAAGATGAAAGCAAGAAATAGTTCGACTATTAAACTGATGGTTATCAGTTTAATAGTCAAACTATTTCTTGCAACTATTACTTTATGCAATCTCATGCAGTCGGAGGCAATAAAGGTCTTTATTATATAATTTTTATTATTTTGTTACGTTTGGTAATCCTCCTGGATGTCCTTCGCCTTGCGGTGGGCGGAGGAGTCTGTCTGACGCTTACTACCTTCCTGATCCACACGCTAAACTTAAAACTGCCTTTGGCCTTGATGCTGGAACACTTACTCAGTTCGTCGCGCAACTGCAGGAATGACCCGGGCAGAGAGTCTTAATCGTGCTGACTAGCCAATATTTTCTTATCAATAAAATAACTATATAAAGTTCATATATCAATACAGTCATTGACAATCTCAGTAGCTATCTCTATCTTTATAAATAAAGCAGTTTGACGTCTTTTGGCAGATTACGATAAACATAATGACTATGTAACATTGTGTTACGCAAAAGTATAATGACTGGCGGATATGCTCTGAATTTCACTTTCATTCACAAATTATGTTAGACAAGGCCTACATTTAATTAACGGTTTATGTAATTTTGCGAAAACATCATTTATTTATGCCGTCATCTAAAAAACCTGCATTATCTAATAGTTAATTGTTCGTATTAAAAGTACGCTGTTGAAGAACACGCATTATGTTTGAAATTAATAGATATAGGTAAGTCTGTGCCAGATGTGAAAAAAAAAATAAAAGTCGTTGACACTCGCCTTCTAATGTATTAAAATATTTCAAACGATACGAAAAAAATGTAAAGAAAGTGTCGCTAGCACTGTCAAAACTATAATTTGAATACATTGGTAGGCAAGTGTCACCGACTTTAATTTTTTTCACATCTGGCACAACTTTAGCAGGAATTTTGAAACAGAGGCCGTTTCCGACACATGCTATAATTTTACGTAAGAACTCAAGATCTCACATTTTTAATTATTCGCAACTTTTTATTTGCATATCGTATAGTTCGCACGTGGTTCGCACGGTGAAAAGTCAAGCTTCATATTTCCAGTATAGGCTGACTCCTCATTGTACGGAAAGCCAATGCGAGGTCTGTTAAAAATGGAAATGTGTAGCTTTCTTGTGTAACGTACCTACAGAGGGATAGTATTATAAAACGGAAAAACTGCTGAAAGACAAGTCTGAATATGAATTTTATAATCACGAATTCAAAAACAGGCATTCCTGTGTCTTATTATTTTTTAGTATAACTGTAAATTCAGCAACGCCATGAATGTTGAAACGAAATGAATATTGAGTCATTACTAAACAAACTGACCGATTTTACTAAAATTAAACCTACAAAGAAACACATAATTTTATTCTTATGTCTTTATTGGTATTGCGCTCAGACAACGTAGGGAACTCTACAGTAGCGTCTGTGTTCCCTTTTTTTTTTTTTTTTTTTTCAGGACGGGAAATCTTCAAATGACTTCTCCCGCTCTGGGCGGAGCGGGAGGGCGTGTCAGATTTTTACTGACTAAAACCCACCCGTGTTCCATCAGTTGCCCATGTGCCAGGGTCACGGTATCTCTTTCGAACAATCACGCGACCCCGGCAGGCATCGGTCCTAGTAGACCCCTACACTGCTGCTGACATCTCTTTGAGGCGCGCGTGGAACACTGCGCGCCGTCGACCCGAGCCTGGTCCTTACCGGGCGGCGAGCCACCCATTGCTCGCCACCCGCAAGCTCGCGCCTACGGTGGCCGGGAGTCCGCAATCGACTCCCGACGCCCGGGGCGTCTCCTCCTGCGGCGGCTAGGGACGTGAGGGCGCAGAGACTGCCACTCCCTCACGCGCCCCGCCTCCTCCTTCGCGAGCATTACTGCTTCGCAGAAGGAGGTGACGGCTTCCCATTCCCTCTCGCTCCGTACCATGGCTCGCACCAGGGCCGGACGCGAGAGGTCGCCGCCGCCGATCGCCTCCACGAGGACACGGTGGTGCTCCGCCCAGGCTGGGCACACCTCCACCGTATGCTCCACCGTGTCCTCCAGACGATCCTCGCAATGGAAACACCCGGACGTATCCTCCCGCTTTATCCTGAACAGGAACCCACCGAAGCACCCATGCCCGGTGAGAACCTGCGTCAGGCGGAAGGTGAGGACGCCGTGACGCCTCTCTATCCACTCCTCAAAGAGGGGACTTACCGCCGCAATTGTGGCGTGCCCAGCGTCTGTGTTCCCTTTCAAATTTAATTCGTCTGCCTTCAAAACAAGAGAGATATCTTCTGAGCATGCTCATTCCGTCATACACCTCATCCATTAGGCGTCCTGCAAGGGTCGCGGGATTTGTTCGAAAGAGTTACCGCGACCCTGGCATATAGGCAACTGAAGGAACACGGGAGCGTTTTAGTCAGTAAAAGTCTGACGCGTCCTTCCACTCCACCCAGAGTGTAAAACGTCATTTGATGACAAAAAAAAAACATTTGGCGTGATCGACGTCAAGAGCAGGCCAATTCATCAATAAATAAAAATATGGAAACTCACTTACTAAATTATCTTCTCTCAATTTCCAGATCCCAGAACAAACGACTGGTTCCTGATCTCAGACCCAGTCCCCGGTCTCACTATCATCGGCCTGTATCTGTACTTCTCGCTGAAATGGGGGCCGAGGTACATGGCAGACAAGAAACCCTTCCAGCTACAGAAGACTTTAATTGTTTATAATTTTATTCAAGTCGTCGTTAGCGTCTGGTTGTTCCATGAGGTTGGTGGCTAGTGATTCTAATAATTTACACGGTAGACCATGAAGTAGATGGCGGGATAACTTAAATGTCTTCCCAAGGAATTGCTAAAAAGTGAGCGCAGGACCCGGGTTGATGGAAAGATCTGAGGGAGGTCTTTGCCAGTCAGTGGGACACTACAGGCTAGCCATAATAAAGGGTTATTGATTTTTGAATAGTAGTATCAATTTTATTATGTCAATGTTAACGGTTTCATTTGATCACATTGTATTTTAAGAAAAATATCAGATGCTTTAGACTTGGATATGCCTGACTATGTATAAGATTTTCAATGAATCAATTAGCCTGGAACTATATACATGCTACTATTTTCTAATGCATGTTGTTTGTATGTTTCCAGGGCCTCGCCGCGGGCTGGTTGAGGACTTACAGTTGGAAATGCCAACCGGTTGACTTCTCAAGATCGCCGGAGGGTATGAGAGTAAGTATCTCTAGTCTACGTGCTGTGACACCAATTCTTGGTCTCCTTCGACGACCAGGTAAAAAGAAAATATCAGAAACAAATTACAATCACAACTTAAAGGGTTAGGCAGCGGTTTATCTAATAGTACACCCATATTTTGTCAGTTCTGTTTGAGCCCCATATAAGTAGGGTGGATCCTATAGCCATCAACCAGGTACAAATCTAGACTCCGGGCTGCCTTGAAAAATGTGAGACGGAAAACCCCAATCACACTTTAATAATAGCGGCGGGAGTATTTTTGAATTTTAATTCACTGCTTAGCGCCTAGAGTTGATAATCAAATAACGTGTTTTTAAGACGCGCTGTGATGTACTACAAGACCAAGTGATTGGGGTGAAATTAAGATTACAAGAAGATAACAATTAATATTTGTAAATAGGTACAATAGGTTCTATAAAACACAATACATAGCGAAAGAAATACTGATCTAAAAAGTAAAAGTGTTACAATAACTATATAAAAACACATCAATTTATAATAGAACTCGCTTCTGCCCGCGACTTCGTTTGCATCAAGTTTTTCTTCCCTGACCCTTCCCGTCGCATCGAATTGCTTGCCAGTTTTCGTTCATTGCTGCTCCGCTCCTTTTGATTTTAGCGTAACGTTATATAGCCTTCCTCAATAAATAGGCTACAACACAAAAATAATTTTTCAACTTGGACCAGTAGTTCCTGAGATTACCGCGTTCAACCAAACAAACAAACTCTTCAGCTTTATAATATTAGTATAGATTACCTACACGATTACGGCATTACCTAGCCGAAGAAACACGGAAACACACGAGCATCAACAACAACAACATAATGTTGTCGCGTTGATCAGTCACCGTTCCTTCCTCTACACCGTGTTAATTTTTATCAAGATGCTACATCAATTATGGGAAATTTGTTCACTGAGTAACGCTTTGCAGGAAAATTATCTTTATGTACGTTTGGTTATGGCACAGTTTAGTTTGCATGATGATAATTTGATGCTGACCAATATTGATTCGAATGTTTTGTATTTTTTTTTATGTACCAATCATCAGGAACGCAATTCCTGTAATAAATTTGATTTGAACATAAACTTAAGGTAAACCTCGGATTTAAACAAGTCTACGTATATATAGTCCTACAGATCGCATTTCGGCTATGGCAGCATTTCAACGGAGACTAGCCATCGGAGGGGTTATATTATAGTGCACAATTGTGTGCATAGACAGATCGTCGTCGCGTCGTTCTTGACTGCAAAGCCTTTGTATAGAGTGTATAAGAAATTATACATTCATCATGTTGTCACAAATCGACGGTAGACATTTCAAATGTCGTAAGGGACAGGGATTTAATCGCCCCTTACGACATTGGTCATTTCCACTGTCGATACACACGTATAATGTCTAACTGCTCAAATCTCAGAATATCGGTATATGGCACAAGATACAGTTGCGGCATAATTAAAAATGCTTGGACTGATAATAATACCTTACTTAGGTAAAGCAAAGCCCAAAACATACATAAAAAATACCAGGCAGTAAAAACAGTAGTCACAGTTATCTTAAAAAGTACTGTTATAAATTGTCGTAACGGTACCATTCGTAATTACGTTGACCACTCTACTAAGACTAAATCACAGACTATTCAATTAACGTTTGCCAGCTTGGGAAAAGATCATAGAAGTATTAAAGAAAAAGAAAAAATAATAATTTAGTACAGACTGAAAGGCACACAGGAAATCCGGCAAATTGAAAACAAAACTATAAGCTTAGTTATCTTTAAAGTACTATTACTAACTATCCGTAATAATGATGACTGCGCTACTAAGACTGGACTAATATAAAAGCTTACAAACATAAAATTGTATTAATAATACGTACTTGGATATTAAAAAGTTCCGTGTGTTGCCAAACGTAAAGAATAGCACCATCCCTTTACTTCCCGTGGGTGTCACAGAAGTGTCTAAGTGTCTTACTAGACCATGGGCAGCATCGTTCTCCTGTGCATTGTACCCCCATACTGCGAGCGCCAACCCGCCTGCCAAGTGTAGCGATTATGGCGATTATGGCGATGATTTCCCATCCTGAAAAAAAAAAAAAAAAAAAAGAAATGGCAACCCCAAATTGAGGGACACCCATGTCCAGCAGTGAACGTCTTGAAAAAGGAGAAAAGAATCACAGAACATCCAAAAATCCATCCACACCGCTTTCAATAGGAAAACTGCTCCAAATTATAAAATGGCACAGACTAAGTCACATTAATTTTTACTACTAGTGAAAAAACTATCAAAGTATGAAGGAAAGAAAACAATATTACAGACATAAGGGCAAAGAGCACATGCCACAAAATGAAAGCAAAACTATAGGCTCAGTTATCTTTAAAGTGCTGTTACTAACGATCTTTACGGGAGTATTCATAATTATGAAGACCGCTCTACTAAGACTAATCTATGTATTATATTCACATAACATATATAGGTTAACAAACATAAAATAGTATGTATATTTATTTCAAAGTAGAGAGAAAAGAATCACAGGGGCATAAAAAAAACAAAAAGTGTATTCAGAAAATTTTGGTGTAATCCATACTAATATTATAAATAAGAAAGTGTGTGTCTGTTTGTCCGTCTTTCACGGCAAAACGAAGCAACGAATTGACGTGATTTTTTAAGTGTACATAGTTGAAGGGATGGAGAGTGACATAGGCTACTTTTTGTCTCTTTCTAACTCCCACTTTCCCTAAAATGGGGGGTGGAACACGCTAATCTCAGGAACTACTGGTTCGAATTGAAAAAATATTTTTGAGTCAGGTAGCCTATTTATTGAGGAAGGCTATAGGCTATATAATCAAAAGGAGCGGAGCAGCAACAAAAAAATGGATGAAAACTGGCAGGCAGCGATGAGATGGGAAGGGTCAGGGGAGCAAATATTTGACGCAGACGAAGTCGCGGGCAGAAGCTAGTTTTATATAATTGATAACCAGCCTAGCCTAGCCCTTTCCCAACTAAGTTGGGGTTGACCGGGTGCAGCTGAATGCAGTATAAAAATGAAGGCGACTGCTTTTATAACCTCCACAACCTAGATACTGGGTAACAAAGTACCTTTTGGTAAACCTGGTTGTCAGACTTTCAAACTTCGACAAACCGTTACGACTATCTAAAATTCACAAATTACATTTTTAAATGATTATGATTTAAAGTAAAATATAAATACTATTTTATTTATAAGTCGGTGACTTTTATACGCTTTCTGTCTTGTCTCCTCTAGAATGAATAATGAAATGGTGGTGTATCATGAAATGCACACGCAGATCGCGATATAGCCATTTCTGCGATTGGAAACCAAAACTACTTTTTCAAAATATACCTTTGTTAACATCGACTCTTCTGATTTCCAGGTTGCAATAGGCGTCTACATATACTTCCTGGCAAAAATGTCTGAACTCCTCGACACGGTATTCTTTGTCATCAGAAAAAAGGAAAGACAGATCACCTTCCTCCATATGTACCATCATACAGTCATGCCCATGATATCATGGGGGGCTACGAAATATTACCCAGGAGGACATGGGACACTCATAGGAGTGATAAACTCCTTCGTTCATATTATCATGTATACGTATTACATGTTCTCTGCTATGGGACCGCAGTACCAGAGGTATCTGTTCTGGAAGAAATACATCACCACATTGCAAATGGTAAGTTTCATGAGATTGCAATTCTGTTTTAAAAAGGCTTAATAAATTGAAATAATACATAAATGGATCATACATGGAAATCAAGCCAGAACCTATAATGATATTTTAGAGCGTTGGCTGATAGGTGGGACTTTCCGATCTTGGGGCGGTGGATACAAATGCACACAGTCAAGTAGACATTCCCCAGGATTAGTGTGCCTCGTGCACCTTAGAAGAATTGTTACTAACACTAGTTAAACTTTACATTGTTAACAATTAATATGGAAGTGATTTTGAAATAAATGTTTATTTTATTTTACCGGATTGTCTGATCTGAAATGTGTCGCTTTCAAATTAAAACTAAACATGAATTCATCTGATAATAATCTACCGTGCTAAATTGTTGATCAAAGTCTAAAATAGATCATTTTGTATCGTCATCTAGGCCAACTTTCCATAACTTACCTTGTTACTGATATCGTTGTAACCCTTAATTTATTGTCTCGTTTCAGCTCCAGTTCTGCATTGCCTTCCTCCACTCAGCTCAGCTCCTCTTCTATGACTGCGGCTACCCTCGCTGGTCTGTCGTCTTCACTCTCCCCAACTCCATCTTCTTCTACTACCTCTTCTACGACTTCTATTACAAGGCATATGGCAAACCTACCAAGAAAGAAGCTGGTGGCAAAAAAACAGATGCTAAAGAGATAACGAGCAACGGTCAAATGAATGGCAAAGTCATTACCAATGGAATCGCGAATGGTACACCTAATGGCATAGCCAATGGCATAGCAAACGGGACACCCAATGGTAAAAAGGTTGATTAAACAATGTAATCAAAACATATGTAAATATTTTTGTTGTTTAATACCAATATCAATCTTAGTTCCAGCTAATTTTGAATATTGATTAATTTAAGAAGAAATCCATGTAAAGAATATTGAACAAATTCTAACTAAAATTCCCTTTCTTGTATCGTTACTGGGTTAGTAAGTACTTTTTCATCATCTAACATCTTGTAGATGTTTTCCAATGCTGTCTTTAGTACTTCTAATTTGTTGGATTTTTATTGTTTAAGAAATTATGTTACGTCTTGAGTTATAAATAAGAATGTTACGGTGTATATACTATAGATTGTTATATCATGTATTTAAGAAATTATTGTTTAAAGTGAGATGATAAACTGAGTATATTGCCATGAACTTCAAAGTACCGTGCTTTGATACGTCTGCTCTATTAGAAATATTTCGAAATCATAAAATAAGTGTTAAAATGTTTGGTCCTAATATTTCATGCTAGGTGGGTAAAGCTTACTAAAAATGGTTCAATTATATATTATACACAAACTATGAAAAATAATCCGCTTGTTTATATAGGAGCTAAAAAAGATTATAAAACTGCTTGGGAGTAGATAGGTAATAAAGACATTTAATTTAAAAAATATAAAATTGTTGGACTTAGCAAATGTCTAATTGTGGACCCTTCTAGAGTTCACGAAATAGTGTCAATTTATAAATGTAATATACGTGATAATTATATTGTCTTCCAATGATTTAGAATATTTATTCAATGATAAATTAAACTGCTGTTTAGGGAATATTTTCTATTGTTACTTACTCGAAACTTTCATTTAGGATTGTATTGGTACTCAAAATGCGAAAGATTTATAAAATGACTGCCCCAACTCGTTTCAAACAATTGAAAATACATTTATTGGAATTATATTTTAGAAAATGACGCTTGCTTTACTGCTTGCTCTTTTTATTTGTCATTAGAATGAAACTTAAAAAAAATCATACCTAGTGGATTTATAACTGAGTTCCCATAGAAATGAATTAAAAGCTTTTAACATTTCTTTCATAATCGATCAAACACAATGCTCTTTTAACCAATATGACATTTTCTACGAATTTAAAAAATAAGGCTACTTAATATTAGGTATACAGGTTTTCTGCAATTAGCTGACGTATAGCGATTTAGATTTCTTTAAGCTCAATACCAAAATGTGACGAAAGGAAGTGGCACACTCGACTGTAACAGAAAAAGGACGCATAGCTTCTACAAAAAATAAAAGAGCTGATTCTTTTGTGAACGAACTATACCCTGATTTTTAATTAACTAGACCAAAATGACAGCTGTTATTATCGCTTAACTGCCATGTTGACGATAAAAGTTCCATCGCAGTTATCATTTTAGCAATACCAAAGAGGCGTATGACATGATTTTGACATTACGCCTGTCAAATAAGTCTCAGGGATTAAAAAATGAACTGCGAAATGCTGAATTAAATGATTGCAAGTTTTTTTAAATTAAAGTGAAAAAACCGATGGATTATATGGACAGCTATTAATTATGAGTTTTATCTCCTAACAAGTTTAGACGGAACGTTTGCTCAAAACACGCGGACGATTAAAACATGACCTACTTCGATAGCTCTGCCTAAGTTTTACTCTGTCACAGTCCTTTTCTCGCTTTATATGTTAGTAAGAGATAGCAATACTCTCATTTATGTTTAGTTGGTACACAGCAGAAGCAGTTATTATTTTGTCGAACATGTATTGATACAGTTGGGTGTGCTCCTACCTTAAAATTAAATGTTATCGTTCAAGCATCTTTCATTATGTAGTTGCACGTTTATACATTAAATAATTGTACATTTGCGTAATCGGGTTTGTAATGTTTAATAATATATATGTGACTACAATATTCGTTTTGTTTTTTTGCCTGGCATTCTATACTACTTTCTGGGACTTTCATGAAAGTACCGTTGTTTTATAAGCAGAGATCGGATACTCGGGAGCTAATAATACCTAAACTTCACTTTTATTCCCACGAAAAAATAACGCGGATAAGCCTTTCAGAATCCCGGATCCTGAAATTGTTTCAAATTTCTGAGATTGCCTGATTGACCTGCATACAAAATACAGTTAGAACTCATTATGATAATGAAAAAAATTTCATTGAAAAATGCTTACATACTTACTCGTACTTTAAAGATAGCTATTCCTTGTTAAACTCTCATTGTATTTTTTTTAAGATTTAAAAAGCCGATTTTAAGGGAACTTTTAATTTACAAAAAGTTTTTATGAGCACTGGTTTAGTTTTATTGATATTCCATTTGTTTGAAATAAAATAATGATACTAATTAAAAATAACCAGTGCTCCTATAATTTCATTAAGTTTTTATAGTTGATCAGAAAAGAATCCATATTATTCTTTCGAGGGAAGAAATTTAGGTAAATAAGCGCCCAATTATTCGATAACTCTCTATAAGTTATTAAAAAGGTATTACCTCTATTGTTTTCCAATATATTTTTTCATATTAATAGGTTAGTCATAGGTAGAACGGGCTAGTGTCTGCAACTCCACGTCTGATCGCGTATTTTGCGTACAGATATTAATAGGTATTTAAAATTTTGCTTAAGTAATCCTGTGAAAGGTAATTCTTAGCTTAGCAATGGCAAAAATATTCAAACATCTTTGGCCCATAATTCAGCCCCGCAAATTCTACGCAATGAAGCAGTCATAAAAAAGGTAGTTAATAAGAAATTCATAAAAAAGCCAAAATACAACTGATAGAAATCATTTATTTCAAGCTAAAATTCATCCGTCTAAATAACTAATAATTTACAAATAATTTTCGTTTACTTATGTACCGAAAAATAATAAATAGTTTTTAAACAATCACACTGTAAAAATAATTACAAACTAAAACTATTTTCGACTTTACATTCGACATTTCGACTTGTAAGTATATTTTATATTTCAAAACATTTGCACAGTAAAAAGTACTCTATATCAAGTAAGTAAATCAATTCCTTACCGCAACAATTATTTCAGAGACATTTGAATTTAAAATAAGTCATTTCATATTAATTTCATAAATGTTATTATTTGATAAAGGAGACTAAATGCTCGACGTATCAAAATGAAAATGAATGTAAAATATGTAGAACAATATAATTTTTTAAAACCTTAAATGAACACATTGTGTCTAATGTAATGGACCAAATTCCTGAACGAATATGAAACAGGATTATATGTAGAAATATTTTAATTTGGACCCCAATCAACAATGATAGCCTTAATTTGATTAATTTATTGATGTAATAATTTATTTCTAAACCTTAAAAATACTTACTACGTTGGACTTCAAACCTATGTGTCGTGAAAAGCCATTTCGACAAAAACGGACTCTAATGAAAAAAACTATACCAAGAGTATTAAGGCACTCATTAAGTCATAGCAAAAATTCTTAAAGAACCTCCATATAACCTCACAGCCTAAAAAACCTTAAAAAACTAGCCTTTCTTTTGTTCCATCACTGAACTTTATATCAGTTGTCTATACGTTGGTGATACGTACTTAATTGCAAAGTTTTCATTGTTTTTGTACACATTTTAAATATTTAGGACTATTTACAAAAATCGTGACAAAATCGAATAAAAAATTAAATTACGAAACAATTGTCAGACCTTTTCACGACTAATAAATTGTCTTTGTCATCACAGAGGTTTCGTTAAATATCACCTAAAATACAAATGAGCAAAACGCTCATGAATATCAAACCACATTTTTGAACAGTTGCTAGTAAATTGGGCCCTATTGCCCTATTGCACTGCATTTAGGTTTACAATGTAGGTATTTATAAAATCTACTAGCCACTTTACAAATATTTGCTACGAAATATTATAATAATATAATTTTTGTACGCAACTGTGTTGACATGTTGTGTGTGAACGTGAACATTTGAACATTTTGCCCAATTGTATTACAATGCACTACTATCTACTCAAAAATTGTAAAATTCTGATGATTAAATCAAAAATAGTACGTTCGTGACAGACTTTATCCCCGTGCAACTCTCAATTAAAATTAATAAGTTTTTATAATACAATTTCCCTAACAAAATAATGTTTTCGTAGTAGTTTTTGAAACTATTACATTAAAACGGGTTATTAAAACATCTATAAATATATCACACGAGTGTTTTAATACCAAATTATGTGCAGTTTCATACATAATTCTCCTAGTCATGTATTTCCATTAAAAACACGATAAATAATAAGCGGAAGGTCCACTCTACACTAACAATATTGCATTTAATTTTTGTCTCTCGTATTAAAATCGCTAAACGATTAATCGACTGTGGACCTTGTGGTGTGATGTTTGATTTAGTCACCTTGTTGGAATTGCTTGAGTTTAGATAAATCGTATGTAAAACTGTATATAACTAGTATTAAAATACTAGTGTTATATTAAACCAAGCCACTCAAGATTTAATAACCCATGACATGCAAACATTTCTTAAACTACTATTAAAACGCAATCTTAGTCTTCTTTTTGTAGGCATAGTGATGGTAGGGTCATTTTAGTGGCTATTCCCCCTCTTCTCTTGTTATAGTTCTGTCTGTAGAAGTTTAAAAAGAGAAGGAGAATGACCCCGGTATTGCAAGACACGAATATGGCTACACCCTTCGCAGGGGGACAGTCTGATACTCTCACTGTTGCTACGTATTGGATGATGATTGACACGAACTGGATCTGTAAAGAGAATTGAATTTTAAATTGATTGAGAAAATAAAAAAAGGATCATAAATCAGTTACCTAGTTATTTAAAAAAAACCGAGTTTTTTTGTTGTCAAGCTTCATCTAAACAACCTAACCTAAGATCGGGTTGCTTTTTCAATAAGGATGCTCTCATCTGCTATACCTAAATGCTGCATAATTAAAGACAAAGGCTACATAAATGAAAAACAGCTTTTTTAAATAGATATCTTGCAGGTCAACCCAGGAGGTTGTGTGCTGCTTAACTGGCCTTGCCTGTGGCTGTCTCAATAAATTAAGGCCTCCCTCTAGCCAGGGCTTCAAAACTTAAAACTCGGGGACTACATACTACCCCGGGTGGTACGGACATCGGCTTAGGGCGTCGCTGGAAGAGGGCAAGAGACGGTATTTTTAAGGAACAAATTTAAAGCTATAAGTTTAGCAGCGTGAGCTAGCTCAAGCATGGTTCAGGGCGGTTAAAGACAACATTAAGCTCTCTTTTACCGCTCGCACCCGCCAACATATCATCTTAGTATTTGGCTATGTCAAATCTATTCACGATTCCCATAATGTTGGCAGAAAAAGGAGTTGAGCACTGTCTGAAGCCTCATGGATGAGATCTTACTCCCAGTCTGCAGCTACTCACTATACTAAGAGTAACGCTTGACCACTGAGCTAAGACTGATGAGTCTGCTGACCTTTAGTGTATTACAAATCGTGGTTGGAGCGTAACAAACCGATATCTTCAAAATAAACTCACCAGCTGAAACTTCGTCATATACTTCTTCCACCACAAATATTTGGCCACATTTGGCCCCAACGCTGCCAACCCGTAGTACGTGTACATGAAGACATGCACCAATGAGTTCAGGAAGCCTATGAATATAAGCGTATGTGACGGCCAATATTTGAGCAAAGCCCATGTGCCAATCACCATGACTGTGTGGTGGTATAAATGGAGGAATGTTATCTGGCCGGTCTTCTTTCTTAGGACGAAGAAGACTGTGTCTAGAAGTTCTGAGAGCTTCGCTGCTAGATATAGGTATGTGTCGAACAGGATCTGGAATGGAAAAAATTAATGTGTTGTTAACGAAATAAATTAACGGATGATTTAAAAATCATTAAATTTTAATTATACGTGGAGATCATTAGGACTCCGCTCTCTTAGTTGAGATATACTTAAGTCAAGAAGATACACAGGAGGGTTATGAACAGATTAAAATCAACATATTTAGATACAAAGAAATTCATGGCACAGCTTGTGGTTTTGGGAGCATGGGCACCTACTAAGTTAAAAGAAAGTCAAAATGTTCAATTTGTAAATTGACAGATAAATATGTGTGCGGCTACTTACTCTATTTCTTGAATTATCTTCGTTCATGTAACATTTCTTTGGTACCAAACCCATGTGTATGAGGTCTGACAGGAACTGGAAACCAAAAAAAAACAAAAACATTAGTACATCGAATCGTCCGTAAATGTCTTCCGGCTTCATCACCGGCACCGGAACGTCAAGGAGATCCTGCCAGGGTCGCGAGATTGTTCGAGAGAGATACCGTGACCCTGGCATATGGGCAACTGAAGGAACACGGGTGGGTTTTAGACAGTAAAAGTCTGACATGCCGCTCCGCCCAGAGCGGGAGAAGTCATTTGATGATTTCCCATAAAAAAAAAAACGTCAAGGAGATGACGGCGCCAAAATAGCGCTATATATATTAAGACCACGTCGTTCGTGCGGACGTAAAATTATCGAGGCGAGATTTTATCGCGCACACAGAGAGTGTCCCAAAACGTCAAAAACATACGCTTTTCGATTTTCAACTTTCGGCGCATTATTGAAGATTCAGTACGCGAAAATATTTCGCCACGATATTTTTCGTTCTCATCCCATTGACGATGCCGGCGACAAACAGGCTTCAGGACATAAAACAATTACGAGGTCGGCAGTAGACAAACAGTGTATGATTGAATGTCATTTGACGACATAAAACGAGAATGTCTATTTGTCTAATTAATTATAAATGTACATGTAAGTTTGTTTGTTACGCTTTCACGCGAAAACTACTAGACCGATCATCATGAAACTTTGTAAATATATTCTTGGAGGTATTAGAAGTAACATAGGATACTTTTTATGAAAAAAAAATCTACACTTATTGTTATTTTTAACGCGAGCAATTCAATTCAATTCAATTCAATCTTTATTGTGGATCATAGGTAGGTGCATAACACAGGTCTTAAAATTAAGTTGACATCAGCTACGTTCCGCCCTTAGGGCTTATAATAGTTACAATATCTGGTTGACCGAGCTTTGCTCGGTATTTTTTTGTAAATTGTGTTTAAAATAATAAGTTTATGTTCAAGTTGATTATTGATAAAGTTGGTCATTGAAAACATGAATAAAACTACATTGTATAAAAATGAATCCTAGCTAGATCGATTTATCGCCCCCGAAACCCCTTGTATACTAAATTTCATGAAAATTGTTGGAGCCGTTTCCGAGATTCAGATTATATATATATACAAGAATTGCTCGTTTAAAGATATAAGATACAATTTAAATGACATTATTATTATAAATTCAAGATGTCACATAAAAAAAAGATAAATACATAACGGAACGAATAAAGGTAGGTCACTGAACGTGAAGCTGCGGGCAATAGCTAGTTTGTCTATAAAACGGTCAGACAATTTCAACTTTAGTGCAATTGTGATTTACCGTTAATTGTCAAAATAGGTAAAAGAATTGCGAGGTAAATTGTGCAGCAATTTGTATTGCGTACATAATTTTAATTCGGCATCGTAACGTAGGAAATCGGCTGAAACAGGAAACATCGAACCGGGATAAGGGACAAGTTTCCTCATTCGACAAAAGGACATTACAGTTGGACATGTTTAGTATACATACACAAGCTGTTAATAAAAGGAACACTTAAAAAAAATGAGACTAACAAT
This sequence comes from Aporophyla lueneburgensis, assembly GCA_932294355.1. Lineage (NCBI taxonomy): Eukaryota > Metazoa > Arthropoda > Insecta > Lepidoptera > Noctuidae > Aporophyla > Aporophyla lueneburgensis. Next base: position 30,727,993 of record OW028740.1, read on the forward strand.
TATTGACTTTGTCTGAATAAATAAATGAAAACGGATCACTGCACTCAATAACTTTTAACCACGAGATAAATAAAGAATTCATTAAACTGAATCATCAGCTCTTCCCTAAATTTTGTCAAGGTATGAAAACAGATAGAACGGTAGATTTTTGTTTTTTGTAGGAACAGCAGATTGTTTTTCCGGGATTACATGATTAGACATTTTGCATTTTGCGCCGGCATAGAAAGCCATGTAAGTTATAAGAAACTATATCTACTAACCAGATATAGTTATGCCTATCTTAGGAAAAACTTGTCATAGGTAGTTTATATGCGATTACTTGCTAACCGAAAGTTATCAGGCGCTTGTAACATTTTGCAACGACGATGCCACGTTAAAGTAAGCAGAAATAGTAGTAGGTAATGGGTAAAAATAAACATGTCTATTAATTTTATATTGAAACCAGTAAGCCCAGGCATCTACTACATACTACAGACAAAAAACGGGCCAAGTGCGAGTAGTAATCGCAAATGTACGCCGAAAAAAACGCTTCTTGTATGGATTTTTTTAACTTTGTTTTTAGTTTTATTTGTTCCTATGTATCCTGGTCTACCTACTACGGATCATGAGATACTACCAAATGACGGCAGACGGACGGACGGACGGACAGCGAACGCTTAGTAATAGTGTCCCGTTGGATACCCTTCGGCTATAATGGATCCCTAAGAGCTGTTATCAAGATATCAGTACTGACAACTTACAATACAATCTAGCACTCGCATCTAGGATCTTATAAAATCACAACTAATTACCATTGTCTTGTTGCTAATTGCTTTTAAGACCCATTCAACGGGAGATTGCTCAACAAATGAAAAAAAAAACTCAATTAATATTTGCGTGATATATTGTTGAACACGTGTATTCACAAAAGTTACGTAATTTAACATAATTAGATTGTTTGCTGAACTCATACTTAAAGAGTCTTCAGCATATTTATTTTAATTAATTCTAGTTTAAACTGACACTAAACGGTATTGGGGAAAACCGTCATTAACGTAGGCATGTCAATTTAAATATTTATCTAGTTGGCTTTTTATTAATTACTGTTGGAGTTGTCACTACATTTTTAACTCTGACTATCGCAGTCCACAGCTGGTCACAGACCTCTTCCAGGCTGCGCGACAACAACCTGTCCTCTATCTTCCTGCTCTCGTTTTAAGGTCAAAATCAAAAGTCAATTCATTCAAATTAGGCTGAGAGTCAGCGGCTTCTTATTTTTTGCTTTTCAGTTTTTTTGGCGGTTAAATTTTTTGTTAAAAAGTTTTTATTTTATATTTTTTTATAATCTACTAAATTCTACATGCTTGCAAATTCTGCATGCAAAGTCTGACTATTCTGTAAGAAGTCATGCGTCGTAAATCATCCCCTGTTTTCCTACCCTTAGGGTTGGATTTTTTTTCCATATTTATATGGGACCACCTTCGGGATATACCCTTTCAAACAAAAAATAATTATCAAAATCGGACCACTCTGTTAAAAGTTATGCGTGATCATACATAAAAAAATATAGATAATATATACGCATCGACGAGATCCTCCTCCGTTTTTTTAGGTGGTTAAAAATTTTATCTCTTGCATGTAGTTTTTATTTACACGAGTTGACTATAATTAATGTTTGAAACTAATGTAATTTGGAATACTGGTGTTCAAAACTTAATTGAAAATCATGTTATTATGCTATTCGAATAAACTACGGTTACATAGATTGTCTGTTTTTCGTATTTAATTGATTTCAGGTTCAAAGAATATACGAAGACAGGCAGAGTGGATTAATAATAGTAATAAAGAACAAACACATGGAATGCAATAAAGAATTGAGTATAGAGTAATAACATTAAATAAGCAGTAAAACAATAAGTGATGACTTATGGCACTGAAACGTGGTTGCTCATAATGGGCCTTATTAGAAGGCCAAGTCACCCAAGGGCAATGAAGATGGCTATGCGTGGAGTTTTCCTACGTTATCGAATAACAAATCAAGAGATCCGTAGGAGAAACAGGATAACCCCAATATCCCGGAGAATTGCCAAATTTTAGTACCAATGCAGCAATGGGATCGAAAGGTTCTGAAGTGGCGACCATGTATAGGAAGTCGTAGAGTTGGAAGGCTTCCCATAAGGTCATCATCATCATCATCATTTCAACCGTAAGATGTCCACTGCTGGACTTAGGCCTCCCCCAATTTGGGGGGCTTTGCCATAATCGCCACGCTTGGCAGGCGGGTTGGCGATCGCAGTAGGGTGGTAAAATGCATAGAGAACGCTGCTGCCCATTCTCTAGTAAATCCCTTAGACGCCTTTTACGACACCCACGGAAAGAAATGGGGTGGTGTTATTCTTTACGTCCGGCACCACACGGTACATAAGGTGGATCGATGAAATTGTGAAGGCTACAGGAATCCACTGGATGTGGAAAGCACAGAGCCGATCGAAGTGGTGTAGCTTCTGCCAGGATCGCGAGAGTTGTTCGAAAGAGATACTGTGGGTCAGGGCAACTGAAACTAAATGGGCAACTGAAGGAACACGGGTGGGTTTTAGTCAATAAAAGTCTGACACGCCTTCCCGCTGCGCCCAAGAGACGTCATTTGATTATTTCCCAGCCACTAAAAAAAAATTGTGGTGTAGCTATGGGTAGTCCTATATCCAGCAATGAACATCTTTTGGCTGATATGATGATGGTGAAAAAAAAGAGACTTACCCTATAAACCATATACACTGATATAGCAACTTGAATGCCATTGTAAATAAGTAACGTGTGTGTCAGTTTGTAACCCTCCCGTTTTCTCATGAACACTGGTCCGATCTTCAGAACGAACACCAGGTAGACCGCCAGTATGGTGACAACTGGGCCAAGGGACGCCATAAATGGTAGCTCATCGATTTCTTCATCTGCAATGAGAAAGGATAAGTGTTATCAAAAGTTAACAAACACATTTTTATTGATGCTTCCTTCCCTATAAAGATACAATAAGGATGTCCGCAGGTACATTAATCATTTAATTACGGTTTGAGGTACTCCCATACGTAGCTAGAGATGACAAGAGAAAAATATATCATACTGTCTTTGTCCCCTGTGTAGAGGTCGGAAACTATCACATGGGAACGTACTACCGAGATTAAAGTATCCTTTGTATTAACTCTTAACTTAGATCCATCTGCGTGTGGCCATTTTTATCGAAAACTGTCCTGTTGTTAATATGTGAAAAAGGAACAGACAGAGTTTTTTGTATAAATAAATATTGAAGGATGAACTCTTTGGATCACGAACACAGACCAGCTTATTGCAAAGATGATCCGTCGTGAAAATGGTTTTCAAAAAGGGCCTGTTCTCATAGCTACTTAATTCTTATGTTAAGCTTTTTATTATTAAGTAAGAGATTGCTTAGGGGCTGTCTCCACGAGCGAGAGAATCGCGCCGATAATATCGTCGTGCCACGTATTTCTATACACTCTCTATGAACGCGTCTCCACATGGCGATGTTATCGCGGCGATTCGACGAGTGGCAATGTGCGCGCGTAACGTCGTCGTATCGCCGCGGTATCGTCGCTACTGATGGCGCGCACGCCGCGCGCTCGCCGCAGAACGTGGCGCTCTCGCAGCGAGCGCGCGGCGGGCGCGCTGTAATGTAATTTATTGACTGAGACACTACTTATTTCGCTCTCGTGTGGCACCTAACTGAACTCTTTCAACAAAACTATTGCACAACGCCTCGTCGCGGAAATACGGCGATTCCGTTACGAGTCGTCGCGGGCACGCGGCGATTCCGTCGATACGCTGGCGGAATAATCGCTCGTTCGTGAAGACGACCCGACGATAGAAGCGCGGATCCGTCGCGATTCTCTCGCTCGTGGAGACAGCCCCTAATATTCAATCTGGACGAGTGAATACGAAATTCGTCAAAGAAACTGAACAATAACAGCATATGTATCTTAATTGTGCTGATGTGACATATGTTTTCCCTCAGGTTTTTCTTTAATTGTGTGAGTTTGGTCTTTTGTTGCATCATCTTTACCGGAAATAAACGTATTTTCTTTCTTCTTCTTTTTTCTTTCTAACTGTATTCAAGGGCTGTAAGTGCAATAATAATTGTGTAATATTTTACATGCGGAATTAGAAGTGGTGTTCGCGTTTGGTTTCACTGGTGAAAACCGCCCTTAGTTTCGTTGAAAAATTAACGTATTATCTGCATCCCAACAAACACACAAAGAAACATTCCGCAATGAAATCTAACAAAATTATAATTAATAATAATCTAAAACTATACATGTTTATGTTGATAATAGTTAATACATTGTAAATTTAGAAAGAATTTACAAAATATTTTAGTGTTACTATGCATTTTGTTTTATGGTTTATTGTTACAACACGTTATCTTCTTTTGGTAAATAAAATGTCAAGGACGATTGTGTAACGAAAGTGTTTTCAATTTTAAATAGCAATTTACCTAATGAACTAACAAAATTAACGTATTCTTAGTAACTTTTACTGCAGAATCTCCCTGAAGGAAAATAATTTTTTTCTCCTATAGCCATAAAATGAGGGTCTCCTTTTTTGATGTCTCTGACTTGAAGATTCTCACATTTAGTAAAGTAAACATAGTTGCAGACAAATAGTTTTTAATCGTATAAAGTTTACGTTTATATTCGTACTAGCTTTTGCCCGCGGCTTCGCTCGCGTTAAATTCCACCCCCCATTTTAGGGAAGTGGGGGGTTCGAAAGAGACAAAAAGTAGCCTATGTCACTCTCCATCCCTTCAACTATCTCCACTTAAAAAATCACGTCAATTCGTCGCTCCATTTTGACGGACAAACAGACACACACACTTTCCCATTCATAATATTAGTATGGATGGGACACTTGCTCACGTTTTCTTATACAAATAGAATCATTATAGCTTAATAAGCAAATAGAGCGTTTCGCACTTTTACCAATGGACTACCAGAAGTACTGCGTGGTACCATCTGCAATTCATTTATTTCCCAACCAGCGGTACCCAGCTCTTCTCCTCCACATTTCTCATGCACACAGCCAAAGCGTGGAAGTCTAGCAGCTTCTGTATTCCTTATCACATTTAATCCATCTGCTTTCAAAGCTAGAGTGATGAGGTATCTTTAGGGCATGCTATTTCCATAAGTTAAACAAGCCAAAAATAAATAACTTTAAATTTTGAGTAGTCCCAAAAACTAGCACACGAGTTGCCTTTTAGAAGTCTTTCAATAGACTCTGGACTCAAGTAGGCCGAAGTAAAAAAAACCTGCTCAAGAGGAGATTCACAAATGACTCCGCCCTGGAGTGTAAATAAAGAGCTTTCCCACAAACAATGGAGTTCTTAATATTTTGTCCAGTGTGTCCAGTTGTTTGCACGGTACAGGAGTAGATGGACGCTAATGAAAGAGCTCGTAGCCAAATTCTGGGCTGGTATTAAAATTGCTATTGACACGCTAAGAAAAAGTAGTTCCAACTGTTTAAACTAAACATCTATCTAAATCCCTCTAAATATAAAGTATTTTAGTCCACTCATCTAATTTAGTTTACAATGCGTCCTGTGTTTATGACCCACTTCTAGATAAAAAAAATAATAGTGAAAATATTTGTTGTTTGTCAGCTGATCAGTATCAGTAAATTAGTCACTACCAAAAGTACTTCTAATATGGTTATGATAATAATGATTAGATAATGACTAATATCTATGGCACAAACGTTATCCATGACGCTAAGCGAATTTTCACATGCAGGTGTCGCAGTGCCACGAAGCGCAGGGAAGAAACAAAACAAAGTTATCTGTTCGAGTATTTCTATTACGAATGTGCCGATATGCTAGTACATTTAATAAGTACTAGTTTAGTACACACAAATTAATCACAAATAATACCCGACCTAAAAACTATATGCATTTTGCATGGATGTATCATGAATTCATGATTGATGCAGTTATGATTTTGACGAATTTCGTATGTATAATTCAGCGATTCTTTAATGATTTTGAAGAATATTTCTATTCAGTTGCTTTATATGGTCAAAAATAATACCGTAAATAGTCCAATTGATGTTGTTGAACTATCAAAATAAAAGCTATTGTACTACAAGTGTATTATGAAATTACCCTATGGGTGGGTGGTCCACCAGACCCGCTGGAAGAATGCCAATTTTTTTGCAATTACTTATAGTCGATGTGAAGGGTTCATAGGTACATAATTATATTTATTTTGTACTAGTGGTCGCCCAGTGGTTGAAATTCAACCGTAATTCATTTAAAACTAAATATATTTCTAATGCATTATTATATAAAGATATAAGCTTCCTGCAATTTTTCATATAAACTTTAACTTTGCCAAATTTCAATCTCTTCACTCCGCAAACTCTTTATAAAAAGGCGTACATTGTACAGAAGTTTAGTTCCGAACCCTACGCCATGGTTGCTTAATACACAACCGCTATAGTTTTCAATTTGAAAGTTTAACAACTCTCATCCGTTTCAATAACTAGATCACCGCTTCGTTTGTGTAATTTATTTAATGGGAAGTATGATAGACAATGATGTGTTATGAGGTCGTGCGTGTTTCTATCCCACAGCTGTTTTGGGGCCTATTTAATAATGTGTTAGGCGATAGACGACAGTTGAGTGATGACAATCCAAAAACTCGACAATTTTACAAGTTTTTGCCATAGTACGCTTTACTATACAGTATTTGTCATGTTAATGTGTAAATTTTTGTAATGTTTTGACAAATATGTTGCATTGTTAAACTTATACTCAATCCCGTTACATGGGGTGAGTAGATAGATTGATAAATTGTTTATTTGGTGAACACAAGAGACATAATACAACATACAAAGCGAGATTAAATAATCATTTAACGTGATAACAATTTAGTTAAGTAGGTATAAAGTGCCAATATACAACAAGAGAAAAAATAAAAAGGAAGACATACAATAGTGATGATGACACTTTGTGTCTCAAATTAAAATATAAATGAAAATAACGTGCGGTGGAATACAAAAGTGCGATGTACGTCTCAAAGTGGCACCAAATGGGACTCCAGCTCAGCATGTGTCAGGGAAATATACCTGACGCTGGTACATTTCTACTTACTTCTGCAACCCAGTTACTAGCACTACGATACTCCATGGCAAAACTGATTGTGAGACCTTCGACTTCACTATCAACTCTCATCACTTCACTATCGACTTTCATCTCACTTCGACTGTCCAAGACCTAAGAAATACGGTCTACCGTGTTTTCTGAACCCTCCGTGCTATTCCATATGGAAATAAATGATCACCCATCCAGGTCGATTGACCCATGTGGCTTTTACTCCGACACGTGGACATTATGTATATGGATATCATAACCAGCCTATAATGTTTCCATAGGAATATGGATGTGGGAAGAATATGGAATGGGCCGCCACGCGGACACAGTATAGATTGAGATATGATATATCTGCCAGGGTCGCAAGATTTATTCGAAAGAGATAACGTGGCCTTGACTCATGGACAACTGAAGGAACATGGGTGGGTTTTAGTCAGTAAAAGTCTGACAGGCCCTTCCACTCCACCCTAGAGTGGAAGAAGTCATTTGATGATTTCCCACCCAAAAAAAAAATACATGATATATACGGATATAATAGGTACATATTATTCTCAAATATTTTGAGAGAAAACTACTCACATTTACTCTTGTTCAAGTCCCAGCTAGGATTCTTCGGACTGAGTCCAATAACTGAGTTCATGTTGATTTAGTGATGTGACGTGTCACCAACTCTGCAACTGTAACAAAACAAGCAATCATTTAGAAGGTTCAAGAGGATACCATATACAAAAGGGAGAGAAAATAGACTAGACATTAATCCCACTAATATTATAAAAGTTCGTATCTTTGGAAGTTTAGATGTTTGAATGATCGTTACTCAGTCACGTAAAAACGGGAAAATGGATTGGGATAAAATTTGCCACACAGATAGTTTATAACCTGGATTCACACATAGGGAACTTTTTATCTCAGTAGTACGTTCTCGCGGGATAATTTACGACCTCCAAAGAGGAGAAGCACTGGCAAAAGTTAGTAGAGATATAAAAACGTGTCAAGGCCATATTGCCAAGCACTCAGGAAGTAGGAACAGCTTCAGGTTTCAATAGGTTTTTCCCACTTATGGTATTTAGTATTTTCAATTCACAAAATTGCCACAAACCTATCAATCAATTATAAATTCGCCAAGCTCACACGAGAAGGGTCACAGACAAAATTAAAATAAAATATAATTCAAGTCACATATTAATGATATTTAACGATTCACGTTGAACGCAACACGTCTGCCCGAACACTCATAGCGAACTACATAACATAATTATACTAACAATTTACAGTCGTTATCTAATGGGAAAAATTTAGTTCCACGAACGTAGCAACCCGGCTTGGGCATTCCGCATTACAGTAACCAATTAGTGAATTTATACATTGAAATACTATTTTAATCACAATAGTAATAATAATAACCCCACCGCCGTATCTTACGTTGACGTCATAGTGGGGCAAGTACGCCCCGAATTTTGGGTCTATGCCAGTAGAGTTTATGTTGCCGGAACTGGTGTAGGATGAAGAGCCAGACTAAAAGATATATAGAAACTTGCAGAACAGCTTCTAGCAAGCTGTTGGGCTGAGGCTATCCCACGGACCCTATCTCCTGGAAGGAATCTTTTTCCTCAGTCTGAGCTTATCTTTATTCGTCGGATAGAGTGAACACTGACGAGGAACAGAACTCTCATATTTCTTGCCTTTATTGGCGTGTTTAAATGGAGATTCACAAGCGCAAACGTTCATGCAGGTATTAAGTATTCCAGTAAGTGCTGATTGGGATCTTGACCATCTTCCTGGCTCTATGTTTGTTCTGATGGCCATGGAATATCTTTCCATTCCTCAAACACCTCGGGACATGTTGCCCCCATGTTGCTACGTCAGTGCTTATAGCTTTACCCAAGAACGGTAGTAGGTGCAGCAGTTTTTAATATTTTATAAATTAAGTAGTATGTTGCTATTATAAGTATTTATTAATTAATTATTAACCATACTAAGACCAATTCCTGATTAATATTGCACATGTAATTTAAAAAAATACTGATGTATAATGTTGAAACAGAGTAATTGTTAACTGCAGTGGCAACACCAAGTAAGAACCTGCTGAGTATGAATATCATGCAGTATTTGTTGCTTATCATATTCATATTAAGAAATAGTTTATAAACGATTTGATTTTTATTTCGAGAAATTGCATGTCTATCAATGCGTAGTCTTAGATTATGTATATTGACAAAGCTAGTTCGCCTAGCTAATTACGAAGTCAATTGAATTCAATCTTAATGGATACTTAATTAATTATATGCTTGGAATTCACTATATTATTAATGAATCATTAAAGACAGACCGCTCTAGGATTACCCTCCGGTCGTTATATTCATCACGATATTTTATTTTATATTATTTAAAAAAATATTTTTAATAAAATATGTCTACGAATTTGTCCCAAATTTTAATATCAAAATTTATTCAGACGTCTGTATCTTCTGGTTAGTCTTTTCCCAACAAAGTTGGGGTTGGGTTCCAGTCTAACTGAATACAGCTGAATATTTGTATTTTACATGGAGCGACTGCTTATCCGACTTCCACAACCCGGGTACTAGGGTACTAGGTAACACGATTCCCCCCATAGTGAGACTGATTGCCAGACTTTCGAGCTTCTGAGATCCCGTGACGACTATCAAACATTTACGAATGACAACAAGTACTTTGTAACGCAGCGCAGTTTGAATTCGGAATAATTATATATTTCTGAATTTGAACTTCAGCTTTGGCCCTTAACCATACGCTTATTTATTTACTCTGGCCCACGTCTCAAGTCCAATGCAACCATTTGCATCATATTCATTATTCCATACAAAAATATCAAGTAATTAACATTGGATAAGTTTTTACATGCACATCCATCCTTTTTGAGGTTTGAAGGTAGTCATGTCATTTATCACTTAAATCGACTTTAAAGAAAGATGAGAACCATTCTTAATGATTAAACAATGATCACAAAGGCCGGATGAGTCTTATTTATTTTTAACCCTTTTATGGTGAGACGTGCAATTTAAATAAGTTATGAATGCATCACCTTCACGGTACCCTGTGTAAGGGACCTATAAGTAATTTTAAGTAAGTCACGTGTACAGTGTATATTTCCACTTACACGTGACGTCCTAAGGTTATTAATAAAGAAGCTGACAACTCTCCAACAATATTTTATTCGAGACTTTTCAGCTTCTTTGTTAAAAACCTTCTTTATAAAAATCTTAAATTTATTCATTTACTGATAGACAACGTACCCTAAAAGCATAAACTTTGTACAAAAGTTCCATAGATAACGAATGAGAGATGATGATTTTTAGATGAAAGTTTATATGGGAGTTCGTTACTTTTGCCGATGTATAATGCCATCGGATTCACGACATGTATTGGTTAAACATCTTAAATAAATTAACCTAGCGATCTGAGGAAAACTGATACTGCGTAAAAAGTGATTTTTAAAGGCATACAATCTCATGCAATCGGAAGCACTTTCTTAAATTCAACAATGAAGTCGTATTGCCTAACGTCGTGAGTTCGCTTTTTACGCAGTGGGTTTTTATTTTTAAAATATTTTTTTTATTTCGCTCTTTTTATTTGGATTTTTTATTTATTCATTATTAGGTTTTTTTTTTATATTGGATTTAAAACGTTAGTAGCTGTTGTTAAAATTATATTTCAGAGTAGTAATTTTCAGGTTTTGTCAGTTGACTTTAAAATTAACTAACATAGAGTTATATTATAGTAATTAGTTAAGTATTACTAATTATTTATTAATTTATATTTTTTGAATATATAATTTAATATTTATGTCTCCTACCTTCGGATAAGACATTCGTAACCGGAAAACTCATTCTGTTCTTTTTGTTGAAGGAAAATAAACAGCTCACAATTATAATGTTCACATTATAAGAGGTACCTAACCACATACGTATATCTAAGAGATTCAAACAATCCACACCACCACTTCATTATCCACATATTAACAAAACAAATAAGACATAATATTGTATAGAGTATCGGTAAATAAGCACAAAATAAGATTATCATATCAAATAAAAATAACCTACTTTGTAATTTTAATGAAAAATATTTTTGTTTATAGTCGAGTTTATTTGGGCAAACGCGATACCTACTAATATAAATAAGTAGGTGCTGAACATGAATTACATGACGACTCTTGCTTGAGCCAGCTGAAATTAAAGCTTAGCGTGTAGTCACTTAGTTTTACTTTTAAAAGCCTTGGTTCGAGGAATTAATTTATTGACGCAGCCACATGCAAGTCCGATAAATCAGTCGACAACCTCCGAGGTTGACCTGCGAGATGCCAAAAAAAAATGAATGAACATCAATTAATTTGAATATACATACATATAATCTCGCGTCTTTTTACCATGGGGGTAAGCAGAAAGTACGCTATCGGCTAAGTTCCAATAAATTCCATTTACATTGTTTTCTAAACGCAAACACGTAGGTAACATACTCGTACAGCCTATCATGAAGTCATCATAATATTTATAACATGTTTTCGTGAAAAAAGGTTTTAAAAAAGGTAGAACCGATTTCGTCATGACAATATCTTCGTAACGAGATGGTTGATCTAGTAACAAAGTGATCAGAATGACGTGGAGGAAAAGTGATTTTTAGCTTCGTTAAGTGGGTTTTTACCGGACTGCACAACGCAACAAAGGGTGGTGTGTTTATTAGGTTGTATATGTTCCTTTGTGGGACTCTAAACACCAAACGCGTCTGCCGATTTTGAGGATTCTTACGTCAATCGATTTGTCTGAATTTTGTGACTGTTATGACAATCCAGCTACGTTAGAAATGCTTTTCTGAATTGCGGTCTTTTCTATACTATCATGCCATTCTCGAAGGGTTGGGCAAAGGTGTACCGATAGTAACACCCACTACTACTAAAAAATCTCTAGATTTGTCAACATTACTAGGCCCATCCAGATTTAAATGCTTACGCTCCAAACCAAACTCATTCTAAGGTACTTCAATAGTCCAATTAGCATAATACTCATTTAAAGGTTTCGACACTGCATCAACTACGGAATTTCCGATGTCCTCTTAAGCCATTTATGAAAAAAAGTCTTAAATAAATAAACATCGGCATCAATGCAGTGTAAACGCGGTTCGGACGCGGTGGCTGCCCAGTGCATGTGCGATATTCATTCGTAGACACAAACATGCGGGTCGGTGCCGGAGCGGCTCCGGCGTCAAGTCCAAAAAGCCTAGGGTTTACTTAGATAAAGGATGTGGGATTGGTCATCTTCTAATGATATCTAATACCTTAGGACAACCCACACATACCGTTATTTGATCCCAAACTAGGCAGAGCCTGTACTTTGGTAACCAGACAACGCATCTTGTTTCCATCTTTTATAAAGTACACTTTTTACGCAGTCTGTTGTGCACCAACTAAACTTCATTTAGGCTAATGTTATCTTTTCATTCTAATGTTACAAAAAAAAACAGACGGAAATAAATAACAGCTGTCAAATTTAGTTGAACTATAATTTTTTTCGACGCACAATACGCCGAATGAAATTCGTCATGCTTAAAATCACCCAAAATTCAAGCCAATCCTAACGTCATTTAGTTTTCTGGTTCTAAAGCGTCACTTGTCTTTTTCTTTCGCAGTCCGACAGTAAGAGATAACAATACAATTTAAGTTAGGTGGTGAAGAAAAAATTCTGCCCGAAATGAATTCGTCATGGCAAAATTATAAATAGAAGACCGTGGTAGTGACGCTGAACACTTTCTCAAATACATAATCTTTACGTGAACGTGCCGCAATGTAGATAGCAACGGAAGAAGATAATGACGACCGACACGTGATGGTAAAACCGTCCAATTTGTAAACCGAAATAACTAGTGTGAGTCACGCTGATTCAAAGTAGAGGAGTATTGTCATTGATACGAAAAAACAAGATTAACTAACACCTGTGCGACTAGAATTGTGACTAATGCTTAGGTTACACGAGGCAAACTTTTGAGCCAAGATAGCAGGCACCTACGTTATATCCTAGCTTATTTTCCTTCTCATGCTAAAGCTGTTTACACGATACTAGGAAACTAAACAGCCACGCCATCAGTCCAGAAGCGCCTTAACTGCCCCGTTGGTCTCGTGGTCGCATCCGCGACTGCTGAACTGTCGGGTCTTGGGTTCGATTCCCAGGTCGGGCAAAGTGTTATTGAGTTTTACCATTAGGAATTTCTTAGTAACAGCCCGGAGTTTGGAAGTTGGCGATGTGATAACCACGTGCTTGGAAAAGCACATAAAGCTGTTGGTCCTGCGCTTGATCTCTCTCCGATCGTGTCGGATTGCCGTTCCATCGGACTATGAGAGTAAGGGAAGACAGAGTGCCGGGGTGGCTAGTCTATGTTGATACGTCGGACCGAAATACGGTCTGGAGGACTAAATAAATTATACTAGGAAATATGCCAACACTGCAGTGACTGAAATCCGAGAAAAGTGATCCGGTCGGATTCGTTTTTAACTATAACGATTAGGAAGGGAAGGGAAGGATTAGGCCGAAGGTGGAAGTGACTTTCACCCGGAATCTTCAACCACAGACAACCAAAGCCCTAACTGCCGAAACACAACAATGTTTACTGCATTGTTGTGTTTCGGCAGTGCCGTTAACATTGCAGTTAACAATGCAGTTAACATTGTTGTTTTGACAACTAAGATAAAATGACTGCCTCGTTGGTCTAGTGGTAGCAAGCGCTACTGCTGAGCATGTGGTCCTGGGTTCGATTCCCAGGTCGGGCAAAGTGTTATTGGGTTTTTGCATCTGGAATTTCTCAGTAGCAGCCCGGAGTATGGATATTACTGCCCGGTGGATGGCAATAGGCTCGCCCCCTATTACATGGGACTTAAACATAACAGGCGAAATGTGGGTGTACTATACGTACACCTCTGCCTAACCCTTCGGGTAAACAAGGCGTGATGTTATGTGATAAAATGGTTGTAAGTAGTGTAATGTAGTAGTCGGACTTAAAACAAATCCTACCACACACCATACCGAGCAGAAAATTTTACCTCCACCGAAAATCGAACTCAGGACCTCCGGGTCTGAGTCAGGTGGTCTTACTACTAGACCGCAGAGGCCGACCGGGTCATTTCACTATAACTCAACTTTCTAGCTATTTATATCAATGACTGACATTGACATTTTATGCCTTTCGAACTATGACAATACGAAATTTTTGCCAAAATTGATACCTTTTCAATATAGGTACGTGTTGTTTGATAAAACAAAAGAGACCAGCGATAATCCAACAGCATTAAAAAGGTTTTTTCATAAAAACGCCTTGTAAAGTTGTTAGATTGTCACCTGTCAGTTTTATTATGCCCCAGCATCAGTTAGGAAGATAATTTAAAAGACGCTATTATAATCCAACTAAAAACAGAATCATGTTCACAACGCCTTGATTTTTATCTCAAAACGATTTACTGAAGGAAGTAAATGTTTCAGTTTGTCATTAACTTTGAATAACTCATTATTAAAGTCTTCGTTAATAGCAGAGTCATCATCATCAAAATTTAAGTAGTCAATTTCTGTCAATAGACAACAATAATTATAGGCTCCTCACACATGAGTTACAATTTGAACATTCTAAACATTTTGTATGACGCATACAACGAGAGCGTAGCGAAGTAATGATCTCATATTTGATAGTAGATATATAATGATAAGTTTGACACCGATGTTATTAATTTTGTTAGTCATTACGATATAGGACGACCTAGTTATTGTATAGATATAGATTAACAGCGAATGGTCAACTCTCTAGAGGTTTTACAATTTAGCGTCGGTAGTAACCGTTTATTCCCTTTCCAGCTGAGTTATCACACAACGCTATCTAGATTGTTCTTTTTATGTTAAAAGATAAACTCTGCTTTAGCTTGCGTATACAGAGTCCTGTTAAGCTTGAGTATACAAATTACCCTGAAATTTGTCACCCACGTGTCGGATATCGATAACGAAAACGAATGCCTTAAAAGAAACAAAACACTTTTAGGTTTTTTTTAATACAATAAGTAGTATTTTTTTTTTTTTGAGAGCAGTGGTGGCCCAGTGTTATCGGCCCCGACTTACAAGTTATAGATCGTGGGTTCGAAACCAGGCAGGCGTTTTATTTTGTGTAAATAATTTCATCACTATTGTTCTCAAAAACAGTGAAGGAAAACATAGTGAGGAAACCGGCATGTCCTAGAACCAAAAATTCGAAGAGATGTGACATCTACCAACCCGCACTGGGCCCGCGTGGTATCCACCACTACTGGTTCCCACTGGACTATGGCCCAGTCCAGTGGGAACAATATAGGCTGATAATGAATTATTTTTTACACATATTTAACCAGACAGTGATTTCTAGCAAAAATATATACATTCAGCGTCAATAATATCGAGACGAACAGACTGTTAAAAATGATCTAAACAACTATGAAAATTAAATATAAACTCAATGACACAAGGCATGTTTCAGAATGAAGACAGTACGCGACAAATTATATTCTAACAAGAAGTTTAGAATTGAGATAAAGTTGAGTTTTGTTAGTTGTTGAGATCATTTTGATCAGTCTGTTCGTCGCCATATTTTTGTCGTTGGCTGTACATTGTTACATTTTCCTCATGACATAATATAAAAGTCCGAGATGAAATTGTTCGGCCAACGCCATTTTTTTCTTTTTGTACAGATAATTCGTTAACGCAACTTTCACGGCGGAACAAAAAATTGAAGAAGTGAATAATATGTAGGTACATTTTATGTTATACGCACATCGGTTGTAATCATAATTATTTCCCTTGTCTACAATTTAAAGTTTAAACACATTCTTAAAATATGTAGATTACATAACACTAATATTACAAATATGAAAGTTTGTATGTTTGTTACTCAATTACGTAAAAACAACTGAACGTATCTTATGAAATTTACATGTACCTACACTATGCTTTATAACCTGGATTAACACATAGGATATTAACTTCTTTTTACTATTTAGCCCGATAGTACGTTACCGTAAGATATAAGCATAAAATATTTATTAAAAAATAAAATAAATAAAATGTTTTTTATTGCATCTACAAACATTGCATTTATAACATAAA
This sequence comes from Aporophyla lueneburgensis, assembly GCA_932294355.1. Lineage (NCBI taxonomy): Eukaryota > Metazoa > Arthropoda > Insecta > Lepidoptera > Noctuidae > Aporophyla > Aporophyla lueneburgensis. Next base: position 30,744,268 of record OW028740.1, read on the forward strand.
TTGAGGCAGCCCCAGTAAGTTACCGAAGTACTTGTGTTGGGGCTGTCTCGCTACTTCCCTTACAAATCTAACACAACAATGTTGAGACCGTATACAATACAAAATCAACTATAAAAGAAATCAAAATAAAACAAATAATAATAATAATAAAAAATAAAAATAAAAAAAGTAATAATATAGGTGCATGCATATGGGTGCGTGGGTGTGGGAGTGAGTGTGTGAGGTGGTGTGTGGGTGTAATTGTGTATGTTTGGGTGTGGGAGTGCTTGCGTGTAGTGTTTGTGTATGTTTAGCCAGATCTGACAAGAATTTCCTCCGTTGCGTCATAAGTTAAGGTATGAAGCCATTTAGTTATAGTTTGCTTGCAGTCGTACAACGGTAGGGGATATATGCGTAATTTTAGATTAATTTTATTGTATATGTAGGCCGACTGTGTTACATATTGACGTCTGGCAAAAACTGTTCGGATTCCTGGGCAGTGAGCTACAATGTCTTTACGTCTTCTGTTTTGAGTAGATGGGTCAAAAGGGATGGCCTTATGTAAAGTCAAAGTCACATTCAGAATATATAGTTTTCGGACTGATAGTAGGCTACTTTCGCTATAGAGAGTAGTTGTGGGAAACCTAAAAGGTTTAAAATACATAACCTTAATGAGCGCTCGCTGAGCTCTTTCAAGATCGAGGAACTTAATTTTTGAAGTTCCACCCCATACCGCAATGCAATACGTTAGTACTGATTGTGTCAGGGCAATGTAGATCTTATTAAGAAGTTTCGCAGACATGAGATGACGTAAGGTTTTGAAGAATTTATTAAATATTAATAATGTAGGTATATATGTATATTGTATAATACTTTATTTATTTGTAATTTATCTATAATATGTACCTATGTATTTAGAAATATATAAGTATGTTTATCAGTTGTCTGGTTGCCATAGTACAGGCCCTGCCTAGTTTGGGATCAGATAACGGTGTGTTGGTTGTCCTAAGATATTATTATTGTTTTATTTCTATTTATCATTTCAACCGAAAGACATCCACTGCTGGACATAGGCCTCCTCCCAAAATTGGCGTGTTTTCCATAATCGCCACGCTTGGCAGGCGGGTTGGTGATTACAGTATGGTATTAAAATGCATAGAGAACGCTGCTGCGCATTCTCTAGCAAGTTCCATAGTCGCTTCTTACGACACACCCGGGAAGAAATGGGATGGTACTAGATATTATTTACGTCCGGCACCACACTGAATTATTTCTAGTAGCCCCACAAAAATAACCCCAAACAACCATATCATGATCGTCAGTTCGCCACACAATAGTTAACATCTCTTGATGGATTATAAACAACAAAAACTTTGTGTGGAACCATTACAATTCCACTAGCAGCGTGAAAATCTATATTAATATCTATATAATATATCTATACTAATATTATAAAGAGGAAACCTTTGTATTTTTGTATGTTTGTATTGAATAGGCTCAAAAACTACTTGACCGATTTCAAAATTTCTTTTACCATTACTTAGAGGGATTCTTCCGAATCCGTATAAGCTATATTTTATCCCGGAAAATAGATAGGATTTTTGGTGGTAGTGAAAATTGTGGAGTAAGGCGTCGAAAAAACTGCCGTACGTTAACGATTCTCGCGAACGCTGCCTAAATGGTTAGAGTTGTATGGTTGACTTCTATGGAAAAGTTGTAGAACTCAATAATGCCTACAAAAAAGTCCGCGATAGTATAAACCAAACATTTATATTTTAGCCACTATAACCACTTTTCCATAGAATAAAAGTAATTAAAATTATTATCCTATGTTTATTGATCATATTATCGTCAAATACTAATCCTTATCCAAATAAACTATTTATTAAGCAAGATTGTTTCAATAGCTATAAATTACTTATTTATTTTATTCCAATCGGACAATCCATTCAAAAGATATTACGAATTTAAAATTGTAATTGGTATTAAAATGAATGATGGTGTCGCACGACTCGCACGGCGAAACCGCAGGGGAGGGGGGTGCACATGGGCACGCCACAATTGCGGCGGTAAGTCCCCTCTTTGAGGAGTGGATAGAGAGGCGTCACGGCGTCCTCACCTTCCGCCTGACGCAGGTTCTCACCGGGCATGGGTGCTTCGGTGGGTTCCTGTTCAGGATAAAGCGGGAGGATACGTCCGGGTGTTTCCATTGTGAGGATCGTCTGGAAGAAACGGTGGAGCATACGGTGGAGGTATGCCCTGCCTGGGCGGAGCAACGCCGTGTCCTTGTGGAGGCGATCGGCGGCGGCGACCTCTCGCGTCCGGCCCTGGTGCGAGCCATGATACGGAGCGAGAGGGAATGGGAGGCCGTCACCTCCTTCTGCGAAGCAGTAATGCTCGCGAAGGAGGAGGCGGGGCGCGTGAGGGAGTGGCAGTCTCTGCGCCCTCACGTCCCTAGCCGCCCCAGGAGGAGACGCCCCGGGCGTCGGGAGTCAATAGCGGACTCCCGGCCACCGTAGGCGCGAGCTTGCAGGCGGCGAACAACTGGTAGCTCGCCGCCCGGTAAGGACCAGGCTCGGGTCGACGGCGCGTAGTGTTCTACGCGTGCCTCAAAGAGATGTCAGCAGCACTGAAGGGGTCTGTCAGGACCGATGCATGCCAGGGTCGCGAGATTCTTCAAAAGAGATACCGTGACCCTGGCACATGGGCAACTGAAGGAACACGGGTGGGTTTTAGTCTGTAAAAGTCTCACACGCCCTCCTGCTTCGCCCAGAGCGGGAGAAGTCATTTGATGATTTCCCATCCTAAAAAAAAGGGTTCCGTTGTATTCCGTTCAGGTTAGTTTTCAGGTCAACGTCATCAGGTCAAATGAACAGGACTAGTTGAGACACATCTAATGAGCCCATACTCGATGGATTTACTAGTAGCTATTTAAGAGTTCTGTTATCTAGCATTGAGATACATCATTCGACCAGCTGGAGAGTACCATATTATTTTATTATCATCAGAATGCTTACATTTTGGAAAATTCAAACAAAGACCACTGGAAGTGATTAACTATTGAATTCAAGTTTTCCTTTACCTAGCGTCCAATTCGTCCTACAAAATATCGCCATAACTTTTTTCACACAGCGATTTGAAACAAATCGCCATAGAAGTTATTGCTCTGTATGAAAATACCTATTGAATGACGTATATGTGGTTGTTATTGGTCGTGGGGACCATTTTGTCCGATCCTCCTTTGAAAATACTTATACATGATACGTTAAATAAATTTGTGCTTGAATTATAAATGCAGATGCAAACGCCGGAATTTAGCATTGTAAATCTACAACAATGCTAGACTATGTCGGTTGTTGCGTCAATTTTGCCGGTATATTTTTTTCACATAGTTTCTTTTTTAACCGACTTCAAAAAAAGGACGAGGTTATTTATTCGTCTGTATTTTTTTTTGTTTGTTCGCTCATAACTTTTGACTGGGTGAACCGATTTTAATGATAATTTTTTTATTTGAATACTGTTGCTTCCCGTTTGGTCCCATTTGATTTCATTCTGACCATGGGGTCCTTGTGAAAATCATATAAGTCTTAAATTTGAATTTAAGAATTTGTGCGACAAATGACCGAATAACGCGATAAAGAAATCATTACGGAATTAAAATAAAACACATTAAAAATTCATTAGATCATTAAACTGAAACACATTAAATTACAAAACTTTGTTACGATAAAATATATTAAATAAAATATCATTTAAAACTTATAAAAAATATAATAATTTAATAAATTAAAATTACTTTTGGGAACTTTTTTAGCGTCTCCAGTCAAGTCAGACTGTCAGACTATTTACCCGAACAAAAGTGGCATAAATGAAAATATCAGTATTATGATAAAAGTTACAACCCAATAAAGGCATGAAACCTTATCCACGTACTTACTTTGGAACATGGGTACCAAGTTATACGGGCTGCATCCCATCCACCCCGGTCGTCCCGCCCCGTTAACGGGACAGTTGGGAATAATTATTTCATCGACCCCGGTAGAGACAACCCCGTCGTTTAACGGGGTGGATGGCACCGATCAAATATTATCTACTCTGGTGTATTTTAAAGGTGCGGATAGCACGGAGAAACATACGTCCTGGTAGTGTTCAAAGCGGGGAGAATAGGAGTATTATTTAATTTGCATTAAATATGAGCCGAAAATAAAATGGAGTTTATATGGAACCGTTAAAAATCTTAAATTTAAAATGAATCGTTTTCGAGATCCAGCGACTAGTAACTATTCAAACCAAAATTAAATACTATTGTAATCTAAATGAATATGCCAGTTTCCTGACATTTTTTTGTCTAAAGTTACCAAAATAATGGAAGACATAACTGTTGTCGTTACAAACTGTTTTTAATTTAATTTCCTAACTGAAGTAAAAGATTCTTTTATAAGTCAAGAAACGAAAAAAAAGGCTTTAAAAATATCGACGAGGACACACATTTTCCCCCGCCAATCACCTAGTGATCGTCACGACATAACACCACGAGTGTCCTAGCAAAAGCTTAAAGCACTCATAGACTTCATTGTAAATACCATGTCTTCGAAGACGTACGATGTTGGATGTACTCTGTGGAGTGGCAACAAACAGGACTGCCTCTTGCGCATATTCTCTTGAGGAAAGAACATTTATTTTCCAAAGTGTTCTCAAATATTGGTGCAAAGTACAACGGTTGAGCAAACGAACCATTTTAGCGGCGAACAATAAGGTTGTAGATTCGTCTATCGATCCAAATGAAGCCGTCAATTATCCAACTAAATTCAATGGATTTGCCAAAAGTACCGCCACAAAATTTACAGCTCAAGGTTGGATCAAAATCAGCCGAATCAACAATCTTGCTACGGAATCAGAATCGGCCGAAATTGTGCATCGGAACAAGAACCGCGATTAAAAAAACATATAAAAATTGAATTGAAGTGACTATAATTATTGCAATGTTCAAAATGCGAGGATGTGCAATTATATTATTATATTATATTCCAACAATATCTCTAATGCCAACTGAAATTCCTTTTGGATTTAAGCGTGTCCAGTTTCCAGTTCTCGTTCGTTCTTCTTGTATTCGTAATGCATTGTAATATTATGATTATAAAATGTAAAACTTATTTATTTTATTTATAATGACATCAACATTATTGACATTAAATTTTTATTGAAACATTTTGATTATTCTTTTCATTTTCTTTAGATTTTTTATGGACATGACATCATTATTATTGATCGCTATTTTTATTATCTTTACATTTATTTTAAATGAATAAAATTGTTTTTAATTTTATGACTTGCATTGTAATTTTTTTTTATTAGTATTTTCTGTTATTGCTAATTTCTAAATGTTGTACCTACTGCATGATGTAAGTATAACCAAGTTGTTAAATCTAAATATTTGAAAGGCTGAAATGCCGAATATAGTGAATCTTAAGAACTTATGTCAGCTACCTTTATTCTTGCAAATGAATAAATCATTGATTCATTCAGTCATTGTCAACGGCAATGAATAAATCACAATGTCAAATGTTAGAAGTGTGTGGAATAAATCATGAAGAAATGTTTTTATTTTCTGCATCTTGTAACCAAGTTTTTATTCCTTCTTTTAATTGTTGTATAATTTCTTGTCGTAAAAGTTTTTTTTTTCTAATATGAGATTCTTTGTTCAGGAACGGTTAGTTTCAGGATATTGTTACGTGAGAAGTTCATGCGATTGTTGTTTGGGTCATGTCGATCTCTCATTTAGTGATACCAAAGTAAGTTAGCATGATACATTGTTTAACTTCTTTGCTTCATCTTATGTGAACTCTTCTTTTCCAGTCTTGATGATCGCGGGTAAAAAGGAACTAACCTCCTGGGTAAAATTTCATGTTGGAGTTGGCGCAATTGAATTTAAAATAGTAATAAGAGTTGATGATTATATAGGTCACGATGGTATGGATGCTGATAATGGTCAGAAGGTGTGTAAGATACTGTGCTTGGACTATGTGTTTCTACACGGGTGTTTGTCCTGTCCGTCAGTCTGATACCATCGTCGATGATTTCTGCTTTAGCATCTTTGTTGATGGGAGCCCGCCTGTTCAACTCCTCACTGCTAACGGTTTGCATATTGAGACCCAGCCTCAGCTCCAAGTGTGCCCTGGCGATCAACCTTGGGCAACGGCCCTATACTTTTACTTTTTATTGTGTCTCCATTTTGAATGGGTTTCCAGAGCCACGTAGCGAGCCAGTATTATTAATATTGTGTAAAATCTATACTAATAGTTTAAAGCCAAAGAGTTCGTTTGGTTGAATGTGCTAATCTTAGGAACTAATTACTCAAATTGAAAAATATATTTTACTGTTGAATAGTCCATTTATCGTTATATGACATCACGCTAGGAACTGAGCAAATAGAAAAAAGTAACGAATATGAAGTACTCACACGGAAAAGCGATTCAATATGACGGGGTGGGTCAGGATAGTAAGAAATTTGACACGCACAAACTCGCGGGCAGAAGCAAGTAAAGAATAACAACAATGCTGGGAATAAATTAAGAGAGGACAATGATGAAGCCATTAAATTATATTGCAATTTTATAGCTATACCTATACAGTGAAATAAATATCATAAAAGATTATAAGTGTATAAAACAATAAGCCTAAATAGCTGTTAGCCATAAAATCATCTATTGTGTAGTTATTCTACACAATAGATGATTTTATGGCTAACAGCTATTTATAAATATGATCTGGATGTACGTGAGCAAGAAATAATTAATAATTAAGGAAATAATTATTATAATTATAGTATTTAATCATATAATTATATTAGATATAAAACATGTGTAAAATTATAATTACGACAAGACTTTTTTAAATATAAAAATCATATGAGTAGATAGTATGAACTAGTTATAGCAGAATATATGATATATATTTAAAGAGTGTAAATTAATGTGTTAAACAGTGACAACAGTCAAAAATAGGTAAACGCAAAACCAGTATTTAACAAACATATTGTATTGATCAAAACAGTAAATAATTACACCATTGTAACAATCTTGGATAAATTTTTCATCCATTGAAAAGTTATAATATTTGCTTCATCTTCAATATTTGTAGTCAGATCATAATACAATTTACAAGACAGCAACCCGTGCGTCATAACTATATTTAATTGATTCGATGGTATTGTTTTCAATAATAAAATTGATGAAACATCTAAGAATACTACAGACTTTTTGAGATGGGCATGATTCGGCAAAGTGAGGCGTTAAAATCAAATACATGAAAATAGATATGATATATTTGGGAATACTCACTCGGCTTAGCCCGAATTTTGCTGAACCGACTTGAACATGATTTAGCGAGAATGGAAGTCTGAACTAAGTTTGCCAATCGGCACGAGTTGAATGAAAGCCGAGTATATGTAATGCTTGGTTCGGGCCGGCGCGCGGCGAAACAAAGTGCCGACCCGATAGCTCATAGTATCACCCTCTATTTTGTTATACACTTAGGCGAAGAGGAATGTAGAAACTAAAACATTACATGTTATGATTACAAACAAAAAAGGTCAGACTTGCTCCTTTTGCTTTAAAAACAGCCATCCTTCTTTCCAAGCAATTCAAAGAAAAGTTTAATAAACAGTACCCTTAATTGGAAAACATCTAATATAACATATACTATCTTTAAAGAACGGTAATGGGAAGTCAATTCAAAATACGTGTTTTTATTACTAAAAGATCTCTAACAATACTGTAATATGTTAATCATTATTTAATCTAATTTGAAAATCTAATGTTACAATGAATTTTGGAAATAAAAAGAAACTCATTACTCTCTTGCAAATTTATTTGGGGTTGGCACAACATCCAATTTTATGCCATATCTACTTTTCTATTAGTCGTCCTCTCGGAAGCGCCCTTCCTAGCCATCATCATCATCTCTCACACAGTCCATCCATTGTTTATTTGGTCTTAACCTACTCTTATAGCCACCCTCATTCAATTTCAAAACAAAACATTTATATCTAAAATTTTCCATATTTTTCACTAGGTATATCGTCAAAAAGAACCTCCGAAATTTTCCTCCTACTAATATTATAAATGTTTAAGTTTGTATGTCTGGATATTTGCTACTCTATCACGCAAAAACGGGTGAACGTATTTGGATACAATTTGGCACACAGATAGTTGATAACCTCTATTAATATATAGGATATTTTAATCTCCATATTCTCACGAGAACGAACACTAAGTATATGGATGAAACCGTGGGGCGCTACTAGTTTATAAAAAACTTTTTTGTATTAAAAAGATTTCGGTAGTTCTATAAATATATTGGAACAATAGAACAATAGCCCCAAATTACGTTAAGAAAGATCAACCGAATTCAATAGATTTTTAAAGAGACGAAATTGTGCAGGTAATGTACTTACCTGCACAATGTTGAAGGTACGTGCGATCAGCTATTGTGTTGCATGTTACTTAATGAATGAAGCAGCTGGAAGGCCAGTGCATTGACAATGGTTCTATTGGTGACAATGCCACTTGATTCTTGTTCTACCTTGGTCCATTCCACTTTTGATAATGTTCGCGGGATGAAAATTAATTTTCATGTTTTACAACGAGCGTTATTTTGTTTTAAACAACGTAGGAAATGGATTGTTATTCTATTATGCGTAAAACAGTGATGTCCATTGAGAAATTTACCCATAAGCGTGGCACATGGTTGTTAGTTTGTAGTAGGTTTTTTATGATTATAAATCGCAAAACAAGCAGCGTATCTACTAATTGAACTATAAAATAAATTCAGGAGCAACAACATATTCTTTTTTAATGCTAATAAATGTATCATTAAATAAAATTGGCTAAGAATCTATAGTCACCGTGAAGCAAAAAAATTCTACCCATTATTACGAAAATTACGTTGACGGATGAGTATTAAATTTGGCTCGGTTAAAGTTTTGGAATTTCGACCTCTGGGCATCCACTAGTATTAATAAACATACCATTACGCCTTTTTCCCCGAACAGTTAGACAGAGCTCACCTATAGCCGCCACCTTATCGTGAGTGCCCATGTAAGTTTATGTGAAATAAAAATATTTTGATTGATTGATTGTACTTTTTGCCGGCTCTTCTCCATAGGAATCATCCAATTGAAACCTAGGTTCGGACATTTTATAAGTGCCCATGTAGATTATGTGAAATAAAACAATTTGGTTTGGTAGTAGCTAGGTAGGTGCAGTTACGTTTCGACAGTAAGTCCTATGTAATAGGGGGCGAGTCTATTGCCATCAATTACCATCAATTTATTCGTGGCCACAAATCCAGACTCCGGCAAGCTACTGAGAAATGCCTGTTAGAAAAAACCGGCCAAGTGCGAGTCGGACTCGCGCACCGAGGGTTCCGCACAAACCTGTAGGTATCCTCATAAGGTTTATGTTTATGAAATTAAATGGTTTTTTATTTTATTTTTATATTTAAGTTGATTGAATGAAAGGTAAATTGCGGCTTATGATTTATGACGTATTAAAGTAAACTACTTACTGGATCTCGTTCAAACCAATTTTCGGTGGAAGTTTACATAGTTATGTACATCATATATTTTTTTTAGTTTTATCATTCTCTTATTTTAGAAGTTACGGGGAGGGGGGGGGGACACATTTTACCACTTTGGAAGTGTCTCTCGCGCAAACTGTTCAGTTTAGAGAAAAATGATACTAGAAACCTCAATACCATTTTTGAAGACCTATTCATAGCTACCCCACACGTGTGGGTTTGATGAAAAAATTGATTTTTGAATTTCAGTTCTAAGTATGGGGAACCCCAAATTTTTTGTTTTTTTTTTTTTCATTTATGTGTGAAAATCTTAATGCGGTTCACACAATACATCTACTTACCAAGTTTCAACAACATAGCTCTTATAGTATCGGAGAAAAGTGGCTGTGACATACGGACGGACAGACAGACAGACAGACAGACAGACGGACAGACAGACAGACATGACGAATCTATAAGGGTTCCGTTTTTTGCCATTTGGCAACGGAACCCTAAAACTTAATAACCCTTGGATCGATCCGCGAATCGAACCCAAGACTTCATGCTCAACAGTGGCACTTGCGACCACTAGGCCGACAAAGCAGTCAAAGTACATTATTGAGTAAAATGACCTAAAAATATTAATAAAGTAATATAGTTAAAATAAACTTACCAGCCTCAGCACGCGATTCAATCGGTTTGGTGTTTAAGTATAGGTTATTTGATATTGTAGGTACCTACTATTTCTAAATATATATGAAACCATAATCGTTTACAACTTTTTCAACACAAATGAAATATTATTATTTTCACAACACTGTTTTAGAAATCCGTAGGTTTAATCCATAAGCATTATGCTCGAAGATTTCCACACGGTCAAAGAGTTATCAAAACATGACATAGAAGTGAATGATTTAACTTTCTATGTTTTAAAAAACAATGGCTCACTGGTACACGGAAATATCGTGAGAAAATCTAGACAGTAAAAATAATAAAATTCTCATTCAAAATGTGTAAGAATAGAAGAAAAATTAATATCAGAGAATTTCCTACATAACGCGTGTAGTTATAAACTGATTTTATTATAAGAATGAATATAATAGGAGCACATTTATAAAACACACAACCTCTCACGTTTAATGCATAACACTGTAACAATTCTTATCACATTCCGATATGGAAACAGACAAGATCATAATTTATTTTCTATGTTCACGCCGTACATGAGATAACACATTCTACTGAATGTGTAATCTACCATCTTACTTGTTAAAACTTTCTATGTCTACCTGCTATATTACTTAAGAAAATTTGGACTTTTCAGACGTATTTTGCCACGTAGGTTTATAACAATTTACCTCGTCCAAATTTACGTGTGAAAAAACATTCAGAAATTGTTTATTCACTGGCTGAGAATCAACACCATTCGAACGTTTAAATTACATAAGATAGTCTCCCAAAAATGCCCGCCCTTCTCCACTTCCTAGTACTTTAGCTAAGAAAAAGTGGAGCAACAAATAGCAGCACTGAATTAGTATCACTTAACAATAAAAATAAAATACATATATTGTCAGACCGGAGAGAGAATTTATCAGCTGGTAAATAAAAATCATAAAATATTCATCAATACTCATGACTTATCAAATCAAATAAATTTATTTCGAACTAGCTTTTGCTAGCGGCTTCGCCCGCGTGGAGGTCGGAAAATATCCCGCGGGGACATACTACCGGGATAAAAAGTAACCTATTTGTTAATCCAGGTTATAACTGTGTTACGAATTTAGTAGGATAGATATATACTATTGAGGACTTTTTTTTAGATCTTTTGAAGATCATCATCTTTGTTAAACATACTTTCGGTGTATGCTCAACGTATGTAGGTAGGTCGTAGGATAAGAGCTCGAAAGCGCATTTTCATCCGACTTGCTTCAAATTTATCGTGACTGCTCAGCTCCTATATGTTTTAGCGTTATGTTATATAACCTATAACCTGCCCAGGAGTATGGACTACAATCGTACCAAGTTTGGTTAAAATCCCTTCAGTAGTTTTTGACCCATGCGTGCATATACAGACAGACAGACAAAAAAACTACTGATTGCATTTTTGGCATCAGTATCGATCACCATTCATCCTCCAATATTAATTTTGAATGTATCGTCAATGTACAGAGTTGACCTCTCTATAGTTTTATTATAAGTATAAATATAGATTAAAAGATCCATAGGTGTTAGTAACAATAAACTTAGCCTAATATTAGTAATTAAAATTTATCGCATGGTTTTTTTTTTTTTTTTCGCATGGACACTCATCCACTGTTTCAACAGTGGAGAATTCCACCTGTTCGCCAACGTGTCCAGGATGCCGTTTGCGGTGCCCCGCACGCGTCTCAGCAGCGAAGCGCTTCGTTTTCGCTTATACTTTACTAATATCTTTATGACCACAACACATGTCAATAAATAAATAAATAAATAATCATAACCAGTTAATAATGCTCTCACTGCTAGGACACAGGCTCCTCTCTCTTTGAGAGGGAATGGACCGTTATTCACCACGCGGTTCAATTTGGTTTGGTGAATGTCGCATGCATGTTTTCCATCACCGTTTTGAGAGCAATGGTTGTAATATTAGTTCGAATGGCCTGTTAATCTAGTGGTTAGTGACCCTGACTTCTAAGACTGAGGTCGTGGGTTCGATTCCCACCCAGGACAAATCTTTGTGTGATGAGCACAATGATTTGTTCTGCGTCTATAATATGTATGTGTATTTAGAAATATATACGTATGTTTATCAGTTGTCTGGTTGCCATATTACAGGTTCGGCCTAGTTTGGGATCAGATAACGTTGTGTTGGCTGTCCTAAGATATTTAATAATTAAATTCAATTAATTTAATATTGGTTCTACAGTCTAAATCAATTTGTGAGAAACCAGCTAGACCTACTGACAAAGTTTAACAGTTCTAACAAGACGTCTACGTTAGTCTGTGGTTGAGGAAGAAGCAGACGAGGTTAAATTACTCTGTCATACTAACACACTTCTAAAATTATCAACGAGCAGGTAGGTAAAGGCGCGTTTCCACTAATGTGCGTTACTGTGCGACATCATATCTGTCGACTGGCTTGTTAGTCTAGTGGTTAGTGATCCTGACTGCTAAGACTGAGGTCGTGGGCTCGATTTCCACCCAGGACAAATCTTTGTGTGATGAGCACAATCATTTGTTCTGTGTCTGGGTGTAATTTATCTATAATATGTATGTATTTAGAAATATATAAGTATGTTTATCGGTTGTCTGGTTACCATAGTACAGGCTCTGCCTAGTTTGGGATCAGATAACGTTGTGTTGGTTGTCCTAAGTAAGATATTTATTTATTTACTAGCTTTTGCCAGCGGCTTCGCCCGCGTGGAGGTCGGAAAATATCCCGCGGGTATCGTCACTGCTCAGCTCCTATGTATCTAAGCGTTATGTTATATAGCCTATAACCTGCCCAGGAGTATGGACTACAATCGTACCAAGTTTGGTTAAAATCCCTTCAGTAGTTTTTGACCCATGCGTGCACATACAGACAGACAGACAGACAGACAGACAAAAAATTTACTGATTGCATTTTTGGCATCAGTATCGATCACCAATCATCCTCCAATATTAATTTTGAATGTATATTCAATGTACAGAATTGACCTCTCTACAGTTTTATTATAAGTACCTATAGATATAGATATAGATAGATTTATTCATATGTCTAGCCCTTTTCCAGTTATTTTGAGGTCAGCTTCCAGTCTAACCGAATGCAGCTGAATGCTAGTATTTTAAAAAGAGCGACTGCCATCGAACCCCCACAACTCAGTTGCAGTTCAATAACACAATTATACATAACTAGCTTTTTTGTACCGTGTGGTGCCGGACGTAAAGAATAACACCACCCCATTTCTTTCCGTGGGTGTCGTAAAAGGCGACTAAGGGACTTACTAGAGAATGGGCAGCAGCTTCCTCTATGCATTTTACCACCTTACTGCGATCGCCAACCCGCCTGCCAAGCGTGGCGATTATGGCAAAGCCCCCCAATTTAGGAAAGGCCTAAGTCCAGCATTGGACGTCTTACGGCTGAAATGATGAATGATGATGAGCTTTTTCCCGCGACTTAGTCCGCGTGGACTTCGGTATTATTTTTTTGTTCAGGTGTAATTTTGTGCAATTTTTGTGAAATAGTTGTTGTTTTCGTAATCAGCGACCCGATAAACCATAAAAACGATACCCATGTTGATTTTCAGAATTTGTCACCCCTTTTCCACCTTTTAGGGGTTGAATTCTGAAAGAGCCTGAAAAACTTGTTTACTCATTTATTAATAGGAGTACTCCTGTGAAGTTTCGAATAAAATAGTTTAACTAATCTTGTTTCCCCATACAAACATTTCAAGCCCTTTTTATCCTCCTTAGGGGTTGAATTTTCAAAAACCCTGGGACACGTAATTATTTATTTCTAATCTTCTAACCCAAAAATAAAGTTTCAGGCTTCTAGCTCAAAAAAATGACGGACTGCCATACAAAATGTTAACCCCTTTTTCACCCCCTTAGGGGGCGAATTTTCAAAAATCTTTTCTTAGCGGATGTCATTACAACTATCTGTATGCCAAATTTCATCGAAATCCGTTCAGTAGTATCGGCTGTGTTTTGATAGATGAGTCAGTCAGGTTTGCCTTTTATATATTTAGATTTCGAGTAGAAATTCATCCTTTCGACCAAAGTTACGGTCTGTTTCTACCCGTATAATTAATATATTATTTTATTATTTTTGTTGTAATTTTTATTTTGATTTGCTACTAAGCCCCTGTGTAATCAAATCAAATCAATTAATTTCGGGCTACAAAGACCCATATCATAAATACCTTAACCACCTAACCACCACCTTACCTTAACCTTACCTAATGCACTGCTTTATTTTACAGAGAGGCTATGGCTACTTACGAATATAAGATTAGTTCGGGGCTCGAACTATTACTGAATGACAACCCAATTAGACAGCTGTGCTTATTCTCGATTAATTAAAAAAAAAAGAATTTCACACTTGTTTCGACGGATCAACTATGTACATTCGAACGGGCCCGAATCTTTGTACGTACTGATAGAAAGAGCACGTTACTTCGGCTGAAATTTCGGATTTCGCGCTTAGGGACTAAACTCCTAGAGAGTAATGTATCCGCAGCTCATGCAGAACATAACGTTGGCGTTCTACATACAATTTTGGTGAACAATTTCAGTAGAATCGCGCCTTAACATTTACTTAAGATAAGCCGTTTTATCTTCAGAGCACTAGACTCCGCCGTTATCTTTTACCAGATTTCGTACTGTAAATATAACAGTTGAAGCATTTTATATCTTTTCTTGAAATTTGTACAGTGTTGTTGAATTACTTAACCAAGCCTTTTTTAATAATTATTATGTAAACAATTCATTATTCCTAATATTTTAAATGCGTAAATTTTTCTGTCTGTCCGTCCGTTATTTTTTAACACCGCTGAGGAGATTATTTGAGAAGACAATTAGTAAGCCTAGGTTTGCAGATAGACACAAGCTACTTTCCATTCTGAACCGTAGAGCCGAAAATTCGTAATAATAAACTATTATTGTAAAAAGTAATAATTGTAAGCTATCTCACAATCGGGAAATTACTTTTCCTCAAATATAGATGGACCTCTCCATTACATAATTGTAAGCATAAAAGCATATTGTGTCTATAAATACCTATATGGTCTTTCTTCCAAATATCTCTTTGCAGCTCAGGTCCAACAGTTTAATCAACAATCCAGCTATAAAATCAAAAGCTGAACATTACACTCTTAAATACTTTTAATCAGTCACTGAATAATTTCTTTAGGAAAAGATTTGGGACACAGAGCTTATGGGTACTTTGCCCAAAGTAGATGATATGGGATTAATATGGTTTAGAAATGTTTGACAAAATCTTGTATTAGTAAGTTCTTTTTACACTATAAGGGTCTAGATCCTAAAGGCACCTCCACCTACCTGCTATATCCGGCAGAAGATCAGAATCCACTTCGAGGAGATGAAAAACTAAAAATTTCACAAAAATATATACTAAAAAAAGTCTTGCAATAACGGTAAATTAATACACAAAGAGATTAATAATTCACTTGATTAAAACACACTGTCTTATTGAGCACTGACAGAGTTTTTTGACAAGTACGGTTTGTTTCATTATTGTTGATGGACGCTCCTATGCCGCCGTACTAAAGAGTTTAACGTTGGGATCGGCACGATGTTGTGGTGACGAAATGTGGGTCAATGTGGACAATAAGGGCGCGGCCCCACTGCGCAGAGCGTTTGAGGTGAACTCTGTGGGTGACTGATATTTTAAATGGAGCAGTTACACTGTACGCACCTTATGTTCACACCCTGAATTATTTAACTGCCACACTGTGAACTGGGGCTTTTCGATTAGGTTCTGTATCGGACGGCCAGCGAAGTAAGTACTTTATACACTAGCAATAAGAATGGTATTCATTTTGACAACTTCGTGTTAGTTACGATGTTTAACAAACTTACCGGAAATATGTGACTATGGAGTAGACAATATAGCAAGGCGCTGATGACTTAACCATTTATTTGCAAAGTATGTATAGCATATTTATATGGGTGATACTTTAATGTTATATAACATTCATAGAATCCTAATATTTACCATTCTTGGTATGAGACAGTTATTATATTAAGTAAAATTAAAAAGGTATTGAATTGTACAGAAAATATTATGGTAAGTTTTTCAAAATATGAATTGTACGGAGGTAGTTATATTCGAATAATATAACTTCACGCGTTGTTTCTGATAGCGGTTGGGCAGAGGTATACCTATAGTACACTCACATTTCGCCGTTATGTTTAAGTCCCATATTATAGGGGGCAAGTTTATTATATTACTAGCTTATGCCCGCGACTTCGTCCGCGTCAAGTTTTTGCTCCCCTGACCCTTCCCATCGCATCAAATCGCTTGCCAGTTTTCAAACATTTTTCGTTGCTGCTCCGCTCCTTTTGATAGTAGCGTGACGTTATATTACCTATAGCTTTTCTCAATAAATAGGCTACCCAACACAAAAATATTTTTTCAATTCGGACCAGTAGTTCCTGAGAGTAGCGCATTCAACCAAACAAACAAACAAACAAACTCTTCAGCTTTTATAATATTATATAGTATAGATTATTGCTTATTTACATTCTAATCTGATTCATAAATTATAATCATCTGACTGACTCCGTTTTAACATTTATGCAACCAACAAGCCGTACCTAACAACCCGAAACTGCTTTATCAGTTACTTTTGACGTAAGTTCTCTCAAGCAAGGCGATTTTACAACGTAGCTTTCAAAATAAAACCATTTTTGTATTTACTCAAATAAATTAGACAAATAACTGCGCATGAAAATTACTTTTAGTCATAAGTTTTTTGGCGTTACCGGGAATCATGTTAAATTTGGTTCCACAAGGCTACACGGCTTGTCATGAGTCAGTTGTGCCTTTTTAGGGTTCCGTTGCCAAATGGCAAAAAACGGAACCCTTATAGATTCGTCATGTCTGTCTGTCCGTCTGTCTGTCTGTCTGTCTGTCCGTCCGTATGTCACAGCCACTTTTTTCCACAACTATAAGAGCTATGCTGTTGAAACTTGGTAAGTAGATGTATTCTATGAACCGCATTAAGATTTTTACACTAAAATAGAAAAAAAACAATAAATTTTGGGGTTCCCCATACATAGAACTGAAACTCAAAATTTTTTTTTTCATCAAACCCATACGTGTGGGGTATCTATGAATAGGTCTTTAAAAATGGCAATGAGGTTTCTATTATCATTTTTTTCTAAACTGAATAGTTTGCGCGAGAGACACTTCCAAAGTGGTAAAATGTGTGTCCTCCCCCCCGTAACTTCTAAAATAAGAGAATGATAAAACTAAAAAAAATATATGGTGTACATTACCATGTAAACTACCACTGAAAATTGGTTTGAACGAGATCGAGTGAGTAGTTTTTTTTTAAACGTCATAAATCGTAAACCGCAATTTACCTTACATTCAATCAACTGAAATATAAAATAAAAAAAAAAACATTTATTTTTAAACCGAGAATACCTACAGGTTTGTACGGAACCCTCGGTGCGCGAGTCCGACTCGCACTTGGCCGGTTTTTTTTTTAATCAAAGCAAATCTGATAAGTATATTTGTAGTGATGGGCTGGATACAGGTTTTACCGAATACGAATAATCGACCAAATATTCCATTAAAAGTTTACCGAACCGGAGCGTAGTGGTAGCCCAGTGGTATCGGCTTCAACTTACGAGTTGTAGGTCGTGGGTTTGAACCCAGCCAGGCGCTTTATTTTGTATACATAATTCCATCACCACTGCTCTCAAAACGGTGAAGGAAAATATCGTGAGAAAACCGGCATGTCCTAGAACCAAAAAATCGAAGACATGCGACATCTACCAACCAGCACTGCGTCCGCGAGGTAGATTACGGCCCACTTCCTCTCACATATTGTTCTCACTGCTGGTACACAAGCGTCCTACTTGTGTACCAGCAGTGAGAACAATATGGGTTGATGGTGTAAAAAAAATAACGATGAACCATATAATTGACAGCATTTGGCGTGCTATATTGTGCGTCACAAAAATTCAATTATAGTTTTTTTGAGTGCGTTGAAGCTAAATTCCCTTCTTAGCGGGTGGTAGTCCGGGCCATCTGGAGGACTACCGGCAAGTGGCCAGGACTGTTATTGCATCATCTAGTCTAGTAAGTTTTGCATCTTACCCTTGTGTTAGCAATAATTAATTTTTGGGTACGACACTTGTAATTATGCATCTTCATATATGCTTATAGAGTTTTTAAATAAAATATTATTCGATAGAATATTTGACATATTTGCCGAATAATCGAACAAAAAACGAAAGTTTGGTAAATCTGCCGAATACGCCGAAAACCGAAAATGAAATGAATATTCAGTCCATCCCTAATAATTTCCTAGAAATCATATGCATGCTTACTTTTAAAACCGTTGGGCGGTAAGCCATTAAGTGACGGTAATAATAATGGTAGTAATAACTAAAATATTTTCTGAACAACACTTTTTCAGTGTGACGCAGTATAATGCTAAAATGGGGGTATGTCGAAACTTTTTGCCCACATTTTAGCGATTTCATCGCTGCTTTCCACTAAAGGAAGCTAAGCGGTGAAGCGAGACTATGAGACTAATTTCACCAGAGATAAGTGGTGTATTGCTTTATTCTATTCTATTGGCAAAGCCCCCAAATTGGGGGAGGCCTAAGTCCAGCAGTGGACGTCTTACGGCTGAAATGATGATAATGAATGATGATTCTATTCTATTGCAGTGGGTAAGACGTGTTGTAAAAGAGTGGTAGAACCGGGGAACGGGCGAATAGTTACCATGTATTCAAAGGAAAAATTTCAGAATGAGGGTTCAGAATCATGTCTTGATTCTTAAATGTTCGTCGTAGTCATTGGTCGTTTCAGCCGAAAGATGTTCATTGCTTGACATAAGCCGGGGGAGGCTTTTGGAGGGTTCTGCCATAATGGTCACGCTTGGCAGGTGGTTTTGGCGATCGCAGTGTGGTGGTAAAATGCATAGAAAACGCTGCTGCCCATTCCCTAGTAAGTTCCTTAGTCGCCTCTTACGGGAAGAAATGGAATTCTTTGACCGACACCATACGGCTTTGGTCGGTTTTTAAAAGAAAATACGCTATTCCATTTTGACCGCGTAGATATTGCACCTTTTTTTGTTTTTGATAATCGATTAGTACTTTCAACGCTAAGGTCTAGAAGCATTGCCTGAGTTCTTGGTTTCAGTTTACGCGTCATTGTAGTGCCACCCTGTTTGAACATGAATTTTGCGAAAAAAACTAAGTTTCGAAAGGGTTCCACCATTTTCCAACAGTGCAAAGCAAGGCCACGCCAGAAATAAGTTGTGAAAATTATTTCTCGTGTGCAGTCCTCATTTATGTCCCGTTGACAGTGGTGGTGGATAAACCCTGTGGGCGAAATTTAACAGTGAATGTAAACAAAACCAGCAACTCTAGTTTGCATTCAAGATCTCCCAGTGTCAATATTCCACCATAATAGTGACACTGACAGTTCATGAACGATGGTTTTGACGTGGTAAGGTGGCAGAATTTCTGTATCAGAACTTCTCACCGAATCCCAGAAGAAAAGATCTTTAACCAAACAAACTCGTGAGCACTACCATTTCTGAAGGGGTCTGCTAGGACCGATGCCTGCCGGGGTCGCGTGATTGTTCGAAAGAGATACCGTGACCCTGGCACATGGGCAACTGAAGGAACACGGGTGGGTTTTAGTCAGTAAAAGTCTGACACGCCCTCCCGCTCCGCCCAGAGCGGGAGAAGTCATTTGATGATTTCCCATCCAAGAAAAAAATAAAATAAAAAGCACTACCATATGACAAATACGTGTTAGTTTCAAAGGAAATAACTAATATTTTGTTTCATTAAGTTTTCTGCTAAATTATTATTCATAATCGTTTTAGTACTTCATAAGTCTTTGTCGGTGGATATATTACTTACCTACAACCAGCTAATACGACTCAGACGTGTAAAAATTATTCATGCCATAATGTTTCTGTATGGCTTGCATAGCTAATATTGTTATTACTTGCACAAATAATATAATAGGCCACCAAATG
This sequence comes from Aporophyla lueneburgensis, assembly GCA_932294355.1. Lineage (NCBI taxonomy): Eukaryota > Metazoa > Arthropoda > Insecta > Lepidoptera > Noctuidae > Aporophyla > Aporophyla lueneburgensis. Next base: position 30,764,520 of record OW028740.1, read on the forward strand.
ACTGGTGTTTAGAAAATAGCACCTTCTGGTAATATACTAATAATTATGTTTATTTTCTTGACCACATAATGAAAAAATTGTTTGTAGGTACAATACATTGATGTTGTGGAGTCTGTATTAGGAATATAGGTTTTTTTAAGCTTCCAGAAAAGCTGGATGAGTCACAGTTATACGTGTCATTACAATGAAGTAGGTACCTACTTAGGTGACATTGTATTGGGATGAAAGATAAAAAACAATTAAAGACATTAAAATAATAATTTATTCATATTCCTCCGGACTGAATTTCGGCCTTTATTTATTAATAGCCAATGGCTTAAAGTTTTTTCAAGGTGTGGGATGACACCACCCAAATACCGGGCTGTTACTAAGAACTGTCTAATAGAAAGACTCAATAACACGTTACCCGCCCGGGAATCAAACTTCACGATCAGCAGTCGCTTTTGCAGCCAGAAGACCAATGGGGCAGTTTATAATTTATTAATTAGACAACATAACAAGGTGTGTGTGGGTGCGGGTATGTAGTGAACGTGTGATAATCTATACTAATATTATAAAGCTGAAGAGTTTGTTTGTTTGTTTATATGTTTGTTTGTTTGGTTGAACGCGCTAATATCAGGAACCACTGGTCCGAATTGAAAAATTCTTTTTGTGCTGAGTAGCTCATTTATTGAGAAAGGCTATAGGCTATATAACATCACGCTATCATCAAAAGGAGCGGAGCAGCGACGATAAATGGGCGAAAACTGGCAGGCAATTCGATACGACGGGAAGGGTCACGGGAGTAAAAGTTTGACGCGGACGAAGTCGCGGGCAGAAGCTAGTCTGATAATAAAAACTAGAGTTTTATTATGTAACCTACAAAAGATGATGGATGGATCCCTCTTCATACAAAGACCAAGTTTTGACGTCTATCGATACGAGTCGTCAGAACTCCGTAAGACTTATCAGTCTTGGTATGACTGTCGTCTTATCAAGGGTTTATACCCAGTAAATGGGTTGTGAAGATCTGATAGGAAGTAGCTCCAGCTAAAGACGACCCCATTATAGTTGGTAAACGGCTAGGTACTAACTTACTGAAGAAGAGTATAATAAAAGTTACTTTTAATTGTTTGTTCTGAGAAGTAATCATCATCAGCAGCAGCCTATAATCTTCCCACTGCTGGGACACAGGCTTCCTCTCTGTGAGAGGGAGTGGGACATAATCCACCACGCGGTCCCAGTGCGGGTTTGTAGATGTCACGTGTCTTCGAATTTTTGGTTTTAAGACTTGACGAAAATGAGATATTTTCCTTCACCGTCTTAAGAGCAGTGGTGATGAAATAATTTGCATAAAGTAAAGTGCTTGGGTTCGAACTTACGACCTACTACTCGTAAGTCACGGCCGCTACAATTGGGCCACCACTGCTCTCGCTGGAGAAGTAATAGGTAGTAACTATAGCTTCTTTTACTAAACAAGGTTCCGCTTAAACGGACATAGGTGCCAATGATATTGCAAACTCGTCACTAACACATTATTATCCTAAAGATAGCTAATAATTATGATTTATGAATAAAAACTGTGATTTATAATTCCCGAGCTATTAATTGGACCAAGGACCAAACCGGCATGTCTTAGAACCAAAAATTTGAAGACATGTGACATCTGCGGTTAGGTACCCGCATTGGGCCCGCGTGTTGGATTATGGCCCACTCCTTCTCACCGAGAGGGGCCTGTGTCCCAGCAGTGGGAACATTATAGGCTGGTTATGCTACTTAAACATAATGCTTCACGTATTTTACGCACATACATACATAATACTCGCGCCTTCTTCGTATGGGGTAAGGCAGAAACTACAGAACGCGACCTATATATACACTTTTGGCCTCGTTTAGGTATTTTAATTATTATTGGATTAAATAATGTCAACAATGTTTAATAAATTAATATTGACTTTAAAAAAATAAACAGATCGGTTGGTCCCAGCATAATGTATGTTAATGATAATCGATTGATTAATTACTCAGAATAATTAATTTGTTTTGCAAATTACTTTCGTAAATTAAAATTGCAAATTGTAGTAAGTACTTCTTGACGTCTCCCGCTCTGGGTGTAGCGGAAGGTCGTGTAAGATTTTGAGTCATCAGAAACCCACTCGTGTTCCTTCAGTTGCCTGTGCCGGGGCCACGGTAACTTTTTCAAACAAGTCCGCCACCAGGCAGGCGAAATAAGTACCTAACTTAATAAAATAAAGAAATGGTAACGTAGATACTCGTATGCAAACGCACCGATTTACAACCATACCTAGCTCCACCCGCAGTTTCACCCGCATGAGTCCGATGCGAATATTAGGATAAAGGTAAGCTATATCCTAATCTAGGTCTCGGTCTACCCTTATGCCACATTTGATCCAAATTAATTCAGCCGTTTTAACTTTTGCCAGCGATTTTGCCCGCGTGGAGATAAGTAATCCCACGGGAGCGTACTAAAGGGGTAAATATAAATTAATTTTTAATCCAAGTTATAAACTATCTCTGAGCCAAATTTCATCCATTTCATCAAAAATCTATAAAATTCTAATCTAGTCTTGTAAAACATCTACTGAATTACGAAATACCGAATTAATTTGGCGTTTTTGGCCGTCCAAAAGCGCATTGGGTTGACGATGTCGTCAAAGTCGCAGAGACACCTGGATGAGAGACACACGGACCTCAGAAGTATGACGGAAAAAGGGGGAGGCCTATGACCAGTGGGCGATTCCGTGCTTATATGGTGATGACGATTTTGTCGATTTGAAATGCTAAAACCCATCACTTGCATTGTGATTTAAGCAAAAACATACTATGTTACCTACCATAGATACATGTAATGTATGGCGCAGATATACCCGTATTTTTGACACAAAATGTGAGTCACACATCGAAATGTCACATTGTTTTTGGAACTGTAATGGTTTCACTAATTGTTTTTTATTCGCAGCAAATGTGTATGAAGGAGAAACAATTAAAGGGAAGAACGTAATTACTACAGGTATCCAATACCCTTTATAAATTCAATAATGTTTTATGAAAGTGTTTTATAATACATCAAGAGCTATTAGACTATTATGTGGCGAAATGACAGTCATGACTAGCGTTTGTGGGGAATTCTTAGAATAAATAAATAATAATTAAAATTGTACACTTACTTAAATTGTATTATTTCAAATCTAGGTTCTAACAGCGGCTTTGACCGCGTATATGTCAAATTATCCTACGGGGACGTACTACCGGGATAAAAAGTACCATCTATGTGCCAAATTTAATCTTAATCTGTTTGGCCGTTTTTGCGTCATTAAGTAACTTTAAAACATCCAAACTGTGATATTTTAAATAGTATTAGGATAGTAATATGTGAAAACAATCACTTAAAATGAAACTTTATTGGTTGGTGAAAAACTATAGTGCTTTTTTCAGTGGTATTGTTGTGTGAACGCAAAGCCATATTGAAATTTTAACAAGACAACGTCTGTCAGCAACGTCAGCTAGTCATTTTATACAATTAAATAAGTAATTTACCATGCTCTTCCCGTATCATATCTCCCTCCACAGTCGGGTTAAAAATACCTTTCGCAGTCAGGTAATAATAAAAGGTAAGTCACATTAATGATTTGTTATCATGTGCCATCTATCTTAAAGCAAATCGTCGTAGTTTTAAAAACGTTCACGTCTCAGTTTACGTCTGTCAAAAATGTGTAGTGACATATTTTGACAAGTTGTCGACTTTTGATTGACCCCGAGATGAGACTGCGACTTCATTTTGAACGATTTTAAGTACGAGATATTGCGTTCTGATTTACTGCGCAGCTGGACAAACCGTTTATCTCGATCTTTGGGTAATCTCATTCAGCTACAACTATCAAGAATTTACGATAAAATTGTCAAACTTATCACGAATAGATCATGACTCACATGGACTTAGAGATTGTAGTAAGTTTAGATCATAAGTTTATTTTTCCTGTTTTCGGTGAAATAAAACGTCTGATTTGAGCAAAACCTATGTATTGCAATAATAAATTATTATGTACCTTAGCCAAGACCTGATACACTTCAATAAAAGTTTTCAGGGAAAAGCATAGGTAATGCAAAGACCTAAAATATTTTATTTAAACCTACCTCTTATTAAGAAAATCGTGTTGACCCTAGCATTACTTTGTGCATTTAATATTGAGTTTTATACCCTTGAGATATTTATTGAATTTTTTTGACTCAATCGGCGGTACGTTTGACAAAATATGTAGATAATTTTTGAAGAAAAAAAATCCTATATTAAAATGACCGTAAATCGATTCAGTAATCAAGTATAAACTATGATAACTACTTTATGTCTTGCGTCTATTCTGTTACACCTTGTATAACAAATCGTTACTATCTTATCACAGTTATTCTGCTACAAATTTTCCATCCCAGTCAAAATCACAGTGATCTCTATTCTTATCGAAATAAGGTGGCTTGTGAGTTGCACACGTGTCAGAGGTAAATAAGTTACTATAGAAGGACCAAAAGGGTTATGACTAAGGTACTAAAATAAATTTGGAAGGATATATTATTATCAAGGTCAGAACATATGTATTGTAGAAGGTTCCTAAACTCTGAAATTTTCCGCTCAAGATCAAGTTTGATTCGCAGAACGAGGTCAAAGTTGCATAACTTTCATTTCGAAGGAATCGACCAACTGGGTTTTACTGTGTCAAGCTACTTAGTTTGCTTCATGCCAAAACTAGTAGGTACAAATCCACTGCTTGATGTATGTATAATATAGTCGTCCTTTTTATGACGCTTTAGATGACGATTTCGATTTAGATGACGCTACTCTTTACAGTTATATTTCCTAGCGTGTGTCAGTTCGGTCTGTCGAGTCATCTTCCCTAATATGACGAATTTTGTTTTAAATAACCGATCAATAGTCAATGTTTTTAATGCATTATACATGTAGGTATTATTAGATAGTAAATTTATGATGAGATCATATGGACAATAAGCAACGACGTAGCTCTATGTGTCCCGTCTACACCATGAAGATTGAGGAGATTGTGGAGTATCTTGTAAAGACCAACTGGATCTTGAGGGTCGAGAAGTTGGATTCACGCCACTACACAAACTTCAAGTCATTCGTGGTGCGAGTTCCGACTCATCATATTGAGACCTTCCTCAAGGAGGAGTTTTGGCCGAAGGGTGTCGTGTATCGGCGATTTCGCGGAAGGCTACGCGACACCACGCAGCGCAACACGACACCGTCACTTCGTGTGCAATAGTTTTATGTTTACGTGGTTTTTATTTATATATGTATGATAGTCTATAAAGTATTTATGATATGGGTCTTTGTAGCCCGAAATAAATTGATTTGATTTGATTTGAGCACATGCAACGAATGGTCACAACGAATGCAATAGAGTTGGCCGGCAGAGTTAAAAGAATAGGTATAGGGTCTCTCTTTTTAGGTATTTGTCGTTTTTTGGTAAGTATACCGAGGTGCTCTTTAGACTATATTTTTATAAATAGTAGACCGCCAAGACGACTTATTTGAAACGAGCTACTCCCTACTTGTTGGTTCAAGGGTGCAAGCGCTTAGATGCTTGAACACATCCTTATAGCGGATATGTTGGCCGCTATGCTTCTGTTTACCTTCTACCATTTCAGAGTAGAAAACCACTTTAGGTAAACGATGATCTTCCATGCAAGGGACGTGTCTGCACTACCTAATTTGACGGTCAGTAATATGTACTGCTTCATATAGAAAAACATGTACAGGGATAGATGGCAGTGACTTTGACCTAATGCTGATGGCGATGATCGCTGATTTAATTATACTAGCTGTCCGGTGGGTAATTGCGTAAGACACTGGCAGTAGTAAAGGCTTTAGTTTTGACAATTCATTGCGCTATTTACTTGTAAAGCTGACCAATATTTGGGCACGCCACAATTGCGGCGGTAAGTCCCCTCTTTGAGGAGTGGACAGAGAGGTGCCACGGCGTCCTCACCTTCCGCCTGACGCAGGTTCTCACCGGGCATGGGTGCTTCGGTGGGTTCCTTTTCAGAATAAAGCGGGAGGATACGTCCGGGTGTTTCCATTGCGAGGATCGTCTGGAGGACACGGTGGAACATACGGTGGAGGTGTGCCCTGCCTGGGCGGAGCACCGCCGTGTCCTCGTGGAGGCGATCGGCGGCGGCGACCTCTCGCGTCCGGCCCTGGTGCGAGCCATGGTAAGGAGCGAGAGGGAATGGGAAGCCGTCACCTCCTTCTGCGAAGCAGTAATGCTCGCGAAGGAGGAGGTGGGGCGCGTGAGGGAGTGGCAGTCTCTGCGCCCTCACGTCCCTAGCCGCCGCAGGAGGAGACGCCCCGGGCGTCAGGAGTCCATAGCGGACTCTCGGCCACCGTAGGCGCGAGCTTGCGGGTGGCGAGCAATGGGTAGCTCGCCGCCCGGTAAGGACCAAGCTCGGGTCGACGGCGCGTAGTGTTCCACGCGCGCCTCAAAGAGATGTCAGCAGCAGTGTAGGGGTCTACTAGGACCGATGCCTGCCGGGGTCGCGTGATTGTTCGAAAGAGATACCGTGACCCTGGCACATGGGCAACTGATGGAACACGGGTGCGTTTTAGTCAGTAAAAGTCTGACATGCCCTCCTGCTCCGCCCAGAGCGAGAGAAGTCATTTGATGATTTCCCATCCTGAAAATAAAAAAAAAAAAAGCTGACCAATAGTTTGAACATATGTTACAACGGAATAGCAAAATCTTTCAGGATTGATTCTCTTGTTACTGGATACGGAAGCTATACGGTGTAGAAAGAACTGCATCATATAAATGTCCCTAAAATTTTGACCACCGTACCTCGCATGGGGTACACGCGTGTCGAGCTATTCTCACTTGCGCGAAAATTTTGGATGAAGTGAGTATGAAGTGGGCTGTAAATAGTGATAATGGTAACCTCACGTAAGATAAGATTTTTATAGATTAGACCAGCTGTGGGTCTACTCATAATCAGCCTATACCGTTCCCACGGCTGGGACTCAGTGAGGTAGTGGGCCGTAATCTTCCACGCGGGCTCAGTGCGGATTGGCAGATGTCACAAGTATTCGAATTTCCAGTTCCAGGACAAACGGTGAAGGAAAACATCATGAAGATGTTTTACTTCACCGTTTTGAGAGCAGTGGTGATGAAATTATTTACACAAAGTAGAGGGCGTGCTTGGGTTCGAACCCGCGACCTACAAATCCGTAAGTCGCGGCCGATACCACTGGCCTACTCTTTAAACACGAAGTCCGTATTTCGGCCAAAGTTGCGGGCATTTTCAGCTTTATATCTGTTACAGAGATATTATGATTAGACCGGGGGCCCGAACTAAGATTTAATGATCCCACGATTTGACAGCTATCCCTATTCCTGATAATATTTGCCTGTCTGAAAATTTTAATTTGACACTTGTTTTGATGGATTAACTACTTTCGCTCGGGCCCGTATCTTCTACAATGGACTTCAATATCCAGGGTACGGAGATTCTCGCCCACCATGTTATAGCATAAATCACCATTTAAAGTGAATTCGAAGCACTATTAGGCCTCCCCCACATTAGGCGTGCGCGATCCTCGGGCGTGTGAGTAGCGCGAGCGCCGCGCGCGCGGCGCTCGCCTTGGCGTTTAACCCCCTTCAGTCAAGTCAGTTACAATTTGAACAATTTTTGTTTCAAAATCCACACTATCCACACTAATATTATAAATGCAAAGTAACTCTGTCTGTCTGTCTGCCTGTCTCGCTTTCCTGCTAAAACTACTGAACCGATTTAAATGAAATTTGGTACTCAGATAGTTTAGAGCCTGAGAAAGGACATAGGCTACTTTTTATTCCATGACTTTGTCTGCGTCCGCGATAAACGACATTTACGCAGAAGAAGTCGCGGGCAGAAGCTAGTCTTTTATAAATAAGGTGCTGATTTCTTCCCACACCTTTTTTTTGCAATACGATCACTATACTCCTTTGTAGTCATGTCCCATATCGCAGGACGATTCTGTATTTCTAGGATAAAGCTTTCGATATTAATTTCACTCGTGACTCTATTTTTAACGTGTGTCAACACAACACTGCCCACCATGTGACTGACCGAAACAGTAGCAATATACAACAAGTTACCAGAATCCATAAGGACAGAGAAAAAAAACCATCTATTTACTAATAAATTAAAAAAGCTGCTGTTAAGCAAATGTTATTATAGCGACAACGAAATTTTAAATGATAAATCCCTGAAATTAGTTTAAAAAAGTCCAAAGCATGTATTTCATCTATTTTTAATTACTATTTTAGAATAAGTTACATTATAAGATAATCAATAGGTCCTCCTCTCTACCTACTGTATTTTCCTTTGCTGTGCCCGACAGGATCCACAATTGTTTCTAAATAAAATGTTTTACCACCTAAGCATATACATTGTGAAATGCAATAAAGTATTGAGTATTGAGTATTGTAGCGGACGAAGGGGTAAGAACGTGACTCGAGCGCCGCGTGCGCGCCGCGAGCGCGCCGCGAGCGCGCCGCGAGCGCGCCGCAGGGCAGCTAAACGCGACGCTCACGCGGCGCGCTCGCGACGCGCTCTCGACGCGCGCGCGGCGCTCGCGCTACTCACACGCCCGAGGATCGCGCACGTCTAATGTGGGGTCAGCCTTAGTAGCCGTCATTCGGAAATTGAGAAAAAAACATTGAAAAATAACATCGACTTAAAAAGCACGTGGAGCAAAGTAAGTAAATAACAGTGAAAGGAAATTATTATAATCTCATCAATTTAAACTAAGTGCAAATAAAATACGTATTAGGTATTGAAACTAACTCAAAACCAATAAATAGAACTTGAAAAAAATTATATGGGAACAGTCCATAACCGTCACACTTTCTTTCATTCAAAAGAAAATTATACAAAATTGGTTTATTAATGACGGAACTCTGAGGTCACTTTAAAAAGATCATTGAGACCCACCCTCCTCTTATTCGTGAAGTTGGTTAAAATAAACCTGTAAACCCTCTCAATGTTGCAATGACTTATATGTGGTTAGACATTCCTACGGTATTTTCTTTGTATTGGAAATGTTGCCTCCCGTTCTAGTTTTTTCTTACCTGACTTCATAAACACGAGGCGTTTGTATTTATTTTTATTTTGTATGTTTGTTACCTCAGAACTCCGTTAGGCATAAACCGATTTAAAAATACTTCTTTGTTTTGCAAGGATTTAGGTACTTACCGAATGGTCCATTACAATTTTGATTAAGATCTCATATATGGTTTTTGAGTTCATTTCAATAATACGTATATTTTTCCACATCATAATTAACACGCTGATATTAGTATCACCTGTTATATATGTTTTTATGTAACTATGTTTGTAATCGATTCCTTTGGACTTGATTTTGACCCACTTCAAACGGTAAGATTTCATTTAAACTTTGTAGAATAAGCGAGGACCGATAACCAGGATAGTAAAGAAAAAAAAAATAACTAAAAAACACTCTTTTGTAACTAGCCGAACTAAAACATAGAAAGTAAACAATAGTTTACAAAAACAACGCTTCGTTGGTTGCTTTCTGAGGTATTTTAATTGGCATCAAGAACCCCACGCTTTTTTTCCTATTATTTTGTAGTTTTTAATTTGGTTTTCTATGGAAGCGTGTTTTTTAGTATTTCTTTTTAAAGTTATTCCGATATAAATACAAAATAATCGATTTATTTGTGTTTTTGTAACTATCGGCTAACAGGAAAACAGGAACCAAATAACCAACAAGCTGTGCGTTGTCGTCAGTGACTTAGTCATGAAACAGACATACCTATATATGTATAATTATGTCTGTTTACAAAAGGATTTTACTCTATACATAATATTAAGTAGAACATACATTACGTTTAGAATGTATGTGTGTTATCTATGACAGAACCACTTGAGCTAGAGAACCTATTGTTATTTTATCGCACGTGACTGAGATACAATATATATTAGCATTGAATTCTGAAATATTATTAAACGGAAGGTAATGTACAATTAACATTCATAAATATAAATAAATGAGAAATTTGCTTATCTTAAAAAAAAAGTAGAGCAAATAATATTTGACATCTGTGGATAATATCTCTTTATTGTCTATTTAAATAATATATATCATTTAATGACAATCCTATTGAGTCTATAAAGTCATCAGGAATCATTATTATAAATTGTCATAGATATTTAATAGCAACAAATAATATAACCTCAAAACTGAGATTTTCAACAAACCAGTTCTTTTTTCTTAACTGCCGTTTAAATAGAACTAAAAAAAACTAGGCCCCTACACTTTTTATCCAGCACTGACGTAATTTTTATCCCTAAAGGAAGATACCCTAACTTTTACAAAAAAAAAAAAATCTTTCGAGAAATTATTCGAAAATGTAAATTAACTATTTAGGTAAAAAAAAAAAATAAGTAAGTACTCACAGGCAGATTAAAAAACACAGTCACTTCACTTCAAAACACTACCACAAAAAAATATTGTTCGAATTATTTTCAAAACTGACCACCGCCGGCCGCAACGTCTGTTTGCAATATGATGAATTGTATGGTACCCGGTTATTAATACATTATGTGATTCCGTACACTGTCGTGCAAATGTATTCGGACAATTACTTAATTCTGTGTGGAACCGACGTTACGCATGTTTATATTGTCTGTTGACAAAAGGGGTTCCGGTTATTTTGCTCGCCATATAAACTTCTCGCACAAAAAAAGATGCTAAGGAGGACTTAATGCCTTAGGCATTCTCTGTCAGTCAGCCAAAGGTTGTGAAGAGAGATGGCTGGTACTTTGGTTGAGAGGAACAATGATTGAAATACTGTTAAAAATACAATCTTCATATTGAATTATAAATAAGATGGGAACATTAGGATTTAAATAGATGATAGATGTTCTCGCTGATATTTAGAAATAGCACCTACTGTTCTTATGCAAACAGCATTTTTATTTTGTTATTTTTTTTATTTCCTGGGAGTCCCTTGTATAGCATACCTACCTATGTATTTTTAGGAAGGAGTAGTCTTGGTTTGGTAATACTATGTCGCTGTCTGCCTACAATGTTTTGGGTAAATACCCTAAATTGGATAACGGAAAACGAGTACAGTGGAGAGGTCTATGGTACAGTTAAGACTAAGTGACCTACATAATTACGTTTTATGAATAATTGCCAGAAATGGATAATATTAAAATATAGGTAGTTAATGAGCACGCGTCATCCAGTTAATTGTCCGAGTTATTAATTAATACTTTTAATATCGGTTAGTCTTAAATAATAATTATAATTAGGAAATAATAGGTCTTTACCTATGAAAATGCCGTTTTGTATGAAAAAAATTAAACGAATTTTTTTCTTGTATTTTTTATTTGTATTAATCGAAATAATCACCCATGCAATCAATGCATCTTTGCCAACGCAGTGGCAGTTTATTGCCCTTCTTGAAAAAATCAGCTGGACGGGAGGCAACAAATTCTTCAAAGGCATTTTGTACTGCCTCTCGGGTATTGAATTTTTTTCCCGCCATGAAGTTATCCAAATTCTGGAAAAAGTAGTAGTCTGTAGGCGCAAGGTCTGGTTAGTAGGGCGGATGACGGAGAGCTTCCAACCCCAGTTCTTGCAACTTGGAGACCGTCTGCTGTGCAGTATGAGGTCGCGCGTTGTCGGGCAGGAGCAGCGGAGACGAGCGATTGTTCTTCACAGTACACATCTGCAGTAATGCTCACCCCGTTTGGTAAGAAGCTGTGATGAATCACACCGGTGCTAGACCACCAAACAGTGACCATCACTTTTCTAGGGGTAAATTTTCGTTTAGGGCATTTTTTAGGTGCTGAAGGATTCAACCAACTTGCTGAGCGCTTGCGGTTATCAAACAGAATCCATTTTTCATCGCAGGTAACAATGCGGTTCAAAATTCCTTCATTTGTGTGTCTGTTGAGCAGTGCAAGGGACGTCTCGACGCATACTTCGCGCTGGCGATCATTGAGTTCGTGGGGCACCCATTTGTCAAGCTTTTTTACCTTGCCAATTTGACGCAAATGGACCAATATTGTTTTGACGCTAACGTCGAAAGCTGCTGCTAATTCAGCCGTAGATTGTGTATCATCAGCTTCCACAATCGCCTTTAATTCGTCATTGTCGACCAAAGTCTTCGGACGACCGCGAGGTTAATTTTTCAGGTCGAAATTTCCAGAACGGAAGCGAGCAAACCAATAACAGGTGGTGTGTTGGTTTGTAGTATTAGCTCCGTAAACGTCGTTGATGTTGCATGCCGCTTGTGCCGCGTTGCTGCCACGACGGTACTCATCTACACTTCTACACTATCTACACTATCCACATCCACACTAATATTATAAATGCAAAAGTAACTCTGTCTGTCTGTCTGACTGTCTGTCTGTCTGTCTGTCTCGCTTTCCTGCTAAAACCACTGAACCAATTTAAATGAAATTTGGTACACAGATAGTTTAGAGCCTGAGAAAGGACATAGGCTATTTTTATCCCTGTAGTATGTTCCTGCGGGATAATTTCTGACAACCACGCGGGCGAAGCCGCTGGCAAAAGCTAGTAATATTATAAATGCAAAAGTAACTCTGTCTGTCTGTCTGTCTCGCTTTCCTGCTAAAACCACTGAACCAATTTAAATGAAATTTGGTACACAGATAGTTTAGAGCCTGAGAAAGGACATAGGCTACTTTTTATCCCGGTCGTATGTTCCCGCGGGAAAATTTCCGACCTCTACGCGGGCGAAGCCGCTGGCAAAAGCTAGTATTCCATAATTACTCGAATTTTTAACGTATCCATGATGACGAAAAAGATTGAAATGCGATGAAAATGTAACACTAATCAATAAACAAAAGACCACTTTTGGAAAAAGAATTCCATGTTTTTAAAATAAAATTAATTTGTAATAAGAATTCTTAGACAAACAAAAATTATTTTGATTTGAAATGGCCAGTATTGCAGAACGGCAATTTCATAGGTAAAGACCTAATAGTTTATTTTAAACTCAAATTACGCTTACTCGTATTGATTTGTATATTTAGAAATGAGCAGATACTTACCAGAAATTTTGTTATATCTTTTTAATTTTCTGGTTCTCTCCAATTCATATTTTAAAACATGGCCATGGTTTTTAACCGACTTCAAAAAGGAGGAGGTTATCAATTCGGATGTTTATATATATTTTTTTAAATGTATGTTTGGCCATAACTCCGTCATACATAAACGGATATGCAAAAATCTTTTTTTGTTCGAAAGGGGTTTATTCCGTTATGGTCCCATATAAATTTAATATAGATCTGATGATGAGTTCCGGAGACAGACACCGGAACTGTTTAAAAAATGACGGCAAAGCAACCGCGATTTCTGCTATCGTATAAATATGCATTGTTTGTTTGGAATTAGTGCAGGGTAGATACCAAAACTAAAAATTTAAAAATAAAAACTTTTTTACAGAAAAAACAACCGAAAATTTCCGACCTCCACGCGGGCGAAGCCGCTGGCAAAGCTAGTAATAAATAAATATCTTAGGGCAACTAACACACCGTTATCAGGATCACTAACCACTAGACTAACAGGACAGCCAAACAGCTGATTTGTTTTTTTTTTTTAATGCTGAATTCATGGTTACAGTTTGTGCGTTCCTGATGTTCCTCGTCCGTTGCTCGTTCCGTTTGTTTCCTGATGTTCCTGTTCCATATTGCGTATTCACGCAGATAACTCCATAGGAAAGAACCGAGTAAATTATAAGGTATAACGGTCAAATTAAAACGTTTACGTTAAATGACTTTACGTCAAGGCCGCAGGAATCGGCTGGATGCGTGAAGCACAGAAACGGCCGAAGTAGGCGAGCTTCGGGAAGGCTTATATCGAGCAGTGAATGTTTTTCTGCAGAAATGATTGTTATCATGAACGGAAAATCTATCCAATTACTTGTGCCAAAATTTTAATTCTATTTTAATATACGTCAGTCGGGCGTCGTCATTTGCTCCCGCGCAGAAAGCATAATGAAGCTAATAGCTATTTAAATAAATGAACAATAATTATTTACGGCGTTTCTTCTTCTTCGTGCGTGTAGAGCACCGCTGCGATAATTTTAGGTCCGTGCGAATGGGCACCTTACCCCGTGGGCTCGAGCCGCACGCTCAATCGACACGCGTCCCGTGACAGCGACTGCGGGTGAAACAAAAAAGTTTTGGGTGCATGCCACGAGTCACCGTGACACAACTTACGGAGCGACGTGACGGACGGACATAGGAGACTCGTATCGCTAGACGTAAGTCGCATCGGTCGATGCCGTGAACGGGGTCTTACCAGGGTAAAACAGCTGTCGTCCGTATTGTAGAACATTGACACTGGCAGATCTTGAACGCGGTTACCCATATGTGGTGATCGTTCAGTTTAATTTGTGAAAACGTGCTGTGCACCGCGTCATTCACCCACTTGTAAAAGGAGCGAAGGTAGTCTACACTTAAAATAAAACTTGAGCGGAACCTTTTTATTTATAGCTCTATAATTACTCGTCAGTACCTATACGAAATGAGCTACAGAAGTTGATCAACACATTTTTTTTGAATCATTGTTATTTCAGCTAAGCGGCGTGGCGTCCAATAGATGTCTCCCCCAATTTGGGGGGATGGTTTGCCATAATCGCCACGCTTGTCAAGCGGGTTTGTGATCGCAGTATGGTGGTAAAATGCATAGAGAACGCTGCTGCCCATTCTCTAGTAAGTCCCTCTGTCGCCTTTTACAACACCCACGGGAAGAAATGAAATGGTACTACTTTTAAGTCCAGCACCACACGGAACAAAAGTATCATTAGAAGAATATTTACATAAGACTCTGAACTATTATAAGAAATACTGAAATACAAAGTATCGATAAGATTGTGTTAATTATAATAAATTCTAAAAGTCGCAGTCATAATCGACTTCTGTCGCTGACTATACTTACAATGACGTCACAGCATTATTATTTTTTTGTCAGAGAGTTTGGAACGCCTATGGTTTAAATAAAAAACCGGCCAAGTGCGAGTCGGACTCGCGCACCGAGGGTTCCGTACAAACCTGTAGTTATTCTCGGTTTATGCATAAGGTTTATGTTTATGAAATTAAGTGTTTTTTTTTATTTTTATATTTGAGTTCCTTGAATGAAAGGTAAATTGCTGTTTACGTATTAAAAAAAAACTACTTACTAGATCTCGTTCAAACTAATTTTCGGTGGAAGTTTACATGGTTATGTACATCATATATTTTTTTTAGTTTTATCATTCTCTTATTTTAGAAGTTACGGGGGGGGGGACACTCATTTTACCACTTTGGAAGTGTCTCTCGCGCAAACTATTCAGTTTAGAAAAAATGATATTAGAAACCTCAATCATTTTTAAAGACCTATTCATAGATACCCCACACGTATGGGTATGATGAAAAAAAATAATTGAGTTACAGTTCTAAGTATGGGGAACCCTAAAATGTATTGTTTTTTTTTTTCTATTTTAGTGTAAACATCTTAATGCGGTTCACAGAATACATCTACTTACCAAGTTTCAACAGCATAGCTCTTATAGTTTCGGAGAAAAGTGGCTGTGACATACGGACGGACAGACAGACATGACGAATCTATAAGGGTTCCGTTTTTTGCCATTTGGCAACGGAACCCTAAAAACATAGGTAGTTTGTTTGTTGGCTTTGACGGCCTGAAAGCAAGTATTCACATAACGTCTTACTACTACTAACTACTTTTATAAAATAGTTATACCTACTAATAATAAAGCTATAAAGTTTGTTTTTCTGAACGTGCTAATTCAACTACCAGTCGGCTTTGATAAATTAGTTTTGCATTTGATGGCCCGTTTTTGATAATGGCCAAAATTTTTTTTCTTTTTTTTGTGTGTTGGAAGTCATCCAATGACGTCTCCCGTTCTGGACGGAGCGGGAGGGCGTGTCAGACGTTTATTGACTAAAACCCACCCGTGTTCCTTCAGTTGTCGATATGCCATGGTAACTCTTTCAAACAAATCTCGCGATCCTGGCAGATTTCACATCACGCTAGGACCATTAGGAGTCGAGAAAACAGAAAAAAAGTCAGAAACAAAAGCAAACATACGATGCCTCGGGTTAGGTTGGGGCAGCAAGAGTGCTAGTAATATTACAATATAACATGAATGAACAGAGAAACTCAATGAGTTGGCCGTTGGCCCAGATACAAATTCACCGAACTATGTCTATCACCTACCACTTTTTGCGCCTTCAAACGGATGCAGTGTTGCATCATTATCACATTCTATAAAAGTAACAGAAGTTTTTTTTTTATTCGTTCTATTGTTACGCACATTCACAATGATTAAGGCCTGACCACATTAATCCGGGTCGGGCCGTCCGTGCTCCGGACCGTCTCTGAGTCCGTGTGGTACTGGGTCAGGATGGTCGAATCTGTAACATGATATATGCAGTCTTACAAAATGTATTACGAGCAAGCTAATTCCTGTCCTTTGCGGAATACTAAAAGTTCCCGGAACCTTATCTTATAAACTAATATAGCTGAAGAGTTTGTTTGTTTGGTTGAACATGCTAATTTCAGGAACCATAGGTACAAACGACGCAAATGGTGATGCATGTTTTCCTACACCTTATTTTAGATTTTTGTATAGTCTGGTCTTTTTGTGCGTCTTGTTTGCCGCAAATAAACGTATTTTCTTTCTCTCTTTCAAATTGTTTTTTTTTTTTTTGTGTTGGAAAACGCATTTCTCGAGGAAGGCTATAGGCATATAACATGAATACTAACAACCGAGCACAAATAGTAAAAGACACGAATACGAAGTACTCGCACGAGCAGGTGATTCGATGCAACGGGGTGGATCGGGGTAGTAAGAAATTTGACCCAATAGAAGTCGCGGGCAGAAGCTAGAAAAAGTAATATATATATACCATAATAAATTCAAGACCTCATACATGCCAGTTCGCCTATTGAGATAAGCTTTTAATAAAATGACCAAAATGTAACTTTTTTAAGCTAATTAGGTATAATTATTAAGAAAATCGTGTTGACTAGGAAGCATTACTTTATGCATTTAAAATTGATTATTAGTGCCTTGTTAAAATATCAAATTTCAATTTGGCTCAATCGTCAGTTAGTTTAGCGAAATCTTTTATTTAAAAAAAAATCTATATCACCATCATTTCAGCCAAAAAACGCCCACTGCTGGACATAGACCTCCCTCAATTTGGGGGGTCTTTCATAATCGCCACGCTTGGCAAGCGGGTTGGCGATCGCAGTATGTTGGTAAAATGCATAGAGAACGCTGTTGCACATTATCTAGTAAGTTCCTTAGTCGCCTCTTACAGCACGCACGGGAAAAATAGGATAGTACTATACTTCGGCATCACATGGAACATAGAACTATATGACACATACTATACTGGATTAATACTTACAGAAATCGAATAATAGTTTATTATTTACTAGCTTTAGCCAGCGGCCTCGCCCGCATGGAGGTCGGAAAATATCCCCCCGGAACTTACTTTTGGTGTATGACCAACGTATGCGAGGATAAGAGCTCGAAAGCGCATGTTCATCCGACTTGCTTCAAATTTATCGTCGCTGCTCAGCTCCTATATGTCATAGCGTTATCTTATATAGCCTATAACTATCAATATCGATCACCATTCATCCTCCAATATTAATTTTGAATGTATATTCAATGTACAGAATTGATCTCTCTACAGTTTTATTGTAAGTATAGATTTACCTCTCACAACTATTTTTACAGATCTTAAACCTAATACGATAGTGTGGCTATCAACTATTATGAACAAAATATCTGGATGACCGAGCTTTGCTCGGTATTTTTTGGTAAATTGTGTTTAAAATAATAAGTTTATGTTCAAGTTGATTATCGATAAAGTTGGTCGTTGAAAACACAAATAAAACAACATTTTATAAAAATGAATCCTAGCTAGATCGATTTATCGCCCCCGAAACCCCCTGTATACTAAAGTTCATGAAAATCGTTGGAGCCGTTTCCGAGATTCAGATTATATATATATATACAAGAATTGCTCGTTTAAAGATATAAGATTACTTTCAGGAATTAGGTTTTTTCTGTCCCTTGTAACTGAGGGCGAGAGTTTAGCATTTGATTTATGATCATGTTTATGTATAAGATTTATTTTTTAATTATTTTCGTATCTTTTCAAATCTTGGGTAAGACACAATAGTGTTATTGTTTACGAACCCTTTTAACCATACAAATAATAACTTGAATGACCACATAATAACATTATTTTTAGGGACTAATTAAAAAGGAGTAACATGATGTGATTAGGTTCTTACTAAGCTGAAAATCTATGACTAATTATAGATGTACCAGGAACATACCTGATAGCAGCAAATAGTCCAGCCTTTCTAGCCAAGTTACAACCGTTTCGCGGCGAATTCCTTTCTCCAATCGGTAACGCCTCGGTGTCAGGAATTTTTCAAAACGATAAGTTGGTAGCTATGTTGACGCGCCTGAGTCGGCCGCTCATTCTACAACGTCTTTAGAAAAACGACCTTTATAACGAGGATGGAGCGTTGAACATTGCAGAAACGATAACAATTCATTCTATCATTTTTAACAATATGAACTTGGTTACGAATTTTTTACCCATCAAAAACATAAATGTGAAATGAGAGCCAAGTTCAGTATTATGATATATGCCTTGGTTGTTGACTCCAACGACAAAAGAAGTGAGATCTAAATGGGTGCCAAGTTCAATGATCCTGAAATTTATTTATAACTACATAAAATATAATTTCTTCTTATAACTTAGTATAATATATTATAGCCTAAGGACTGACTTGGCTAGTTCTCATATACGAATTATTAGAGGTTTAGAACTTGCAAAGGCTATAATATAATTCGTATATGAAAACTAGAGTCAGACGTTAAGCTACAATAATTATACTAAGTTATAAGAAGAAATGATATTTTATGTAGTTATAAATAAATTTCATGACAGACCATTGAACTTGGCACCCATTTAGATCTCACTTCTTTTGTCGTTGAAGTCAACAACCAAGGAATCTATAATTATAATAAAACTGTAGAGAGGTCAATTCTGTACATTGAATATACATTCAATATTAATATTGGAGGATGAATGGTGATCGATTCTGATGCCAAAAATGCAATCAGTAATTTTTTTGTCTGTCTGCCTGTCTGTCTGTCTGTATGTACATGCATGGGTCAAAAACTACTGAAGGGATTTTAACCAAACTTGGTACGATTGTAGTCCAGGAGTATGGACTACAATCGTACCAAGTTTGGTTAAAATCAGTAGGGCAGGTTATAGGCTATATAACATAACGCTAAGACACATAGGAGCTGAGCAGTGATGATACCCGCGGGATATTTTCCGACCTCCACGCGGGCGAAGCCACTGGCAAAAGCTAGTATATCATAAAATTGAATTTGGCTCTCATTTCACATTTATGTTTTTGATGGGATAACATTACTTTTTGTACATAAATTATTAGTAGGTTCTTATTTATAACAAAACTTATACCAAATGGTTTTTGTTATAAGTATTCCTAATAGAATCAATTAAGTGAAAAATTATAATAAAATTATAAAAATTTACCAGTTTCTGATTTATTCCTTTGTATTCACCTAATTACCTATCTCCATGCCAAATTTCAACTTTCTAGGTCACCTGGAACTGGGTTAGAGTTTTGATCTATAGGTCAGTCAGTGATAAAAATGATGATTTTTGGACGTTAATATCTAAATAACCGTTTGATATGTGTTTATGAAATTTGGAACACATTTATAACTCGCAAATTTCAATATACAAAGCCAAATTTCACACATTTATGTGAAATCGTTTTTGAGTTATGAGGGGGTCAAAAGTGGCTCCAAATGGTTCATGTAATATTACATACATACATACATACATACATACATACATACATACACACGGCGCTGCTCGCCAGTTCTGTTACTTGAACTTGGCTTGACACGCTACCGCGTGCCTAGATTCGTTTGTTCTATCCACGTGACTTAACGTTGAGATGATGTCATTCCCATACACTGATTAGTTTCCGACTAGCGTTAACGATTGCAGATTATCAACTTGGCTAGGGGTGCAGTTCTTTGCAATTATCCTAGAATATTTGCAAAGATTCGATTTTACGAGTCACGAATAGTGGTGCAGATGTAACGGCCGTGACTTACGGAGTAATAGATCGTAGGTTTGAACTCAGACAGGTGTTTTACTTTTTGCAAATTATTTCATCATCACCGGTCTCAACACGGTGAAAGAGAACATCGTGGGATAGCCGGCATGTCTTCGAATATTTGGGGTACAGGTTGATATTGGGACCGTGCGCTCATTCTCTCTCACCGATAGGAGATTTGTCTCCCAGCAGTGGGAACATTTGGGCTGATTATGCTTTACTTAAAAAGTTTCAATTCGATAGGCCCAGAAAAAGTCGTAGTCGAGATAAACTTTAAAAAAAAGTTGTACTGTTTTTCAAATGCTATGATGGAGTCAACAAGGCATGAAAAATATGGGAGTTTCAATATATGGTTTATAATTAATGCTTCGGTTGGGTGTTGGGAGTTTTTTGACCTCTATTGCTTAGTTAATATTGTTGTAAAGTACCTGAAAAGGATGCAGTCAAGCTACACTGATGATGATAAATATCATGGAAAAACCAAAAACAACAACACCAAAATACAATTGGTTTTTATTTTGTTTCAGTGCATGTACTTCTAATTATGTTGTTTTTTTAACCTTAGGCATTTCAATGTGATTTCACTGATTTTTAGGGTTCCGTTGCCGGAAAAAAACGGAACCCTTATAGATTAGTCATGTCTGTCTGTTCGTCCGTATGTCACAGCCACTTTTTTCCGAAACTATAAGAGCTATGCTGTTGAAACTTGGTAAGTAGATGTATTCTGTGAACCGCATTAAGATTTTCACACAAAACTAGAAAAAAAAACAATAAATTTTGGGGTTCCCCATACTCCGAACTGAAACTCAATAAATTATTTTTCATCAAACCCACACATGTGGGGTATCTATGGATAGGGCTTCAAAAATAGTATTGAGATTTCTAGTATCATTTTTTTCTAAACTGAATAGTTTGCGCGAGAGACACTTCCAAAGTGGTAAAATGTGTCCCCCCCCCCGTAACTTCTAAAATAAGAGAATGATAAATCTAAAAAAATATATAATGTATATTACCATGTAAACTTCCACCGAAAATTGGCTTGAACGAGATCTAGTAAGTAGTTTTTTTTTAATACGTCATAAATCGTAAACCGCAATTTACCTTTCATTCATTCAACTCAAATATAAAAATTAAAAAAAAAAAAATCATAAACATAAACCTTATGCATAAACCATGAATATCTACAGGTTTGTACGGAACCCTCGGTGCACGAGTCCGACTCGCACTTGGCTGGTTTTTTTAAATGTCATTGTAGCTGAAATCTTTGGTGACAGAAATAAAGCCCTTCAACAGGCACATGGATAATTATTAGCAAGTGATTTATGTAAATACATTGATAAAATACATTTATCAATGTATTTAAAGTACATTTCACAAAAAAAAATATACTTTCTAGATTTTTTTTCCCATAATATCAAGTAGTTATAATTTAAGTATATGTTAATTTCTTGTAGCATATATAAGGTGTATCTATTCATACACGAAATATTTTAAGAGGTACACCTGTAGGTGGTAAAGAAGCTATAGCATCGAAAAAAACATTTTTAAGGGTTTTTATTATAATTTAATATTTATAAATTATTTAACGCACATAAGAAATACTAGCTTCTGCCCGCGACTTCGTCCGCGTTAAATTTCTTGCTCCCCCGACCTTTCCCGTCGCGTCGAATTGCGTCCATGCGATTTTCCCCGTTTTTGCAACATTTTTCATTACTGCTCTTCTTAGTTGTAGCGTGATGTTATATAGCCTTTCTCGATAAATAGGCTACCCAACACAAAAAGAATGTTTCAATTCGGACCAGTAGTTCCTGAGATTAGCGCGTTCAATCAAACAAACTCATCAGCTTTATAATATTATATATAGTATAGATTGGCTCCTTCTTATTTTTTATGGCCCGAGACACCGCGGCCATGCTCGTGCCGTCCGGTCGTCGCCCTCGCAGCGTCAGGCGGGCCATTCATAGAATTTGGAGTAAAGGTTTAATGCAAAACGTCTCAAGTAGTTTTAAAATTACTAGTGATCGCCCATTGGTCGAAATTCGACCGTACTTCATTTGAATAGAAATACATTATTAAATGAAAAAATATATATAATAATAAATATAAAAAAATAATACGGTTATATTTGACATTGAGTAACACTATAGACAAATAATATTTAAAAAAAATATTCTTGATATGATCATAGATTTTAAAAATGAAATAGGTTATATATCTATAAAATTAATTTATTACCTATGGTTATACTTGACATTCAAAGACTATAGACACAAAATATTGAAGACAGATATTCTTGATTGGACCATAGATTTGGACCATAAACAAAAGAATACCTATCTATGCATGTGTGTATTAAATACACGATAATGAATAGTAGTGTGTGTAACGTGTTATTTATTGAAAATAATGTATTCTTACGCATAATTAAAAAAAAATATTATCATTCGTCACTTCTTCTCGGTATAAACTATAAGTGGGGTTCGCTGGCGGGATGGTGTTGGCTAGGACCAGGCCGTAGGTGTAATGAGTAAAGAATACTTCTTCAGGACTCTTCTTTATTTTCTTAATACTTCTTAACTGCTGGATATGGAATGAATTATCACATTATCACAGAAAGCTCTGTTTTTATAGAAAATTCCCTATTATTTTTAATTAATTATGACAGTTCAAAATGTCATAATTATAACCAGCCTGTACAATCGTGAGGCATACAACCTCTACAGTTTGCACACGACACTAAGTTTTGTATGGAAAACTTACTAATGCCATACTTGACACTCCCCATAAAACCACAGATTTAGACCATAAACAAAAGAATATTTATGCATGTGTGTATTAAATACACGGTAATGAATAGTAGTGTGTGTAACGTGTTATTTATTGAAAATAATGTATTTTTACGCATAATTAAAAAAAAATATTAGCATTCGTCACTTCTTCTCTGTATAAACTATAAGTGTGCGAAATTTCATACTCCTCCGTCTGCCCAATTTTCGTAAAAAGGGATCCAAAGTTTTCGCTTCACGTATTAATATATAGATATAATAATTATTACGAAAATTCAAAAACGCTTAGATAAAAATTTTCTTTTTGCTTCTATAGCTTCTTTACCACTTACAGGTGTACCCCTTAAAATATTACGTGTATGAATAGATACACCTTATATATATATATATATGTACGTATATTTTAAGACATCATACATTCATATTTTCTTTCTTTTTTTCACACAATTTTGTCTAAATTTTCTTTTCATTTCTCCTATCGCAGGTCTGCTGGCAGAAATATCTTAAGAAATAAGCAGTACCCTTGTACTCAACTGTGTAACTATGCCATATAACTACGTATTTTACTGTGTGTGCATAAATAATAAAAAAGTACATTAGATATTTAGATTCATTCATATTTATTTCGAAATGATCAATCCCATAATTATAATTATATATATAATATTTGTATACTTATAATAAAAAATGAAAAGTTTCTCTGTTTTCGTTTATGTGAACGCGTTAGTCTCTGGATCATAATCATCATCATCATTTCAGCCGAAAGACGTCCACTGCTGGACATAATCTTATCAAAGCACCGCCACTTCGACCGGTTTAGTGCTTCTCGCATTGCAGATTCCTGCTGCCTTCACTAGGCCAACGATACCAACAACGAGGCCTTCCAATGCTACGTCTTCCATTACGCGGTCGCCAATCCAGAACCTTCATGTCCCATCGGTCATTTCTATAGAGGACCACAATGCTCGATGACGTCAGTAGAGTTTCCGAAAGAGGGGCTTAAAATGAACAAGGACAAAACGAAGGTGATGTCTAAATTCTAATGCCTATGTCACACCCACTTTTATAGAAATCGGAGACTACTCGGACTACAGAGAAGCTCCGCAATATCTTCTCGTCCAACATATCGCATATGCCTTAAGACAAAGTCTTTGAAAAGTCAGTGCGTGTTGCCAGTGTTGACATAATGGCACTGGGACGTGGTCGCTCACAATGGGCTTCATAAGAAGGCTGAAAGTCACTGACAGCCAAAGGGCGATCGAGAGGGCTATGCTTGGAGATTCCCTACGCGATCAAATCAGAAATGAAGGGATCCGCAGGAGAATCAAGGTAACCGATATAGCCCGAAGAATTGCCAAACTTAAGTAGCAGTAGGCAGGACACATTGCTCGCAGAACAGATGGAATCTCTGGATGTCGAATTTTTTCTTTTGATAGCTCATTTATTGAAGAAGCTTACAGGCAATTTACCATTACGCTGCGACCCTTAGGAGCCGAGGAAATAGAAAAAAAATGTAGTAAACGAAGCGCGGGTAGGTGACAAGATATGCCGCGGTACCCAAAGCATCAAATTCGTGGGTCAAAATTTTACGCGAATTCACTAACATAATGTGATTATTTAATTAAATTAATACATACATTGCAGAGTAATTTATTCTTTTGTTTAATAACTAAGTGCGATTATTAATATCATTGCACTTTATCACTTCACATCGATTTCTCTTAATTATTTTTAGACCAAAAGATTGGTAGATAAGTGGCATAATTACCCCAAAACTACTATGTCGTAACTATGTCAACAACTCCCAAGAACTCTCAAATGTAAACAAGAATTGGCAACAGAATCAACTCAGTAGTTTCTGAGAATATTGATAAAAACACAAACGAGAGCACACTATGACGCATATGGTATATCCAATCTAAAGATACTTTAGAAAGGTTCCTACCTGCCTGCCATTTCTTAAATTATCCTTATCCTTTTAAGATTTTTATTTTACTGGATTAATGGGACCTGTTCGGTTTACGTGCGTCAGAAATTCTTCGTGTGACGCGGAACTAGCGGCGGGCTTTGCGGAAAACACTTGTACGACCGATAGATGGCGTTACTATCAACGTATTTTATGACTGGCTGGCGATTAGTCAATTGTATAGCATATTTCAGCGATTCTAATCCCATAAACTTACATCATTGTGGTGAAAGGCCGACAGATGGCACTAGGCACTGTAAAAGTTGTATACAAAAGACGACCTTATTTTGTACACACGGGTATAGGACAAACTATATAATAATTTCCAGTTTTAGCTGACCCTGCAATATATAGGCTTTTCGTACAATGAGATGTCAACTTATACTGGAATTGTATAGCATGATGTCTGATGGCCGGGCGTACAGGCTGGGAATAAAATAACTATAAACGCATATTAGCGTTTTTTGTTCTAAATACAAAGAGGATTATATCAGGCGCGTGGCTTTAAACACGACAGTGTGAAATAAACGTAATAATTTTAAGGTGATCGGTGTATTTATTCCACTACGTCTCCGCAGACTGATCACACAATTATTTATATGTCACAGTCATCATCATTTTCACCGTAAGACTATTGGACAAAGCCCCCCCTCCCCCAATTTGAGGGGTTTGCCATAGTTGCCACACTTGGCAGGCGGCTTGGCAATCGCAGTATGTTGGTAAAATGCATAAAGAACGCTGCGGTCCATTCTCTAGTAGTCACAGTACCTATCTATTATCACATGCTCCTACTTAGTCCGCTTTAGGCAACTGTCTCACCCCCGGCGATCAACGAGATGCGTGTAGAACTAGCAACCAAAACTAGTTGGCGAGCAACGAGCAGCAAGTTTGCGACAACGACGAGCGATTACTCGCTGGCCAATGAGAAGTGCCAGTCTCTCAGCGAGTGTTTGCTCGCCAAGCGAGCGTTGCTGAGCGAGTAGGTACTCTTTCTGATATTTGTGGTTGCTGCTACAAACTAGTGCTTGTTGGTGATGTGAACAGTCAGCGATCAACTATTAAAATAATTAATACTAGCTTTTGCCCGCGGCTTCGCCTGCGTGGATGTCGGAAATTAACGCAGTTATTTTTCTAGAATAAATATTTTTTCTAAAATAAAAGTAAGTAAGCCTAAGTTACTCCTTGTTACATCAGCTATCTGCCAGTGAAAGTCCCGTCAAAATCGGTCCAGCCATTTCAGAGATTAGCCGGAACAAACAGACAGACAGACAGACAGACAAAAATTGTAGAAGATGTTGTTTTGGTATATGTACCGTGTATACATCCATATACACTTAGTAAAAAATGGTTATCTTAATATTACAAACAGACACTCCAATTTTATTTATTTGTATAGATGTATAGATATGTATTTATTTCTTTACGGGCTTAAGGCTTAGTGATATCAGCATTACTGATCGATCAGGTTAGCTGCGCCTGCCGCAATTTGTCCATGCATAGGAGACCATCTTTACATACTAAGACCCCTCTATGCCTCGGAAAGCACGTTAAGCCGTTTGTGGATCTTTCACAGTCGTTACGGGTCGTCAAAAGCCCGAAAGTCTGACAACCAGTCTTACCAAGGAGTAGTTACTGGGTTGTAGAGGTCAGATATGCAGTCACTCTCTGTAAAATAGTGATATTCATTTGCATATCGTTAGACTGGACGCCGATACCAAGATAGTTGGGAAAAGGCTAGGCAGATAAGGTCCTGCCGGGGTCGCGTGATTGTTCGAAAGAGATACCGTGACCCTGGCACATGGGCAACTGAAGGAACACGGGTGGGTTTTAGTCAGTAAAAGTCTGACACGCCCTCCCGCTCCGCCCAGAGCGGGAGAAGTCATTGGATGATTTCCCATCCAGAAAAAAAAGGCAGATAAGGTATTTCTTTAACTTAAACTCGCTCTAAATGTTGGTCCTGTACCTATAATATTTTTGTACATTTTTTATCTAGAAATTCTTTGATAGGTAGTTGCTTTCTTGCCGGCAACGGTGGAGCTGCTGCCAAATATATCTTGGTGGGATTTTATGGTTCAAAGGATTTTCAACTCTTTGTGTTAATCCAAGCATTGAGAATCCCTTATTATGCATTTTCACATCCGTGGATACTCCAGCAAGCAGGCGCGACGCGACTCTTGTAGAACAATTTCCAAAGCCTTTACTGTTGAACTATTCTTAATTTAAATCATAATTCATAATTGAAATTTGCCATAGGCAAACAGAACTAAAATGAACAATTCTATTATGAATCACCATATATCATGACACCGTTTGAGTTAACTTGAATTCGACTGTCAAGTGCAAACACCAACACCCTTTACAAATAAGTCTTATAATGATTACTCATCATTAGAGTCTTGTTAGATATGTACACTCTGTGTAAAGGATTGTGTGACTTATCTGTTAGATAATACGGTGAATAACGTTGATATAGAGGGGCTTGTGGCAAAGTAATCACATCCTCACTGGTCGGTCAGGTTAAGCTTCGCCTGCCGCGGTTGGACCACGGATGGGTAACCATTTTTGCATATTAAAACCCTCCGTACCTCGGAGAGTACGTTAAGCCGGCCCTGGTGGATCTTTGACAATCGTTACAGTCAAAATAAATGTCTTTGATAGAATTAGGTAAATATGACTCTGCACAGTACTTAAAAATGTATTGGAAATCGATTAGGATACTGGCACACAGCTGCATGCGGTTAGACTGGAAGCCAACCCCAACATAGTTAGGAATAAGCTCGGCAGATGATGAGGAGTGTATTGATATTATAACCAGTGTTTGCATTGAATGGAAAACGGGGCGACTCTCTTCCACAGGGGAGGTTTATAGATCGATAATATTTCGAAAGTCGAAAGACTGACATCAGCCGAAGCAAAGGGGTATGGTATTTCCCAGTAACTGAAATTATGCAATTATCGATAGGCAGTCGTCCTATGGAAAATACTGAAAGAAGAAAAGAAAAGAAAGAAAGAAAAACTGTTTATTCTGCACAAACAAAACGCACAATATAAAATAGTAACAAAAAATAAAAAACTAAAAATACACACGCAAAACCCCGTATTCAAGCTTAAAAAGGTTGTACAATATTGTCCATTGCTTGTTGGCTACGGACCAAAGACAATACAGATAGATATGCGTTACGACATTGACAATTACTTATTACATAATAACAAACAAAACAAAAATTGCCGAATGCAGAGTGCATTATTGGGTACTTTTGTGATAAACATACCAAAAAAAATAAGAACAATTGAGCCGTGCGTCGTATCTGTGCAAGAATAGGTCGTTGCTCAGCAAAATGCTGTGACTTCAGACGAATCTATCGTCAACAGCGCTGATTTTCAGCAACTACCTTTTGAAATGACGGTGTACTGGTTCAGCTGCATCTGGTAAGACTAAAACCTGCTCTCAAAAAGTCGGGAAAATATAAGGCAGGCAAGTTATTTAAGTGTTAATACTGATATACTGGAGCAGTGGTGGCCCAGTGGTATTGGTTCAAGTTACGAGTTGTAAGTCGTGGGGTCGAACCCAAGCAGGCGCTATACTTTGTGTAAATAATTTCATCACCACTGCTCTCAAAACGTTGAAGGACATCGCGAGGAAACTGGCATGTCCTAGAACCAAAAATTCGAAGACATGTGACATCTACCAACCCGCACTGGGCCCACTAGATTACGGCTCACTCCTTCTCATTGAGAGGAGGCCCTGTATCCCAGCAGTGGGAAAGGTATAGGCTGATTATGTATGTTACGTACTGAAAAACAAAAGTGTCAAAAATGTTTACCAAACAATTTGATTGCGGAACTGGATTCTTACGTTAAAATGATCACATAAATTAATTGTTTTGACCTTTACATTATAATTTAACTTTTAGCCCAAATAATTCCATTGTTTATCCATTAACGGTGATATAAAAATTTAAAATTTTGGAACAATAATCGGAAACTAATAATTATGTAAAAGGGTCGTTTAACGTCCCGGTTGATGACCTCGATGCACTGAAATACTACAGGGACTGTCCGTAATTTGTCAACTTGACATTTTTTCTTTGTCAAGTTCATTGTACTACCTGAGTCTGTCCGTAGTATTATTCCCTTTATTTCAATTTATACACTTATCAATTGTATTTTTAAATATAAGTAAAATAAAACACAAACAAAAATAAAAAATATAAAAAATAGTAGCCCTCTGGTATCGGGAACAGGGTCCAAGCCACCGGTGGTGAGGACTCCTTAGAGAGGAACCTCTTGACAATGCGAGCTGTGTCCAGATGTACCGCTTTCTGAATCAAGCCTGTTCTGTCCCGTTTATTATCTGTGCGCCTAACGGAATGCGCGTGTAACAGAGTGAGAACTGACTTGTCAATTTGACGTTGACACTTGACAGCTCTTGTTAATTTGCCGCTAAAAAAGCCCCGTCGCGCTATTGGGACCTCGCGACGCGTTTGTTGATATTAATCCTTTTAAATCGATCCGTTTGTGACAATTAGTCGTGATCCAATTGTATTAATTGTAATAACCCCTATCTTGACGTAATATTACGGGTTACGTTTGTTAAAACTGAAGTTCTTGTAAAGGGATGGCGGTCCAAATTGCGCGTGCGACCCTGTTGTAAAGTAATCCCTTAATCCCTGAGAACCGGTCGTTTTGTGGACAATCTGTCATGACCCGATGGTTAAGTGTGACGCTGTTGGGAACGAGTGATTTGAAGACCGCATGCTGTGATTGCCTCCAAGTCTTGTTGCAGCGGATTCTAACCTGAAGAATACTCGTAACGTCACAACACAATACAGATACACTCACTTACATACATAACTCCAGGTTGGCACCAGAGCAGTGTCCTTCAACCAACAGGTAAGTTGTTTTGTTGTATTGTAGGTGAGTTGTTCTCTTTGATTTGATTGTCTGCTCCGCGTACGGCGGACAGTACGCTAGCCACTCTTGTCTCCTGGACCCCACCATAATATCTTCCACTGCGCTATTGAAATGCTATTGTAGGGGTCTAGTCTGGCAGCGTACATTCTTGGCAGCGTACATTTTGCCCTTGAACCAACTGCCCAACGAAAGCCTCTTCAGGTGTTGGTTGAGGTTCTTGGCTATCAAACCATTGGCAGGCGATCAAGTACAGTGTCATCCAACATATGAATACGCTGGATGACCCACACCTGATCCGATAGTTGTTGGGTTGAAAAGTTGACAGTTGACTCAAGCACCTGAAAAAGAGAAAGCATCCGAACACGGTACGTGGTCAGATTGTTTCCCCCCTCTGTAGCCCCATAGTATGAGCGCATGACATTCTCAATGATGGATCTTGTCGTATTATCCCTATTACTGTTCGTGGAACAGTTTGACCACGGCAAAATATCGCGGTGGGAATTTGTTGCGCACTGGATATTAAAAACACTGCTAAGAGCCTAAAGTTGAAAATAAAACTACGTCTATTTTTCGACGCTAGGATACGATCTGTTGGAATTGCAATGCTCGGTTCAACATCGAAATTTGAAATTCCAGTGAGCGCGAAAACCCCGCCGTGATATATTTACGACACTGCAAACGTGCTCTTAGTGTACAAAGATCTTTTTATTGTTATCATTTTAACCTCCCCTTATCCCGCAGAGCACGTTATCATCGGTACTACAGTCTAGAGAGGGCATTACCCAATCATAGCGCCAAACAGCGTTGACTGCACGACTTTTGTTTTCTTCTTAGCTTACCGATGGCAAAAATTTCAAACATCTTTGGCCCGAAATTCAGCTGCACGAACTCCACTCACTGATAAATTCATGATATCATTAAATGCACAGGTCCATAGGGCATGCGGCAAAGAATGAATAGTGAACCATTGCCTGTGGGCAATGGTTCACTATTCATTCTTTGTGTGGTGCTTCATACGCACTTGAGATCTGACCCGTCCGTAAAATCCCCACCATCTTTCGAGAGTTTCTTTGCTTCGGCCGACTTGCGTTTGAAGTCGCTTAAGAGGACTCCAAGTCGGCCAAATTACCGCGTTGACTTAGGGTTACTACAGCTCCCACCATAGACTACATCTGACACTGGATGCATTACTATGGGCTGGACTAGTTGGACCCACACACCCTAGAAAACTCCCATCAAGGACGCTACTCAAAGCTGTCATCTGTTATTTTGAGTCATAGTAAATTAACACTATCCTCTCATTTGAGTGTTATCCCCATATTCCTATTTTCGGTTGTCGCTTCAAGCCTCATAGAGTACAAATTGATGCTAAAGTAAAAATTAGAATGGCACTCTAATAGTTAAATAAGCACGTTAAAATAGTCAAGGTTGAACTTTATCTGAAATTGCAAATAAATTACCTAACATAAAAAAAACGAATTAAATAAATGTCTTTATAAAATTTGGTAAATATGACTGCACGGTACATAAAAGTTTAGTGGAAATCTGTTATGCTGGGGCCACACTAACGGCTAACGTCAATGCCCATTAGCGCGATAATTATTGCGATAATTAACGCGCTAAAGTGGGTGGCTACACTTGAACGGTCAACGTGAATGCCCATTATTGGCGATAAAAACGGCGTTAATTTTACTTGAAGTCAGCAAGATGGACGTTGACAGAGCTCTGTATTTCATGAGTGTAAATTTTTATTATTTGAATTTATTGAATCATTACCGATTTCCAATTTCAATACCGTATAGCATTCCACGATTCTTGAAACTTTTGACTTTCGGATCCCACGTACGTGGTTCTGTTTGCAGAATCTCGAGAAACGCAATTACTTTCTCGTTACTCCACTCCATAGCCATAGTACGTATGTATTTCAAAGACACGTGCGATCCCGTCGCGCTCACGACGTATACTGACGTAGTGTGGCCGCTTCATCGCATTAATTCTCGCATTAATCTCTTTGATGTACCGCCACTTGAGCTATCGCCTAACGCCAAACGGCAATGTTAATGCCGATGTCAAATTATCGCGTTAAGTCGTGGCTACACCTACGGTTAACGTCCATTATCGCGATAATTAATGGCATTTCTCGTTAGTGTGGCCCCAGCATTAGGATTTAATGTGGAAGTTTGTACAATAATAGTTTATTAACTGACCTTGCTAACAGGGTTGCTAAGTCATGTTTTTAAAATTATATGGCATCTATTAAGTTTTGCGATTTGTGATTAAAATAAATTCAAGCCAGCACTCCAATTTCATACCAAACTATTAATAAGAATTTATATTAATTATGTGAGTACACACATTGTATAAACAGATTAGAAAAAAGGAACATAGGCACGTATAAAGGTGATGTTTATTTGTGATGTCTCTTCCGACACGACATATATCCGTCGCTAGGAAAGTAGATGAAAGATATGTAAACAACGTGTGTAACATTAGAAGAGTAAAAAACACGTACAAAATCATAATTCTCCTTTTTGCTTCGCCATAGTCAGGTAAAAATTGGGCCGAAATAAGCGAAAGTAGGCTTTCCAAAACCGGCTGCGATGACCGATCAAAACTGGTTACAATGATCCATCAAAACCACTTCACGTAAAAGGAAGAAATAAAATACATTGATTGGCATAAAACATTTAAATAAAGTAGGTTCATTGACTCGAAAATATAAAACACTTTCATTCACTCTCTCTTGCTTTTAACGAAGCCAACTCCTACAAAAAAATACACATGGGTTTATTAAACCCTACATTGCATAATAAAATATAAGTTAGTAAAAACTTTGAAATTAAAGCAATCACAAATTCACAATGGAATACAAACTGTCCGAGGTCCGGTCTTAGGGCAGGGTCGTTGGCCTAAACCTCGTACTTCGCCCGAAATTGAATGCAATCGTCATTGTTTCCCACTGGACCTAGACCTTCATTCTAAATTTCGTTTATATGAAAATAAGTAGTTCTATTTTTGAGTTTTTACAGATTTTTTTCTGTAATAAATAAATAACCAGTTCTATTTTTGTGTATTTACTGATCTTTATTGTAAAAATACAAAAATAGAACTGGTTATTTTACTGGTTACTTAGTTGTAGCAGAGCATTTTTGCTCTGGTAACGATTCCGCGATAGTAGAACAATTTTGTTAATTGAAGCGTTTAAAAAATAAGGGCGATTTTCTATAAGTAATAATATGGAATGATTAGGAAAAAATGTTCAGTTTGTAACTTTGTATGTTAGATTTATTTCTTTAAATACAGGTTTGGCTATTTATCATCACACTACGACCCTAAGGAACCAAGTAAAAAGTAACAAAATAATTAGAAAAAAACGCCAAGAGAAAACGAATTAATATCGCGGACGGGCGATGCGATATGATTATTTTATGTCAAAACTATAAATTCCACGCGTAAGAAGTCACGGGCGGAACCTATCTTCAACAAAACTGAACAGGATCAGTTCAAGAACTCTCAATGTCGATATTCCACAACAATGATGACATAAAGTTCCCTAGCTATGTTGTGAGTTGAGCTGCACCTTTACTGACAAATGCGTACATTGACTGGACAGGACCACTCATTGTGTTAATAGTTCTTTACCTAAAGATGATTTCGGTCACCAATCTACATGATCTGTCCAAGATCATGTCTGGACTTTAAAAGAGATTTATTTTTTCGGCTTTTCTTTTCAGAGTAGTTAGATAAAAATGATTGACGCGTAAAAGTTTTTATATGTACAACTCTACTTATAGAAATAAAATCATTTATCATAAATGTGCTCATAGCTTTCAGTTTCATTGGTTAAAGTTTGCCCTAAAAGAAAACAGGTCAAAAATGGCTAAGTCTTTTTGTTTCCTCTCTTAATAAGGAAGATAAAAAAACCCTTCATTAATTGGGCATTTATAAATACTCAAAAGCCCTAGGTAGCAGTAAAGCAACCGTTCGCATCTACCGTACCGTTTAATTAAGTGCAAAACATACAAAATTATGGTTTTTAAAAAGCAAACAATAAAAAAATAGTCAACGGAGCATAAACACCTACGTACGTGAAATAATTAATGAGCTTGCAAAGCATTTGGCTACGGCATACATTGGCATTTTAATGTTCCAATGGTCTGTTGGTCTCGTAACGTCAAAAAATAATTCTGTCAAGCTTTTTGCCGACTACGTTTCGGTTGGCATCGATTCTGCTGAGTACCAATATTTTACGTAGAGCCACTGCCTATCTAACTTCTACAACCCTGTTTCTGGGTAGCACGATATTCCTTGGTAAGACTAGTTGTGAGACTTTACGGACTTGATGATAATCCGTAATGACTGTTAAAGGTCCAGCAATAACGGCCGGACCAACAACTTAACGTAGATACTTTCCGAAGCATAGAGAGGTCTCGACGTGTAAAGATTGTCACCCCTGCACGGAACAACTGCAGCAAGCTAGTTGTTATACAGTTCGGGCTTCTGACAACCCATAATGACTGTCAAAGATCTACAAATGGCAGCTTGAACCAGTACGGCTTGACGAGCTTCCCAAGGGTCGGGTCTTGATTCGATATGGGAATGCATCCACGAACCGACAAGGCGACGACCAGCAAGCGTAGCTTTTTAACCTTCTTTCGACCCGTGAAGCTGTTATCATGAGTTTCTTAATAATAACCAGCACTATGCCAGTGGCATCGTGTAGAATTATGATATTAGCATATAAATAAAATAAATACACACAAAATATAAATTTAATTGAAACCTAAAAATAATATTGTCAATTTAATTTAAATAAAACATGAATAGTAGAAATTATATGACAAGTGATCATTCAATTCTTCTCTGAGCAACCGACAGCAAGTTCGTCATGCTCCTTTAGATGCCAATGTTTGCGGTAGCGTCAGGGGTCGGCTTACCCCCATACCACAAATATGGCGAGGGGGGCAATGGCTGATCTTTGCGTTATGCTCGTGAACGGGTGCTGCTTGTGGTGACTGGTCATCTTGTTGACCTTGATGTTGATATTGTTATTAATAATTACCTACCTGTTTAATTGATTTTACGTCAATGGTCCTAATTTATCAATTGTGGCCTCGGGTTGTAACAGCTATGTGAACATAATTCAGCATTGTATATGTAAGCTGTCACGCCCTTTATGCCAGGAGGCTTTTATTTTGGTAGCTATATTTACATTTTTTGCTTTTGCTTGAGTATAGATTTAATTTTATTTGTTGGCATATTGGGTTGGCTAGCTGACATATGGCAAATCATTTAATTGAATGTATTGTGTCTCTTAATGTTAACTACTTACAATTGTATAGAATCAAGTTCTTCTAACTGGACAGACATTTGTGCTGCTGGGGAGTTTGTTGCACCACTTCTTCTTCCCAGCTAAAGCCCTAGGAAGTAGTGAAGGGCGGGCTTTTTGGGGGAATGTCTTATGTAATTTTGACGTTCGAGAAGTGCTGAGCCTCAGCCTAATTTGAATAAATGACTTTTGATTTTTGATTTTTTATGAAGCTTAATATATTCACAGTAATAAAATGTTATTTAGAATAATTTTCATTATGACAATAAATAAATTTATACGCAAACTGGCCAACTAGACTAGCATAAGAGAGACTAGCTATTGCCTTTTTTTTGTGGGTGGGAAATCATCAAATGATGTCTTCCGCTCTGGGCGGAACGGGAGGGCGTGTCAAACTTTTAACTATAAAATTCATCCGTAGCGGTTTCTCCCCGGCACAGTGTCTGTCGTTTTGACCTGCGAATTTAGTTTTTGTTTTGTTTTGGACAGATAATTAGTAAATTGCAGTTCAGAATAGCTAACTTTCCAAGAATCCATGTAAACAAACTTCGTTTGTACTTATTTCTGGGTGGTGATTTTTGTTCAGAGAATTTAGTTTTGTTTTTATTTTGGACCAATAGTTAGGCCTTCATACGAGTTAACTTTGCAGAAAGTAGGTGTGTAGGCTATCAGCACAATAACCACCACTAGAATAAAAATTTATAAAATCGTAGTGCAATAAGTTTAGTTTAATCTTACTTTTTCTTCCGTTTAAAATTGTATTGAAAAAGGATAGCAGAACTTAAACAATAAAATATTCAATTTATTTGCCATTACAATAATAATTGTTTTTTTTTTTTCAAAAACCCTGAAGTAATTTAAAACATATTTAGCATTAAAATTTGAATGTGGAAGAGTAAATCCGGATCCTAAGCGGTCAATAAAGACGTGCCACAGAATACGAGCGGCAGAAGGTGCAACTCCTTCACCAGTAGAGAGAACTTCAGTCCTCCCTCTTGAAGGATAAGAAGGTCAAATAAATACCTACTTGAGTACGGGTATACAGCACCAACGGAAATTGGAGTGATTAAAAAAAATAGGATTCGGATCTTAAAAATAAATATATATTTTTTAATTAAAAAAGGAAAAGGTTACACAAAAAAAAATTAAATTAAATCAGAACAATAAAAAAGATAATTTAATTTAAAACCGTAGTATGCATATCAAATGCAACCTCAAAATAAGCCCATTCCTTTACAAGGGATTAAATAGAAAACAATATTTTTTATTGTGCATTACTTACATCATTTACATAATTATTGTGTAATAGTTATATAGGCTAACAGACATAAAATAATATTAATAATATGTATAGTATACAAAAACAGACATAAAAACATCATAGGGCATTAAAAAATGTCGTTTGAATGGGAATGGGAAAAATGCCCAAAAGGCTGACAGCATTGCCACATTGTATGGCGATATTCATTGTTTAGCCAAAAAAAAAGCCCTCTGGTCACGTGAAGAGTCGATCAACCACTTGGTAATGTTTCGAATAACCAAGTGAGCATTCGGAATCCATGGCCCTAGTGTTCCAACCCCAAACGACTCAAATACGTATAAATGACTTCCAATGAGATTGGAATATTTCCTTAGAAAACTAAGTATCTATAAAAACTATAATACTATACTTACTAAATTTTACAAACATATTATTTTTAACAGCTATATAAGCTGTAAAAACATTATGCTTCAATATTTAGACATCGATTATATACAGACAGAAGATCTACTTGTTGTCGGCAAACAGTACCGCCAACTTATTATTTTACTTGTATTTATCTAAGTTTAAATTTAGTTTTACATAACACTCATTGTTAACTTATTATTACACAAAATATTTCTGCACTTTGTAGCCAAAAGCACAGGTTCATGATGCATCTTGTATTTACTTGCTTGTGGCTAAGTTACAATAGCCGCACTGGTCGATCGTTGATGTTAAACTACGCTTGCCGCAGATGGGCTGTGGATGGGTGACCATCTTTACATACCAAGACCCTTCCATGCCTCGGAAAGCGCGTTAAGCCGTTGGTCCCGGCTGTCTTTCGTAGATCTTAGACAGTCGTTACGGGTCCTCAGAAGCCCGAAAGTCTGACAACCAGTCTTACCAAGGGGTATCGTATTATCCAGTAACTGGATTGTGGAGGTCAGATAGGTAATCACTCCATGTAAAAATACTGATATTAAGCTGAATCCGGTTAGACTGGAAGCCGACCCCGTAACGTTGTTGGGAAAAGGCTAGGCAAATTGACTGATTGATTAATTTTTGTTGTTTAAAAAAATATAATAATTAAAAAAATTTAAAATGTATTGAATAAATAAAATAAATAAATAAATGTCTTTCGACACTTTCCACGTGTTTGAAGTACCTATATGCCAAGGATAGTCATCATCATCATCACCAGCCTATAATGTTCCCACTGATGGGACACAGGCCTCGTCTCGGTGAGAGGGAGTGGGCCATAATCCACCACGCGGGCCCAGTGCGGGTTGGTAGATGTCACATGTCTTTGAATTTTTGGTTCTAAGACATGCCGGTTTCCTCACGATGTTTTCCTTCACCGTTTTGAGAGTAGTGGTGATGAAATAATTTACAAAAAGTAATGCGCCTGCTTGCGTTCAAACTCACGAACTACTACTCGTAAGTCGCGGCCGTTACCACTGGGCCACCACTGCAGGATAGACATAATAATGAGGATTCCAAAACGTCTGCTATATTTAAGTTTCGGTCAAACCAGTGTTTTCAATATAGTTATTTCCTATTGTATAAGATAAAATCAAGAATTTTAAATCCCTTTTCTCTTCTGTGCACAACTTTTATTTCCTAGTTATTTCAGGGTCTGGAGGACCCTATCTAAGGGAAGGGAAGGCCGAGCATTTATTGCCGAATCAATTAATTTAATATTTAAAAATATAAACAAGTAGCCTTTTTTAAAAGCGTTTTAATTACGTTTTTGGTTACGGTAGTGACGGTCTGGTTTTTTTTTACGTGTAAGGATTAAAATATAAATAAATTTAATGACTGTCCCACCCGGACGTTGCGTCAGTAGGACTACCGCATTCAAGAATATTTTGGTGCTCTCTTTTAAAATTATTTTATTAATAGACTTCATATTTTTAACCCGCGAAAAAAACGGAGGACGTTCTCAATTCAACGCGTATTTTTCTTTTTTATGTATGACCACGCATAACTTTTTACAGAGTGGACCGATATTGATAATTTTTTTTATTGGAAACGGTCTATCACGAAAATTGTCCCATATAAATTTGGATGGAAAAATCAAACTTTAAGGGTAGGAAAACAAGAGATGATTGATTGTTTACTCATTGATTGTAATGCATAAGTTCTCACAGAATAGTCCGATTGTGCAAGAAAATAGTAATTAGTAGATTATAGCCACAAAAAGTTATAAAATAAAAACTTTTTAACAAAAAATTAAACCACCGAAAAACCTGAAAGCAAAATATAATAAACCTTTCAGTCATTTCATCATCAAATGTATCTTCAGCAGAGACGTACACCCAGCGGTGCAATCCTCATCTTTTATCTGTAATCTTTTCGCTAATTGTGGTATACTATTCCAATTAAGACGAGAGAATCTTAGACTGCCCTCTCCCTGCAATTGGACAGCTAGCTCGTTTATGTGTTGGTCCAATCTGGCTTGATATTTCTTGCTATTTGAATCGATTTCTTCCTTCACAGTTCGCTGATTGAAATTTAGGTTTATGTATTTATTGCTAATACGACTATCTGTGCGAGAAAAAAATAAGAGTTTTACTGTGACCTTAGATTGAGCAACGCCTTAAGGTTTTAGGCGAGTTTCACACCACCACGCGTAAGTCCGTGCGCGTGAAATGCGCCACGCTCGTTATTTCCAACATAAAAATGCAATTAAAACGGGCTTCATCGCCATTTGACTTCCAATTTCCAGTTAAGTACCCGAGAACCTTATAGGTTGACCTGCGACATGACATTCCCAAAAAACAAAACATTTAGTGCGGTTTCCCGAGCCTACTATTTAAAATGCCCATTTTAAGGGTGCAGCGCGAAATTCATATTCATATCTTTATTTGCAATCCATAGTGTAAAAATTTATTTAAAGTGTTTTCAGCTAACGTAAAATTAGGACCCTGTGGTGGCACAGTAAAAAGTATTTCAACTAATTCTAAAAATTCAATATAAAATAAAATCAGAAATTAATAACAATTATCAATTTATAAATAATTATTTCAGTAACATAAATTAGAGTATATCATTTATTAAATTGAGATCAGTTATATATCCTACTAGCTTCGTCCGCGTCAAATTTTTGTTCCCCTGACCCTTCCCGTCGCATCGAATTGCCTGCCAGTTTTCGTCCATTTTTCCACGACGGTGATCCAGGCACGTGTCCATGTTTTCAGCAGAGCAGAGCCGTATTTGTTCCGGCCGCGAACAACATGACACTAACCTTAACAAAATTTGAAATTCACGGCTACCTCTCATACCTCTCAAGTAAGTATTTTAATAAAAAATATCTTACCTTCGAAAAGTTACCAATATTGAATTTTAATTTACGTTATTATTAACTACTCAAAGTATCATAGCTGTTGAAGAATGTTGTTTTGATTATGCACTCATAACATTTATTGTTTCCTTATTTTTCATAAATTACCTGTCCGATATTTATTTTATGCAGTTTTCGTAATGCGTTATTATCATATTACTCAATACAAATGAATGGTTGTATAAATAAAGTTTTTTATAAATACATTTCTGCTTTATTTCTTTTTCGTAATCAAGGCTTCCGATCAACGAAACAGTAATTCGATAGAGATATAAATAAAAGTCAATGACATCGTCCAGTGTTTTTTATTTTTTATTACATAGTAGTTCAATAAGTTTTGGTAAGTATCCTATTTAAATAGGAAGTATATTGAGTTTTGGTATATATGTTCCCTTAAACAACATCAATTTCATTGATCTTCTACCTAGCTTTTTTTGTTCTGCCTCCACTCCTTCCATCTTTCGCGAGGCCACTTGTCCTCTTTCCAGTGTTCAAAGATTCTATCCAGATCGTCTCGCCATTTCTAACGTGGTCTCGTCGTCTTAGATTATCGATAGCAAAAAGTTCAAATATGTTTGGCCCAAAATTCAGCTGAGCGAATTCCGCTCGCTGACGTAGTCATAAGATCATGAAATGCACAGTTGACAGGGATGCGACGAATTATGGAAGGTGCGCCATTATCTGTGGGGAGGTGCTGCATACGCACTTGAGATCTAAGCCGAGTGCGAACCCCCAATCCGTGGAGATTGTTTTTGCTCCAGCCGACTTGTGTTCGAAGGCGGCTTAGAGATTCCAAGTCAGTCACAAAACGCGAGCCCAGGCTCTCAGATGGTTCGATAAAATTGTCAGGGGGTTTCTACAGCTCCCGCCATTGGTTACATCTTGCTGTGGAGGTCTTACTATTGGCTGCACTAGCTGGACCCACGGACCTAAGAATACATTTTCGGTCCTGGCGCATTGAGACGTTCGGATTGGGATTGGAAAATCGACCTAAAGGATTAAAAAAATATAATAAATAAAATTCATTATTACTTTTTAGTGTGTTTTTATTATTCCTTACGGCACAAATCGGAATTATGCAGCAGAATATATTAAGCTGTTCAAAATTCATAATAAGATTACGAGGTTAAAAATGTTCATCGTTAACAAACTTCAATTTTCCATATTTTAATATCTTTAAACGAGCAATTCTTGTATATATGTATATATATAGGTATTATCTGAATCTCGGGAACGGCTCCAACGGTTTTCATGAAATTTTGTAAACAAGGGGTTTCGGGGGTGATAAATCGATCTAGCTAGGATGCATTTTTAGGAAATGTCGTTTTATTCGTGTTTTCAATAATCAACTTTATTGATAATCAACTTAAACATAAACTTATGTTTTTTTCTATTGTTAGAAAAATAACAAAATGTAATAAGTATTTAAATATAGAATTGCTCGTTTAAAGATATAAGATAAATTCTAAACAATACAATTAACCAAAAAAAAAAAAATACCGAGCATAGCTCGGTCATCCAGGTCCTTAATATTATAAATGCCAAAGTAAAACTGTTTATCAGTCTGTTTGTCTGTTAATGTCCACGGAGACTAACGCTGGTTGTAAGAGACGCGCGGGGCAAAGAGGCGGCGAGAGCCAATGAGAATGGACCGATGCCGGCCGCGTCACTTTACATCAAAAGCAATCGGCCATTGTTTCTCTATTATAAAAAAAAAGTTCATTGCACACATTGTCAATCAACTCAGCCTATCGCAATTCACTGCTGGACTTAGGCCTCTCCCATGCTGTGTCACAACACCCTGTCCTCCGGCTTCCGCATTCAGTTTGTCCCAGCCACCATTTTAAGGTCATCGGTCCATCTAGCTGGGAGGCGTCACATACTACTCCACTACAGGACTCGTCTGCTTCATTAACCATCGGCCCTTCGACAAACACGGCCAGCTTACTGCTCCTATAATCTGCTTACTCACTTCTGTTATATTATAAATCTGAACGATTTACACTGATTGTTTGGTTGAACGTACTAATCTCAGAAACTACGTTTAATGTTAGATAACCCATTTTTCGAGGAAGGCAATTGAATATATAACATCACGCCAGGACCATTAGGAGCCAAGCAAAAAGAAAAAAGTCACGAATACGAAGACCTCGCATGGGCAGGCAATTCCAGAGCAATAAATTTAACGCGGATGAAGTCACGGGCAGAAACTAGTTCTTAAATATAATGAAATTTAATTACTTTTTATAATATAATATGAACTTAGACGATTGATTTCTTGCGGTCGCGAGTCATATGTAAATCATCATACAGACTGACACTGTTCTACAAATTGCTATAAAACGCAAGAAAAATTTAATAACGTGGACCTTGTTCGGTCCCTTGGGTGCAGCAAGCCAATATAGCCAAATAATCTATAGGTACTCTCTGTACTTAATATTATAAAGCTGAAGAGTTTGTTTGTTTGGTTGAACGCGCTAATCTCAGGAACTGCTGGTCCGAATTAAAAAATTCTTAATTCGGACCAGCAGCAGTTCCAAGGCATTTTATGAACTGCTGACTAGTGGATATTCTGAGAACTTGATGGAGGTTCTCGTTTCGGACATAGAAGGGCGCTCCCGTAACCTTTATAAGAAGATGCGCGCTCGGGTTTCAAGCGGTTAAGGGAACAACGCATGTATAAGTCATGATAATAGTCGTCTTACCCCGGTGTAGATACGTAATTTGTACCTAAGGCGCGGGACAAATACAAGTGGCGTCGGGCGGAGGTGAGGCGCGGGCGCGGCGCGGGCGTGGTGCGGGCGCGGCGCTGCACAGACTGGTAAAACGACTCAAAACCTGGCCATTAATCAAATTTCTCGAAATGTTCTACTAGACTTCCAACTTAATCCCATAAAAGGTAGATAATCCACGCGTCACTAGGTAAAATCTCTACCTGCTTCCGAGTCCCCGTCCGCTACACGGACAGTCGGAACTTAGCGCTTGTTGACAACACTCGTCTCTGTTCGCGGCAACTCTAAAAAATCATTATTTCTCCGTGCCATAGTTTATGTGCAAAGTGATTCAAGATACAAAAAGTGCTATGGATTCTATCAATCAAGGTATGTACTACATTCTATGATCCGTTTTATTTATTATGAGAGTTTATTCATGATCTACTTTGCAGTATATCAACATGCCTAAAAATATTGAATTTTTCCTTAATATTTTGATAAATTCGTGTTTTTAAATATGTACAACTCATCGCCACTGCATCGTAGTAATATTTCAATAAACTAGAGGATATGTGCAATTATACTAGGTAGCAAAAACATTCACATATATTCACATAAAAGATAATTTTAACTCTGAAAACTGTCTCTTTACCCGCGATTTTTTAACTATTATTTTGATTGTTTCAGACTCTCTACATTGTGTCATATCTATGACTAGGAAAGAGCTTCATGAATTAGTTAGAGCTAGTCCGCAGCGATTGCTTGACGGAAAGCTCCAAGATTTGGACAAGAAGTTAGTGGAAGTGACAAAGTGCCCTGCTGAAAAAAATGACGAACTTTTCAAAACAATCAAGTCATTTAAAATGGTATATAAACGTAAGTGGTTAGCGTGCAACAGTACGGAGACCCGTTTCCTGGAAAAAAACGAGGAATGGCTTAACGAAGACGTCACTTTACCTGCCGGGCCGA
The DNA here is from genome assembly GCA_932294355.1 of Aporophyla lueneburgensis. NCBI lineage: Eukaryota > Metazoa > Arthropoda > Insecta > Lepidoptera > Noctuidae > Aporophyla > Aporophyla lueneburgensis. The sequence goes on from OW028740.1 coordinate 30,808,032, forward strand.
TTCCAGGAAGTTCCAAGGGTCGTCCATCTAAAGAATTCGGAGAATTAAGTGATCGGTCAAAGCGCCGTAAAACAATATCACTTAGACAAAACGTGTCAGTGGAGCAACTCACTTTTTTTTTTTTTTTTTTTCAGGATGGGAAATCATCAAATGACTTCTCCCGCTCTGGGCGGAGCGGGAGGGCGTGTCAGACTTTTACTGACTAAAACCCACCCGTGTTCCATCAGGTGCCCATGTGCCAGGGTCACGGTATCTCTTTCGAACAATCACGCGACCCCGGCAGGCATCGGTCCTAGTAGACCCCTACACTGCTGCTGACATCTCTTTGAGGCGCGCGTGGAACACTGCGCGCCGTCGACCCGAGCTTGGTCCTTACCGGGTGGCGAGCTACCCATTGCTCGCCACCCGCAAGCTCGCGCCTACGGTGGCCGGGAGTCCGCTATTGACTCCCGACGCCCGGGGCGTCTCCTCCTGCGGCGGCTAGGGGCGTGAGAGCGCAGAGACTGCCACTCCCTCACGCGCCCCGCCTCCTCCTTCGCGAGCATTATTGCTTCGCAGAAGGAGGTGACGGCTTCCCATTCCCTCTCGCTCCGTACCATGGCTCGCACCAGGGCCGGACGCGAGAGGTCGCTGCCGCCGATCGCCTCCACGAGGACACGGCGGTGCTCCGCCCAGGCAGGGCACACCTCCACCGTATGCTCCACCGTGTCCTCCAGACGATCCTCGCAATGGAAACACCCGGACGTATCCTCCCGCTTTATCCTGAACAGGAACCCACCGAAGCACCCATGCCCGGTGAGAACCTGCGTCAGGCGGAAGGTGAGGACGCCGTGGCGCCTCTCTATCCACTCCTCAAAGAGGGGACTTACCGCCGCAATTGTGGCGTGCCCAGCACTGGGTTGCGACAATCGTACCCGCCATGTCGCCATGAGATCACACCGGAGCTCTGTCCGCCGTGCCGCGATTTGTCGCGGCAGCGGAGTTTCGCCCCGGCGTTTCGCCTCCTCGCGCCACTCCCACATGTGGGCGAGGACCTTTGCCTCCAGATCCCACGGCGGCACTCCGGCAAGGAGGCTCGCTGCCTCGCAGGAGACCGTGCGGTATCCCCGGATTAACCGGATGGCCATGACCCTCTGGGCCGCAAACAACCAGCGCGCTGGGCGCAGCCTCAGTGAGGGTGCCCACACTGGTGCCCCGTAGAGGGCCATGGACCGCACGATCCCCGTGTAGAGCCTCCGGCAGGAGGCGTTTGGACCCCCCAGATTGGGCAAGAGCCGCTTTAATGCAGCCCCAGCCCGCTCCAGTGGAGCAACTCACTTACGCGGCACAAATGAGCCAAAGAGCTGCAGGTAACGCCGATGTTGCCTCTGTGATTCAAGAAGTGACAAAAAGCCCTACCCGAGCAACAAAGTTCCGCAAGGCAGCTGCTATTGGTAGTAAAACTACTACTACCAAAAAGCATACGCCAGAAGATGCCCTAATGATTTTCGTGGAAGCCGACATGACCTTAAGTCAATACGAGGTGATACATCAGGCAAATAAAGACGTATACCCTTGTTATACTTATGTCCAGAGGGCAAAACAGGATTGTTATCCACCGAAAAACGTGAATGAGACGGTTGCAGAGGTGATACTACAAGATCTGCTTGATCACACAGCTTCGCGGCTGTGCAAATATTTAGAACCAGTTCTCGAACGACTGGAGCCAAACGCTGAGTTTGTACTGATTTATAAATGGGGATGCGATGGGTCTACCCAAAATCAATACAAGCAAAAATTCGACGAAGATGGTAATAGTGACGCAAACATATTTATGAGTTCTTTGGTACCACTTCGGCTCACATACGGTACTAAAATCATATGGCAGAATCCCCAACCATCTTCACCAAGATTCTGCCGGCCCGTGAGGTTTAAAAGAAGATAAAAGACGTCACTAACGAAGAAATCGATCATATTGAGAACCAAATAAAGTCTCTTCAGCCTACAGTTGTTAATGAAAATATTCGAATTAAGCATGTGTTACTCCCAACAATGATCGACGGAAAAGTGTGTAACGCGGCCACTAACACGAGTTCAACATTGCGCTGCTATGTATGTGGTAAAACGTCTAAAGGTTTCAACGATTTGGGAACATCATCGCAACAACCGGAAAATCCAGAAACTTTTAAATTCGGATTGTCTATTTTACACGCGCGAATCCGTTTTTTCGAATTTTTATTACATCTGTCTTATAAAATAAGAGCGGGTGTAAATAAGGGACGGAAATCTGGAAAAGAAGATAAAGATAAAATCAAAACCGCCAAGTCAGCGATACAAGAAGAATTCCGGGAAAAAATGGGTTTACTAGTAGACATTCCCAAGGCTGGGTACGGAAACACGAATGACGGGAATACCTCTCGCAAATTCTTTTCCAACCCAGAAACAGCAGCATCCATCACAGGTATTGACGAAGACCTTATTAAAAAATTTAGAACAATTTTAGAAGTCATATCGTCAGGATATAAAATAGATTTAAAAAAAATGTCTGCCTACACTATGGATGTAGCGCATTACTACATTAACTTGTACAGCTGGCAACCAATGAGTCCTACTGTACATAAAATATTGGTACACTCTTCAAGTATAATATCTCACGCGCTTCTGCCTATTGGTCAATTGTCAGAAGAGGCTGCGGAGGCCCGCAACAAGCACTTCCGACTATATAGGGAAAGCTTCTCTAGGAAGTTTTCTAGAAAAGCCTGCAATGAAGATGTGCTGAACCGGCTTCTTCTGACATCTGACCCTTTCATAAGTAGCCGACAAAGTGAGAAAAAGAGGAATAAAAATAAACAGGCTTTCACTAAAGAAGCAGCAGGTTTCTTTATACCTGAAGATTAGACAATAAGTGATAATGTACCTAAATTTATTTTTTTTTATTTAAATTTTTTTTTGTTTGTTCTTGTTAATCTAGAATTGAAGGAGTCATAGTTTCGCTGTATTTCAACGTATATTTTATTCTTTGTTACTACAATAAAAAAATCCCTATTTAATTATATTTTTTTATTTTACTCCTTCTCCAAATATATTCAAAATTATATTTTTTTATGAAAAATATCATTTCTCGTCATGGGCCACCTATCTGATAAAGAAAAAGAAACAAAATATTTTTGGCCAAGTTTTTGGTCGTTTTACCAGTCTGTGCGCCGGTGCAGCGCAGAACAGGCGCGCTAACGGTGTCGGAAAGGCGAGGCGCGGTGTTTCTCGTTATTTTATGTTAAATTCTATATCGTCACGCATTTTCCGGGTGCGCCGAAGGCGAGGAAGCGGCGCCCGCGTCGCGCCCGCACCCCGCGTTCTCAGTATGTCTCGCGCCCCACCTCTTCTATACATTTTGTATGAAATATCAAAGAAGTGGCGCCACGCCCGCGCCGCGCCCGCGCCTCACCTCCGCCCGACGCCTCTTGTATTTGTCCCGCGCCTAAGGGATAATTTACAACGGGCGCCGGCGCCGGGGCGGTCAGAATAAAGTGGAGCCTACCGACAGCGAATGCGGCGCGCGAACGAGCCATCGCTATGTGCTCCCTGATGGTAAGGTGGTAGTTGAGGATCACATCTAAGTATACAATTATTAGGCTACTAGCTTTTGCCCACGATTTCGTCCGCGTAAAATCTTCGCTCCCGTGACCCTTCCTGTCGCATCGAATTGCCTGCTAGTTTTCATCCATTTTTCATTACTGCTCCGCTCCTCTTAGTTTTAGCGCGATGTTATATAGCCTATAGCCTTCCTCGATAAATAGGCTACCCAACACAAAAAGATTTTTTCGATTCGGACTAGTACTTTCTGAGATTAGCGCGATCAACCAAACAAATAAACAAACTCTTCAGCTTTATAATATTACGCCCGCCAGTTTTCGTCCTGCTCGTTGCTGCTTCGCTCTTTTTAATCGTAGCGTGATGTTATATAGCCTATCCTCCTCAATAAATGGGCTACAAAAGTAGTTCCTGAGATGAGTGCGTTCAATTAAACAATCTCTTCAGCTTTATAATATTAGTTTAGATAAATCTGGAAAATATGCGGGTTAAGGTAGCGAATCCTGAAACCGCAGGGTAATACTAGTTTGTTATAATTCTCAACAGCAACGCAGAAAAGGAGAAATAAATAAATAATCATTCAACAGAGGCACGTGGCTTTAATTAATCATTAGTGATTGTTTGCTGCGATCGGAAAAGAATAATAAAGGATTTTAGAACAAATATTTTTTTTTACAGTTACTCGCGTAGATAAGAAAAAACTATGCGTTGTTTCCCCGAAGAGTTAGGTAGTGGTGTATATTCTACACCCAGGTTTCACCAGTTATGTTTTAGTCCCATGTAATGGGGCGAGTCTATTAAAAAGGCCTATAATACTGCTTGCCCAAACTAGGAATCGGACCCAGGAGCCAAGGTTTAACCAATAGACCAACGAGGTAGGCTTCTTATAATGGACTCGTGAGATTTTTGCCTGTCACCAGTCAGTGTTGTTGGTCGCCATTATCTATACTAATATTATAAAGAGGTAACATTTGTTTGTAAGTTTGTATGTAGGGGGTAATCTTCGGAAGTAATGAACCAATTTAAAAAAATGTTTCGCTGGTAGAAAGCTACATTATTCGTGAGTGCTATAGGGTATAAATTATAAAGATATCATGCATATTAGCCGAGCTATCTCAATTTTTGTCTAGCCAGGTGGAAAAAATTGCTCTTACAACAGAGTTATTTGCATGCGCTGCCTTAACAGTTGTATATAATTCAAAACAATGTATGGCGACCTGGTCCGCTTTAAATAGTTCTATAAAAGAGTCTGTGACACCATATTTCTATCTTTTATATTTTAGCAGATATAGTAGCTTTTATGTGTTAAAAAAAGTATTTTTCAACGTACTTACCTTTGGACGATTTTTTAAACAACAAAATATTAAACCTTATCGACAAAAATATTATTATGGTCACAAGAACATCATAGAGATACGATTTGTTCACAACAGTATGTCAATTGGTTAAATAGTTTCGAAGATAATATAAAATTACTAAATCGCAAAATGCCGCCGTCCATTCACGAACCGCATTAGAACATGCTTTTGATGCTATTATGGCAGTGTTATAAATCTACCTATATAAATCCCTTTTACCCCTGTTGGGTAAAACAAATTTTTCTAGATGCCCCAGGAGGCGCTGGGAAAACGTTTCTCGCAAATTTGGTATTGGCAAAAGTCAGACAATCCGGGAAAAATGGGCTAGCTGTTGCCTCTTCAGGGAATGCCGCAACTCTATTAAATGATGAGAAAACAGCACACTCCATATTTAAGCTACCACTGACAGTATCATTGGAACAACAGTCAGTATGCTCCATACGTAAAAATGGACCGCTCGGGAAACTGTTACAAGAGACATCTTTAATTATTTGGGACGAATGTAACATGAGTCATAGAGCTCATGTTGAAGCAGTAAACCGAACGCTCAAAGACCTCAGAAACTCAGATGCTGTTATGGGTGGTGTTACTTTTGTTTTTGCGGGTGATTTTCGGCAAGCTCTGCCTGTATTAACAAAAGGAATACGCGCCGATGTTATCAGGGCATGCTTAAAACATCTTACTTATGGAGTTTCATTGAAACTCTCAATTTACGAACAAACATGAGAGCTTATTTGAGCGACAACTACGATAACGACTTTCCGCATCAACTACTAAATCTTGGAGAAGGAAAAATTAGCTGTCCTAGCACCAACATTTCATTCACTCATTTGAAACCCGGTTATATAGCCAATTGGCATGCAAATACATACATACATACATATGCAATAAAAACAAAACCCTCCTTTTGGCAGTCAAGAAATAAATCATAGCACTCACAAGTAATCCTACCCAACTGTCACCCACCGATCAGAATGAAACTTTGCACATCGATATAACACTAAAAAATATTGAACCCATGTTCTTTTATTTTTCCGGAATCCACTTTTTAGGGGTAGAAACTGTAATATCAAATATTACAGATATAATATGTATGTACTACTGTCGTATTATTGAGTAGTTTCTAGTTCATGTTTTAAAAGATTTTTACCTACATATATCTTATTTTGTTCTTTTGAGCATAAGAATTTGCATTCTATAAACTTCACTGATCCTTACAAGTGAATTTAAAATGCCAAAATACCACATTGCTATCTCGATTAGTTGAGGAATTCCCGTGACCACTATCCGACTACATCATCGGACCCTGAGCGCCATCTAGTGTGATAGCTATTATCAATACATATCTAAAGAGTCCAAACATAATGTTGCTATCTTCTCTGGTTGATGAGTTTCTATGGCCGCCTTCAGACTCCATAATCAGACGCTGGATACTACCAATTTAATAGGTATTGTATTGCGTAATAACTATTAGGTATCATGCACCATAGTATGTTTAAAAGTTAACTTTCTAGTCATTTACCAACATTGCGAGTTTTATCTTTGGTAAAGCTTTAGTGAATTCAGCCACCAGGTCATCCAAGTTTGGTGAATGTTATGACTTCGAGTTAATTGTTAAATTCGAAGTCATGACATTCACCAACCTGCACTGGGTTTGCATGGTGCGTTACGGTCAGAGAGACCAGCCTATTTCCTAGCAGTTGAACATTAAAAACTGATTATGCTTATGCCAAATCCAAAGAATTTCCAAGCTCAAGTAGCAGTGGGGGCATTGCTTGCAGAACAGATGGCCAATTGGGCGAAAAGGTTCATTAGTGGCAATTGCGTAAGGGAACACGTAGCATTATAATGCCTTCCACAAGGTGTCCGACCTAGGAATCGAACCCAGGACTCATGCTCCCTGCCAGCTCTGTCGCAGATATGTTCTAAAAAGTTACCGTGGCCGCCAGAGCCTATGTCAGCAGCAGATTTTTGGCTGAAATGACGATTATAATGTGAAAGGATGAGTTAACTGACAATAAACTAACTAACTAATTGGAGTAAGTATGTTGATAGAGACAGGGTGTGTCTTTTGATTTTTGAAGACACAAATAAAACTGAATTTGAAAAATAATTGTTGTCTTATTTATTACTTTAAAGCTACATTTTATTACTAATCTAACTGTACAAAATAATCATTCTAAAACTACATTCTTATCAAGCTGAATCTTAAATTAAAATCTTATTCTATGTCAATTTATTAGATTTTACATTTAATCTTATTCTATATGTATCATTTACAGTTATAGATGCACTTGTATAACTGTTATTTTCATCATTATCTATCATCCCATTACCATTGGTTGGTATCTTTCCATTTTGGTACATTATTTTGTCCATTTCCGATAAATTGTTCTTAGTTCCTTTACCATTAGTAACTTCTATATTGTTTTCAGATTCAGCAACTGTCTTCTTATTGTAAGTTCTAACATAGAAGCTTCCAAAGAGATATAGGAAGAGGGTTCCATTGACTGCCATAGCAACGGACATGGTATATGAAGGTTTGCAGTCTGATGTCACGCGAGCTACTCCAAAATGTACAAGTATTAGAACAAACTGGATCTGAAAATTAAAATGTTTGAATGTTAGTGACATACCCTGGTTCTGAGAAGAAACGAAAACATAAAGAAATCCACTAGGCACTATGTAGTGCATTGTTTGACAATAATTGAGGAAGACGCTTTAAAAATGTAGTTCCAGAAAAGATATTACTCGAACATAATTAGAAAGATCTGTATGTGCACAAGTCAACATCATTGGTGTATTGAGCAGTATGTCTAACAGTGTATAAAGTTCACTGATTTTATGTAGAAAAGAGAAAAACTTCCGAACAGACGGGTGTTGTGTCTGATGGGCGGTGAGGCGAAACGTTGTATACGAGTATATGCTAGTTGAAACGAATTTTAAGTTTCTACAAGAAACCTTCAATTCTCAAGATACGACCATTTTGATTCGCTAATCACTTTTTATGATTCTCATGAATGTACAGTGAAAAAAAAAACAACAGTTAAAAGACCGAAATGAACTCACCAGTTGCATGCTAGTAATATACTTCTTCCACCACAAATACTTCACCAGATGCGGGTATGAAGATAGTCCATAGTAGGTATACATAAGGACATGGACGAAAGAGTTCAGCAACCCCAGGACCAGTAGTGCATACGTCGGTTCATATTTCAGGGCAATCCATGTCACCACTACCATCAAAGTGTGATGATATACGTGAAGGAAGCTAACTTGGTTGTACTTCTTCCGCAGTACGAAGAATATTGTGTCGAGGAGTTCAGAAAACTTGGCTAGTAGGTAGTGGTACATTGCTGTTGTTAACTGGAATGAGATATAAGAATGAGATATAAACAGTCATGTTATACTTAATAATAATTTCATACTTAATTTGTCGTATAAGGTGTAACAGAATAAACGCAAGTCGTAAAACTTTTCATAATTGTCTACTGAACTGATTTCAGTAACTTTTAATATGGGTATTTTTTCGTCGATTGAGCCAAAGAATTTTCAGTCTTATTTCAAGGCGCCTCAATTTCATAAATAATTTTTGATCACTGTATTTTGCTCTTAACTCAATACTCTAATTGGGGCGCCAGTGACAAAAATGTTTTGGAAGTTTTTGCGATTTTCTAGTACATACTCGCACTTCAGTTGGTACACCTTAACTACACGTTGGATGGACCAAAAAATATTGCGGTGGATTTTCAAATTTTGGTGGTAAGCCGAGCGTCGAAAATACAACAGAGTGCATCGCAGCGTGTCAAAACACTAATTGTTGTATTTTCAACTCTCGGTACTAAGCAGAGCGTTAAAGGTGCAGTGCGCGAAAAAATTCTACCGTGATAATTTTTCGTCCATGCTAAAGTGGGCAAATTGCGTAATAGACAGTCCAAAAGATTTTGAAAAAAATCCCTAATTCATTACTTCATATATTCGAAAAGTTCGTCTGCTCGACAGCGTCAATAACACAATGAATGGTGTCAAATTTTCGAAATGGAAGGCACTCTTATTGTAAGTGTGTTACGTTATACCTACCACAGCTGATTGACTCAGATCAGCAGCGTTTTGTTTTGCGCCAAAAATTTAACTCAAATATGAAAATAGATGACAAAGATAAAAAGACAAAAAAACTAAGATCCTTACACTTCGCCTTTGGAATTCTGTCTCCATGACACAGGTTTTTGGCACCAATCCATTCTCAGCCAGCATACAAACACACTGGAAAAAAAACATGCAACCATCATATTTTTTGTAACGTCCAAGGTGATGTCATAATTTGGCATACGAATTTGATGACGTGATCATCATCATCATCATTTCAGCCGAAATACATCCACTGCTGGACATAAGTCTCCCCGAAGAGGGAGGGAGGGTTTGCAATAATCGCTACGCTTGGCAGGCGGGTTGTAGATCGCAGTATGGTGGTAAAATGTATAGAGAACGCTGCTGCCCATTCCACAGGAAATCTTTTTGTCACCTTTTACGACACCCACGGGAAAAACTTGGACGAATGATCATTGCCTTGTTAGATTTATTTGAAACTCCCAAGTCTAAAATCCCTTACCAAATATGCAGTAATTTACGAAAAAAATACATTTCCTTTAGATTCGATTTTAGGTATTGAAAGAAAACACTATAGATGTGTAGCCAACTATAACAGTTTTCCATGACTATTGCTGCAATTACATGGGATCTCATTATTCTACGAATATTTTACCAGAAATGTATGGGATTTACAATATTGGAGTTGGTACCTGCTATGTTTAGAGCTTTAGAGTTACCACTTAAGAGGTTATAGGTTATCAGAAGGTAGAAGAAATACTGGCTACATTTGTATACATTTTACAAACATTTTCGTAAACCTATTTCTTTTAGGTTAATAAGGATATTCAGGCATTTGGCAATACTTTCCTAACCTAATGGTGAAGTTGAAATGTCTGATGTGTCAGTAATTTTACAGATAAGTCATGCTTTCTTCAATTGAGACACAGCCAAATACTCATTAGGTTTAGAAAAGTATGCAGAACAGGATGTAAATTACACTCAACCTCGTTAGATAAGAGAGGCTCCTTGATCAGGTGTGTGTCATGCCTGGTGAGTTACTCCCCGATGATAAATGTCGGAACCTTGTAAGTATGCTAATTGCGCGGCAGACTCTGATGGCACGATGCAGGATTTTGAGTGACGACAGTGTCGTGCGCACTTCGCGTGTGCCGATGTAGATGCCGTTACAATTTAAACATCACGCCTGTTTCCCCAAATGATTGGGCAGACCAGGTATAGATGCACATATAGCATACCCACATTCCTCTTGTTATGATTTTAGTCCCATTTCAAAGTGTTCCTATTGCCATCCGATTATGGCACAAATCCAATCTTCGTGCTGCTACTGAGAAATTCCAGATGAACAAACCCTAGAACACTTTGACCCGTGAATCGAAACCATGTCCTTTTTTTTGGATGGGAAATCATCAAATGACTTCTCCCGCTCTGGGCGGAGTGGGAGGGCATGTCAGACTTTTACTGACTAAAACCCACCCGTGTTACTTCAGTTGCTCATGTGCCAGGGTCACGGTATCTCTTTCGATCAATCTTGCGACTACGGCAGGACAAAACCATGTCCTCATGCTCAACAATTAGTTGGTATATTAGGGTTTTATTATAAATCTGTATAAAATCGAGAGATTCCATTTCATCCCGTGAGTGTAGTAAGAGACAACTAAGAGAGATACTATAGAATGGGCAGCAGCGTTTTGTATGCATTTTACCACGATACTGCAATCACCAACCAGCCCGCCAAGAGAAGTGATTATTGCAAACTCCTCCAAATTGGACTCCAAGAGAAAGACGTCAAACTGCGGGACATAGGCGGAGGCCTATGTCCCGCAGTTTGACGTCTTTCACTTGAGGTGATGATGATAATAAAATCAGAGACTCGCTACGTGACTAACGTAAAGAATAGGACCACCCCATTTCTACTCGCGGGTATCGTAGACAGCAACTAAGGGAACTAGAGAATAGGCAGCAGGGTTTTCATTGCATTTTACCACCATACTGCGATCGCCAACTCCCTACAATGCGTGGCTTATATCCAGTAAATGATTTTCAGCTGAAAGAATGATTTTAAAATACACTTACCGTTTTTAATAAGTAACATGAGATCAAGACTTGCACAGCGTTGTATAGTGGCATGATACTTTGTAATTTGAATGGTTCTCGCGTCTTCATGAAGGCCGGTCCGATCTTCAGCACAAACAGCAGATATGAGGACAATATTACTATAACGGGCAATGGAGAACCCATTAAGAACCATGTGCTGACGAAGTCCGCTGTAAAAAGAGTAAAATCGTATTATATTAATATGCTTGAAAGAAGACATGTGAGGGCTTGTAAAAAGGAAACTCACTCAAGTGTCGAGTATTACTTAAAAACTAAGTTAAGCATTTTGGCTGATTGTAAATTAAATTGTTTTAAAGATACGTGGAGCTATGAATAGGTTCTGTAATACAGATTGTGTTAATAAACCATGAATGTTTATCCAAATTGAAAGGAAATAACTGTGATTCTGATACCGTTGGATGCCGAAATTAAAAAAAAAATATGTGTCAGAAAAATAAAATAACATGTTTTAATGTGTTTTCAGCAAAATTTGAGCAGTGGTGACCAAGACAGGTGCTTTACTCTGAGTAAATTAGTACATCGCCACCACCACTGCTCCCAAAACGGTGAAGGAAAACATCGTGAGGAAACCGACATGTCCTAGAACCAATCATTCGAAGTCATATAACACTCCCTCTCACAAAGTGGGAACATTATAAGTTGATATTGATGATGTTTCCGTAAAATGTTCGTATTATATCTGACATAAGATTTTTATCAATTACGAGCAGACGGGACACACGTCCTCTTTCCTAAAAATTTATTGCAGCGACATCTATCAGGTCCAATTGTGAATATAAATCACATAGGAACCCATGAGAAATATTCCTTAAAATTCGATTCAGGCGTTTAAGCGGAGCTCAGAGAAGAAGATTGCGATTATTGTAATTAAATTTAGAGTAATTATCAATTTTTTTTTATAACTACCTGTCTGGCTGGCTACTGGATCTACTTACTTCAAGACAAATAAAAATAATAATATTATTACTTATACATTACTTAAAGAACTTCCTTGTAACACGAATGCATTATTTTCAATAAATAACAAAGACTGTTGTTTTATGATAATTTAAATTTGTAAGTCAGTGAACTTTTCGAAAATATTAAAAAAAAAATGTAAACTGCATTTTAATTTTGTTACGTTATTGCCGTAAATATGCGAAATTTAAATTCCCAAAATGCCGTAATTGTATTCCATTGACTGCAAAACTTCGTAACTGTCAACGAAGTATTTACATAAAAGAACCTAAAACGGTAATTCGAACTATGAAATAAATTAAAAATTAATTAAATTTTAAATTAATTATAAATTGTATTTGTATTTTACACCAGTGACAACCCCATTTTTATGTCCACGCAATCATTGTCCATACCAAGGTTGCCTGGAAGAGATCGCAGAAAGCGATAAGGCCGCCCAGTGTATGCTATATAACATCGCGCTATAGTCAAAAGGGGCGGAGCAGCGGACAAGAAGGGTCACGGGAGCAAAAATTTGACGCGGGCGAAGTCGCGGGCATGTGCTAGTAATAAAATAAAGCTTAAGAGTTGTTTAAACGCACTAATCTCTGAAACTGCCAATCTGATTTGTTAAAATATTTTGTATCTGCCACATTCATGAAGAAGGGTTTAGGCTACTGAACATCACGCTATAACCCTTAGGAGCCGAAAAAAAAACAAAAAGAAAGCTGAGCAAAAACGGCGTAAATAGCGCGGGCAGGTGATGCATTGCGACGACCTTGTCGGAGTCTGGGGATCAAGAAATATCATGCGGACAAAGTCACGGGCAGAAACCAATGATAAATATTTAACATAGATGAAGCACTGAAATCTAGATGAATTTACATCGTGCTATGAATTACCAGTACGTAATTTTTTCAAATAAAATGGTTACGTTACTTTGCCCCTGAGAGTGTTGAATTAGTTCAGGGTCGTGACTTCGATCTAACTACATCTATTGTAGTCTGAGGGGCAATGTCAGTTGGGCAAGATACAAAGTCGAATGATAAAGTCGACGGTCACACTGACGAAATAAAATCGCAGCGGTATTTCTTCACGCACTGAATCTAAGTTCCGTATGGTGCTGGAAATAATTAAAGAATACCACCATCTCATTTCTTCCCAAGACCAGTGGTGGCCCATTGGTATCGGCCCCGACTTACGAGTTCTTGGTCATGCGTTCGTACCCAAGCAGGCGCATTAGTTTGTGTAAATCATTTCATCACCACTGCTCTCAAAACGGTGAAGGAAAACATCGTGAGGAAACCGGCATGTCCTAGAGCCAATAATTCGAAGACGTGAAATTTACCAACCCGCACTGGGCCCGCGTGGTAGATTACGGCCCACTCCCTCTCACCGAGAGGAGGCCTGTGTCCCAGCAGTGGGAATAATATAGGCTGATGATGATGATGAGCAGTGGTGATGAAATTATTTATACAAAGTAAAGCGCCTGCCTGGGTTCGAACCCACGACTTATAACTCGTAAGTCGAGGACGATACCTCTAGGCCACCACTGCTCACACTGGGCCACCACTGCTCATATAGGCTGATGAAGATGATGATTTCTTCCCGTGGGTGTCCTAAGAAGCGACTAAGGGACTTACTAGAGAATGGGCAGCAGCGTTCTCTATTCATTTTACGTCAAGCGTGGCGATTATGGAAACCCTCCCAAATTGGGGGCAGGCCTATGTCCGGCAATGGACGTCTTACGGGTGAAATAATGATGGATCTTTAACGCAATGTTTGGCGAAGAGAACTGAAAAGCAAACTTAGTGCATTCCAGTACGTGGAAAATACACACACAATGTTAGATTTTTCAATTCTAGATCCTAAGCATATGCATCAGCATGAACGTTTGGTTGCGGCATTTTGAGTCGTAGGTACGATCCCTGCACGCAACAAATGCCTAAGATGATCATGTTGCATCATGACTCGACGTTCTGAACACGTACGTAAGAATTTCGTGGTGATATTTTAGCGTGTACTGGATTTACAGCTCTCGGTGTTTATTCGAGAATTGAGAATGCAAAAAATGCATCTTAGTGCGTCGAAAAAATGCACGGTTCGATTTTTAACTCGCGGCGTTAAAGAATTCGTTGAAGAACCTTTCTGCGTAAAAAAAGAACCGCCGGAAATTTTATTCGTCCACGTGGAGGTCGGCGTAAACAGCGTGTATCAGATAGGTGTGGTTATATTCAAGGGTGTGGATCACACCATGCAACCGAACCACTTTCTCCATCAACTTCGTAATTGCAAAAACAGTATCAGGCTGTCCCATAGCAATCTTTAATAACTACTCGACCCAAATGTATGGGAGGGCTTATTATTTTTTCGCCATTACGATTTTGGTCCCTCGGAGAAAGTTGTTCAGGTTGGTGGTCTGACACCCTTTATATTTATTTTTTTGCCATACACTAGGAATTTTATATTGCCGGTGTATTCTGTAAAAATGTCACCGTGAAAACGTAAGTGAAGTGAGCTTGAAGTGAGATGTCAATAGTATCAATCCCTAGTATCAGATGGAATTACTTATTAATTTATTTCTTTGGGAAAGCAAACAGTTAGACCTAAGTTTCTTAATTGATAATCCTTAGCATATAAAATTAATAGTGTATGTGTAACTCACAACGTTATTCACATGTTACCAATTCAAAATTAATAAGAGTTAACTAGGCATGCGAGTGAATTAACATTACATAATGCTTAGGTTAAAGTTATAAAATTTTAATTTTAATTACAGCTTTTTTTGTGGGTGGAAAATCATCAAATGACGTCTCCCGCTCTTGAGCGGAGCGGGAGGGTGTGTCAGACTTTTACTGACTAAAACCCACCCGTGTTCCTTCAGATGTCCATGTGCCAGGACCAGGGTATCTCTTTCGAACAAATTTCGCGGCCCTCGCAGGCATCGTTCCTGGCAGACCCCTTCAGTACTGCTGACATCTCTTTGAGGCGTGCATGGAACACTATGCGCTATCAACATGGGCCTGGGTCCTTACCGGGCGGCGGAGCAATGGGTAGCTCGCCGCCCGCAAACCTGCGCCTACGGTGGCCGGGAGTCCGCAAACGACTCCCGACGCCGTTTCATTACAGCCCACTTATAGCTCATAACACTAAGTTTTCACGATAACATTTTTACAGAATGGGTGAGCAGTTAATCGACGTTCACAAGGACGTAATAATATCGTATAGAGATTTTTTTGCCAAAGGATCTTAAACGCATTGCTAAGCACCCAATGTTGAAAATCGAACAGCGTGTTTTTCCGAAGCGCTGAGATGCATACTGTTGGATTCTCAATCTTCAGTTCAACACCGAGAACTGACAATCTAGTGCGTGGTAAAATCGTGCCACCATAATATTTTCGACGTCTATATTGCATCATGATCATCTTAGGTATTTGCTCCATACAGGAATCGAATCTGTGACACGAAATGCCCACGAATGCGACGTTCGGGTACTTCCTCCATAGGATCTTCTTAGATTTGCTAACATACTTGGAAATTGTAGTAGTTCTAGGTTAGTCTAGGTTTAATTTTTTGAGTTGGTGGGTAGTACCACAGCGTATTTCCATTCTGTACATGGCCAAAACGCAACCATAGAAATCTGCTCGCGTATACTTTGTAATGCAATTTTTTAATTTGTGATTACAATGTATACACGAATTTTGCGTACTACTTGTATATAGTTTGTAACGTAAACGAGCCCATACATCTTTCCAATTTATACAAGGCCATAATGCCAACATGGGAATTTGGTAGGATTTCTGATTGCCGGGTTTCAATTTAAGGGGTGGTAGGGGGAAGGAAAAGTGCAGATGTAGAGCCCCTCCTGTGAAGGAAAAGTTTCAACCCCCCCCCCCCCCCCCTTTTTGAGAAATATTTTTTTTAATATTCTTACCTAACTTTCGAATTTTCGTGTATCGACATCGATTTAAAGGCCGGAAGAAGAGGTTGACAAATAAAATGAAGGGGAAGTAGCAACGCTCGACAGGACACTTCGCTGATAGGGCTCGTCAACGGAATCAAAGCGTTTCCATAGGAGGTCACTGTTTTAACCTAACCTAACCTCCCCAAACCACGTCGTTTCTGGCACTCGCCGGCCGCTCGTCTATACAGGATTAGTTTGCATGCGGACTAGCACTGTATATTATGGAACACTTTACTTACTTTGGCCACTACAAAGTATACACGAGTATTTGCGTACTACTCTTGTATAGATTGGAAGACCTTGATTAAAAAGTGATTTCCAATCTATACGCGACTAGTTTCAGACCCTTGCGTTCTAGCCTTGTACAGAATGAAAATACGCAGTACCACAGAAGTGAGCAGAAGTTGAAATTAAACCCTTGACTGGTTTTGAAAAAAATAAAAACATTGATTTCTACGTTTTCTTCGCTCGGGGAGTGGGCCGTAAGCCACCATGCGGGCCCAGTGCGGGTTGGCACATGTCATGTCTTCGAATTTTTGGTTCTAGGACATGTCGGTTTCCTCACGATGTTTTCCTTTGGCGTTTTGAGAGTAGTGGTGATGAAATTATTAACACAAAGTAAAGCGCCTGCCTGGGTTCGAACTCACGACCTACAACTCGTAAGTCGGGGCCGATACCACTGGGCCAACACTGCTCTCAAACTGCTTTCTACGTTTGTTCTACGTTTGTAAGTGATATAGATAATCTAAACTAATATTATAAATGCAAAAGTAACTCTGTCTGTCTGTCTGTCTGTCTCGCTTTCCAGCTAAAACTACTGAACCGATTTAAATGAAATTTGGCACACAGATAGTTTAGAGCCTGAGAAAGGACATAGGATACTTTTTATCCCGGTAGTATGTTCCCGCGGGATAATTTCCGACCTCCACGCGGGCGAAGCCGCTGGCAAAAGCTAGTATAATATATATCCAGCCCTAGACAATTTTGAACAAAAAATAGAACTTTTAAAATGATTGAAAATCCATTTTTCATCGTAAACCATGTCATTTAATTTCTATTATGCAAGTTCAAAGTCGCTCATGTACAAATATTAACTGAGTAAAGTGAACTTTTCAAAGTCTATTTACATAGAGCCATTTGTACTTTGTATGTTTATATTTTCGTTCAAATAGTTACACTGGTTAACTAACAGACTGACGCATATGTTGATTACTACTCCGTTCATATTTTTTTACCTCTGACAGCAACAATTTAAATCCAACCTTTTTCAAACGACAATAAAGATCCTTGTTATATTGACAGACTTTTTAGAGGCAGTAACCCAAAAGCAATCTTATTTTCACGAGGACAAAGATCAATTTGACTTATGACTTAAATAAAAAAAAATACCAACAACAGCCTGTCAATGTCAGTCATCATGATCATTATCAGCCTATAAATTTCCCACTGCTGGGACACAAAGCTCTCCTCCTTGTGAGAGGGAGTGGGTTGGTTGGTAGATGTTACATGTCCTCATGTTCTAGGACATGCCGGTTTCCTCATGATGTTTTCCTTCACTGTTTTGAGAGCAGTGGTGATTACATAATTTACACTAAGTAAAGCTGGGTTCAAACCTACGACCAACAACTCGTAAGTTACAGCTGTTGCCACGGTCAATGTCAGTTAGGCACCAAACGTTCCTTGTTGCATTTGTAACGTGTCGGTAAATGTGAAAGCTTTCACAGCACACTTCATTTTACTATGTCACATGAAAGAATATAGAGGCTTGTGGGTAAGTAATAACAGCCGCACGGGTTGATCGTTTAGGTTAAGCTACACTTGCTGCGGTTGGCCCGTGGATGGGTGACCATCTTTACATACCAAGACCCTTCCGTGCCTCGGAAAGCATGTTAAACCGGTGGTCCCGGCTGTTCGTAGATCTTAGACAGTCGTCACGGGTCGTCAGAAGCCGGAAAGTCGGACAACCAGTCTTACCAAGGGGTAATCGTATTACCCAGTACCTGGGTTGTAGAGGTCAGATAGGCAATCGCTCCATGTAAAATACTGGTAATCAACTGCATCCGGTTAGACTGGAAGCCAACCCCAACATAGTTGGGAAAAGGCGAGGCAGATGGCATTGAAGAATATAGAGCTGACTATCAGCCATCTGTATTTTTCACGAAATCAGTGGAGTCATTGCGTCAACATACTTACAGTAGCAATGGTTTACATTTTTACAATTCAACGACATTCATTGCGTTATTTGCGTAGTATTGAGCAGACCATTGTTTCGAAAAAATTTAGCAAAGGATATGAATGAAGTTGATAGGCTGTAACGCAATTAGGAAGCAGGTCTAAGAAAAACATCAATTAGAATCGGATGCCTTTTGGAATTCAGGTTGAATTTCGATATTCAAAATCAAAACTCATTTTGCAATTCTTAATTTTCAATTCCTTTTTTAACAAATCCCCCGGAACTCTCACCCTTCACCGCTTTCTAGTCCTTTCTCTGGGACAAAGAATTGATGCAACAAACTCTCTAGTATTTAGTTTTATTATTGGTACAAACGTGTATGTTACAAATTTACAAACCTGTTTCAGGTTTAATTCAGAACCTAAAAATAAAACAGTGCAAAGGAATTTAATTATTTCACTTTTAAATACTTTATATTTTTAGAATTCGTTTAAAAAGCTTTTCAGTCCTTGCACCAGTATTTATAAATGGACCTTGATCCGTAAAAGTCCCTTTATGATTGTCGTCACTTGCAGACGTCAGCAAAGTTAAAGATTTTTTGGAATTATTCCATTTGCCTCTCAAGGAAGTGTCACTTTTATTTTCTATGTTTTTTTCTATGTCAATAAGTGAGTACACAGTAACTTTGTACTTTGCCGAGTACATAATACGTGTGTGTCAGTACATAATCTCTTGTTTGCTAATTAATTAGTTAATGTCTGTCTGTGTTTGTTTACTATGCACCTGGCTTCTATACCTACATAATATCTGGTGCTTATACTTCAACAGTAAATACAGGTTGTAAAAAGTCCCTTCATTAACTAAAAGTTACTTTCTGCAAAAATCTTTGCTGGGAAACTACTATTCAATGCGCATTGTATATACAAAAAAAATTACAACCGAGGTCCTAAAAAAAAAAACACTACAAAGTGAAAAATAGCTTTAATTTCGTAAGTCGGTGGCAAAAAACCTTAATTACAGATCATAATCCAAATCCTAATCCTAAAAAGTTTTTATTTTTAACTTTTTTATATGGTAGATACCCCCGCACTAATCTAATAGCGTTATTCGTTCATTTGTCGCGCAAATACTTAATGCAAATTTAAAACTTATATGGTTTTCACATGCATCCCATTGTCCGAATGGACCCATATTACCGTCCAGGAAGCACCAGCTTTCAAATAAAAAAAAGAATTATCAAAATCGGTTCACCCAGTCAAAAGTTATGAGGTAATAAACATTAAAAAAAAAATACAGTCAAATTGATAACCTACTCTTTTTTTTGAAGTCGGTTAAAAATATATATATAGTTAAGAACAATCTATTCAAATATTTCAACTTGAAGTGTCTATTTGTAACGTCAAAATAAAAGCTTTTTAATTAAATGCCGGATCGTATACACGGTAATCATAACAAAAACACATTTAAACAAAATTGTCTGTCTGTTTGTTTCGGCTAATCTATACTTCTATACTAATATTGTAAATGCGAAAGTAACTCTGTATATTATGCTTTCACGACTAAACCACAAAACCGATTTTGATGACATTTGGTAGGGCGTAAGTTTGAACCCTATAGGGTACTTTTTATTTCGCGACTTCGTCTGCATCTGCGATAACCGACATTTACGCGTACGAAGTCGCAGGCAAAAGCTAGTTTCCGAAATGACTGGACCGATTGGGCTGATAGCACTTTTTGTGGCACGTTCCTTTGGGATAATTCCCGACATTCACGCGGGCGAAGCCGCGGGCCGTAGCTAGTTAATACCGTTTGCGGCCGTTTTGCGTGGATATGACGCATATTTTCCCACATCTTATTGTTTTATTTCTGTATGTTTCTAGTTTTACTGTGCGTCATGTTTACCGCAAATAAACGTATTTTCTTTCTTTCTTTCTTTTTACCTTAAAATTTTAATAATAATAAATAAAATTAATTAAAAAAAAAATAATCCACACTAATATTGCAAAAGTAACTCAGTCTGTCTGTCTGTCTCGCTTTCCTGCTAAAACTACTAAACCGATTTAAATGAAATATGGTACACAGATAGGTTAGAGCCTGAGAAAGGACATAGGCAACTTTTTATCCCGGTAGTAAGTTCCCGCGGGATATTTTCCGACCTCCACGCGGGCGAAGCCGCTGGCAGAAGCTTGTTAATAAATAAAATAATTAATTTAAAAAAACCCCTAACCCTTAAACAATAACCTTTAATTTAATTAATAACCTTTTTTATTTTTATTATTATATTAAACCAATTGGTTTATTATAATAATGATGTCTGCAACTATTGGTCACATTTATTACAGGTCACATTTTATACGTAGTGCTCCCTAAATTGGCGGTGCCAGTATATTGGGTACCTGAGTTATGACATATAAATTTGTTTTTTTTGGTTTTGATATGGGAAAAGGTAATGAATTGCAAACAATTATAAAAAATCTATTGTGACTGGGACAAATTGGTTGCGAAAGGCGGAGGACAGGGTGTTGTGGCGTAGCATGTGAGAAGGTTATGTCCACCAATGAACTACGATAGCCGGAGTTGATTGATAATAAGCCTAATCGTATCTAATATATGAATTCGTATCAAACGCACAACATTGTGCTTAAGGGTGCATGCAACGGTACAGGAACCGCCATGGGAGTATTCAAAGATCAAATAATAAAACAATATAAAATTGGTTTTCATAAATAACTAGCACTTCGCCTGCGACAACGTCCGCGTGACTCACAGGAACTGTCCATTTTTTCGGGATAAAATATAGCCTATGTTACTTGGTGATAATGTAGCTTTCTATAGGAGAAATAATTTTTAAAATCGGTTCAGTAGTTTTTGAGTTTATACATTACATAAAGTATACGTAAAATACATACAAAATATTTCATCTTTCCTCTTTAAAAGTTAAAAAAAACTGTCTAAAAAAGTTGGAACTTGGACCAAAAATATGTCCGTAATCAGAAGATCATAAACAGGTAAAGAACAAGTGACTCTCGACTTAATTACGGCAAAAGCTCTTGGAAAGCCCGCGAAATTCATAATTAAGTTCTTACGTTTATTGGTAAGTTTGCAGGTCAGTGTTAAGATGTACTGATGAACAAAATATGATTCGCGACAATAACATGTATGTATTTAGAATTATCTATACTAATATTATAAAGAGGAAAGATTTGATTGTTTGTTTGTATTGAATAGGCTCTGTAACTACTGGTCCGAATTGAAAAAATCGCTTTGTGTTGGGTAACCTATTTATTGAGGAAGGCTATAGGCTATATAACATCACGCTACGATCAAAAGGAGCGGAGCAGCAACGAAAAATGGACGAAAAGTGGCAGGCAATTCGATGCGACGGGAAAGGTCACTGGAGCAAAAATTTGACGCGGACGAAGTCGCGGGCAGAAGCTAGTATTCAATAAAATCATCAATATAACATCATCTGTCTAGCCTTTTCCCAACTATGTTGGGGTCAGCTTCCAGTCTAACCAGATGCAGCTAAATACCAGTATTTTAACATAGAGCGACTGCTTATCTGACCTCCACAATTCCGTTACTGGGTAATACAATACCCCTTGGTAAGACTGGTTGTCTGACTTTCGGGCTTTCGGGATCCACAAATGACAGCCGGGACCAACGGCTTAAAGTGCGTCCCGAGGCACGGAGGAGTCTTGGTATGTAAGGATGGTCACCCATCCACAAACCAACCGCGGCAAGCGTAGCTTAACCTGATTGATTGGTCGTTGCGGTTGTTATTACTTAAGCACAAGACCTTCATTAATATAACCCTCTGAGTTCATTTAATCTCATTGAATGACTTATTCACAGAAAACGTTATTCATATTCGTTAATTTTGAGTAGGTAAAAATGTATTGTTAAATTATGGTTAGCAGCATCAAAATAAGATAGGTATATTTAACTTATTTAACATTAGTTTCTGCCTGCGACCTCGTCCGCGTCAATATTTTGCTACCCTGACCCTTCCCGTCGCATCGAATTGCCTACCAGTTTTCGTCCATTTTTCATTGCTGCTCCGCTCCTTTTAATTGTAGCGAGATGTTATATAGCCTATAGCCTTTCTCAATAAATAAGTTACCCAATACAAAGAGATTTTTTCACTACGGACCAGTAGTAGTTCCTGAGATTAGAAACGAACAAACTCTTCAGCTTTATAATATTAGTATAGAAGTATAGATTTAAATGTTAACACAATAAATCTATTTATCTTAGAACCTAACTAAACAGGATATTGCATATTAATTGTGAATAATATAACTAAAATAAACGGTCGTAGCGTTTATCATATATTTATGAATGGAATTTTAACAGATTCCTTCATTGCCCTCCATAGCCTTCTCCCAACTATATTGGGGTCGGCTTTCCGTTTAACCGGATGTATCTGAATATCAGTATTCTTCATGAAAGGACTGACTACCCTGACTTCTACAACCTAGGTTATCATAAATAATATACCTGTTGATAAAACTGGTAACAAAAATCCTTATATGTATAAAAACAATTAAAATTTGTAAAAAGTGGCAATGGTAGCGATGGAAGTTCAATGCTTTCAGCTTTTGATTTAATTATTAACTAGCTTTTGCCAGCATGTTATACAAATACTAGCTGCTGCCCGCGGCTTCGCTCGCGTTCACCTTTTTTTTTGGATGAGAAATCATCAAATGACTTCTCCCGCTCTGGGGGAGCGGGAGGGCATGTCAGACTTTTACTGACTAAAACCTACCCGTGTTCCTTCAGTTGCCCATGTGCCAGGGTCACGGTAGCCCGCGTTCACCCTTAAAAAACCTTTTCTTAATGGATATCTATCCTCACAAAGAACATACCCTCAAAATTTCATGCCTCTAGGACCAGTGGTTTTGGCTGTGTGTAGTCAGTCAGTCATTCAGGACTTTGAATTTTATTTAAATAGATAGATAAACCTTCCTCTTGAATTACTCTTTCTATTGATGAAAACCGCATTAAAATCCGTTGCGTAGTTCAAAAGATCTACAGACTTTGTTTTGTACTATGTAGAGATAATTAAAAATATTTATCACGTTTCGAGGCCTCTGGGTGATGCTTCTGTAATGTTTGCGGAAAAAGCAAATAAAAGTGACCTTGACCCACGAGATTGTACGAGAAAATTCGCAAGCATATCCGTCAGTCTAAAATAGTCATGAAGGCGATTCCTAGAGAGCATAAGGCAAACGGTTTAGGGTTTTTTCTCAGTTTATTACCACAGTCAATTAGTAATTGATACAAAAAAAAGAAAGGCAGCATTATAAAAACTTATGTGCAAAAAGTTAGTACAGAATGGTCTTTCATGGTGAATACAATAACATCTTTGATAAATGATAGTAAAGGGCATTCACCTCTCACCTATCCAGATAAATAATGAAAGTACTTCTTTATTTATACACACGAAATAAATAAAACACGGACAGGCATAGGGGACTAACGACAGAAGTGAAAACGATGAAGTAACTGTGTTATAAAAACAAAACAAATTAACTTTAGTATCTAAGAATTACATAATTTAAAGTTATTAGTTAAAATTTATATACTTTCACTGCTTGTCGGGGGTGCAACCCATAAGATACCACGTACCAGAAATTGCAATTAAGAAAATGTCAGTTTCAAAAAATACTCACTGTTTACATAAAACGATGCAGGTAATTCTTGAGTTCCATTTTTTCCATCCATTGAAATTAAATAATTAATTTCCATTTTGTTTCACTGAGAGATGTAGAACACGTCTTATCCGATCGATTATATACCCACAATTGCGCTTACGCTTAATAGCAGTGCGTATTCGGTGTTTTGAGCGGGGTGTGGTGACAGTATTAGCGTTTCGAAAAATATAGTTTGGCGTCGGATTTCGTAAGTGCAACTTTGATCTGAACAAAAGACCTTACGGACAGTTACACATTTATTTGAAGTTAAAAAGTCATACCCAGTAACTTTATAATTATGATTGCTTCAGTGGTTTAGTGGTCGCAAGTGGTACCACTAAGCATAAGGTTTGATTCCCGGGACGGCAAAATGTTACTGGGTCTTTCTATGTGGAATTTTTCAGTAGCAGCCCGGTGCCTGGATTTGTGCCGGGTTGGTGGCAATAGGCATGTCTCTATTTTTACATGAAATTTAAAACATAACTGTCGAATACGAATGTACTAAATGTAAATCTCTGACCAACCCTTCGGGGCAACATGACGTGATTAGATGAGAGCTTAGATGAGCTGCTCTTTCATGTGCTCTGATGCTTCGGGTGACAGATCTCGGCGATAAGTATTTGTCCAGGGATGTGTGGCCGGCTTGGGTTTCATCTCGATGGGTCTCTTGGACGCGAAGAATGTCGCAGTGAGTTTTGCGGAGACATCGGAAAAAAATTCTGCTTTATCTTGTGACAACCCTTCGATGTAAATCGAGACTACGCACAAAGCTGGCTTTATAGGTGGATTTTGGAATGCCATCGTGATAAAAGGATTAGCCAGTCAGCGTGGAAACTCGCGCCGGACGTATAATGACTCAGTTGATACGTCACTTGGAGAGGCTCCTTTCATGCACCTCATGATCTGATCTGAGTAGCTTATTCAATTTGAGCCGAGTAGGTATCTATACATACATGTTATAACATTAGCAGAGAGCGCTTACAGGTGATGAACAGTATAAAAATAACATAATTCAGTCAGCTCCTTATTTTTTTTTTAAGATATTATGATATGTTTGTCACACAATACTTGAATTATTTTGGTGAGTGTGAATTAAGTTCGTAAAATTCCAAAGTCGCGGTCATCTTCGTCGCCTTTGCTATGTTTGCACTCGCGGTAGGAGTTTTAACTACGTTACACATAAACGCCGTCAGAGACAGTGTTTGTTACAATATGGCGGCCGGCGAAATAAGTGTGTCACTTAACAAAGGTATACCTGCATGTAACCTATGCCCAAACAACACATTTTTAGTATAATTACCAGAAAAATGCCGCCTGGTGGAAACCACCCCAACAAATGGTCTTCTTCAAGTCTCAAAGAATCAAACCATCGAAATAACCGCGCGGTTTGTGTAGGACGACCGATGTATGGAAAACATAAAGCAAATCTGTGACTATAAACCATTTCCATACATTGGTCGTCCCACACAAACCGCGCGGCAATTGAAGAAACAACGTTCCTATTTGCATTATTATGACAAAGGCCGCGTATTTAGAATCCCTCGCACTAAAACCGTACCCAGCTGAACAATTCATCGTGTTTTAAATTTAAACAAGGTTTTCCCAATTTCAGGGATTTTTTATTTTTAGAAATTCTCACCAATGCCTGTGTTTTGCAATGTAATTTGGCAATGTATTTTGCCTTTTTACTTAAACTCGTCAATGTCAAGGCACATAAAAACGGGTATTGAAAAAATTATAAAAAATGTAAAATATCCGGTCCTTTTATTTTTAGGTGTAAGTATTTAGGTGTATTGTATATATATAATAAAGTTTATTTTAAGAACCGTGTAGTATATTTTATCCTATTTTGAACATTTAGTTAACACACCACATGCACACACACACACACACACTTTACGAATTCACACAACTGTCACTATTGGCTTTTTCAAACCACTTTAATGTAGTTTGATAAATGATTTAATTTCTGTAAGTAGGTTTGTACAAATACTTTTCCAAATCAATAATATTTTTTTGAGCTAGATGAAGTCGGCGTTTCCTATCTGACTACTCTGAGAAGAAAGGCCGAAACAAACTCAGAGATCACACTCTCTTTTAAAGTCCAGACATAATGTGATATTTTTCTTTTATTCTCTCGGGAAACGCACTAGCTCTTGTATCACTGGCTAATAACCTAGCACAAGAGTCAGTGACTTCAAACAATTTGTAATCCGTATCTTTTAAATACATTTTTTTATAAATGTATATTTATACATTTATAAAATATATTTTTAAATATTATAATATAACATAACTATTATTATTACTATGAAGAGCAGTAATGGCCCAGTGGTATTGGCCTCGACTTATCTACAAATTATAGACCGTGAGTGCGTACCCAGACGGGCACTTTGTGTATTTAATTTTGTCACCGCTGCTCTCAAAACGGTGATGGAAAACATCGTGAAGAAACCGGCATGTCCTAGAGTCAATAAATTGAAGACATGTAACGTCCGGTAAACTGTAATGGGCTCTCGTGGTGGATTATGACCCACTCCCTCTCATAGAGTAGGCCTGGGCCCTATCAGTAGGAACATTGTAGGCTGATCGCGGCGGTGATAATAAACTTATAATTGCGGAAATAATTCAGGTTACGTTTCCAAAACAGAGAAGATGTTACTATGATTATGTTTTGTGTAACCTTATAATTAGGTAGGTACATGTAAGTCGTCCTTCTTTGTTGTAATTGTTGATTCAATGCGGTCTTGTCCTTAACCTAGTAGTCTTTTGTAGTTTTTCGTAGATCAAGTCGTAGTTATACCTACCTGATTATGGATTCATCATTGTTTTAACTTCTGTCTCATCACTCAATTGGTAGTTTGAAAACGCCTTCGTCTTTGATATGAGCAATGATTGGCTATCATGCGTTTTAAAAAAAATGTATATGTTTAGGCGAGCTCTAGATAGGTGAGATTTCATCGACTCGCAAAGGCCCCTTAGAAAATTAATATAATAATAATAAAATACTTTTTATTCATAAGTTCACATATAAATTACATAGAAGTGACATCAGTACAGAGTTACATATTAAAATTATTAAGCAAATATTAAACTATGCCTAAAATAAATCTAGTGTAGGTATAACTTATATAATATATTGGATAAAGGCCTAATGAAAAACAATAGCGACCTGCCTGATGTAGGTTTATTCAAACCTGTGTTTCAGGCCTTCACGTAACAGCGCTGAGTGTTTTATTGGACTATTAAATTAATGTACATAGAGCTAGCATTGATACATAATAATTATATTATTAAATAAAAATTGCCTTAACATTAATAAACTTATTGCATGATTTCTAGCAATTTTTCAGTGTCTGAGTAATTTAATGTCGCTAAGTATTCACTTAACATTTCACTACATTTTTTACAATTTACACTATATATACTTAGAGACTTATTGATTTTATTATATAAGAACGGACCTAAAAAACCATAAAATTTATTTATAAAAGTATGTCTAGTTTGAGGCTTTATGCAAACTAAGTCTTTTCTTCTCTTATGTATAGGTATGGGGGTATAAGGGAGATTGCTATGCTGGTGTAATACTATCTTTAATATAAATAGTTGACGCACAGTTAAAACCTTACATGCCGTATAAAGCTCGTATGTGGGAAATCTAAATGGGCGAAAGGTGGCTACCTTAAGGATAGCTCTCTGCGCACGTTCTAATGGTAGTAGGATTGTTTTTGCAGCCCCTCCCCATGAAGTTATGCAATATGTAAGAATGGATTGACACAAAGCTAAATAGACCTGTTTAATTAATTTGTAGTCCGTTATATATCGTAAATTCTTAAAAATGTATATTAATTTACGCATTCGAGTGCATAATAAATCAATGTGTTTACGGAAGTTCAGATTTGTGTCAATCGTCACACCAAGATATTTCATATGATCGGCTTTTGCTAAAGTAGGACAATTACATGCATTGTTAGCGTACTTGCCGCACTTATGCGCATAAATGTTTATGTTAGTAGTTGGCAGGTTAGTATTTCTCATAGTGAATAAAATGTGTTTAGTTTTTTCTGCATTTAGTGTTAGGAGATTTTCATGTAGCCAATTAGACACTATATTAAAACCGTTCTGGGCTTGTTTATACACCTCCTCTCGAGACTTGTCTGAAAACAATAGAGCTGTGTCATCTGCATAAGACATTATGACACCATTTTGGAGTGTTAAGCTGCACAGGTCATTAATATATACTAGGAATAAAGTAGGACCCAATATACTACCTTGTGGTATTCCGTAATTACTATTTCGAAGCTCAGAACTGACGTACTGACCAATTTTTACACATTGTTCGCGGTCTCTTAAATAATCAGAAAGCAGTGTAAGCGTTGTTCCTCTTATTCCGAGTCTTTCAAGCTTGCCCAATAATAAAGGACAGGAAATTGTGTCAAAGGCCTTGGCGAGGTCTAGGAAGATCCCAATGGAGTGCATGCCCTGATCCAAATTAGTTGTTATATAATCCGTCATTTGATGTACTGCTTGATTAGTTGATTTTTTGGGCCTAAAGCCAAATTGTCTATCCGAAAGCAATTTGTTATCCTCTAGATATTTCATTAATCTAATATTAATGATTTTCTCTAAGATCTTGGAGAGCCCTGTTAAAACTGAAATGGGTCTGTAGTTGTTAACACATTTTTTGTCACCAGATTTATATACAGGAGTAACCACTGCTTTTTTAAGCGACTTAGGGAATACACCATTAGTTAAGCATAACTGAAAAATATGAGTTAGCGGCGGAGCAAGGAGGTATTTGAAATGTTTAAGTATGTTGTTTGATATGTCGTCCCACCCAACCGCGCAAACGTCCTTTAATCCAGAAATGATTGTTAATACTTCATCGACATCCGTATCTAGTAAGACAAAAGATTTGAGTCTGGGGAAAGATTTAGGTTGGTTTTGAGAGAAAGAACCTCTAGATTGTATGGTCTTTTCTGCTAAGGTTTTGCCTACGTTAGAAAAATAGTAATTAACTATATTTGTTGATTCTATTGGGTTGTTCTCTATAGTCAATAAGTCAAGTGGAGGTTCTACTTGTTTTGATCTAAATGTATTTGTTTTTATAAATTTCCAAATAAGTTTACTATTTTTGCCTGCTTTCTGCAGTTCTTTTCTGTCATATTCATTTTTTATTTTTTTTCAGAAGGTTGTTGCAGAAGTTTCTATATCTTTTATAAGTAATGGAAAGAATTTCATTTTCAGGCTCAAGTTTGAACTTTATGTGAAGTTTGTCTCTATGCCTAATACATCGAACAAGTCCGGGTGTAATCCAAGGTTTAATGCACTTGTACTTCCTTGGCGTTATTTTGGCGACTGTATGCTTTATTATTGCAGAGTGAAGTGAATTTATAAAATAATTAATAGCAAAGTTTGCATCGGTGGAATTATAAACTGGGTCAAAATTAATATTACGTATGTCTTTTTCGAGGTGTGTCATGTTGACATTGGTATAGCTGCGTAAACAATTTTTTCTTGGTAAAGAAACTTGTAATATTAGTAAAACTGCTTGGTGATCAGTAAGCGAAGAGTTAGTAACAAATGTTTTGGCTGGTTTATTTGTTTTTATAATGAAATGATCTAAGCATGAACCACTTTGATGCGTGGGGTGGTAATGAGCTGGCAAGAGTCCGTGGAATGAGCAGATATTAACATAGTTATGTGCATGAATGTCCATTTTCCCGGAAGCAATGTTGATATTAATGTCCCCCATTAGAATTATGTGTTTAAAAGTTGTAAGACTTTGTAACTGTACGTTTAGTGAATCTAAGAAATTTGCGACATTTTGAGAAGGTGGTCTGTATATAGCCATAACTACCGTATCTGTATTAATTTTAATGAGTAAGCAATTACAATTTTGTAGCAAAGGTTCTTCTACAGTTGTACTTAAATTATTGTTGACAAATACAACCAAACCATCATTCTGGTTGATGTTTCTGTTGGTTTTATGCGAAACATATCCGTCTAAAGATGGTAAAACAGTGGTTTGGTTTGACAGCCAACATTCTGTTAGGACGATAATGTCGCAACTTATACCCAGGTTCTGTAGCAATATTTCAAAACCATTTATATTTCGATTTATGCTGCGAATATTTTGTGTGAGAAAGGTCAGCGGTTTCTCTCCCAAGGGAAAGTGGTGCTTACACTCATCAATATTACAATTTATAACTTCAGACACAGAAAATTGATCTAGGTCCTTAAGTAATTGATCAGTCATGATAAATAAACACCCAATAAATATAAACAAACAAAAACTACTACTAGTGTGCTTAAAGGATAGGTTAATAGGTAGCGCTCTTAGGCGCCTTCATAATCTATGGAATGGATATAGCTGTCCTCGGCATATTTCCGTGCAGGACAATTTACATCACCAGTTTTATGATCACTTTTCCTATTAAAACGTTTGCACGTCGCACAGTTTGGTGGACTGGACTTTGTGCAGCATTCCTTAAAAGTGTGGCCAGTCTCTCCGCAGTGATTACACGTCGGGTTAGTGTCACGGCAGAACTTGGCCGCGTGTCCAAACTGCTGGCAGTTGAAACACCGAGTAACGATCGTGAAATCTCGAACTGGGCATGACGTCCAATTGATGAATATTCGTCCTTGATTGACTAGGATCTTCCTGATGCTAGCTGGCACTTCTAGAATAAAATTGCAATTAGGGAGGTCTTTTTTCCCAGATTTATGGCTCAATTTTATTTGTTCTTCAAACGACTCACGAGTTGTATTGGTCAACTTATCTGAGAGGTTTTGCTCGTAGATGCAATCCAAAACCTCCTTATCAGTCAGGGCTACCGGGACTCCAATAACAGTGATTCTTGGGCGCCGCTTTGATGGTTCTTCAATCTTAAGGCCCGAAGAGACGAGTTTTTCTAAGCTTCTGAGCTTTTGAATGTCCTCTTTGGAGTCGGTACTGATAAGAACACCTCCATTTTTTACTTTCTTAAGGCCACGGACATGTAATTTAAGTTCCCCGGGCGAAATAATTTTCTGTACGAGAGACTTGGTATCGTCACTAGATTTGGTTTTGTCGCTGGGATATATGGCAACTGAGCTTAAATTTGCTGGGCGCACAAAATTATCCGAGCCTTTTTTGACCATATTAGCGTACGAAGCGGGTTCTGTCGGCTTTGAAATGCCTTCAACTACCTCTTTGAACTGTAGGAGAGAGTTCGCGATGTTCTGTTGTTGCTGTAAGTGCTGAGCGGAACTATGGGCTTGAATCGTTTTTTGCTTTAAGGCTTGATATAAGACAGCCATCTGAGATGCGCCATGTGAGACACTACGGCAAAGATTGGCCACACGTACCTTTTGGTCTGCGTTCATTTTTCCCTCAGCAACTAAACTGCATACTTCATTTAGGATTTTTTCTATGGACCCCATCCATTTCTGTACCTCCGGCGTAGAAATAACTTTGGCTGGTAGCTCATGTTCCAAGGGAGGTTGTGGCTTTGGGTCTACAGGCTGGAAATCTTGAGTTGGTGTCGGCGGAGGACTTCGCGTCACTAGCTGGCTACGGCCAAACGGGCTAGATCCAGTGTTAGACATATCTAACACAGAAACACTATATATCTTTAAAAATACTTTAGCTCATTCTTACACAACGCAAGTAACCTCGTAATGCTCACTCGTGACACACTTATATCACTGACGACGCAATTATTTCTAACAAATATATTTATAATTAATTAATAGTATCATAATAAGCTAAGCAAGATACGTCCGCGCGGTAAGAAGGCGCGATTGAGAATTATAAATGATGACGACGAGTATTAAAGACTGTGGTGTTCCATCGCCGAGAAAAGGCCTTCCCTGTTTCCATTCTTCTCGGTCTACTGCGATAGTGGGCCAATCATCTGTGTACATCTGTTTTGTATATATGGCAGTTTTTACCATAACGATTAATTTTATAAATGAACTAGCTTCTGCCCGCGACTTCGTCCGCGTCAAATTTTTGCTCCCCTGACCCTTCCCGTCGCATCGATTTGCCTGCCATTTTTCGTCCATTTTTCGTTGCTGCTCGGTCCTTTTGAGTTATAGTGAGTCAACCTTAAAAGATAGACATATGCTCTTGCGGACTTTTTTTTAGACCTTTTTAAAAGGAACAATTTCGTCATACATGATTTTTGCGTTACTTTAACCGTTTATGCAGCGCACGCAACGGAAAATCTCAAAAGGAATAAATTTTTCCCGTTTTTGCAACATTTTTCATTACTGCTCCGCTCCTCTTAGTTGTAGCGTGATGTTAAATAGGCTACCCAACATAAAAATAATTTTTCAATTCGGACCAGTAGTTCTTGAGATTAGCGCGTTCAATCAAACAAACAAACAAACTCTTCAGCTTTATAATATTAGTACCTATAGATTAAAATGTAAAGTAAAATACTTATTCAATGTAAAATAATTTATTTCTTTCCATTCATTATTTTTTTTCTATTAATTACATCACCGTTATTCTTAATGCTTGTTGCATCACTTTTTTCATTAGTTTTTTTAATGTTTTCTTTCTTAGAATATGATTCCTTGTAAAATTTTGCAAATAGGAAGATAAATAGGCTGGTATTGAGTGTGACTGCCAAAACTAAGGGGTATGATAGAGTACACTCGGAGGTTGCATACGTCATCATAAAATGTATCAGGATCAGCGTAAATTGCACCTGAAAGAATGTAAAATGTCTAGCTTTTATGGCCATATTGATGGTTATTAAGCTTTAACTGAAATTATTTATAAATAGTTTTACAGGCAAGATCCTAAAAAAATCAGTGACTATACAGTGTCTTCATTAAATTGCTATATCGGTCTTTCGTGCAAGATAAAGACGTGCCAATTTCCTTTTTCGAGTTTAGCTTAACAAACATGATAGGCAACAGAATGACGTCAGAATTGTAGATAAATAACGTTAAAATTGTAGACAAATGACGTCAGAATTCTAGACAATTGAAATGAGAATTATAGACATAAACATAACATAACATCACGCCTTGTTTCCCCGAAGGGTTGGGCAGAGGTGTACCTATAGTACACCCACATTTCGCCTGTTATGTTTAAGTCCCATGTAATAGGGGGCGAGCCTATTGCCATCAACCGGGCACAAATCCAGACTCCGGGCTGCTACTGAGAAATTCCAGATTGAAAAACCCAATATCATTTTGCCCGACCTGGGAATCGAACCCAGGACCTCAAGCTCAGCAGTAGCGCTTGCTACTGCAATTATAGACATATTTCCAAAAAATCCCACAAATCGAGAAAAAGAGCGTTCTCGCACTTGCCATGTTAGCCCTGCTGGTTCAGAAAGGGGGCAAGTTGGATTCATAACTTCACTGTTTCATCATTATTATTGAATCGAAAGACATTCACTGCTGGCCATAGGCATTCCCCAAGCATCGCCACGTCAATCCTGCCCTGTGACTGTTTCAACTCCATCAATTGAGAAACCGTTCTATGTCTGCATTTTATTTTACAGCTAACATACATCTTGTAAAGTCAGTACGAAAGAATTGTCTTTAACTCACCAATTGTAGACTAGTAATATACTTCTTCCACCACAAATATTGGGTTAAACTTGGGAATGCAGATAGTCCGTAGTAAGCGTACATCACCACATGAATGAGCGAATTGATAGTTCGGAGAAACACCGTTGGGTACGTCGGTTCGTACTTCAAGATGGACCAAGTGATGACTACCATCATGGCATGGTGATAGACATGAAGGAACGTTATCTGATTGTCTTTCTTCCTCAGGACGAAGAATACGGTATCTAACAGTTCTGATACCTTTGCCAGGAAGTAGTAGTGCATCAAAGTTGGTATCTGGAAATTGATTAAGTCAAAGTTTATTCATTAAACGTATTGGTAGGTATATTACTTCACTCACTTCTATGACTTTAAATGCTTTACTACCGAAGAGCGGCGCGACGCCGCTATTGTTGATATTGATCAATTTATATTAAGATTTTATAGAAATTATTCTATTAAAGTTCCGGTCTCGGAAAGTTGCCACGCTTAAATTATATTGGGCTGGACTCATCTACCTT
The DNA here is from genome assembly GCA_932294355.1 of Aporophyla lueneburgensis. Taxonomy (NCBI): domain Eukaryota; kingdom Metazoa; phylum Arthropoda; class Insecta; order Lepidoptera; family Noctuidae; genus Aporophyla; species Aporophyla lueneburgensis. The sequence goes on from OW028740.1 coordinate 30,842,030, forward strand.
ATGTCAGACGATCAATGGGCCAAAGTACAACCTAATGGGTCCTGCTTAGTGGTAAATGACATTGCGGCAGGCCCAGACGGAGATGGCGGGATGAGCTGGACTCTTTTAATAAAGATTGGTCCTTGGAAGCTCTGGATAGAGAGATGGAAAGAGAGTAGGGCGGCTTTCGCGCAGCAGTGGGGCATCAAAGGCTATTAAAAAATAAAAAGTCTTGTCGCGCTCTGAAAACACATTCTATAAGTACATCGAGTTATTTCACTAGAGTATCACCCCTTTTGTAAATTGCACATAGAACGAGTTGTTCAACAGTTTATTAATCATCTATGGAAGCGTTTAAGGAATACATAATAAAATCATTACACTTAGCCTCGGTTCTTCCTTTTCCAACAAGCAAGTCTTGCTCACAAAACCGTTTGGCAACATCAATCGGCATCCCTGGAAGTGAATGAAAGCGGATTTTGTTTTAAAAACATTAATAATGATGATATTTATTCTATCTATTCTTATCAGGGTCAGCTTTTGGAGCCCGGTATTGTTTCATAAGCGAGTGGTAAAAGATTGCTTGCTTCTTAGAAGGATCTCGTGTAAAATTTATTGCATATGTGTGAAATCCGGGACCTGGCTTCCGTACCTATTGTGAAGTTTCTGACTCACGTACACAGACTCTGTGCACAAATGGTTCGATGTCCGAAACGTCGTGACTCAGAATTGTATGTCAAAGCTGCAGCATGCTGCATGGTGCAAGCGGGATGCAAGCACACCGAAGAGTGACGAGTGTGCCAGGGTCGCGAGATTAGTTCGAAAGAGGTACCGTGGCCCTGGCATAATGGTAACTGAAGGAACACGACATAGAGACAGCCCGTTTAGTGTACTTTGCCTATTTTCATAGTGTAATGTCGTACGGTATTCTGTTGTGGGGAAATGCCGCCGACATTCAGACTATCTTTGTTTTGCAAAAAAGGGCTATTCGATCAATTTATAAATTAAGCCCGAGACACACACTCAGAGAGAAATTTAAAGAAATTAATGTAATGACTGTGCCTTCACAGTATATTTTTGAAAATCTTTTATGTGCCCATAAGAATATTAAATTGTTTAAAAAGTACAGTGATATCCATAGTATAAATACTAGGAACAAACACAAATTTGTTATACCTTCAACAAGGGCAAGAAAATGGGTGGCTCATTCAGATGTCAATGTATACGTTTTTATAATAAACTTCCAAGCCATGTTCAAGATCTAAGTCTCAATAAATTTAAATCATTCATTAAACGTAAGTTGTGCCAGAAAGCCTTTTACACTGTTAAAGATTATATTGAGGACAAAAAGCTTGGGATTAAGCTGCTCCAATTTTTATTTTTAAATTATTATTGTACTGAATGATATTTTTTATTATTAATTGCTTTCCTTTTTTTTTATTAATTATTTATTGGGAATATACAATTTGACATTTTGATTATTGCTTAACGATGACATGAATATATACTCTGAGGAGTATACTATTATTATTATTTTAATAATTTTGAATGTGAGGACTATGCAGATGTTTGTTTTTTTTTTTTTATATATCCCTCTTACTCATTTCATTTTAATGATAATCTGGCAGTTTGAGTACTTAATGCGGCCTACCAAAATGTCCTTTCTTTGGTATTGTTCGTCGAATCGTTGTGCTCCTTATGTTCTGAGTTGAGCTGAAAGATTACTGACAAATGCGTGCATTGACTGGACAGGTCCACTCAATCTGTATGGTTCTTTCCTCAAAAGACCATTTCAGACAACCCCATGTACATGGTCCTCAAATGATCAGACCGGGACTATTTCCTGATTTTATATACACATTGACATTGATGAATTTTGCTTATACAATGACATGAATATTTACTTTTAAAGTATTATATTGTTTTAATTATTGTAAATGTGAAGATTAAGTGGGTGTTTTTTTTTTTCTAGGTTCTTTTTCTTCTCATTTATTTTTTATCACAGTCTGGCAGTTTGAGTAATTTATGCGACCTACACAAATGTCCTTTCTTTGGTATTGTTCGTGGAATCATTGACCTCCTTAAGTTCTGAGTTGAGCTGCATGATTACTGACAAATGCGTGCACTGATTGGACAGGTCCACTCAATCTGTGTGGTTCTTTTCTTAAAAGACCACTTCAGACACCAATCCACATGGTCTTCACATGATCTAACCAAATTATGTCTGGACTTTAAAAGAGACTGTGACCTCTGAGTTTGTTTCGGCCTTTCTTCTCAGAGTAGTTAGATAGGAAACGCCGACCTCATCTAGTTTAAAAAAAAAATGATTGACGTGTAAAAGTGTTTGTACAAACCTACTTGCAAAAATAAAGTCATTTATCATTTACCACGAATGGGTTTTAGTCAATAAAAGTCTGACACGCCCTTCAGCTCCACCCAAGAGCGGGAGACGTCATTTGATTATTTCCCACCCACAAAAAAAAGGGAGCATGAGGTCCTGGGTTCGATTCTTAGGACGGACAACTTGTGGAAGGCATTACACTGCCACTCAAGTTTGGAAATTCTTTGGATTTGGCATAAGCATAATCAGTTTCTTTGACATAAACCTACATAGGCACTTACAAATCGTCAGATCCAATTTGGTTGGTCCAGATCGTCCAATTGGTTGTGTCCTATGGAGAGGAGCCGTTAGAAATTTCGTGGAGTTCCTCGGTTACTCTCTTAAAAATAATTAGCGTTAACAATGGTTTCAATTTACAGTGTTAATAGGCATGGGACCTGGTACTTGTTGACAGGCTGACTACTTGGTACTTGTTGTTAACTGTCTGTTTTAGCCTGTTAAAAAGTACCAGGTACTTAATAAAATAGAAAATGGTCTACAAATGTACGGTTTAGAAGGCGTTATGCCTAAAGGCCGTCGTGATTAAAACAAACACTATACACTATAGTAAGTTACATAATTAACTCAAGACCCCATTAAAATATTGAGTTGAAAGCAGAATACAATGACTAAAACTTATTTTTCTTAAAGCTATTGTAAAAAAATAGTGTTGACCCTAGCATTACTTTATACATTTAAAATTGCGTCTTACACAACTTGACATTTGATTAAAATTTCTGAGGCACAATCGGGGATAGATATGACGAAAAACAATAATTGAAAAACACTCATACGAAAAGTTACTCAAATCGATTTAGTTATATAATTTGATTAGGAAAAAATTTCGTTCAGAACTTTTACGCGTTTCTTCTATTCAGCTTGAAGAAAGGCGCTCTCTCACCGGGAGCATTTGCATGTAATAAAGTGGTTCAGATCCGAGTATTATATCAGTAAGTCAGGAGATCCAAGAATATTTATACCGAGACTGCAGCAATTGTAAACAAGCCCTCTCCTTGAGTATCAACCCATATTGAGGGAGTTGTGAAAAAAAATATGTACCTAATCTGGCATTTTGTGGCGGCGACTATCTTACATTTACAATGGTATTGGGTATGGCTGCTCTCAAAACGGTGAAGGAAAACATCGTGAGGAAACCGGCATGTCTTAGAACCAAAAATTCGAAGACATGTGACATCTACCAACCCACACTGGGCCCGCGTGGTGGATTATGGCCCACTCCCTCTCACCGAGAGGAGGCCTGTGTCCCAGCAGTGGGAACATTATAGGCTTATGATGATGGGTATATTATGAAAGAACAATGTCAGGTTTCGGCCTACACAACTTTTAAAACTAAATTCACACGGACACAAAGTTTTTACCTACAGCAATTAAAATGTTTAATTTCAGCTTATTAGAAAATATTTATTTCTTTTCGAGAACTTTTCGAAACGAAAATCATTTTAATAAGTATTCATTTTGTTTTTCTTTTTTAAATAAAAATTCAGGTAGTTACCTATTCTGCCACTGTAATCGATTATTCTAAATAATTAAAGCGATTTACTCTTTACTTTTTATTTCACACTTCACAATTGTGTTTTTTTTAAAACTAAATAATATGTTCATCGTGTTTATTATAAATACATTTGGTAGTTTATAGACAATATTAAAATGAAATTCAATAAATCGATTTTCCTGACCTGTGGTCGATGACTTAACCGTTATGAAATGGCAACCCTGTTAGCTTCTGTCAAAATCACGCGCTTAAACTGACAGTGAGTTGATGCAAACATCTTGTTGTGTTTTTGCCGGTGTTTTTTTTTTTGTGTACAGTTGTTTTCTTCTCGAATCCCTCTTATAGACTTATCATGTTATAATCCATACAACACATTTTGTGACAATGTCCCAACAACTACGTTGTATTAATTATGGTTGTATTTTTTGTTTAATTTACTCTGTTTAAAAATGCATAACCTCCAATTTAAAATGTCTGAATAACTTCTTTTTTAAAAGTTCAATTTAAAAGTGGAAATCACAGAAAAGCTTTTGAGATTAAACTACACAAAAATACGTAAGAATTTTCTCTGTCCATGACAAATTAATAGTGAGCCAATTATCAAATCACTGTGTCAACAGGAACGGGTGAAATATCAACTACACCAGACAAATAAATAAAATCATTTAAAATAGTAATGTTCCAAATCGAATCTGCACCCCAAATGCATGATACACTTTTAATCAGCAGGGTAATGAATTACACAGGTGCCCTTGTACCTCACCTATTACGGCACATATTATAGTCCCAAATGACGAGGCAATTTTATATACAAAATACACTTATATTTTTTCTTTATTGTTTTTTTTATATTTTTTGTTTACATACTTGTTTGACATAATCTTATACCTTTAAACGAGCAATTCTTGTATATATATATAATCTGAATCTCGGAAACGGCTCCAACGATTTTCATGAAATTTAGTATACAGGGGGTTTCGGGGGCGATAAATCGATCTAGCTAGGATTCATTTTTATAAAATGTCGTTTTGTTCGTGTTTTCAATTACCAACTTTATCGATAATCAACTTGAACATAAAATTATTATTTTAAACACAATTTACCAAAAAATACCGAGCAAAGCTCGGTCAACCAGTTATTTTACTCATTATATGACATTAAATATCTACAATTATAATTTCAAGTCTATACTAGCGGTTAGTAGTGAACAATCGATTCATCATCATCATCAGCCTATAGCAGTCCACTGCTGGACATAGGCCTCCCCAATTGCGCGCCATTCAGCTCGATTTTCGGCAACTCTCATCCAGTTGCTGCCAGCCACCCTGCGAAGATCGTCGCTCCACCTAGCCTGAGGGCGTCCTACCTTACGTTTGCCGATTCGTGGTCTCCACTCAAGAACACGTCTACCCCAACGGTCATCGGTTCGACGGCTAATATGGCCGGCCCATTGCCACTTCAGCTTGCTAATCCTATGAGCTATGTCGACAACTTTGGTTCTCTGCCGGATCACCTCATTCCGGATTCTGTCCCTCAGAGATACTCCAAGCATAGCTCGTTCCATAGCTCGCTGAGCGACTTTAAATTTGTGGACCAGCCGTACCGTGAGTGTCTACGTTTCGGCTCCGTAGGTCATAACAGGTAGGACGCACTGGTTGAAGACTTTCGTCTTTAAGCTCTGTGGAATACGCGACGAGAAGACTCGACGAAGCTTCCCAAACGCTGCCCAGCCCAGCTGAATTCTCCTGTTAGCCTCCTTCTCAAGGTTGTTCTTACCAAACTGCAGAGTTTGCCCGAGGTAAACGTATTCTCGAACAACCTTGAGGGCACCGCTATTGACCGCAATCGGTCCCGGAGTCGCGTGATCGTTGAACATAACCTGTGTTTTGTCCAAGTTCATCCGGAGACCAATGCGTACAGAAGAATCAACTAGGCCGTCCAGCATCTGCTGCAAGTCCTGTAACGATTCCGCCAATATGACGATGTCGTCTGCAAATCTCAAGTGTGAGATGTACTCGCCGTTGATGTTTATTCCGCGTCCACTCCAGTTTAGCGTCTTGAACACATCCTCCAGTGCGTTAGCGAACAATTTTGGGGAGATTACGTCCCCTTGTCTCACTCCTCGACGCAGGGCGATGTGTTCAGTTTGCCGGTCCTGAGTTTGGACGGTCATTGAGGCGTTTTCATAAAGACATCTCAGCACTTGGATGTATCGCCAGTCGACTTGGCATCGCTACAAAGACTCTAAAACAGACCAGGTCTCAATAGAATCAAAAGCCTTCTCATAGTCCACAAACGCAAGACACAGCGGCCGATTATACTCCTCGGACTTCTGTATAATCTGCCGCACTATGTGGATGTGGTCTATGGTGCTGTATCCTCCTCGAAACCCGGCTTGCTCCGGCGGTTGAAACTCGTCGAGTCTCCGCGCTAGACGATTCGAGACGACTCTTGAAAACAGCTTATATACGTGGCTTAGGAGCGAAATGGGTCTGTAGTTCTTTAAAAGGGTTTTATCCCCCTTTTTAAAGAACAGTACGACCACACTCCTTCGCCACGCTTCTGGAGTTCTCCCAGAGAACAGGACAGAGTTGAAGAGCTCCCGAAGCTCTTTCAGTACAGGACTTCCTCCTGCTTTCAGGAGCTCGGTCGTAATCCCGTCCTCACCAGGGGCTTTTCCATTTTTAAGCTGTTTGAGAGCCGCCTCGATTTCATCTTGGCTGACTTCTGGCAGGTCTTCTGTGAAGTGGCGGGTTAAAGTGGCTCTAGAATCCTCATTTTCGGGATCAGGTCGAGATGCATGCGATGCGTACAAATGGCCGTAGAAGTTTTCGACTTCTGAAAGGATCTCCGGCTTCGAAACGACGATATCCCCACTAGATATAGTCAACTTCGTCAGGTGGCTCCTCCCAAGTGGTTGGACAAACACTTTCGACCCCCGATTTTGCTCAATCGCTTTCTCTATGAAGTGTGTATTAGAGCGTCGGAGGTCGCGTCGTACCAAAGACCTTATCTTATTGTTGAGTGCCCGATGTTCTGACGAAGTGACAGGTGGGTTTTCACGTCGTTCCGTCATAAGCTCCAGAGTCTCTTCCGAAAGTTTGGACTTCCTGCCCGTACGCCACATTTTGCAAAACCTCGCACCTTCTTCCCTGAGGATTCCCACCATTTGGTCGAGCGCCTGGTTGACGTCATTTGTGGTTTCCACGGCAGCAAATCGGTTTTCCAGGTCTAACTGGAATGCTTCAGATCCTAGCATAGTTTGGAGCATATTTGGACGGAGCCTAGACTTCATCAAACGAGTTCGCTCGAGCTTGTACTTGATATTCAGAGAGCCTCGAACAAGTCTGTGATCACTGCCGGTATTGAACCTGTTGATCACTGAGACATCTCTGAATATGTGCTTCCTATCCGTTATGATGAAGTCTATCTCATTTTTTGTCATAGTGTCGGGGCTTCGCCACGTCCACTTCCTTTGGGGCTATTTCTTAAAGAAGGAATTCATCAAGAAAAGCCCCTCCTTCGCAAGGAAGTTAACAAGCATTTGCCCCCTATGATTTCTGCTGCCAAATCCGTAGGATCCTACTACCGATTCACTGCAATTCTGTACTCCCACTTTAGCGTTAAAATCCCCCATAACTACGTTGTAGTGGGCCTTAGTGGTGGAATGCAAGGCCTTGGAAATGTCCTCGTACATTTCCTCCACTTCGTCATCCGAGTGTGCCGAGGTCGGTGCGTATACCTGGATAACCTTGAGGCTATACCTCTTGATTAGCTGAACTACGAGGTACGCTACCCTATTCGACACACTGGAGACTTCCACAACGTTGTCACAAAGGGATTTGTTTACCAGGAACCCGATTCCGCCTTGGGATAGCTGGTCTCCCTCTCGAAAATACAGGAGGTGGCCCGATTCAAGGGTTATGGTGTCCTACCCCTCTCTTTCCGAGCTCTTCTTCTAGCTGCACTAGGTGTTCGTCGAGCCGTAGCGTGCGTCCGTTGTACATAGCCAAGGTCAGTTGGGTTTAGCGGCTATTCGTAACCCGGGGATTCTTCGCACCCCCTACCTTGCCGTTACCGTGACCGCCGCCAAAATCAGGAATAGCAAGGCGGCCGGGAACTGGGGGCCGTGGTTCATTTTGGCTTGCCATTTGGAGGGTTTGCCCATAATCGCCACGCTGGGCATGCGGGTTGGCGATCGCAGATCACAGCTTCTTGCGCTAGTGACGCTGCTGCCCATCACTAGTCTGTGCCATTTAACTGCGAAGTTTTTATAGAAGTGGTTATCCCGCCACTTGTCGGTCGTCAGAGCCTCGTTTGTTATTCAGCAGGGTGCACCACGTGCAGGTGAGGTTGACCTGGGGCACTGAGATGGTAAGTGTGCCCCCTTACACCCCTTGTGTAATCGATTCATTTAGTTTGAATAGGTATTTAAATTTTATTTTATTTAAGTTATGTAGATATTTGTCTGTTTTTTTTTTTTAATCTGAGAACGTTAGTCTTTGCCGACTGTAGATTTGTAGAACATTTTCCGTTTTATAAATTACCTGGTACTTGTTGACAGGTCTACGGCTGTAATTTGAAACTATTGTAAAAGCGATCTATTTTTAAAGAGTATCTAACTGTGGAATTTCTTGTCGACTCTTGTCCATAGGAATCAACCTACTAGAATCGTGCACCTTGCTTCTGATGTTTCTTATAATGCCCATGTAGGTTTACGTCAACAAAAATATTTTGATTTTACACATTATGTAAGAGGAATGTTTTTCATTTTGATTGTTAAATAACATTCATTCTGAGATCTCATCATTCATTCTGGGTTCTGGTTTCCGATTTCTTTTGAGGTTTCTGTAGATATAAAGCGCTTAGTTGCCTGATTGCCATAGTACAGGCTCTGCTTAGTTTGGGATCAGATAAAGGTGTGTTGGTTGTCCTGAGATATTATTATTATATTCTAATTAAAATTCTCATTAATCATGAATACTTACCAAATAAAACAAATAAGATGAAACAAACACTTGTATAATATTGTACAGGACCATAAGATTATTCAAGTTGTACGGCTGCCGTGTTTTCATATATCCAGGTCCAACTTTCAACACGAATAGAATATAGGTTAAGGTTATAACTGCCATTGGAATAGGGGAACTCATCAAGAACCATTGGTCAACGAAGTCCACTGAAAAAAATAAAGATTTCATGTTAGTTCATGACAATGAGTTACAACTAAACGGCTAAGTAATAACAGCCGCACGGCTCAAACGATCAAGTTAAGCTACGCTTGTCGCAGTTGGTCCGGGGATGGGTGACCATTGTAACATACAAAGACTTATTCATGCTTCGGCAAGCTCGTTAAGCCGTTGGTTCCGACAGTCGTCGGTGGATTTTTGACAGTCGTTACGAATCAAATCGAATCGGTCCAAAAGAATGAAGAATATGAGTGTTGAAGGATATAAGGAATGAGAAAGACCAAAGAACATAATAGATGAACTGAACGATGATATGAATTTAATGGGAGTGAATAGGTGAGTGGTAAGAGAGAACCTACTACTGTATGTCTCTGCATCACCCAAAGGTTGACTGGTAGGAGGAGATGCCCCGGGCGTCGGGAGTCTATCGCAGACTCCCGGCCACCGTAGGCGCGGGCTTGCGGACGGCGAGCAATAGGTAGCTCGCCGCCCGCTAAGGACCAGGCCCGTGTCGACGGCGCGTAGTGTTCCACGCGCGCCTTAAAGAGATATAGAGCAGTACTGAAGGGGTCTGCTAGGACCGATGCCTGCCAGGGTCGCGAGATTGTTCAAACGAGATACCGTGGCCCTGGCATATAGGTAACTGAAGGAACACGGGTGGGTTTTAGTCAATAAAAGTCTGACACGCCCTCCCGCCTCGCCCAGAGCAGGAGAAGTCATTTGATGATTTATTGACTGGTAGAAAATGCTTTTGGCATTAAGCTTGCCTCTGTACATTTGTGTGCGTAAGGTATTAAATAAATAAACAACATCTTGCTTCACATAGAATTAATAAACATAGGAAACAGTAGAAGAGGAAGTGTATTTTCACACGAACGGAATAAGTACACGTGCCCTTTGTTGATGAAATTAAAATAAATTAATACTAATTTAATGAATGATAAAAATAATAAAACCTTGACTTTTGATAGCAAGGGCTCATAAACATTCATGAACAATAGTACCTACTATAAAAATACTATCTTAGCTGTCTACTATTAGATCCACTGATTTTAATTTTCCATGATTTACAAAACCTTCCATCGGTCTAGCCTTTTTTCCAACTATGACTCGGTTTTCAGTCTAACCAGATGCAGCTGAAGAACAGGTTTTTACATGAAGTGACAACCTATCTTACATTCGCAACCCAGTTACTGCATTATACTCATGTACTATACCCGACGTCAATAATATTGTCTCGTCGTCATAAGAGGCGACTACGGACCGACTCCACGTAGTCTTCTCTGCCCTACCCCTAGAGTGTAATTTTAACCCGCGTGGGACCGCCGGAGCCTCGCAGCGCCGGAGCCGTGACAGAAAGCATGCATGCTGCATGTTGTATGCTCGCCTGCATGCTGTGAGCTTGCTTGCATACTGCATGTTGCATGCTCGCCTGCATGCTGTGAGCTTGCTTGCTTGCTGCATGCTTGCTTGCATGCTGCATGCTTACTTGCATTCCGCATGCTTGCTTGCATGCTGCATGCATGGTGTATTCTTGTTTGCATGTCTGAATGCAGCGTGCTAACTATGATTTTTCTGTTATGTAATATATGAGTGTTTCAATTATTATGGATATGAAATATATGCCAAAAGATGATTCTAACTGTAAAATTTCTGAGATATGATAGTTTTGCCTTTTAATGAGTGTCGATATGAAATTATGCCAAGAGACGATTCTGACTGCGAACTTTCTGCGATATGATGGTTCTTCCTTTTGATTATTATGGATATAAAATTTATGCCTAAAGATGATTCTAACTTAAAAAAAATATGCGTTGTGAATGTATGATAAATGAGTGTATTTTCATGATGCTACGATCCTTGAAAGATGGTTAAATTAGTTACCTTAGATTCCATTACATAGTTACATACAGGTCGACCTAATAAAAGCGTGTTAAAAAACAATATGTTGTTGTGTTTTAATTAGTAACAAAAACAAATCGCTAAAAAACCGACAACACGTAGTTTTCTCTGCCCTGCCCTAGAGTGTAATTTAAGTTCACGTAGGCGCGGAGGTTCGAGGTGACTAGCGAGCTGAGGAGCAGGCGGTTTTCTCACCCGTTGCAGCGGCTGAGGCTGGCCGGCCAAGCCGGTCAGCATGCCCAAGCTGTCATCTGTGGCGATTAGCTCGCGTGGGACCGCTGGAACCCCGCAGTGCCGAAGCCATGACAGAAACCATACCTGCTGCATGTTCCATGCTCGCATGCATGTTGCAAAGATATATTGCGATTCGGGTTATGATAGGAACGATACATCAACCGCGACTGGGTTAGGATTTCGGGTCAGGTTCGGAATAATCGGAAAATGATCTCAACAACTAAGAAAATGAAACTTTATCTCAATTGGATAAAGTTCTCGTCAGAATGACCGTTGTCGTGTACCGTCTTCATTCTGAAACATTCCTGTGTTATATTTAATTTTCATACGTATTTAGATCATTTTGAACAGTCCGTTTGTTCCGACATTATTGACGCTGACTGTACTATCGCGATAATTTGAAGTTCCTGACCGTGACTAGAGACTTTCTTTATTTTCCTCGGATTAATGTAGCACATCGTCCACCGAGGGGAGGAAGTGACCGATTACTAACGGGGGTGTAGTTTAAGGCCTGAAGCTCAATAGAGAGCCTTCATACACACGAGTTGGAAATCGCACTTTTTCCAAGTGATAAAAAGTGCTTTATACTAAACATATTTACGATGAAAAGCATCCTAACACACAAACAAAATTCAGCAATCATTTGTGATGTCGGATGTAGATTGTAAAGAAAATTAAATGAAAATTCAGCAAAAGTAGGTGGCCAGTATCATTTTGCACTAGGTGTTTTTTTTTTGTGTTTCCTTATGATTTTATTTTTAATTAGGTTAGCTACTCATTTACCTTGTAGTGTGACGATATGGTTAGAAAGGGAGTGACTACTGAGATAACGCTAATAGAGAAGTATAGAATAAAAAGACATGTTGCAATGAACACAAATAAATTGTTATACGGGCAGGATCACAATTAATGATTTTAAAAACTTTTTAACAAAAAATTAAACCGCCGAAAAACTGAAAAGCATAAAATAATAAACCTTAAAATTATGAGTCGGTGCTTTGAGTGTTCCTTGTTCATTGATTTTTCAGCGCCGACTCATAATTTTAAGGTTTATTATTTTATGCTTTTCAGTTTTTCGGCGGTTTAATTTTTTGTTAAAAAGTTTTTATTTTATGATTTTTTGTGGCTTTAATGTACTAATAATACTTGGCAAGGTATACCCTATCCAACAATAAAAGAATTATCAAAATCGGACTACTCTGTACAAAGTTATGCGTGTTTATACGTTACAATCAGTGAGTGAACAATCAATCATCCCCTGTTTTCCAACCCTTAGGGTTCGATTTTGTTTTCCAAATTTATATGGGACCACCTTGCGAGTATACCCTTTCCAATAGAAGAAGAATTGTCACAATCGGACCACTATGTAATAAGTTGTGAGTGTCAGTGAGTGAACAATCAATCATCCCCTGTTTTCCAACCCTTAGGGTTCGATTTTTTTTCCAAATTTATATGAGACCACCTTGGGAGTATATCCTTTCCAATAGAAGAAGAATTGTCACAATCGGACCACTATGTAACAAGTTATGCGTGTTTATACGTTACAATCAGTGAGTGAACAATGAATCATCCCCTGTTTTCCAACCCTTAGGGTTCGATTTTGTTTTCCAAATTTATATGGGACCACTTTGGGAGTATACCCTTTCCAATAGAAGAAGAATTGTCACAATCGGACCACTATGTAAAAAGTTATGCGTGATCATACATAAAAAAAAAAAAAAAAATATACGCGTCGAATTGAGAACCTCCTCCGTTTTTTTTTCGTCGGTTGAAAAACAGCACGTTAATAATGTATTTTCATACACTTTTTTGACATTCTGCCTTAAATTAAAAAGTAATAACGTACTTTCCCAGCAGGTATAAGTAGCAAAACTTATGTCGTAATTTTCTGATCCGGATTTTGTCACAAGTAGTTTTGTGGTAGATGTCCAGATATTGCTCTTCATTCTAAGATGATTTTCTTTCTCAACACTTTTACAAAGATTGCCAGTTTATCGTCAAGAATAACCTAACTAAAACTCTTAACTTAAAATTAATCTAGAACTTGTCTGGTCACCTTGAAAACCAAGTCAGTAAATAGACCCGATTTGATTAAAGTATTATTTCTTGATCAGAAGGGTTAAATAAACACATTCATGATGTAGTGGAAAAATTGATGATGAGTATAATAAAATATGGTAAGTACAATCTACTCACATTTTTCTTTGAAATCCCAAAATGATTCATTTTCTGTTTCTGCATGATTTTCAGAAATCATTCTAAAATATGTCAAAGTGCGACCACTAACAGTAAAGAAATCACATAAAGTAATAGCAAGCTAACAACATTTATAAATAAATATGTCCAGTTTTTATAAGTTATTTAGGGTGTGGTTCCACTTACAGCTGCATTACATTGTTCCGGTTTGTAATATTGTAATGATGCTTGTGACTAAGAACAGTCTCACGGGTCGATAGATCAGGTTAAACTACGGTTGCTGCGGTTATAGTGAAAACTTATAGTGATCCCGGCTGACAGTAGTTACAGGTCCTCAGAAGCCCAAGAAATTCTGACGTCCAATCTTATCAAGGGGTTTCACATTACCCAGTAACTGGGCTCTTGATGTCAGTGAGGGAGTCGCTCAATGTAAAATAATGCTGATGTTGCGTGAAGCAAAACTTTGTACCCCTTTTTACGAAAATAAGTAGGTGCTGCGGCGAAGTATGAAATTTGGCCCAGTTAAACTTTATATGGAGAGAGAGTGCAAAAAGCTAATCTATACTAATATTATAAAGCTGATGAGTTTGTTTGTTTCTTGGGTTGAACGCGGTAATCTCAGGAACTACTGGTCCGTATTGAGAAAATCTTCATGTGTCGGGGTTCCCATTTAATGAGGAAGGGTATAGGCTATATAACATCACGTTACAGTCAAAAGGAGCGGAGCAGCAACAAAAACTGGACGAAAACTGGCAGGCTATTGGATGCGACGGGAAGGGTCAGAGGAGCAAAAGTTTGACGCGGACGAGGTCGCAGGCAGAAGCTAGTACCTACATAATTTCGTCCGCGTAATTTTCGTAGAAATTGATACAACTTTTTTGCTTCACGCATTAATGTATAGATTAGCGAAGTTACCGCCTTAACTGTCCAAGCTAAGTTTGTACGATTTATATAGCCATGAGGTACTATCTACTACTACTACTCTGTCCATCAAAAATAATTTTCGAAAACGATTTACAATTGCAGTAGATATCGCGGAATATATGCAATAAAAACTGACGATTTGAGAAACTCTTCCATTTTAAAGCCATTCAAAAAATGAATAAACATAGAAAAACACCAAATTGTTAAGTAGGCACGGTAATGTCTGCTTTTACACATGATATGACATAACTGTATGAATGGTCAAATCTGGAGACAAGATCTGTGTGTTGCAGATCAGAAAAACGTTTAATAGCTAAACAAATACCCAATTGTATGTTAAATTCTGTTATTAAAGCATAACAAACAAATTATTTGACTAGGTTCTTAATTATCACTTTTACTAGGACCCCAAAGCAGAATTTATATTCAATCAGCTTTATTCCAGCCTTCAAAGAGTACGTAATTATTAATTATTTTTTGTTCCGTAGCGCTCCGTATTGTGTTAGGCCTGGGAATTCGTATTTCGTATTTTATACACAAATTTAAGATGATTTTATTAGTTTATTTAAATTTAATTATAATATAAATGTGCCATTGTATTAGATAGCCTGTAATTATTTTGTTTATGACATAAACTGTGGAAATAACACACTGTAGAAATTTTGGGTCTTCTCATCAAAAAAACTGCGACAACTCAGTTTGAGAGGCCTCTCTTGAAGATACCTTATACTACCTATAGAGTTTTGAAGAAACCGTAACAGGTGCAAGGTCAGGGTCAAGGTCAGGTGGATGCATAAACACTTACTAACTATGCTCTTTCAATTTTTATTGAGTAGCTAAAGATGTTTTTGGCGTTTCCATGATGAAACATCACAAAAAATAAATAATAGTTTTAACACGTTAAATGCCATGGGAGACAACATAATGGGCCTCACTTGATTAGGAAAAGGAGCAAGTTAAAAAGTCTTGTCTCGACATAAATGTTATATTTTTCTAAGTCATATTTTTTTACTAAAAACCAAATACAATCTATTTATCTACGGAAGTATTTTATGTCGACCAATCAGTGTCCCGCATGGCCCAATCAGAAATACTGAAAAATAAAAGCGGTGTTCAACGTGTTAAAAAAACTAAGAAAACACGTTTCCATAGAAACCAAACTAAAAAGTAGAAAATAATGGAAAAATGCGTGAGGTGCTTTCTGAGGAATATTTTAAATGATATCAAGCACCCCACGCTTTTTTTTTGATTATTATTTGTTTTCTATTTTTTAGGGTGTTTCGAATTTTGTCACGTATGTCAGCGTAGTTTTCGAAGACAGTTTTTTTTGCTATTCTGGTAACCCTGGCAAGGATAATGGCAAAAAATTATGATTATAACATTAATATTATGATGATAATATATTATAGTTAATACATTGTATTGCCGTCGGCTTTTGATAAGTACGCCAAATTTCGAGTTAATCCGACGTTTTAAAGGGGGTCAAAATCATGCGTAAAGTTTCCGTTACATAGGCATATACAATACGTATGAAGCTAATAAAATTCGGCCATTCTTTCTCAATTTCTTACTTAAGTGTCATCAGCAGCAGTAGATATATATCAATGATTATACACGGCGATAAAAGCTCATAATGAATGATGGATCGGTAGACGGATCAACCGCGACAAGTCATCCCGTTTAGCAGTTATTATTTAGCCGCAAGCCCTTCTAATACTTAATACCTATAAAACAATCAACTTAAAAAAACACAAATTGAAAAATAACTTAATATAAATAACTAGCTTCTGCCCGCGACTTCGTCCGCGTTAAATTTCTTGTCCCCCGACCCTTCCCGTCGCGTCGAATCGCCTACCCGTGCGATTTTCCCCGTTTTTGCAACATTACTGCTCCGCTCCTCTTAGTTGTAGCGTAATGTTATATAGCCTATAGCTTTTCTCGATAAATAGGCTACCCAACACAAAAAGAATTTTTCAATTTGGACCAGTAGTTCCTGAGATTAGCGCGTTCAATCAAACAAACAAACAAACTCTTCAGCTTTAATAAATTAGTATAGATTTTGTAAGTTGTATGATCATTGAGACGTAACCTCGTAGTTAGTTTTACCGTTAGTTTCACACAATCGCGAGAATCGCGCAGCGCCCGTGTGTTTCTGATACTACCTATGGTGTTTCAGGAGAGTGACCAGGAGCGGGAGAGTTACGAGGTCACGCGTTCGCAATGGATCACTTCGAGTCCGATTTGTCCTCATTCTTTTTGGACACATTTAAATTTGTACGAAAAAAAAATATTATGGGACATAATATCTGACAACCAGTCTTACCAAAGGGTATTGTGTTACCCAGTAGCTGGGTTGTGGAGGTCAGATAGGCAGTTGCTCCATGTAAAATACTGGTATTCAGCTGCATCCGGTTAGATTGCAAGCTGACCTCAACATACTTGGGGAAAGGCCAGGCAGATGATGATGAGGATGAATGCTACAGATTGCCCATGTACACGTCTACATATCCAGTTTTAACAGACCTTGCATTGTATAAGCTATCCGTAAAATGAGAAGTCAGCTTATACTGGAATTTTAAGGTTTTGTCGCCGTGCGAACGAGTCGGTCGCATAAAACTAAATGCATCCAATACGGCTTTTTATTAACCGACTTCAAAAAAAAAGGAGGAGGTTTCTAAATTCGACCGTATATATGTATATATTTTTTATGTGTGTTCGCAGCAAACCCAAGCAGGCGCTTTACTTTGTGTAAATTATTCCATCAGCACTGCTCTCAAAACCGCGAATTCGAAGACATGTGACATTTACCAACCTGCACTGGGCCCGCGTGGTGGATTACGGCCCACTCCCTCGCACAGAGGGGCCTGTGTCCCAGCAGTGGGAACATTGCAGGCTGATTATGATTGAAATATAATTATTACATCGCAAGAGCAGATTTTCAATAGTCAAATAATAATGGTATGATGATTAAATATTGCGGTATGACAGCTCTTATATGGAAAATATGTCAAACTGTCAGATTTATACTTTCGATAAAAGTTATCCGACACAAAGCTGCATCAACTGTAAATCAGCCCTAAATGTAATAATTTATTAGGCTGAACCGGTCAAACAAAAGGACAGAAGGTGACTACACCTCATGTTTCTGACCATTCGAGTTCTAAAGTCTAGGAAACCTGTTAATAATAAAAATGCAATAATAATATTTAAACTTTATTAGTTTCTTAAAATTAACATTATTTTGTACTATTGTTAATTGCATTAAAGTACAAAATCAAAACTATGCTAATTGAAAAATTAATTATTAAATTAACTAATCGTAGGTACTTAATTTGATAACAAAATTACAGGCCCTTGAATATGAGACATATCCTGGCACACTTTTCTTAAAACTTATTATACTTAAATTGATAATTTATGAGGCTTTTCATACATTATGCTACTTTCAATTCTATCATTTTTAGAAAATAAAGTGGTCCCGCACTACTTGAAGCTGAATACTGCTTGCAAAGAGGAAGGTAATCAAACAGAGTCACTAGTTAAAAACGTACATAATTATATTTCCTTGCAGAAATATTTTGAACGAGCGATGACGAAAAGTTGTTGTCGAAGATGTTTACAAGTGTTTCACTCTACAGTCATATATGCCTGCCGTATTTACATTACTCCTCTTTGTTTTTGCTCCAGATAAAACCATACAGTTAGCTTTAAAGTAAAGATTCCGTAGAAGCAGCAAAATATTTGAAAAAGGATATACGGAATTGCATTCTTCACAATTTTTTATCCTATGCGACTTAAAAAGCAAAGGTAATGCAACTACAGATCCAATCTCTAGTTAAGATGAGGGAGATGATGATAAGCCTGCTATATAAGTAGTTTTTGTATTGAAAACACTCTAGGATGAAAGATCTTTGAATGACGCTACGGCTACTAATGACATAGAACTTCAAAAATTTACAGTCACTGACAAATCTTATAATCCAAGTGGACGGCTGCGTATTGCAATACAACTCAGAGAAAGTAGGATACTTAATAATATTGTATGGTAGGCAACAAATCACTGAAACGCTGTGCACACAATACCTTGCATTGCTTACAGCTGTGCAGTCCTTAACAAGTACTTTTAAAATATTCATTATTTTACAAATTATACACTCTTCATGTCACAATTAGTGATGTCAAATCTATATCCATGTATGAAAGGTCTCAATTCTAAACTAAAATCTGGCTGCCTCGAATAAGTGCACGATTATACTTCACGTATTATATTTACAGCAAATGCTTAACCTTAAAATCTACGTTAACAATTGTGCGGTTGGCAATTTATTGTAAATTTAAAGCGTCTTCTCACTGGTACGATAATTTTTTTAAATTCATTAATTTTGCAATACGAACTACGATATGCTGTAATTTTAGACCCCACTTGAAAATTAACGGCTCTAACAACTGATAGCACCAATCATGGTCCTTTCTTCAATTTGAGAGAGTCCTAGTGAAGCGAATACTTAAGCGTACTTATCTAACTTCCAAACTCCACAAAAATCTTAGGCTTTAACAATACCAATGTCATCACATACATCAGTCTCAATAGAACCGCTAGCTATAGTCTTTGACCATGATGAATCATTTCTTTATTATACTATCGAAGTCGTATTCGGTACCGCACGCTGTTTTTGCCGTCCGCCTCGATAGGAAGAATTTTCCATCTTTAACATAATCACCGCAAGCCTTATTGACTTCGCAGGGGATCTCCTCTATATTCGAAATACTCTTGCAATCACTCCCATGAAGTCCGTTTTCTTTTTTATTAGTAACTCCGTTTTTGCAGACTCCATTTGTTTTGACTCCATTGTGAGCTCTATCATATTCTTCCTTGATTTCCCTTTCAATGTTTTTCTTCTCAAGGTTTCTCTTTTTGTAGCTCTTAGTATAGAAGTTGAGAAATAGAAAGAGGAAGATTGTAATATTGGAGCAGATGAAGTAGGTGAAGCCGGAGGCGTACTGACAGCGCGGAGAGAAGTGCGTCCAGGCGCAGTATGTGAGCATCAGGATGAACTGGATCTGTAAACAACATCAAACGAATAAGAACTTATGTCTCCTAATTATTAGACAGTTTTCAGAATAAATCCGTGTCTCTTACCTACTTAAATAATAAGTAAATATTCATACGGTATTTGGACTACATACGACTTTTTTGTTTTGCGCTAGTGATTGTAATGATCTATTTGCTTTTCTCTGTTAACTTCCTTAAATTAATTATCGTTTTTATAATCAATCGTGCATAATTGCACGTGTTTCTATGTGGAAAAAAACCTATTTTTCTTTCTTTGTATACTTTTTTCTCTGCTTTAAACTACTATTATAAAGAGGATAGGTTTGATTTTGTATGTTTATTTATCACGCTTGCACGCAAAAACGTCTGAATGGATTTAGTTGCACATGACCTGGATCAGGGCATATGGTACTTTTTGTTCTTATATTTTTTTGCGATAGAGACTTCTGTGAGTAAAAACTGTGAGTCGCAGCTAGTTTGAAACAATTTCACTTGGCTTGCAACATGCAGTCTAGCTTTTTAATTCCATAAGTATAGTAATACATCTTTACAAGGCGTTAGGCTATCGTTTTGTCCTCTTCTGTCCCACGCCATTCCATCACCTTTAATCTCGTAAGGCCCAAGCTAAGTTTCCCATGATGAGCTAAAACATCCGATGTACAATACAATGAACAGTATCGTCTAACATGATTCCGGCCCAAGCACATTCAACTAGTTTTCTTTAAGAACAAATTAATTTTCTGGGTACTATAGGTTAGAAAGGAATTTAATACAACTACTTTTAAGTTGGTATTTCGTGTTTATTTCAGAATAAATTGGGCATTTAGATTTTTTTATAAGTCTGGTCCTATGTACCTGAAAATAATTCGCCACTGCTGAGCAGTTCCGGTCCCGGTTTTTGATTCGATTCCTAGATCTAGCCAATTATTATTGAGGTTTTTCTATTCCTTGAGAAAATTCTTAGTAACAGCCTGGAGTTAGGATTGTGCCCGGTTGATGACGATATGCTCGCCACTTATTACGTGGGACTAAAACCGAACTGGCAAAATGTAGCTGTGTACACTTTAGCTCATTGAAAAATTTAAATAGTATGTCATGTTTATGTTATACTAGCTTCTGCCTGCGACTTCGTTCGCGTTAAATTCCCCCCCCCCCCCACATTTTAGAGAAGTGGGAGGTTACAAAGAGACAAAAAGTAGCCGATGTCACTCTCCATCCCTTCAACTATCTCCACTTAAAAAAACATTTCAATTCGTCGCTCCGTTTTACCGCGAAAGACGGACAAATAGATACACACACTTTTCCATTTATAATATTAGTATGGATTTCAAATTCAGACTCACCAATTGCAGCTTAGTAACATACTTCTTCCACCACAAATACTTCTGGAACCTCGGCCCCAGTCCTGACAGCAAGTAGTAAGAGTACATGACGACATGGACGACTGAGTTGAGGAGGGCTAGGACCGCGCCCTCCCCGCCTGCTGCGAACTTCAGGTAGCTCCAGGAATAGAGGGCCATGATCACGTGGTGGTATACGTGGAGGAAGGTTACCTGGAATGAGAAGTTGATAGAAATGTAGATTTCTTAAATTGACCTTATGTTTTAACTTTACTTTCTCTCTTAAAGGGTTATTTAGTTTATCTAACCCAAAAAATTCAATCCAATATTATAAAATATAATACATATTATTATATTATATGCAGTAACTAGTCATACTCTACAGGCTTAAGCATTACTTAAGGTGATAGATACCTTTTGTGTTGTCCGCAAAATTTAAAATTTCTAAAGGTTTTAACATCATAAGTAACGCTAAAGTAGAATTTGTGAAGTTCTCAACTTTTCAAATCAGAAACTAGATATAAATAGATGTTGAGTCTATGTTTACTATGTTTAATAAATTAAAAGCTGTTAAAACTTTTTAATAACTAAACCATGTTTTCCCAGGGATTCACTTGCCCGTAAAGTGTCCCAAACATTTATTTTTGTCAGATCTGGTTGAAATGGTTTAACTTCCGATGGGGGATATAGACTTAGGGATGGACATGGCATGTACATTAATGTCACGGTATGGTACCGAAGAAATCAAGAATCAGTTCAAGAAAGGTTATACAGCGCCTATTTTTCTTGTTTTTTTCGTGCTTGTGGACATGTTTTATTTTGAATGGGTATGGCATGTAATTAATCAATATTAATAAATAAAACTAACTTCGTTCTCATCCTTATTAACAAATACTTACAAAGTATAGTCTTACCTGTTTGTCTTTTTTTCGTAGAACGAAGAATACTGTGTCTAGAAGTTCAGTGAATTTCGCGAAGAAATACCACCAACCCAAGTCTAGTAGCTGGAAAACGGTAACGTAAACTTTATTATTTCTTATCTGATAACATTCTGATACGAAAGGTTTCAGTCTTTTATATCCTGCGATGGTGGTGATTGCGTAGTATCATAGTAGCAATCTCATTTATTTTAACAGTGCAACAATTTTCATTGCATTGTGATTTTTGACTGGCCTGTTAGTCTAGTGGTTAGTGACCCTGACTGCAAAGAGTGAGGTCGTGGGTTCGGTTCCCACCCAGGAAAAATCTTTGTGAGATGAGCACAATCACTTTTTCTGTATCTGGGTGTAATTTATATATAATATGTATGTATTTAGAAATATATAAGTATATTTATCAGTTGTCTGGTTACCTAGTTTGGGATCAAATAACGGTGTATTGGTTATCCTAAGATCCATAGGTCCATATTTATTTATTCATTGCATTATTTACGATGTTGAAAAGACAAGTTTCAAACATTTGAAGCAATGATTTGCATACATCCTTTGCAAATCAGAATGTGATTTACGTTACGCAATTAACGTACAGTTCTTATTTATTTCTGCTTTTTAAAAGAGAAGCTCCCGTAAAGGATACGCTGTAATAATTCTGTCGTAGGTTTATTATTGACGTTTCATACATGTTGCCAAACCAATATGTCCAACAGTACACTGCTACCAAAATAATAATCCTCCAGACTGCATTTCAGCCATGATGGCCAATTTCAACGGAGACTAGCCTTCGGTGCGGGAGATATTATACCTATTGCACAAGTGTGTGCGCAGACACAGTGCAATCTCTATTCCCTGACGCTCATTGTCCAATGGGACACCATGACCCGAGATTCCACAACCATGGACCCTACTCTCAGCAGTCGCACATGACCATGTCACTAACAGAACAAAAGGCTGAATTTATTAGACACATTTATCTTCTTATTACAAAGCGCGATCTAGCTTTAGTTCTAGGCCAACACTCTGAGCCAGTTTTTGCATTTTTTACTTTATTTCGATACTGTTAGACTTCTCTTCATACAAAAAAAGGCAACTAAGCACCAGACAAAGCTGTCAGTTGGCGATACTGCATTTCTAACTATTCAGTTCTTAATTCAAAAATACGTAAAAAATCAAAATGCAGTGGGTTAGTGTATTTATTATTATGCTCGTTGCTGTCTTGTACAGACGCCAGCAGGTCAAGCTACCCCAATCTGTCAAATTTTACCAATCGAAAATTAACCTTCCACTATTGTGATATAAGGTTGAAAATCTATTAAAGAAATTTGACAGATTGAGGTAAGTTGATGTGCTGGCGTCTGTACTTCTGAAAAGGAGCCTATTGCCCAACAGTACGCCATTATTACGGATTCATAATATTACTAAGTATCTGATCCGACGGAAGTTTTCCTGACGAAATAAAAAAAAACCCATTGGAAAAGGATTTTAATATTTTCCGTACCTAATTAAAAATTATCTTCTGTCACTTTTCCGCCAGTTTTCATTCCGTAAGAACTTGATTCAGACCTACAACGATTTTAAAATAAAAAGGCAAGTCACTCTGAAGCCCTTTGGTGAACCATATTTCCTTTTTACACGCTTTATATTAGCTTCACTTGTATGTTTGTTTGTATTTTAGTATGTTTGTTTGTAACCGACTAGTTATAGCGCGATTTTGACCCACTTTAAACGACCGGATTTCATTCAAACTTTGCACACCTGTCAAAGACCGATGACAATGCAATAATTTCATAAATTTGTGCCATTATCCTTGCCAGGGTAACCAGGACAGCAAAAAAACTGTCTTCGAAAACTACGCTGACATACGTCACAAAATACGTTGACACACGTCTCAAAATTCGAAACACCCTAAAAATAGAAAATAAATAATAGTTAAAAAAAAAACTAAAAAACACGCTTCCATAAAAAACCAAACTACAAAGTAAGAAATAATGGAAAAAAGCGTGGGGTGCCTGGTGCTTTTTAAGGTATTTTTTATTGATATCATAGTTAATATATGGTTTAATATTCATAGTTAAACAACATTCATTGCGTTATTTACGTTGCTGAGCCGACAATTTATTCGAACAAATGGTTTAGAAATAATGTTCAATCCCATTCAGATTCTGATAAATTGTGCGTTTTGCAATTAGGGTGCAGATGTATGACCGTAAACGAGGCAAAAGTAGTATGTAAGCATCATAGCAGGTGGCGTTATATAGTCTCTACCTACCCCATGGGACAAAAGCTTGAGTTATGTGTGTATGTAATTTATTAAAGTGTTCCATTTACATTTTATTGACGTCCCACGATAGCGGAAAATGTGGAACATTAACCCATTATTTTAGTTAAATTTTAGCTTCTGTTATTATTTGTTTTGTGATAACTCGGCAAAGCCGTGTGGAATGGTTTTATTAGTAGTAGGTACGTAAGTAACAGCTTTATAAAAAAAGTATTTTTTGGTGAAATCGTAACGCTGATACCAGATCTAATGCTGAGGGGGAAGAACAAGGGTTTTTTTTTCTGGGTGGTAAATCCTCAAATGACGTCTTCCGCTCTGGGCGGAGCGGGAGGGCATGTCAGACGTTTATTGACTAAAACCCACCCGTGTTCCTTCAGTTGCCCATATGCCAGGGTCACTGTATCTCTTTCGAACAAATCTAGCGACCCTGGCAGGCATCGGTCCTAGCAGACCCCTTCAGTACTGCTGACATCTCTTCGAGGCGCGTGTGGAACTGGTCCTTACCGGGCGGCGAGCTACCCATTTTGCTCGCCGCCCGTAAGATCGCGCCTACGGTGGCCGGGAGTCTGCAATGGACTCTCGACGCCCCAGGTGTCTCTTCCTGCGGCGGCTAGTCACTATCAGGCTGTATGTTGAACAACATATAATTCGTGACTGTAACACGTATGCATTTACAGTGTTCATTACCAGCCTATAGCAGTCCACTGCTGGGCATAGGCCTCACCAATTGTACGCCACTCAGCTCGATTCTCGGCAACTCTCATCCAGCTGCTACCAGCCCTACCCTGTGAAGATCGGCGGTCCGATAGCCTGAGTCCCACCCTCCGGTTGCCTGGTGCTTTTTAAGGTATTTTTTATTGATATCAGTCACCCCACGCTTTTTTTCCATTATTTTTTACTTTTTAGTTTGGTATTTTATGGAACCGTGCTTTTTAGTTTTTTTTTATTATTATTTATTTTCTATTTTTATTAACCGACTTCAAAAAGGAGGAGGTTATCAATTCGGATGTTTATATTTTTTTTTTTTTTTTTTTTATGTATGTTCGGCCATAACTCCGTCATTTATAAACGGATTTCCAAAATTCTTTTTTTGTTCGAAAGGGGTTTATTCCGAAATGGTCCCATATAAATTTCATATAGATCTGATGATGAGTTCCGGAGACAGACACCAGAACTCTTTAAAAAATGACAGCAAGTCAACCGCGATTTCTGCTATCGCATAAATATGCATCGTTTGTTTGGAATTAGTGTAAAAATTTAAAAATAAAAACTTTTTTACAAAAAAAAACAACCGACTTCCTTAAAAACACTACAAAGTGAAAAATAACTTTAATTTCGGAAGTCGGTGGCAAAAATCTTAAATACAAATCCTAAGACACCGACTTCCGAAATTAAAGTTATTTTTCACTTTGTAGTGTTTTTAAGGAAGTCGGTTGTTTTTTTTTGTAAAAAAGTTTTTAGATACTTTAAACAAAAGTAAATCACAGCTTACCATTGCATTTTGCGTATTGGACGGGTAACGGCACCCTGCATAAATGATGCCATCTCTGAAGAGATTCAACTTGAACACCTGAAATGAGACAAAAACGAAACTTGTGAATTAACTTGGCTAATTAATATCGACGCCTTTAGGAAATTTGGGCTAATAGCAAAAATTATACAAGGTGGCAAATACATCTACGCGCAAACTGGAACCATGAATTCAGCACTTGATTCAAAATCCCCCAGCGTGGATATTTTTCGTAGGTTATCAAAAAACTCGGCTGTTACAAGGAAAAGTGCAATACCTACGCGATCAAAATGTGTGGATCGGCAATTTTTTATGTTTATTTTCACCCTGCAGAATAAAAATGATGCTTTGATGGCATTGAATGTCATCAGATTGTACAGCATGTGCAAAA
Source organism: Aporophyla lueneburgensis (assembly GCA_932294355.1). Taxonomy (NCBI): domain Eukaryota; kingdom Metazoa; phylum Arthropoda; class Insecta; order Lepidoptera; family Noctuidae; genus Aporophyla; species Aporophyla lueneburgensis. The sequence goes on from OW028740.1 coordinate 30,867,854, forward strand.
GAAAATAATGGTGAAAGTTTGTGGTTCCGTAGGTACTTCCCGCCCATACGTAGGAAGCAAAAGAGAAACAACATTTAATGCAATATAGCAACTCAATGTCAGTGGCTGGGTCTCGACAGTAATACCTAATTTATTTATTTATTTTTCGACTATATGTTGGCCCACTGCAGGACAAAAGCCTCCATTTCTCCTTTTCATTCCTCGTATGTCTTTAGCTAGTGTAGACCAATCTTGTCTTTTGGTGTCAAGCTCGTACCGTAATTTTGGGTCCACCTGGCTCTGTCTTGATATCGCCATTAATATTCAATTTAACATATAACTTCTTTAGAAAGATCAGTTGCGTAGTGCTCGCAACCAACGTGCGTGTATGACCAGAGGGGTAATTGCGGAACTTTTTATCGGTAGGAATTGGTTTAATATTCATAGTTAAACAACATTCATTGCGTTATTTACGTTGCTGAGCCGACAATTTATTCGAACAAATGACGCAATGGTTTAGAAATAATGTTCAATCCCATTCAGATTCTGATAAATTGTGCGTTTCGCAATTAGGGTGCAGATGTATGACCGTAAACGAGGCAAAAGTAGTATGTAAGCATCATAGCAGGTGGCGTTATATAGTCTCTACCTACCCCATGGGACAAAAGCTTGAGTTATGTGTGTATGTAATTTATTAAAGTGTTCCATTTACATTTTATTGACGTCCCACGATAGCGGAAAATGTGGAACATTAACCCATTATTTTAGTTACAATTTTAGCTTCTGTTATTATTTGTTTTGTGATAACTCGGCAAAGCCGTGTGGAATGGTTTTATTAGTAGTAGGTACGTAAGTAAGAGCTTTATAAAAAAGTATTTTTTGGTGAAATCGTAACGCTGATACCAGATCTAATGCTGAGGGGGAAGAACAAGGGTTTTTTTTTTCTGGGTGGTAAATCCTCAAATGACGTCTTCCGCTCTGGGCGGAGCGGGAGGGCATGTCAGACGTTTATTGACTAAAACCCACCCGTGTTCCTTCAGTTGCCCATATGCCAGGGTCACTGTATCTCTTTCGAACAAATCTAGCGACCCTGGCAGGCATCGGTCCTAGCAGAACCCTTCAGTACTGCTGACATCTCTTCGAGGCGCGTGTGGAACTGGTCCTTACCGGGCGGCGAGCTACCCATTTTTCTCGCCGCCCGTAAGATCGCGCCTACGGTGGCCGGGAGTCTGCAATGGACTCTCGACGCCCCAGGTGTCTCTTCCTGCGGCGGCTAGTCACTATCAGGCTGTATGTTGAACAACATATAATTCGTGACTGTAACACGTATGCATTTACAGTGTTCATTACCAGCCTATAGCAGTCCACTGCTGGGCATAGGCCTCACCAATTGTACGCCACTCAGCTCGATTCTCGGCAACTCTCATCCAGCTGCTACCAGCCCTACCCTGTGAAGATCGGCGGTCCACCTAGCCTGAGTCTCACCCTCCGGTTGCCGATTCGCGGTCTTCACTCTAGAACACGTCTACCCCAACGGGAATCGGTTCTACTACTAATGTGGCCAGCCCATTGCTACTTCAGCTTGCTAATCCTAAGAGCTATGTCGACAACTTTGGTTCTCTGCCGGATTACCTCATTCCGGATTCTGTCCCTCAGAGATACTCCAAGCATAGCTCGTTCCATAGCTCGCTGAGAGACATTGAATTTATAGGCCAACAGTACTGTGAGTGTCCACATTTCGGCTCTGTAGGTTATTTACAGAGTTATAATAATTTAAATCGTCAATATTTATAACTTTTATTCATATAATCCCAATGAATTACTATTCAAAAAAAAAGTGCGACGTAAGTTAATTAATTTATTGTTTATAAATCTGTAAACCTACATATCTTTTTGCCTTTTCACTAAAGTGCAAATTGCAGAAAAATATGATTATCATTGACCTTCATTTACCCACTGAAAATAACCCATTTAGACTTGTGTCAATCTACATCTATTTCTCTGTGCTCCTAATAGATGGCGTTAACTACTTTCATTGCGATGAACTCTGACGTCACCCTATTCGATAAGTTCTTACCACTGAAAAATATCATTATTCCTAACAATAGAGGGCTTAGAAATTTCACGCCATCATCATTTCAGTTTAATGACGTCGACTGCTGGACCTCATCTATGCTCTGCCCCTTCGACCGGTTCTGTGCTTCACGCATTCAGCGGATTCCAGCGGCCTTCACAAGGTCCTTGTTTCACCATGTGGGTGTCCTTACAACTGTTCGTTTTCCGGTACCCGGTGGCCACTCCAGACCCTATCGGTCCGATCGGCCATCTGTTCCACAACGACAGCGAGCAATGGGCCCACTTAAGTTTGGAAATTCTTTGGGCTTTGTCCGTTACCTTGCTTTTACTGCGGATTTCTTCATTCCTGATTCTACCATGTTGGAAAGATCCAAGCTTAACCCTGGCCAATGCCCTTTGGGTAACTTTTAGCCATCTAAAAGGACCCATTGTTAGCAACCACGTTTCAGTGAGACACTGCGGTATGTGTGAATTTCATCTTACCTTAAAACAAATCATAGTCGCCAAGAAGACTTGTGACGCGTTGTAATAAGCGATGAGCCTGTTCATCTGTAGTGGCTGCCGGTTCTTCATGATTCTTGGACCGATGCGTATTAGGATTAGGTAAGCTACCACCACTGATAATATCGGCGTGGGGCTCGACATCATGAACCAGGAGTCTACCATGGCACCTGGAATTCGAGAATTATATTTAAATTTAATATTGATTTGAATCGTTGATTGGTGTTGTATGACAAACATTGCCTTACACCGTACATCAGAGTATAATTTTACATGAACATTACTAAGAATTTATTAATAACAATTATAGCAATAACAATTTCGTAAAATATTTACTGCATGAACTGCTGAAAGAAATGCATCGAAATGAAAAAGTTATGAAGAATGAAAACATTATAATAAATCATTCTAGTTACAACGGACCATGTAAAAGGTGACCATTTCTTATTCAGTTCGGTTCTCGTATAGAAATGAATGAAATTAATTTTATTTTGCTGCTTCAGAACATACCCATTATTCGAGGATGGAGGAAGATTTAAATGATGCTCTGTGGTTTTGGACATTTGTTCGAGGAAGTACTAAATGAAAATACACTTACTCTTCCCTACTTTCAGGGAGTCCAGATATCGGTCGACTTTCTCCAAATAGCTCATTTTTGGGCCGTATTCTGTAATTAAATAATAATACAAATAAGCGGTTAAAAATAAAGTCCACGAGAAAATTTCTCTTGCGACAGCCATATTGAAGTTTATTTTTCAAACTGGTTTGCTTCGTGCCAGTATTCTTACCAGAAAGTGTCAAATTGAAAAGTATGAAACCCAAAAAGTTTTTGCATTAGGTATACAACCGTTTTCTAGATTTAAATAACTTTTCTTGATAAAATCCCAGCTCTGTTTATTTGAAAAGCGATTGTATGAAACAAAAAACATTATTTCTCTTTTAACATGTTTATCGTATATTTTGAAATACGTTGATAAATAAGTAATAATATAATTAAATTGATTTATTTTCTCACCACAATTTCCTTAGGAAATAAAAACACTTTACTATTGGTTTTTATTATTTTAAAATAAATTTTATTATTTTATTTTTCAACGTTTATCGTCGGTTAACAAAACAAAGTCAGCTGTTTCATGGAAAACTGCAGTACTTACGTGCCCAAAATGTATGGCAATGCTAATTAAAAAAAAAATATCCGTCTAATAATTTCAACGCAGAGGGATACATATTCATGAACTGAGTCCACAGTAATATGCTATGCGTAGATGTCCTTGCCATCCTGTATATTTTTTAACAAGTCCAATAAGTAGGAGTTTACTTTTTTTTGTTGCTGTGTCAGTGATATAATACATTATTCATTAGTAAAGGTAGGTACCAACAATACACTTTTTTCTGTAATGTAATTTTTTTACGTGGAAGTTTTAAATAATCAGTTGCTCCATCTCTAACTTCAAGAGGAGCTTGTGGCTAAGTAATATCAGCCGCACGGATCGATCGGTCACGTTAAGCTACGGTTGCCGCAGTTATTTCATGGATGGGGGACGATCCTAACATACCAAGACCCCTCCGTGCCTTGGAAAGCACGCTAAGCCATTGGTTCCGGCTGTCATTTGTGGATTTGTGATAGTCGTTGTGGTTGTGGTGTACCGTGTGGTGCCGACGTAAAGAATAACACCACCTCATTTCTTCCCGTGGGTGTCGTAACAGGCGACTAAGGGACTTACTAGAGAATGTGCAGCAGCGTTCTCTATGCATTTTACCACCATACTGCGATAGCCAACCTGCCTGCCAAGCGTGGCGATTATGGCAAAGCCCCCCGAATTGGGGGAGGCCTAAGTCCAGCAGTGGACGTCGTACGGCTGAAATGATGATGATGATGATAGTCGTTGCGGGTCATCAGAAGCCCCGAAAGTCTGATAACCAGTCTTACCAAGTGATATCGTATTAGTCAGTAACTGGGTTGTGGAGGTCAGATAGGTAGTCACTCCATCTTAAATACTGGTACTCAGCTGCAAGCAGTTAGACTGAATGCAGCTAGGTGGCTAGATAAATGATCATAAATGGTATATCTAACTCCACCCGCATAAACAGGACTTAAAAAGCTTTTTTCTAAACTTCGGGAATTTTCCGGTGGTTAGGATCAGATTGTAGATGCCACGTCTGGAGGGTATAGATAGGTAATTTTAACTATTTGTGGTGTTTAATTATTCTTGTCGATATTCCATTCCAATCCAAAGCACAGATAATACTCGTCAGTTGGAAGCTGCAGCATAGAGTATGGGCACAAAAGCTGTCGGTGTGGCTGTTGTGTTGACTTGGTGGAGTATCGTGTCTTTTCTCAGCCAGTCTGGCTGAGAAAAGACACGATAGTAACAAAATTGTAATTAAAAAATCTGACTGATTGGTCTGGTCAAAGTGTGAGACTTATAGTTTTATAGTTTTACTTCTTTACGTGATTACCGCCTATAGGTCTTTACTATTTTGTGCCAGCGTTTTTAATCTCGTTCACGTAATATAATTATTATGTATAAAAACAAAAATACAGTTGAACTTATAACTTCCTTTTAGAAATAGGTTAAAAAATAACACGAAGCAGGAATCAGACGCCTTAAGTTGCTTACATAACACGAAATGAGTCAAACAATACAGACTGTCTGTCTACGAAATGTTTCACCCCACTTCCCTAAATCAGTTCGCATGACCTTCACATGAAATTCGGCGGACAAAGCTATTGATTTTTACTTAATTCGCGGGTCGTGGTAACAGTTGTACGTAAATTTCAGAAAGTAGAATTAAGCAGGGGTAGACAGAGTTCGAATATTTGCCAAACTTCAGTGGCAATGAGCAGGGCAGATTGCTCGCAAAACAGATGGCCGATTGCGAGTGCGTACTCGAAGACGTAGCGTTGAACTCCCATACCGATAGCAGGCCACAAGAATCCACTGGATATGTGAAGCACAGTACCGGTCGAACTGGCGGTTCTTTGGGGAGGCCTATGTCCAGCAGTGGACGTCTCTCGGGTGAAGTGATAATGATGATGAAGCAGAGCTCTCAGTTACGTATTGCTAGGTTCTTAAAGTCTTCCAGATCGTATTTCAGCCATGGCGCCCTATCTCTACGAAATATTCAGTGTTTAGTCCCGATCTATTTGTTTAATCTGTGCGCCTAACGGAGCGTACCAAACGGAGTGACATCTGTCACTTGACAGTTTGATTTTGACACTTGACACACGCTCTGGGATTTGGCGGGTCCTCTTGGCGTCTCGACCCCTTTTGTTGAAATTAATCCCTTAAAACCGATCGTTTTGTTTGATCCTATTGTTTTGATTGTTAAATAACCCCAATTTGAAAATATACGGGTTACGTTTGTTAAAACTGAAGTTCTTGAAAGGAACACGTCGCCGGTTGTATCTCGCGATCTTTTGGAAAGTTATCCCTTACCCCGGTCGTTTTGTGGACAATCTGTCATGACCCAATTGTAGTGATTGTAATTAACCCCTAATTTGACGTGATAACACGGGTTTTGGACATATCTTGTTGAAATAGTTTGAAGGTTAAGCAAAGTGACGCTATTGGGAATGAGTGATTTGAAGACCGCATGCTGTGATTGCCTCCAGCCTTATTGCAAGCGGATTGTTACCAGGAGAATACTCATAACGTCACGACACGATACATATACACTCACTTACATACATAACTCCAGGTAAACCCAGAAGCAGTGTCCTTCAACCACCAGGTAAGTTGTTTTGTTGTATTTTAGGTGAGTCATTTGTTATTTGTATTGCGTCTTGCTTTGAATTGTACTATATATTGTCTGCTCCGCGTACGGCGGACTAGTTTCGCTCGCCACTTCTTTTCTCCTGGACCCCACCATAATATCTTCCACTGCGCATTTGAAATCCTATGGTAGGGGTCTAGTCTAGCCTGGCAGCGTACACATTCAGCATATCTTATATCTTTAAACGAGCAATTCTTGTATATATATATATATGTCGGAGTTGGTTGCAGGGCCGGATTTAGAGGTCTGGAGGCCCTGGGGCACCAAAGGAGTTGAGGCCCCTAATAATTTTCCAAAATGATGAATCAATTTTTTGAATTGTAGTGTTTCAATAATTTATTACAAGACAAATTAAATTTTATTAAGAAACATTTGTGGGTATAGTAAAGTACAAGAATTATATGAAACTAAACTATCGCGTTAAGGAATGAAACCTTGCGAGCCTTTTTCTACGAGAAATCGTCGATGATTTCGCTGAAATCCAGGCCCCGAAGTAGATTACTTTCAATGCTTAGTAAGGATAGCTTTAATAGGCGATTTTGTTTCATCGTAGTTCGTATTTTTTTTTAAATTCTCATTGTGGAGGCCCCTCACTTGTGGAGGCCCCGGGGCTGTAGCCCCGGTTGCCCTCCCCTAAATCCGGCCCTGGTTGGTTTTCAAATACAAATTGTGGGTAGTCCGCATAATTTGCTATTCATTGTTTTTATTATCATTAATTTACGTGATGTTTCTATCAGATATTGTCTTATAAATCCAAACTTAATTTATTGAGTACTTGGTGTACTCACTAATTCATTATTGGCAACTTATTTCGATAGTTGTAACCGGTAGTTTTGCTCAAAACAATAAATGACATGTCACTTTAAATTTTAAAATGATTTACGTAGTGAATTTACCATTTGTTTATTTACGACAATTATTCTAATATTATATTTTGATTACTTTATAATGTAAGTCTTATTTTGTTTAGAATACTTTAGTGTTTTGTATCAAGTAAACACGTGGCGTACTTCCGCGCGCCATTGGACAGAGTTGTCATAGATATTATGGCGGGACATGGTCCTATAAAAGAGCTTGCACTCAGTGAGCAAGTCAGTCTATCTTCGGATTAGACTCATCACAGAGCTCCTGCTCCCGATGAAACTGTCGGTTTATCTGGTACAGCGCTGCTGTATATTCACATACGTATTGACTAGCTGATAGCGAAAGATACACTTTGTATTTGGGTGGCTTAGGCCTCTATACGAACAGTAACCTTAAGGGTTTGTTCGTTGTACTGTATTGTTATTACCTACTTTATCTTATAACCGTTTTATTCAAGTTCTTCTAACTTAACAGACAGCTGTGCTGCTGGGGAGATTGTTCCGCCACTTCTTCTTCCCAGCTATAGCACTAGGAAGTGTCGAAGGGCGGGCGTTTTGGGGGACTGTCTTATGTAACTTTGACGTTCAAAAAGTGCTGACTCTCAGCCTAGTTTGAATAAATGACTTTTGATTTTCATTGTTACTTTTTATCATTTAATTAATATTGTAATACAACTTGGTAGTTGTTTATAATATTGTTTGTAGTTGATTACAATCTTGTTTATCCCAATAAAATGGGAACTCCAAATCCTGACGATATATATACCACTCGGCACTCCTCTTCCCTCCTGATCCTGATATAATCTGAACCTCGGAAACGGCTCCAACGATTTTCATGAAATTTAGTATACAGGGGGTTTCGGGGGCGATGAATCGATCTAGCTAAGAATCATTTTTATAAAATGTCGTTTTATTCGTGTTTTCAATGACCAATTTTACCGATAATCAACTTAAACATAAACTTATTATTTTAAACACAATTTACCAAAAAATACCGAGCAAAGCTCGGTCATCCAGATATTGATATATTATAGTGCACAAATATGTGCGCAGAAACAGGGTGCACTCGCTCTTTCCTCATTCTCATAGTTCAATGAAGCGTCAGGTACCTACACCCGGCTACATATCATTGATATGTAGCCGTGGGTAGGTACCTGACGCCCTGAAGTGAGGTCAGCTAAAACTGGTTTTGTTTAGCTTCATACGATAACATGCTGTACTAACCCAGTTTTAGCTGACCTCGCTTTGTATAGGCTTTTCGTACAATGAGAAGTCAGCTTATACTGGAAATCCATGGCTTGATTTGTCGCCGTGCGTGCCCTTATAAATATTTATGAAAAGACATGTCCTTTGCCATTCTAAGGTATTATGTAGATTTGTTCGCGTCTCTGTATGTTCAAGCAATAAACAGACATTATCAAAAATTTTAAAATATTTTTGCTGCCCATAAATTAATGCTCGCTTGCTCCATCAATCACTGTATTAAACTAAGGCGCTTTGAATGGGAAGCGCCAGGGTAGTCGGCGAAATACAAATTTTCTTACATTCATGATTATATTCTCATAGAATAATAATTTAAATTTTATTAATTTTAATATTCTATTAATGCTGTGGTGGCTTGGTGGTAACGGCCGCGACTTATGAGGGTCGTAGGCTGTACCCAAGCAGGCTACTTTGTGTAAATTATTCCATCAGCACTGCTCTCGAAACCGCGAAGGAAAACATCGTAAGGAAACCTGCATGTCTTAAAACCAAAAATTCTAAGACATGTGACATCTACCAACCCGCACTGGGCCCGCGTGGTGGATTATGGCCCACTCCCTCTCACTGAGAGGAGGCTTGTGTCCCAGCAGTGGGAACATTATAGGCTGCTGATGATGATGATCATTCTATTAATACATACTTATTCCGGTCGCGAATCATATTTTAATCAAGAAACACCCTGACAATAACGAGCTACATTGCTAAAAATATAAGATACTTTGAGTTTCGCGTATTTAAATCATCACACTAACTGCGTTTTCCACTATCAGTCAGAATCAAATCAAACGTTTTGGGAACAATGATCTGATTTTCAGCCATAGAACAATGACTTTTGATTTTGAATATGGAAATTCAACCTGTCTTCCAAAGGGCATCTATTCGTATCGATGTTTTTTTCACTTTATACCTGCTTTCTTATTCCGTAATACCCTGTAAATCATAATCTTATGTAATTAGTTTTATGGAAAATGTCATTGCTTCATATATTCGGTAACAACATAAATAACGCCCTGCTGCCACGATGGTCTCGTGGTCGCAAGCGCGACTGCTGAGCATGGGGTCCTGGGTTCGATTCCCGGGTCGGGCAAAGTGTTAGTGGATTTTTCCATTAGGAATTTCTTAGTAGCAGCCCGGAGTTTGGATGTTGGCGGTGTGATGCCCCCGTGCCTCGGAAAGCACGTTAAGCCGTTGGTCCTACGCCTGATCTTTCTCCGGTCGTGTCGGATTGCCGTCCCATCGGACTATGAGAGTGAGGGAAGAGTGAGTGCTCCTGTGTCTGCGCACACACTTGTGCATTATGATATCTCCCACGCCGATGGCTAGTCTTCGTTGAGATTGGCTGCCGTGACCGAAATACGGTCTGGAGGACTATATATAAATAACGCAATGGTGATAAACTGTCAAAATTAAAGCTATTCTTAGTATGTTACGCAATTAACCCGCTGTATCTTTGTGTAGCGGTTGCTTAGCTCCAGAAAAACATATTATTTTTGAAGAGCAACCATTTTTTATTTATTGCATTCCACAAAAGGCTTAAAGCTAAGTACAAAATATGGACCCTGTAAGGGCACAACAAAACCACAAAAATAAAATAGAAAAAATCTAGTTATTTAAATTAATATAAAGTGAAATAAAATTAGGATAAAATAAGGAAATTAAATACAATCATGTCAAGTCAAAAATGAATCCCTATTTCCCTTGGTCACGCCATCACGCGTGAACGGCTGGACCGATTTCACTTTTTTTTTTGTTGTGTTTGTTATTGTCAGAAAAAGGTTCTTATGAAAGAAAAAAATTCCGGGGAAAATTAGAAAATTTAAGAATCAAAAGTCACCTAACATGGGTGTTTGATAGCTAGAAAACGCTTTATGTCTTGGAAGTACTAGGTTGGCATAATTTGGTAGGAGATCACCTATCATGCCTTCAAAGTACCAGTTTATCATAACTTGGTCTAACATGGGTATATAGTACTTGGTGCTCTTTGCTTTGTGTTGGTGGGATCTGATAAGTTAACACAACATTTATTGATTCTGAGGCGCTACGAAGTTTGCTGGGGCTGACCCAGCGAACTTCGTGGCGCCTAGTTAATAATGAAATTGAGTTATGGTAAGTCATTCTACAATACAAAAGAAAATAGATTTGATTTAGTGTCAATAGCATATCTTAACAATATTTGTGTCAAAAGAAGTTAGTAATTACGTACCTATATCTATAAAGTCTTATCTGTCATGAATTAGTCTACTGTGTAATAACATTTCCCTATTAAAAGTAATTTTAGTTTGTCTTGTTTGAATGAATTTGTATTCTCGTCTTCTTTACTATTTCTTCTTCTTCTTTACTACTGTATTATGTTGTTCTACTCCTGGTGAATATTGAGAATAGTTGAGGCTCTTGTGGTCAGAAATACGAAAATAGTATTGTCAATAGTTAATTTGTATTGTCTTTGATTGGTAAATATTAGGTCTATGCAGGATGACGTAGTCAGTGTCTGTCTAGTTGGTTCGTTCACGATTTGGTGCAGGTTGTGTTCTAACATTATGTTTTTTAGGCGTTGGTGTTTGTTTTTAGATGATTTGTCAATATTAAAGTCGCCGGTTAAAATTATATGGTTTTTGTTAACTTTGGGTTGTACTTTCTTGAGTATCTCCATAATAACAGCAAAATCTTATATCTATATCAATCAGAAGTCTAATATTACTTTGCGTACGGTTAGAAAAAAGACCTTGTACCGAATTTTATAAAATAAGTGTGTAAAAAATAATAAGTTCTTACATATATTATAATATTTTGTTCGCAATTTCTTCTCAGACATTGTATGAAGCGGCTTATTTCCCTACGGATGTCTCCTTATGTAGAGTATGTTGTATTCAATTTTCAGAGAAGTAAAGCTTTTAGGGGGAAGAAAGATAATCTTTGAGGCTTCACCTATTCAGGGAATAGAAAGACGTTTTTATTTATCAAGATTTTCCCCATGTCGTTTTAAATTCGACCTTGGTTTTCAACAAAAAATAACTTAATACAAAAGAAGTAGAAGAGAGGGAAAGGATTGTAGCAGTACCTCCCGGACACTGCATCTGTAATTTGGCCCTAACCACCGGAAAATTCCCGAAGTTTAAAAAAAAAAACGTTCCTAATTCCAATTGCTCAGCAGTGGGACAGGGTAGGCTAAATAACGAAAAAAAAAAAACAATTTTTAAAAGGGTGGCGGTAGACCTGCCAGGGTCGCAAGATTGTTCAAACGAGATACCGCGGCTCTGGCATATGGGTAACTGAAGGTACACGGGTGGGTTTTAGTCAGTAAAAGTCTGACATATCCCGCTCCGCCCAGAGCGAGAGAAGTCATTTGATGATGTCCCATCCAAAAAAGAAGGTGGCGTTAGAGATAATTATTATCTACGTAGCCTTATCTAAGCTACATATGTTGGCATCAGCTTCCAGTCTGCAGCTGAATAACAGTATTTTATACAGAGCGACCGCCTGTCTGACCTCAATACACAAGATACTGGGTAATACGACCCCTTGGTAAGATTGGTTATCAAACTTTCGGTCATCTCACTACCCGTAACGACTATCATCATAGTCTATATTGTTCCCACTGCTGGGACACAGGCCTTCTCTCGGTCAGAGGGAGCAGGCCATGATCTACCACGCGGGTTCAGTGCTGGTTGGAATTTGTCACATGTCTTCGATTTTTTTTCATTCTAAGACATGCCGGTTTCCTCAAGATGTTTTCCTTCACCGTTATAAAATAGATAGCAGTGGTGATAAAATTATTTACATAAAATAAACCGCCTGTCTGGGCTCAAACCCACGACCTACAACTCGGAGCTGATACCAGTGAGCTAACTGATGCCAGTGTCATTTTTGTGACATAAACATATACAAAGTATAACATCATATTAAACCTCTTTACCCGAAGTGGTTGTCAGAGAAGACACCTTCATTCATCATTACAAATCTTTCATACTTCTATGTTTTACACTCTATTATGTAATACATACCGTTAAAACTTAAGACAATAACACACGATGTCATTCACACATGTAGCTGCGTCAGCTCGCCTGTCCTAGCCTTGCATGGCTTCAGTCTAGCCAGCCATAAGTCCTAGTTACATCACACTATTTGACCTAAATTACCTTTCGCTATCCTTGATCGAATGTAATGGAATTTTCTAGATTGTATCACGTTTTTTTGTCATAATGCGTCAAAGGTGTTGGGGATTGTATGTATGGGATGATCCGGTTTAGAATGACGTAGATATTATCGATGGATATGACTGTAAGAGCACACAAAGAATATAGAGCTTCGAGCTGTTACATACACATCCTGCATCTAATCCGAATACAAATTACGTCGTCGTTTCCAAGTGTATGATGTTATCCATAGTTTGTTTTTTGTTATAAAATATAAGTCGCTAGGTACCGACTTATATTTTATAAAAAAAACTATGGATAACATCATACACTTGGAAACGACGACGTTATTTGTATAAATACTAATTTGTTTAAAGATATTTCTTACATCATTCTACGCTCGACGCCCGCCTTGGAAGGTCGTTACGCTGCCGCTCCGCTGCGCGTATCCCCTCCACCGCCCGCCGCTCGTTCGCCCGTCAGTTGTGCTCCGTGCGCCACGCTGCGTAGTCGCCCCGACTACTCTCCGCTATTTTGCGATTTAAATTTATTTAAATCGCAAAATTCGGAATTTCCTGTTTCTTCAGATTCAGTCTAAAACCGTACTGTCTTGTTCGCAAGACAGTGGTATTTCTGATTCGTCAGAAAATCGTCAAAAACGTGTGTTGTGTTGTGGCCCCTTCAGGGCAAATCCACAGTTTCGTGGTCACTCGGTGGATACCTTAACGGTGCCAACGAAGCCGAGTGGGTGCAGACCCAACGCACCCGTCTATCCCCTTCAGGGCTAGACGAAAGTTGGACGGGTCCCGGATCGCTGGCCTTGGGGGCTTCCCTCGTCAGCCCCGGTGACAGTCTTCCCTCCACAGCCGCGTACTAGTGCCGCGGGTATATCTATACCCCCCGCACTAGACTGGTCGGGTACCTTCAGTACCCATCGCATGACCGGTTAGGAACCCGTTCGCACAATAAGATTGGCGACGGGAGTCACTCTTAGGGCTCACCAGGATCACCTCCCTGTCTATACCCGACAGGGAGTGTAACACTCACCCCCGGCATCCCACCGGGGATTAGGCTACGTAGGAGTAGGGTTTTGGTGTCAGGATCACTCTCATGAGTGATTAGGTCCCCCCTCCCCTCCGCCATGGATAAACCCATGGATCCTACGGAGAGACTTGCTAGGATCGAGGCGCTCCTGGCTGAACTAGCGGGTCAGCTCAGCATTGAGCACTCGGAGGTCGGAGCGGTTGTCTCTGTTTTTCTTTTATTGATAAAGAAAAACAAAGACTTCGCTGCCGAATTCTCCGAGTTGTACAGAGCTGAGCAACTCGTAATTCCGCCTAGCCCGGGCATCGCTGACTTCAGCGACGCCCTCGAGGCCCCAGCCTCCACCGATGCACCGTGTGAAATGGACACGGAGGATGTACCCACAACTCCTCCCGATACTGCCGCGCTCACTCCCCAGACGGACTCGCACTCCTCTTCGTCCTCGGACGCAGAGACGTACGAGCTCGTCTCCCATACTAAGGGCAAAGGGAGCAAGCGCAAGAAAAACAAGGCGAGCAGCTCAGCCCCGGCCGCTAAAATCATAGCGGCTGAGGACTCCGCTCCTCCGTCTCGCGCCCCCACCCCGCAGGCGACCTCCGCCACCGCGAACCCCCCTCACCCCGCTACGCAGGCGACCCCCGCCACCGCGACCGCGTCCATCCCCTCCACGCCGCCGGCGACCGCCGCCAACGCGTCCCCCTCCCGCCCCTCGCCTTCAACCTCCGCGAAGGTTGCCGCGCCCCGCGCTAAAACTAGCGCCCAGCCCGTACCCTCTGGCTCAAACACCGGCAGGAAACTCCCTCCACCGCCCCCTGTATTTATACAGGACAAGGCCAAGTGGACGGAGGTGTCCAAATGGTGTGTTGACCAAAGGGTCAACTATACTAGCGCCCGTGCCACCCAGCACGGGATCAAAGTATCAGTCCCCACGTCAGGCGATTATCGCGATCTGACCAGGCTCCTCTCTGCCAGGAACGTGTCCTTCCACACGTATTCCTTGCCCGAGGAGCAACTGACCAGGGTGGTGATTCGCAGGATCCCCTGCGAAATCGCCACCAGCGATATTAAGGCGGACCTCGAACGACAGAACGTGCCTGTCACAGAGGTCCATCGAATGCACCGGTCCAGGCAAGGTACCGCCTTTGATATGGTCTTGGTGGTGTGCCCTCCCACAGAGGGTCACCACCCCATATTCAATGTAAGGTCTGTCTGTAACCTGTCAGGCCTTAAAATCGAGAAGCCCCGTAAGTCAGGCATCATTGGCCAGTGCCACAGATGCCAACTGTACGGGCACTCAGCGTACAACTGCTACGCTACTCCCAGGTGCGTCAAGTGCCTGGGAGACCACGGTACAGCAGATTGTACCCGGCCTAAAGACCGCACTCTTTGCACCGAGCCACCTAGTTGTGTGCTCTGCAAAGAGCCCGGTCATCCGGCAAACTACCGGGGCTGCCCGAAAGCCCCCAAGTCATCTTCCCCTAAATTGGCGAAGCGTTTCGACGCTCGTCAGACTAGGGAATCCCCCTCGGCCAAACTCCCCGTGAGACTGGCCCCTCAGCGTCCCTCCCAATGGCCTCTAATGAGTTCCCAGAAGGAGTTCCCCCCACTGGCCTCCAGGCCTAAGCCCGCTCCCATCCCTCCATTAGTGGACCCGCGTACCCGTGCCCCCGCGCCCCTTACGCCCCCCGGTTTTCCCGCGACCGCTCCCCCCGCTCGCGCCGCGGCCCCCCCCACTGCCCCTATGGCAGGACCAGTACCCGTACAGAGGAAAGGTCAGGCTCCCCTTGATGCGTTTAACGTTATCACTGGGACCTTCAATACCTATAGCACGTTCCTCTCCCCGCGTGCCCAACAGATGGCCCAGGAACTAATTGCCGCCGGCGGCAACTTGTTCCGAATCCAGTCAATTTATGCTGCGTATCCCGAGATCACGCAAGCAATCCATGTCATGAACTCCCAACGCCCCCATTATGGATAGTCGCGGAATATTAACTAGACAAAAACCCCGTTCCCTAAAGCTAGGTTTCTTTAATGCCAACGGCATTCACGGCCAACGTGATGAGATCGCCACGTTCCTCCGCGACCATCACGTAGACATTTTACTCATTCAAGAGTCGTTCCTAAAACCTCATCATCGTGACCCGAAAATTGCAAACTATCGTTTAGTTCGCAACGACAGGTCACGTTGTCACAGAGGCGGCACCCTCATATACTATAGGAAGTCCCTGTACTGCATACCTATGGATACTCCCCAACTCTCCCGATTAGAAGTTTCGGCCTGTCGGTTAGCACTGACAGGCCACCAGCCAATCACTATCGTGTCGGCTTACTTCCCTCCCCCAGACGGTTCCGAGGACCCTCAACTCCTCACTAATGACCTCTCCGAACTTTTCGGCATGAGTGACTCCGTTATCATAGCGGGCGATCTCAACGCCAAACATCCCGCCTGGAATAGCACCAGGACCTCGACTAGAGGTAGGCAACTTTTCAACCTCTGTTCTACCATGAACTTTGACGTCATCGCCCCGATGACTCCCACTCACTTTCCTTTCGACCCCGATCAGTTACCCGACGTTCTTGACATAGCACTCCTTAAGAATATCAACTTAAGGTTGGATTCTATAGAGGCTATTCACGAACTCGACTCTGATCATCGACCAGTAGTCATGAACCTGGCCCCCCGATTAGGTACTCGCGACCCCTCTCAACCCCCCGCCACTAAAGTGATCACTGACTGGAAGAAAGTAAGCGAACGCTTACAATCTAACACGTCACATCACTTAGACTCTATCCCAGATCAGTTCGACTCTGTCGCCGACACAACGGCCGCGATCGACTCTCTCACGGAGCACGTACAATCGATCGTGAACGAAAGTTCACGGGAGGTTCCAGATACGGGTGACCGTAAATGGAAGCTCCCCGACGATGTACGTGATCTGCTGACAGAGAAGAACGCGGCCGTTCGTGCCTACAGCAACTTTCCCTGTGACGCTAACAAAGCTCACATGCGTTACTTACAGCGTGCTGTAAGGACACGTGTGACTGAGCTGCGTGACGCTAACTGGGACAAGATGGTGGGCGAACTAGAGCCAACTCATCTCGCTTTCTGGGAACTTCAGAGGAAACTGAAATCCTCTGAGTTTTCCACTATGCCCCCCCTGACCCGCCCCGATGCGACCATTGCATTCGAGGATATCGACAGGGCTGAATGCCTAGCCGATAGCCTCGAAGCCCAATGCACACCCAGTTCGCAGCCAGTAGACCAAGCGTTTGTCGATAAGGTAAACGCGGAAGTCGAACGCAAAGCCTCACTCCCGCCCGTTGAAGACCCTGATGATCCCCTGCCCCCTGTCACACCTGACGAGGTGCACGAGATCATCAAGGGTCTGAAATCTCGTAAAGCCCCCGGATCAGACGGCATCACCAACAGAGTGATCAAGCTGTTCCCCGCGCACCTGATTATGCTCATGTGTACCATCTTCAATGGTGCCTTGAGTAATAACATTTTCCCCCAAGCGTGGAAGGAAGCCACCGTCATTGGCATCCCTAAGCCCGGTAAGCCCAAAACCGAGCCCACGAGCTATCGCCCCATCAGTTTGCTCAAAGTCCTCGGCAAAATCTATGAGAGACTTATTTATAAGCGACTCAGAGATTATGCCGAAACCAAGGGCCTCATTCCCAACGACCAGTTTGGTTTTCGAACCCAACACTCGTGTGTCCATCAGGTACACCGTATCGTCGAACATATCAATGCTGGTTTTCAGCGTGGTATGTTCACGGGCGCTGTATACTTCGATATAGCGAAAGCGTTCGACAAAGTCTGGCACAACGGCTTATTATATAAGCTGTACCAACTCGGAGTGCCAGACCGTCTCGTGCTCATCTTACGAGACTTTCTTGCGAACCGTACCTTTCGCTATCGCATCGAAGGGGCACTTTCCTCCCCTCACCCGATTCGTGCAGGAGTCCCTCAAGGCTCTGTACTAGCCCCCCTCATTTTCACGCTGTTCACTAGCGATATCCCCAGAAGCAAGAAGGCAAGGTTAGCTCTGTTCGCAGACGACACTGCCATCTTTTTCTCGGGATTTAGTGACACAGCGCTGGTTCGCTACCTCCAAACCGCAGTCGACGAGCTCGGCGAATGGTTCAGGAAGTGGCGAATCGAAGTCAATCCCGATAAAAGTCAGGCGGTCTTTTACACCCGACCTCGACGTAATCACCCCCCTCCCCGACCCATCTCAATGTTCGGCAAGCAGATCCCTTGGGCGAAGCAAGCCAAATATCTAGGTGTCATCCTCGACGAACACCTCACCTTTTCTGAGCACATAAAGCAGGCTCGCTCGCGGGCCGCTTTCGCTCTCGGTAGGCTCCATTGCGTCCTGAACAAGCGGAGTAAATTGTCTCTTCTGTGTAAGAAGCGGCTTTACACCGCTTGTATCAGGCCGATTATGACATACGCAAGCCCAGTCTGGGCACATGCCAAGCCCCGATTCATCCATAGGATGCAGACTCTCCAGAACCGCTTTCTCCGTCAAGCCACAGGCTCGCCTTGGTTTGTTCGGAATATCAATCTTCATTTAGATATGAAACTCCCGACTATCCATCAATACATAAAACGCGCTTCGAAGCGCTACTTCGATAAGGCCGTAGCCCACCGCAACCCTCTGGTTGTGGCGGCAGCTACTTACACCCCCTCCCGTATTAGCAAAGTCCGCCGCTCGCGGCACATTCTTACCGATCCTGATGATCCCACTACTCTCCTCCAGGAGAGTCGAAAAGAGACCAGTACAGCTAGACCAGCACACAGACACAAACCGTACCGACCTCGCCGCCGAGGTCCGTCGTCGCGACCCCGACTTAACAGTCCCTCCCGACCCTTGCAAGAGCCAGCCCGCGATGCTGCGCCGTTAGCTTTAAATTAGTCCATAAATAATTTAACTCAGATCCAGCCAGTCCCTTGCTGCCCCCCCTATCAGCGATTGCCTAAGCCGAGGTTCGTACCCCCCTCGGGGTAACCCTTAGAGCTTTCGCTTTAGTTTTTAAGTATAATAAGCCCCGGCTGGAGGCCTAAAAAGGTAACTTTTTAGAACTCGCCGGGCCCCAATCCGTTTAAGTAGTAACAATCTTTTCAGGATTAACTACGAGATGCCCCACAAAAAAAAAAAAAAAAAAAAAAAAAGATATTTCTTACTAGCTTTTGCCACAGCGGTTTCAAACGTTTATTACACACGTAAACCTTCCACATAAATTCTTCTGTCTATTGACGAAAACCGCATTAAATTCCATTGCGAAGTTTAGTAGTTAGCGTACAAAAACGAAAACGAACTTTGTTTTATACTATGTATAGATGTTTTATACTATGTAAAGAAGTCTCAAAAAAGACACGTCAGCCACGACGCACGAGTTTGAAACAGATGTCAAGGTAATAACTATAGGACACCCATTCAATGCATTCAGCTTTTAGGAACGCTGTTATTTGTGATTAAATTATATGCAGCTAATTGAGTTTTGAAGGCCTGGCCGAAGTTTATTATATTAGGTTTTTACCTATGAAATTGCCGTTCTGCAGTACTGGCAATTTCAAATCAAAATAATTTTTGTTTGTCTAAGAGTTCTAATTTCAAATTTATTTTATTTTAAAAACATGGATTTTTTTTTCCATAAGTAGGTAGTCATTTGTTTATTGATTAGTGTTACATTTTCATCGCATTCCAATCTTTTTCGTCATCATGGATACGTTAAAAATTCGAGTAATTATGGAATATGAGTACCGTCGTGGCAGCAACGCGGCACAAGCGGCACGCAACATCAACGACGTTTACGGAGCTAACACTACAAACCAACGCACCACCTGTTATTGGTTTGCTCGCTTCCGTTCTGGAAATTTTGACCTGAAAAATGAACCTCGCGGTCGTCCGAAGACTTTGGTCGACAATGACGAATTAAAGGTGATTGTGGAAGCTGATGATACACAATCTACGGCTGAATTAGCAGCAGCTTTCGACGTTAGCGTCAAAACAATATTGGTCCATTTGCGTCAAATTGGCAAGGTAAAAAAGCTTGACAAATGGGTGCCCCACGAACTTAATGATCGCCAGCGCGAAGTACGCGTCGAGACGTGCCTTGCACTGCTCAACAGACACACAAATGAAGGAAGTTTGAACCGCATTGTTACCTGCGATGAAAAATGGATTCTGTTTGATAGCCGCAAGCGCTCAGCAAGTTGGTTGGATCCTGGTTCAGCACCTAAACAATGCCCTAAATGAAAACTTACCCCTAGAAAAGTGATGGTCACTGTTTGGTGGTCTAGCGCCGGTGTGATTCATCACAGCTTCTTACCAAACGGGGTGAGCA
Source organism: Aporophyla lueneburgensis (assembly GCA_932294355.1). Lineage (NCBI taxonomy): Eukaryota > Metazoa > Arthropoda > Insecta > Lepidoptera > Noctuidae > Aporophyla > Aporophyla lueneburgensis. Next base: position 30,887,844 of record OW028740.1, read on the forward strand.
TTACTGCAGATATGTACTGTGAAGAACTGAACTCAATGATGGAGAAGCTGGCACATCTCCAACCAGCATTGGTCAATCGCTCGTCTCCGCTGCTCCTGCACGACAACGCGCGACCTCATACTGTACAGCAGACGGTCTCCAAGTTGCAAGAACTGGGGTTAGAAGCTCTCCGTCATCCGCCCTACTCACCAGACCTTGCGTCTACAGACTACTACTTTTTCCAGAATTTGGATAACTTCTTGGTGGGAAAAAAATTCAATACCCGAGAGGCAGTACAAAATGCCTTTGAAGAATTTGTTGCCTCCCGTCCAGCTGATTTTCTTAAGAAGGGCATCAATAAACTGCCACTGCGTTGGTAAAGATGCATTGATTGCATGGGTGATTATTTAGATTAATACAAATAAAAAATACATGAAAAGAATTCGTTTAATTTTTTTAATACAAAACAGCATTTTCATAGGTAGACCTTTCATGATTGTGCTCCTTCAAAAGTTTTATTTTTTGCATAACTTAATTATATAAGTAAATGTAAAATATTGTATAACATTTAATAAGAATAACGGTGGAGCTTTGTCCATTCTTCGCCATACGACTTTATCTTTTGGAAAAAGCGACTAGAATCAACTCTATTTTAATGGCGACGTTTAAAGTGCCTCTGGCGTGTCTATTTTAATTACGGTTTTTGCAATTTTCAGGTCAGGTTAAGAATGTATGTTGATTAAAAAATGATTCGCGACGTAACAAATATGGCCTTACATATTTTAGTTTAACTTTATTGTATTTAGACCCCTATACCCACCGCGTATTGGAGTTCAGCTAGCCAATTCAAAATACCCCTGTATATTCTCAAATTCGGCACTTTTTGACCATCAATATTAGATACTATCAGTGTTCATGTTATTAATGGAGCCCCAACTAACCTACAACCCTACAGATCATCTGTGATGATAAAGTGTGAAATTAGGACAGCCCCTGAAAGGGATGTTACCATAAAATATTCACCTTGCGAGCTTTGAAACAGATTATTTTAGGTACTATTATAACATATCGGGTCCAATTCTATTGTACATCACCTAAACTAAAATAAAAGTATTGCTATCACTTACTGACAGACCGCGAAAGAAAAAGACAAGTGAAGCTTTAGAACTGTTAAAGTAAATTATGTCTCCTTGAATTTGGCGTGGTTCTTAGTATGATGAATTTATTTCATCTAACTTCGTCTACAAGAAAATCTTAGTTCAACAAAATTTTAATTTTAAATTATTATTAACAGTCACCTTACACTTTAAAATTTATTTTATACTATAATTTTTGTCAGTACTGCTACGGTGAGTCAGTCAATTTATTTTTTACGTTTAGTAATGCTCACATAAACGAACTGGAATTCTTGATCTCAAATCTTATAATAAATTCAAGTATCATAACATAATTATGAAAAATCTAGCAATAAATATGCTTTAATAAATATAGTTAAAAGTTGAATAACTGCACCCTAATTACGTGACACACTATCAAACATAATCTGAATCTTTTAGAAGGATATTGCTTATCTAACATAAATGTCAGAAAAATTTGACGGCTCATGTGATCTGCAATGACTCTCTGGAGATACAGCTAAGAGACAATACAGCGGCTCTACACACTGTGTCAACTTTGTAAAATTTAGCTCAATTCGTGACATGAATCTTGTCGCGAAACAGTTTTGAGTCATTCTCTAACAATGATTTGACTCCGAAATAATAACAGTACTTTATCCTACACAAACAAAAGGTAAATACTGTAGCTACTCCATATATGCAGAGGCATCAGTCAAAAACCTTTCTTGTCTCAATACTTTTATGACGAGACAAAGAAGACAAAAGTGTCTCTTCAATATTCGAGAAGTCACGACAGAAAAATGGCGGCGTGGGTAGTCAGATACAAACTAATATGAAACAGTATTTACTACTTAATAATACTCACGAATTCCACGGTAAGTACATAGTTACATTCTATACAGCGTAGAAGGGATATTGACGCGCAAACTGTAACCATAAATTTAGCCCATGATTCTAGACCCGAGACTAGAAAATTTTTATTGATAAAAAAGTCAGTGTTGTATTATATAAAAGTGGATGATGTATGGGAAATGTATGGGACGGCAAAATGTTTTTTTAAATTTATTTATATTGGGGTGGTTTGTCATAATCACCACGCTTGGCAGGCGGGTTGGCGATTGCAGTATAGTTTTTTTTTTCGCGTTCTCTAGTAATCCTTTAGTCGCCTCTTACGACACCCGCGGGATGAAATGGGATGGTGCTATTCTTTATTTCCGGTACCACACGGAACGAATAATTTATTGGCATACATATCAGGTAGAAACGTACACACGGCAAGCTATACATTTCCAGTTTTATCTGAGCTCGCATTGTATACATTTTTCGTGCAACGACAAGTCAGCTTATACTGGAAATGTATAGCTTGATTTGTCGCCGTGCGTACCCATCAGTCTTCAAACAAAAATTAAATCAAATACATTCAATAGACTCCCTCGTTGGTTTATTGGTCAGAAGCACTACTGCTAAGCATGAGGTCCTGGGTTCAATTCCCAAGTCGGGCAAAGTGTTATTGGATTTACCATCAGTGATTTCTCAGTACCAGCCTAGAGTTTTCGTCTGTGCCCGGTTGATAGCAATGGGATAGTCCCCTATTACTTGGGACTTAAACATAACATACATAAATGTGGTTGTACTTAGATATACCCCTTCCTAACTCTTCGGGGATTACCGTCATGATGTCAACTGTTATATTCAATAGTTACCGACCATGGGTTGTGCTACTCGTTCAATTTCAATTTCAATTTAATCTTTATTGTGGATCATAGGTAGGTGTATAACACAGGTCTTAAAATAATTAAGTTGAGATCAGCTACGTCCCGCCCTTAGGGCATACAATAGTTACAATAGTTACATGCAATATTATTTACATTATTTTTACAAATTCAAGATTTAACAATAAAAAAAATACATAAAGAGTCAAAAAGATAAAAACTAAACTGAACGCATCATGACTGAGGGGGGCTATATTGGACCAGAGATTTGTCGGATAGGAAGTCTTTTACAGAGTAATAGCAGTTGTTTACTAATAGATCATGGAGATTCTTTTTAAATTTTCCCATTTCCGTAATTATTCTAATAGGCCCCGGAATATTATTAAAGATAGATGAAGCTGTGCAAAAGATACTTTCATGCATTAGATGCGTCTTGCTCGCTACTGTGCGCAATTTGTCTTTACGCCGTATACGTGTGTAGTAATTATACATACCAATATTATTTTTGACAAATACTGCTGCCTCGAATATATACACATGGCAATGTTAAAGCGTTCAACTTTTAAAAAAATGGCTTACAGGAGTCAGTTTCTTTTAAGTTAAATATAGCCCTGATACAACGTTTTTGAGCAATGAAGGCACGTTTCTTGTCTGTACTGTTGCCCAATAATATCACACCGTATCTGAGGATAGAGCTAACGTGGCCGTGGTAAGCTGTTAGTAAAGTACTCTGATTTGCTGTTTTACGTAATCTGTGAAGTGCATATGAAAACTGTCCCAGCTTTTTGCATACATAGTCAATATGTAATTTCCAATTAAGTTTGTTATCAATATATAACCCTAGAAATTTTGTAACTTCAGATTCTTCAATGTCACTATCTAGGTAATGGATTTTTAAAGTACCCGTACGGCGAGTTCGTATTTTAAAATTCATTATTTTGGTTTTGTCAATGTTAATCATTAAATTATTCATTTTAAGCCAGTCTATAATTAATAATATTGTTTGATTAATGTCAGATTCTAGATCAATTGTACTATCGTTAACGAATAAAATAGTGCTATCATCAGCAAATAATGTTATGTCATGATTTGTTACCGAAGGCATGTCATTTATATAAACAAGGAAGAATAAAGGACCCACGATAGTCCCTTGAGGAACGCCGAATTTAGCAGTTCCATATTCAGAAGCATATATTTCTTCTGTTTTAGTAATAGGATTTAGCCTCCGTACTTCTGTGAATTGTTGTCTGTTGTTAAGGTATGATTCTATAAGTTTGTACACATTACCTCTCACACCATATGCATACATACATTTTTCTTAAGAGGATCTTGTGGTCCACTCGGTCGAAAGCCTTGGACATGTCCATGTACAGTGCCACAGCCGGCAGTCTTTTGTCCAAGTTAATCATAACCTTATGTAAAAAGTTATATATTGCCACATTGATAGATTTGTTTTTCCTGAAACCGTATTGACTGGACGTAAGAATGTTGTGTGTTTCAAAGAAAGTATAGAGACAGTTAAACATCACCTTTTCAACAATTTTTGCAAAAATAGGTATCAATACTATAGGCCTGTAGTTGCCTTTGTTTGTTTTGTCCCCTTTCTTAAATACTGGCTTTATAACAAATATTTTTAGTTTTTCGGGGAAGGTGCCATCTTCTATGCATAAATTAATAATAAAGCTTAGTGGTTCAGATATAATATGAGCTACATCTTTAACAATATTTGTCGCGATGCTATTATAGCCGGTACTGCATTTATTTTTTAAGGTAATTATTATTTTAACAATGTCATCAGGGATAGTCGGTGTCATAAAAATGGAATTAGAATTATATGTCAGTTTATTGGAAGATTTTTGGGGTACACTAGTATTATTATCATTGATGTCAAGAAAAAAGTCATTAAATGAATTCGCAATGTCTTGAGGATTATTTTTTATTACGCCATTTGTTATTAATTGATTTACGCCTTCATTTGGATATTTAGATTTGGTCTCATTTATTACTTTCCAAGTAGCTTTGTTTTTATTTGTTGGACATTTAATAAGGTAGTCATTTTGTGATTTTTTTTTCAGTCTTATTAGAGTTTTATACCTCTTTGCATATGCTTTAAAAGCAGTTTTGGTGGCTTGATTTGGATTATTCCTATACTGCCACAGTAGTTGGCATTTACGTTTGCTGCATATTCTTAAGCCACGTGAGATCCATTTCGGTTTAGATCTGCCATGTATCCTGACTTTCTGTAGAGGAAAACAGAGATCGTATAACATAGTGAAATTATCAAAGAATTTGTTGTAGGCACTATTTGCATCCGTGCAACTATAAATATCACTGTTACTTAGTTGTTTTAAATATTTTATAAATATTGCTCTATTGTCTTGACAGTAATTTCGTTTTAATATATACCAATATTTAATGGTGCAGGTCTTTTTGACCGGAACCTTTATGATTTGCGCATTATGGTTGGATAGCGCTAATTCCTTGACAGTGCCTTTGCAAGATCCTATGTTATGGGCTATGTTGTCTATGCACGTTTTACTAGCAAATCGCGTTACTTCTTTGAATTTAAGTTTCAAATTATATCTAGTTAAGAGTTCTATAAATTCACTGGAAAGTTTTGTATGTTTCAAAGTATCTATGTTGAAGTCTCCGCAGATTACGATCTTTTTAGCGTTTGAACATAAGTTATTTAATATTTTGTTTAAAGTAGTGAAAAAGCTGTCTATAGAGCCAGCGGAGTTATTTGGCGGCCTATAAATGCATAAAACAATTATTTGATGTTCTAATAGCTCGATCGCAGAGCATTCTATTGTGTTGCTGATTGAAAGTTTTATGGTGTTATTGAGAATTTTATATTTCATATTATTTTTAATTAATATGCAAGAGCCTCCATGTCTGCAATTTCTCATATAATAAGACGCAAGTTTATAATTTGGAATTGTGAGATACACTTCGTCACCGTCCGTCATGTTGTGCTCAGTGATACATAGTATGTCAACAGCATTGTCCTGGGTAGCTAACTTGTTAATACAAACAGAAATCATATCAGATTTATTGAGTAATCCATTAATATTTTGATAAAGGATGGTGACAAATTTATAAACAAAATAAATTATTCGAGTTTGGGTTTTCAATTTTGTTACATTGCAATTCACCGTTTTTGTTACTTGAGTCATGTATACAGTCTGTATTAATTTTATCCATTAAATTTAAATTTTGGTTAGAATCTAAGCTAACTTGTACATATTTACTCTCAAAAGTCTTTTTAAATTTAATTTGACACATTTGTTCGTATTGCAATGCTTTGAAATGGTAGTGAATACACAATATTTCTTTCAAAAGTGACTTTGCAAGATTTAGTACATAATTGTGTCTACTTGGTGAATATCTAGTATAACTCATGTCCATGTACAGTACATTTTTATATTTATTACAGATAAACCTTAGTAAATAGTAAATTTTTGATACTTTTAGAAACCTGTTATTGGGTACTTCACTTATAATTACATTTGTATTTGCAGTTGACGATAACCAGTGATGTATATTTATGTCAATAACAGTAGGGTTTTTATCGCAGCATCCACCCAATTTAAGCCTCCTACAAACCGGCGCGACGCGGCAGCGCGACGCGACACTCGTAGAACAATTTTTATGTGGACTTCATGGAAATTGTTCTACAAGAATCGCGTCGCGCTGTCGCGTCGCGCCGGTCTGAATAAGCCTATAATCACGTAGTCGCTTTTTGTGAGTGTGCTGATTTCGCTCTTCGAGCATTCCAAGATCTCACTGAGTACAGCACCTGGTTTTAAATAGGAGGTCGTTGACTACCTATGTCAACGAGTAGCACAACCCATGGTCGGCCCTTTCACAACGGTGAAGGAAAATATCGTGAGGAAACCGGTAGATATCCTAGAACCAAAAATTTGAAGACATGTGACATCTACCAACCCGCACTGGGCCCGAGTGGTGAATTATGGCCCACTCCTTCTCACCGAGAGGAGGCCTGTGTCCCAGCAGTGCGATCATTATAGGCTGCTTATGATGATGTTGACGTATTAAGTTCATTAGCTGTCAGTGCATTCATTTACTGTCGTATAATAGTCCCCACATTGTGCATATTTTATTGTACACTAGCTTTTGCCAGCGGCTTCGCCCGCGTGGAGGTTGGAAAATATCCCGCGGGTATCGTCACTGCTCAGCTCCTATCTGTCTTAGCGTTATGTTATATAGCCTATAACCTGACCAGGAGTAAGGACTACAATCGTACTAAGTTTGGTTAAAATCCCTTCAGTAGTTTTTAACCCATGCGTGCACATACAGACAGACAAAAAATTTACTGATTGCATTTTTGGCATCAGTATCGATCACCATTCATCCTCCACTAGTAATTTTGAACGTATATTCAATGTACAGAATTTACCTCTCTATAGTTTTATTATAAGTATAGAAGATATAGATATAGATTAAAAAATACAATTAAACTTTAACCACCCACCTCATCGTAACACTAACTACTTCACTAAATATTTTCCACCTACCGACTCGTATCTCAGAAATCGTTTTCCAACTGCTGACACAGTTCCACACAGTGCGATAAGTTGTTCATGATCACTGATACATCTTGACACGGTGCTTCCGTGACATCGATTTCCTTTGATGCATAAATTCAATCGTATTACCATTCCATTTTCAACTTTATGTCTTGCGAAATAAAGTTGTAATTTGTGTTGTCTGTATTCTATTGTTGCTATAAAGTAATTCTGAAGTGTTTTGTTGCAATGTGAACTATTGTAGGTTAATTCCCTTAGGTCTCTCTTATCGTCCTACATATTATCTGTGTCAATGTTCTCGTTAGTGTGTATTCAGGCATATATATCCTACACCTGCGTTAAGGTGACAGGTGACGAATCAAGTTGCTTTAGAATAGCTTTGTGGGCTATAAAATAGCTAAGTGCCATTCTATGGGTAGACCCTAACAGTAACTGTACTTTGTTATATTGGAATGATGTACAAGAACTTCTCCTTTGGATTAGAAAGGGTCAAACAAATCAGATAGAGGACATAAATTGTATTAACAAGGAGGGTACAAAACTTGGGAATCACAGATTCCGTTGATTTTTATATGTTTTGTAGAATAGTCTCCCCTCAGTAACTAGGTAAACTGGTAAGAAGCACTTCACCTTCATTTTCGAGAAAAATGAAAGTGAAGTTTAAAGTTCATGTCCATTCGACTCAACAAATTAATAAAAATAAATGAATAAATTTGGGAAAAACATGTGTCGAGTAAACTACTAAACAATTTTTACGTGTTACACTAATGAAATTCGTAGTCGAATGACTGCAGTTAAAAGCAGCCGCATGACAAGCCCAAATTTTGGCCAATCGTATTCTTACACGAATGTCCCTTTCCCCAGGTAGTAGATGTCGGAGCAGGTAAAATTAGGGGGAGAAAGGTCTTGCACAGCAGAAGCGTATAATAACTGAAAATGTATTTACCTAACAAAATTTATTTATGTAAAAAATTCCGAATTATAATAACGAGGTTTTTTTTAGAATTAAAATGTTTAATATTATAATTTTATTGTTAATAATAAAATAAAAATCCATTAAAATTGACAAAAAAATATATAAACACATCAGATATATAATAAATTTAGTATTAAATAACTTCATCATTTGAATTATTTATTGATTAAAATAATAAAGTATTTATAAAAATAAATAAATAAATTTGGAAAAAAAAAGAGTCAAGTGGACTTGAACTTTAAATTTATTTTTCTCTTATTTTTCTCGAAAATGAAGGGGAAGTGCGTTTTACTATTTTACTTAGTTATTGAGGGGAGACTAATCTACAATATATATAAAAATCAACGGAATCTGTGATTCCCAAGTTTCGTACTCTCCTTGTAAGAAGGTTTTGAATCTGAAGCAACTACTTGAGTTGAAAACGCGTTCATAAATGTTAAATGTTTATTTTTCTGCAAGTAGGTTTATACAAACACTTTTATTCGTCAATCATATTTGAAAAAACCGGCCAAGTGCGAGTCGGACTCGCGCACCGAGGGTTCCGTACAAACCTGTAGGTATTCTCGACCTAAAAATAAATGTTTCTTTTTTTAATTTTTATGTTTCAGTTGATTGAATGTAAGGTAAATTGCGGTTTACGACTTATGACGTTTTAAAAAAAAACTACTCACTCGATCTCGTTCAAACCAATTTTTGGTGGTAGTTTACATAGTAATGTACATCATATATTTTTTTTTAGTTTTATCATTCTCTTATTTTAGAAGTTACGGGGGGGGGGGGGGTGACACTCATTTTACCACTTTGGAAGTGTCTCTCGCGCAAACTATTCAGTTTAGAAAAAAATGATATTAGAAACCTCATTACCATTTTTGAAGACCTATTCATAGATAACCCACACGTATGGGATTGAAGAAAAATACATTTTGAGTTTCTGTTCTATGTATGGGGAACCCCAAAATTTATTGTTTTTTTTCTATTTTAGTGTAAAAAGCTTAATGCGGTTCACATAATACATCTACTTACCAAGTTTCAACAGCATAGCTCTTATAGTTTCGGAAAAAAGTGGCTGTGACATACGGACGGACGGACAGACAGACAGACAGACAGACATGACGAATCTATAAGGGTTCCGTTTTTTGACATTTGGCAACGGAACCCTAAAAACGAGATGAGGTCGTCGTATCCTATCTAACTCTGAGAAGAAAGGCCAAAACAAACTGAGGGGTCAGTCTATTAAAGTGTTAATCATAAAGTTATTAGTAATTGTGTGAACATCAACATTTTTTCTGATCAAAATCTTCATATTACTTTTTTTCTCTAGCTTATACTGTCCCACTGCTGGGAAAAGGCCTCCCCAATTTCTTCCAGGAACTCTTGTCCCGCGCCACCTCAAACCAGCCGTCGCGGTACGCATCTAGGTCGTCTCGCGAGCGCTTTCTGGTTCGACCGCGGTGGCGTCGTCCATCTTCAGGCCCCCATTGTATGAAGACCTTTGCCCAGCATATAACTTAAACTTTTAAAATGACTTTCATATTGTAGATTTGTGATATTTATAGATTTTCAATAAATAAAAAAAATATATTTTTTTTTTTGTTTTACCTAATAAACATTCAATTACTTAGCAGTGATGACTGTAAATACTGAAAAGCATGGAGGTACATATTTTGAGGATTTACGCTGCATTATTTTTCCTTCTTAACATTCCAAATGAATATGAATAGGCCATTACGACACTAAATTTCTCGTTCGCTTTTAACACAAACACTTTTTCTCTTAAAACACCCATTTAATCTCATTTGCTAGTAGACGCACTAATCTGCAGGATATTTTAGCCAAGATTAAGTCACCCGTAGCCAGTAAAATTGCACTGAATACCGAAGAATATAAGACTACCCATTTCTTCTCGAACTTAGCTGGCACATTGCCATGTATTTGAACATAAAAATATAAAGTACTAGCTTTTGCCCGCGGCTTCGCCCACGTGGATGTCGAAAATTATCGCAAGAGAACGAACTACCGCGGTTAATGTATTAAGAATGCATTAATCCAGGTTATATATGTAATAAGACAGTAGTCTCACAGAAATTTCCATCCCCTACTCATTTTTTTTACCCTATACAAACTTCCACCCCCCATTTTAGGGAAGAGGGGAGTTAGAGAGAGACAAAAAGTAGCTTATGTCACTCTCCATCCCTTCAACTATCTTCACTTAAATAATCACGTCAATTCGTCACTCCGTTTTGCCGTGAAAGACGGACAAACAGACACACACACACTTTCCCATTTATAATATTAGTATAATGGATGCAGCGACGCAGATGTCTGATGATTCAAGTAATCTAGACATCAGCTTATATTCTTCTTTTCAAGCTTAGAGGGAAATGGCTAAACGAGCTCGGCACTTTGTTCGAGGGATCAGCCCAACGTTCTTTTGTCGCGAGTTTGAACGTAAAAGACCTTTTTTTGTGGATGGGAAATCATCAAATGACGTCTCCCGCTCTGGGTGGAATGGGAGGGCGTGCCAGACTTTTACAGACTATAACCCACCCGAGTTCCTTCACTTGCCTAAATGCCAGGGCCTAGATGCCTAAATGTCGTTTGAGCTGGTTTGAATTATTTTATAGCCGGTATTTATATAACTTCAGGAAGAAGTGGAGAGACGATCTTTGCAGGATGGCTGGTAGAAGCTGGATGAGAGTTGCCGAGAATTTATCTGAACGGTGTGCAGATTTGAGAGATCTATATCCTGCAGTAGACTGCTATAGGCGGATGATGCTTGATCCATTCGAAGCTTGTAGAAGAAAGGTTGCTATTGTTGCTGTTTAAACTTCAATTGCTTCTTTCATTTGCAAGTGTCAAAATGAATGGGAGAACACCCTAAACTGAAAACGAACCAAAAAAAAACTTTTAGGAAGCCTATCTCTCAAAATACTGCAACAAATCCGTAAAAACCAAGACATTTTATCAACACACATTTTTCATCTAACAATACAAGATATAGGGCAACAACAACGTAGCTCGGCTTATGCACTTAAAATATAGAAATCAGAAGTAGATTGACAAGTACAAATACATAGTCAGTGCTATGAAGATTGCATGCTGACATTGAAGTGCCATGAAAAGGCATAACGAGTGGCATTTGATGCGCCAGATGTTCGAGGAATGACATTTGTAGAAAGACTTTCTTTTATGTATTTATTAACACATAAAATCACGGGTTTATTCCTCGGAAGGGTGGGCAAAAGTGCTTTTGCTCTTGAACTGACTGTATAACTTGACATCAATGAATTAATTTATTCCGTAAAATCATTATGCATGAGCTCTTATCTGTTGTTGCTGACTTTTGTTTATTAATAACTAGCTTCTGCCCGCGACTTCGTCCGCGTCAAATTTTTGCTCCCCTTACCCTTCCCGTCGCATCGATTTGCCTGCTAGTTTTCGTCCATTTTCGCTCCTTGAGTTATAGTGAGTCAACCTTAAAAGATAGACATATGCTCTTGGGACTTTTTTTTTGAACTTTTTAAAAATAACAATCCCGTCATACATGATTTTTGCGTTACTTTAACCGTTTACGCAGCGCACGCAACGGAAACTCTCAGAAGGAATAAATTTTCCCCGTTTTTGCAACATTTTTCATTACTGTTCCGCTCCTCTGAGGTGTAGCGTGATGTTATATAGCCTATAGCCTCCCTCGATAAATAGGCTACCTAACACAAAAAGAATTTTTCAATTCGGACCGGATTCGATTCGGAGATTAGCGCGTTCAATCAAACAAACAAACTCTTCAGCTTTATAATATTAGTATAGATAATTAGTTGACCCAGCGAACTTCGTATCGCCTCAGATTCAATAAATGTTGTTATAAACGTACCAAGTTTGACAACCTGGTACGCGGTGGTGATCTGGTAAGCGTTTTCTAGCTGACACTCATATGTTAGGTTAGCTCCTACCCAGTTATGATGACCTGGTACTTCGAAGGCATAAAGCGTTTTCTAGCTGACACTCCTTTGTTTGGTAAGCTCCTGTCAAGTTATGATAACCTGGTACTTCGAAGGCAACGTTTTTGTCATAGTACCACGTTTTATAGTGACTTGTATTCTCTTTGACGTTTTATGTGACGTCTCACGGGAACGCGGTCGTAAAAAGGGGAAAAAAAAAAAAAAAAAAAAACGGGATAAAAAGTATCCTATGTCCTTCTCCTGGCTCTAAACTACCTCCCTGCCAATTTTCAGCTAAATCGGTTCAGCCGTTCTTGAGTTATAAGTGAAGTAACTAACACGACTTTCTTTTATATATATAGATAGCTTTGTGCAGGATGACAATTAATATTTGCACACCATATTAAATGGTAAAATGTATAGGTGCCATTATAGTTTAAGACCATACATTGTAAACCTACATTCCGGCAAATAAATGAATTTGAATATTTGAATTTGATAATTCAAATGTTTACAAGTATTTAAAACAAAGGAGTATCATATTACCCAGTTGTAACTGGGTTGTGGAAGTCAGATACGTAGTCGAAACATGTAAAATACTAGTGCTCAGCTGCATCTGGTCAGACTGGAAGCGGACTCAAACATAGTTGGGAAAAAGCTATGCAGATTATGATAAGTGCTTAAAACCAGTAGCACTTTTACTGCACGTGGTGAACCCAAGACCCTATGTTCAAGCCACTGAGCTCAAAGCTGTGGAGTAATTGCATCGCACACTTAGTAAGAAATGGCTATCACTTTGACAGTTCTTTTCGTTGTTGAGCAGCCAAATTCTTCAAACACTTGAAGCCTTGGATTAGAAGTATTCTTCAAAATTATCCAGATTCTGTTTGATATCGTGTTACGCAAATAGGCTGTTGAACTGAGCTTTTAGTTTCTCTTAAAACGGATACATTTTTTTAAAATGTTTTTACTATATAGAATATACATACGTGTCTGCAATCACAAAATTACTTCATGTTTTTACATCCATAAGGATAAATGCCCAAAAGTTGCTGGTTTAAGCATCTTGGATCTATGAAAAGAAAACGTTTGCTATAAAGCTTTATGGAGATTTGTTAACAGCCTAAGATATCCCTCCCTAGCGATGACACGAAAACAAATGTCCAAATCAAAATGATGGAGTGACTCATAACACGCGAAACACTATCTCTAGGTTTGTCTAACAAGGTGATAACGATCTTGTGTCTGCCGAAGTTATAGACAAGCAAGTCAACACACTCACTCACAGAAACTAGATGCTATTTCAGCCACTGTATTTTTAGGAATTACTTTAGATTCAATTTTGCAAAGGGGTGGTCACATTAGAGATTTTTCAGGTAGATTAAGTTCAGCTGCGTATGCAGTAAGAAAAATAAGGCAGTTGACTGATATAGCTACAGCTAGGTTAATATGCGTTATTTATTTCCACAGCATTATGTGTACGCCAACCCGCCTGCCAAGCGTGGCGATTATGGCAAAGTCCCCCCAAATTGGGGGAGGCCTAAGTCCAGCAGTGGACGTCTTCCGGCTCAAATGATGATGATGATGTGTTAAGGCGCTCTGTTGTGAGGTAGCTTCATTTTACAAAAGAGGTCAATCCGCGCCATCGTCATATGGGGTTGCGCTCGCGTATTTATATGCTCGCAAAAACTTGGGACTTTTCAAAATAAGAAGCCAATTCACACGTAGTAAAAATGAAATTGCGATACCAAAAAAAAAAAAAAAATTATTTAAAACTGACAAGTCAGTTCTCATAACAGTATCCGCTTTTAAAATAAGTTGCCAAATTCGGCTACGGAATATATCGATGGAAAGTTCAAACCCCACATCAAACGTGTCCAAAAATGTGTCAACAAAGAAGAGACAACGAATTCTGGCATTAATTTCCTCTGCACATGTGGCTTCCGTGGTACCTCATTAACAGCATGCTTAACTAGATAAATTTCTTTTAACTGCTCCCAAATTACGATGTAATTTTATATTTTTTACATACTTTGACACATTCTTCTAATTTTTAACAACAATTCTAAAGATAGTCATTTATGTTTCACCATTCACGTTTGCACCATCTCAATAAAATACTTTACGCCTGAGGACTGACTCCCACAATATTAGCCCTGGCTCCGTTTGGGTATCAGATTCAGTACCATAAGTAAAAATAAATTAATACTATCTCTATGTACCAAATTCTTGTGAATACTTCTCGAGAAAATCTTTTTTTAATATATATTGAAATTTGTTTATAGACCACCTGAATGGGTTCTTCAAGGATTAATCATGTTTATAAAATTAAATAGACGTTCAAAGAACTGCCTGATTCTTCTTGTAATGTTAATTTATTTAATAATCTAGGCAGTCAAGGTCCATTAATTACTGAAACTTAAAGGGGTTTAGCCTTGGAAACTAACATTAATACTAGTTCCAGCTAAAGTATATCCATTAATAAATCCAAAGTTCAAAACTCTCCACCACTTTAATTGGCGACAATTAATATCAATTACCTCCCCCATGGCCTCCGTGGAACACCCTGACCATTGTCTTCGCCACTTAAAATAGCCCCATGTCCGAGTGTATCGATCCCATGGCTAAACCATGAACTCCTATTAATAGTAACATTGTACGTCATAGTAACGCTGTTACTATTATTATTATAGCACTTAGCTAATACAATGTTGTATGCCCTGTTAGTGTAAGGTCAAGATTTTTATTCATTGGTAGTTCGGCTAGGAAGACCAAAGAAAGTATAGTCGGGTTCAGTGGAAGAGTAGCTAACAAGGATGAATAATGAAATCTTGAAAAATAAAGGTGAATGGAAAAGTTACCTATATTTGCTTCTTAGTATTCATCTAAACTTAATATTATAAAGAATAATATATGTTTTTTGTATGTTTGTTTAATACGATTTCACGTTAAGTTCCAGTTTCCCCAGGCTAAACGGATTTGGTTGAAATTTGATACAAGACCATGACATGGATTACGACATTGGATACTTTTGAACAGAGGGCTAGTGGTAATCAGTTTAGTCATAGGTTTAAACCCAGATAGGTGCTTTACTCACTGTAATTTATATCATCACCACTACTCTCAAAACGGTGAAGGAAAACATAGTGACGAAATATTCTAGAACCAATAAATCAAAGGCATGTGATATCTACCAACTCACACTGGGCCCGTGTGGTGGAGACGTCAGGTAATCGTCAAATTTACTATGTCTAGCGACTTGATAGCCTCATTTTCCGCAATTTTCCGGCCGACCGCAAATATTATTCGATCACATCCGAATCCGATCACATACACATCCGTAGTTCGTAAATTAAAATCACAATTGTATACCAAAATAAAATATACAGTTAAAAAGCTGAAATAAATGAGTTTTTTTTTTATTAATTTTGAGGGTAGATGTTAGTTATGTTCATTCTGGGTACTACAGTACCCCATGGCGCTCTACAGGCTAATCGTACTTTATAAGTGTCAACGCGGGCTACTGGCCAATTATGATGAGAATTTTCATGAAATCTAATCTGTGTAAGTTCTATTGCTTAATTCTTTTACATCAAAAGTTTTTCCTCCACGTAAAAAATAATATTGGAAAGGTTTCGCTTAAATCGACAGACATTTAATCAGAAATTGGAAAGGTTTCCCTCGGAGGTACCGCCGTCTAATCGCTTACACCCTTTGGGAAAATCCAGATTATCGACGTTGATTGAAATTATGTTCCGTAATGGTTCAATAAAAATAGTAGAATGAGCGTAATCGATATAGGTTTTATTTCTATCTTTATAGCAGCCCGAAGTTCGGTTTTCGTGGGGTAATGGGTATAGGCTTGCTCCGTTTTACGTAACTGGCGAAATGTGAGCACTGGCACCTAATATACAACCTTGGATTACCCATCGGTAAAATAAAGTCGTATTTTTGTGTTGTGGCGTGTTTATTGATTTAAAATCGGAACTGCCCACTAACAGATCGACAAATTCTCCCCTTCAATTAATTCGTAATATTTATATACAAGTCACGAACGGCTACGTACAAATTACTTTGTCATTACATCGCCAGTTTCATGTTGCTTATCAATTGAATTTATGATTGTTACAATGTATTTATATTTTTTAATTGTATTGTTAATTAGGCGGTACTATGTTTTATTTAAATTGATTTAGTTTGTTGAGTGTAGAAATAATTGTCTCTTTTTTAACCGTTCTTCACCCTAATTGTGTAATGCATTATTAATCAGAATCTGAGTCGTATAGAGGGTTAATTCTATAACGATATCCATTCGTGTGTTTGGAAAAATTATCTGCTTAGCAACGTAAATAACGCCATGAAGGTTGTGGAACAGTCAAATGAAAGCAATGCTAATTGATAGATTTTTACGCAATTACCCCTCTGGTTTATATTTTATTTCGTTTTTTATTTCTAAAATACTCAATATACTTATTTACTACTGCCACATGTAAACATGAGTGGGAGGTTTTACAAAGGCATGATTATTATGGACCTTATCGGGCAAAACAAAGAAAAAAAGTAAAGAAACTCTCCCATTTTTTTAAATTTTAGTTTTATTCTTATCTAACATGCCATTTTCTAGTGTTTTGCTAAAATGATAGATAAACGCTTTATAGAACGGTAGGGTTTTCTACTTAAATGATTTAATTCTTTATTGGTGATAAACAAAATGATGTATTTAGTTAAAAATGTAGGTCATAATAAAACACTTGATCTTATAACATGCTTATACGATATTCGCGTGTTTGTTTTCCATAAGAATGTACTCAAACTTGAACACGTTGCGAAAATGAAGGAAAGTGGATAAAACCATGCGATTCGGTCCGAAATAGTTATAGTTTAGTTCGATTTTAGTGAAAGTGTCTAGTTTTATACCTGAAATATCGAGGACAAGAGTAGAACGATACTTTTATTTTTTTGAAGTGCTTCATCATCATCTAGATTAATGCCTGTTATATCTAGGACAAGCCTAGAATATTAGCTCCAGCTCCAGCATCATCTAGGTAGCCTTTACCCAACTGTTGAAGTTGGGTTCCAGTTAAACTAGATGCAACTGAATATCAGTATTTTAAACTAGCTTTTGCCAGCGGCTTCGCCCGCGTGGAGGTCGGAAATTATCCCGCGGGAACGTACTACCGGGATAAAAAGTAGCTTATGTCCTTTCTCAGGCTCTAAACTATCTGTGTACCAAATTTCATTTAAATCGGTTCAGTAGTTTTAGCAGAAAAGCGAGACAGACAGACAGAGTTACTTTTGCATTTATAATATTAGTTTAGAAGTTTAGATTAGTGTTGAGTGTTGATGGAGCGACTGCCTATTTGACCTCCACATCCCAATTGTACGTTACTGGGTTGTACATTACCCATTGGTAAGACTGATTGTCAGATTTTCAGGTTTCTGACGTCCCTTAACGACTTTGGAGGGATTAAATTATTATGACTAAAGAAAGTTCGAAAAAGGAAGAAAACACTTTTATTTGCTGTTATCATGACGCAGAGATAGAACACAGACACGAAAAGAACACACGAAATAGTCAGACGTCACCAATAATTGCGATCGATAAAAATAGATATACCGATACAAGAGTTCAAAGACTTCAAGAGTTCATACTCTTGTCTTCTTCAGTTGCTGAATTTAGGAAGATGTCGCACTAATAAAATAGATAAATAAATAATAAATATCTTAGGACAACCAACACACCGTTATCTGATCCCAAACTAGGCAGAGCCTGTACTATGGCAATCAGACAACTGATAAATATACTTATATATTTCTAAATACATACATATTATAGATAATTTACACCCAGACACAGAACAAATGATCGTGCTCATCACACAAAGATTTGTCCTGGGTGGGATCGAACCCACGACCTCAGTCTTAGCAGTCAGGGGCACTAACCACTAGACTGACAGGCCAGTCAAAAAATAGATGTTTTTTGTGTGTTTGTTTTGATTGTTATTAGATACCATACCAAACACCAATTACTATTTTTTGTCCTACTGATTACTATTTTATAAATCGTTAGCAGTAAGCGCTGCATGCTACTGTTTTTATTTCCTTAATTATAATGATAAATGACTTTATTTTTGCAAGTAGGTTTGTACAAACACTTTTACACGCCAATCATTTTTTTTTAAACTAGATGAGGTCGGCATTTCATATCTGATTACTCTGAGAAGAAACGCCGAAACAAACTCAGTCTCTTTTAAAGTCCAGACATAATCTTGATCAGATCATGTGAAGACCATGTGGATTGGTGTCTGAAGAAGACCACTTCAGACACCAATCCACATGGTCTTCACATGATCTGATGAAGGAAAGAACACACAGCTTGAGTGGACCTGTCCAATCAGTGCACGCATTTGTCAGTAATCATGCAGCTCCACTCAGAACTTAAGGAGGTCAATGATTCGACGAACAATACCAAAGAAAGGACAATTGTGTAGGTCGCACAAATTACTCAAACTGCCAGTCAATGTAAGAAAATTAAATTAGAAGAAAAGGAAACCAAAAAAAAAAGAACACCCACTTCGTCTTCACATTTACAATAATTAAAACAATATAATAGTTTTAAAGTATGTCGCAGCCTGGGTGGCCGAGATGAGAGGTATTGGGTCTTCTTCACGATCGGACATGGTTTTACTAAGACGTGGGCACT
Source organism: Aporophyla lueneburgensis (assembly GCA_932294355.1). Classification (NCBI taxonomy): domain Eukaryota; kingdom Metazoa; phylum Arthropoda; class Insecta; order Lepidoptera; family Noctuidae; genus Aporophyla; species Aporophyla lueneburgensis. The sequence continues at coordinate 30,906,820 of OW028740.1, forward strand.
GTTGCGGGTACTCGAACAAAAGATAATTTGAACAGAATAACTTTATTTAAAACTAGGCTGTATGCGAAACAAACACGTGCGTTGGTACTGAGCGTCTGCTTAGATGGTTGGGGTTAGACTGTCGCCACACTCCTTCCTTCCGCTAGTCCTCGCTGCATCCCCTCTACCGACGATCGTGTCCAAGCGGCAGGGCGCGCTTGCGTTTCCGGTTGGATATTTTTTAATTTAAATTAGTTACAAAACTACTCGCTAGATGGCGCTGTCTGTAGCACCGTGGCGCCACCAATCCACGACACGGCCATCCCTGACTAGCACCCGTCCTCGGGTGTAGTACCTGTGGACAAAATATCTCTAAGAGTAATCTAGCTCGGCTATCCTGCCAATAGAAACAAAGGTTGATTCTCAATGGTACTTTATTCCTTCTAAATCTAAGTACAATAATCTACTGTCATAATTAACAATGCCCTGTTATTAAGGCTTTATACACAGTGCTTCCTGCACAACATCATTAATTTGAAAAGGTCCGATCAACAAGCTAACAGAGTAATTGTAACAATTCTGTTACTCTATCATTATTCATGGGCAATGCATACTCCACTCATGACACTGTGCACCAACACAGGCCAGAATCGCACCAACGATTCTTTACAAATCTGCCACCACATATGCTACAACACATGAGGGGCTCTGTGCACCAACACAGACAAGAATCGCACCAACGATTCTCAAAAATTTAGCGCAATATGTGCTACGACACATATAGCGCTCTGTGCACCAACACAGACAGAAATCGCACCAACGACTTCTTCAAGACCCATCGCCACATGTTACTCATGAGGTGCGGTCTAACGTTTTGAGTATGAGTGTGCAAGCCAATCTTAATCAGTTGTGGTCTCACTACCACTGTCATCAACTATGACATCTAATTCTCGAGGAACTTGGTGATCGGGGATCTTCCTCACACGGTCATGTGGGTATTTGTATGTCCGCTTAGAGTCAAGCGCCTTAAGTAAGTACCTATCCCCGTCTAACACATCAATAATCTTAAATGGGCCTTTGAATTTAGGATCTAATTTCGTTTGATTCCTTTCCTCATTTTCAATTAAAACAAAATCATTAATAGCTAACTTAGAAACCTGAGCCTTATTCTGGTCAAATCGATTTTTATCATAACTCGCATTTTTTTCAATATTCTGTGTCGCGTGCTCTCTAATTTCATCTAAATTAATATCCGTCACATCATCATCATCAGCTGTCACTAAACTAAGCGGTCTCGCTACCCTACCAATCATCAACTCGAGAGGGCTAGATTTAGTCACTCTGCTAATAGTAGAGTTCATAGCCAACTGAACCTCTCCTAATGCGTCCTGCCAAGAGCGGTCACAACTACTCTCTACAGCTGTCAACATACTCTTGAGAGTACTCATTACCCTCTCGACCTGACCGTTTGCACGACTACCTCCAGTAGCTATCAAGTGCAACTCTATGTTGTTAGAAGTACAGAAACTAGAAAAATCTTTGCTTGCGAAACAACGACCTTGATCTGCTATTATGCGTTTCGGTGTACCAAACAACCCTATACAGAACTTAATAGCACAAATACTACTGTTAGTGTCGATGTTAAGCGAATGACGAAGTAAGACGAATTTGGTAAACGCATCTATTATGACAAACACGTACTCCTTGATGTCGTTCTTACCAGACAGTTTACCAGAAGCGTCAATATGAATGGTGTGCCATGGAATATTGAACTTGGGAATTGGGTGAAGTTCTGCCTGCACTTTACCCGAGTGGGGCTTCGCAACTTTACACGTGATACAATTGTCAACAAACTTTCTGACATATTTTGACATACCTTCGAACCAATAATGTTCGTAAATCTTTTCGAGAGTTTTCTCCCAACCTAAATGCATAACAGACTCATGGACGTTATTAATTACAGACCACCTAAGAGATCTTGGTACAATAGGCAAACATCGAGTGCGACCATTACGCTGAATTTTACGATGTAGAATATTTTTACGAATTTCGTAAGTTTTGCGAGTTTCCTCAGGAAAAACTTCATTACGAAGATCAGACACAATCTTACTGATCTCTTCGTCCTTTTCCTGTTCAGCTTGCAACCAGTTGCTAGAAAGCTCAGCTAAATCGACACGCTTTTGTTCTACCCGAGTGAAAGCTTCTCTAGATGAAGGGAGTGGATTTCTGGAAAGAAAGTCCACATGGCTCATCCTACTACCTTCGCGATAAACAATGTCAAACTCAAATGACTGCATGTATGCCCACCAACGATGAACTCGTGGAGACAAGTCAGTTTTGTTTTTAGAAGCTTTAACCGAACTGCAGTCTGTCACAACAGTAAACTTACGACCTAGCAAATAATGTCTAAAATGCTTTATGGCGTTAAAGACAGCTAACGTTTCCAATTCAAATGAATGAAACTTGGATTCAGCTGGGGACGTGCGACGACTGTAATAAGCAACCACATGTTGTTTCCCATTAATCTTTTGAATAAAAATGGCACCATATCCTTCAGCACTTGCATCGGTATGTAACTCGATGGAATGCGCAGGGTCAAATATCGTTAAAACTGGCTCACTGGTCAAGTAAGAAATTATTTTCTGACGAATGGCCTCATGGCTGGGTTCCCAACCAATGGACCTATTCTTGCCACTCGTTAAACGAAATAGAGGAGCCATCGTTTTTGAAAACTGTGGCACAAATTGCCTGAAATAAGTGGCCAGCCCAATAAACTGCCTCAGTTGAGTGATAGTTTTAGGTGGGGGTAGTTTAGACAGAGCTATAATTTTATTAGGGTTAGGTCTAATCTGACCGTTCTCAATAACAAAGCCTAAATATTCAACCCGTTGCTTAAGAAATGAACACTTAACAAAATTCAGGGAAAAACCAGCTTTTGTCAATTTATCGAGTACAGTGCGAAGACGAACTAAACTCTCCTCCACAGATGATCCTATCACTAAAATGTCATCAACGTATGTTACCGCATAATTATAAGCAAGATCACCTAACGCTTTCATCACTGCACGCTGATATACTGAGCTTGCATTCTTCAAACCGAACGGCATGGTCAAATATTCCCACTGACCGTCAGGTGTGACGAATGCAGTGCGCTCTATCGATTCAGGGTGTACTGGAATCTGATGGTAGCCTGATAACATATCAAGACACGTGAACCATTTGACACTACCTAACCTAGATACAAGATCCTCTATCAATGGCAGTGGAAACCTATCAGACACAGTGTTGTCATTCAGCTGCCTGTAGTCGACACACATGCGATCTGAACCGTCCTTCTTTTTAACGAGCAACACTGGACTCGAAAAAGGCGAACAACTTGGCCTAATAATACCTGCTTCCTCTAATTCACGAACTTTAGCAGTAACAACTTCGCGTTCACTAGCACTAAGCCTATAGGGGCGACGATTTACTGTAAGACTAGGGTCTATAAGCCGAATTTGCAACTGTCCTGTCGTAACACGGGATCTAGCCACACCACTAGAAAACGAAGATGAATATTGTGACAGAATATCAATTAATTGGGACCGATATTCTGACGGAATATCTGTATCAACTTTATCTAAATCAATTTGACAATTAGAATCGTACTTGAGGGTATTTGAAAGATCACATAAACTAACAACCTTATTACGACACAAAATAATACTATCAGATGTCATACTAACACTAAATCCCTGATCTAAAATCTCACGGCCAATTAAAATATCATTTTTAAGACAACTATCCGGTACAACATGAAATAATATTTCTAAACGTAAATCGTTAATCATAACCTCAGATAAAATTTGTAAGGTACTTTGCACACTACTATGACCAATCCCGGTTAAATTTACAATGTTATTTACACGCTTGCCACTGAATGATGGCGTCACACTATCTTTGATGAGAGAGCATTCGGCACCAGAATCGTAATAAAATGGGTATGACTCACCAGTGTTCATCAGCACACCGCTGGGATTGCTGACATAGCAAACGTCAACGCGTCGCTCACTGCTCGCCGCTGCTGCAGGTGCTGCCCCGGAACTGCTTGCGCCGCTAGCCGTGCCGGTGCCTCCACCATTGCTTCGTGGACATTTCGTAGCAAAATGTCCGGTGTTGCCGCATCGGAAACAGATGATGTCCGAACGCTGCTTTGGTCCCGCAGAACTTGATGGTGAAGCGGTAGCATTTGTTGCCTTGCCTTTCACATCACTTCTTGATCGGCAGTCAGATGCTCGGTGACCTGCTTTACCGCAGTTGTGACACTTCAGCGGTGTCGACTGAAACTTCGATCGCTTGAACTCTGGAACGGCGTCGGTTGAGTTACCCGTCGAAGCTTTTCTTTTTAAAAACGAGAACGCTTGAAGTTCACATTGAAGCTTGTTTCTGTTGTTGACTTCGGTAGTAAACGCCAACCTCTGTATACGCCCATCAAATTGTGCCATATGAGCAAGCACTGTAGATATAGCTATCTGCTCAGCGCTCATGTTTTGCCAGCGTGATGTGAGCGTAGACAACAATCGGGCGGCGTACGCAGCATAACATTCACCTTCCTTAGGCTTGCTACTCAACATCTTGACAAGGGTAGCGGCTGGTGTGTCCACGCAATCGTAACGGGATAAGAACAGGCTTTTGAAGTCACGCCATGTCATACCCGCGAACGATACTTGCGCGAGCCAACGTGAAGCACTTCCTTTCATAGCCTTGCTTAAGGTGATGATCAGCGCACTTCCTTGAACCGGTACCTCCGATAGACACAGATCCGCTGTAGTACACCAGGCACGTGCGTCTACATCCGGCTTATCCGGGTCAAATTCCGGCAGAGAAATATGCTTGGTACCTGCTGGACCCTTGATGGCTTCTATCAGGGACATCATGTTCTGGTTTTGAGCAGCCAGCAGGGTACGAAGTAAATTCTCGTCGCACCGTGACGTCATTGCTCCGTTTTCACTTGTTTCTTCTGTTCGAGTGCAGCCCAGTTCTGATGTCGCAGCCTGGGTGGCCGAGATGAGAGGTATTGGGTCTTCTTCACGATCGGACATGGTTTTACTAAGACGTGGGCACTGTTGCGGGTACTCGAACAAAAGATAATTTGAACAGAATAACTTTATTTAAAACTAGGCTGTATGCGAAACAAACACGTGCGTTGGTACTGAGCGTCTGCTTAGATGGTTGGGGTTAGACTGTCGCCACACTCCTTCCTTCCGCTAGTCCTCGCTGCATCCCCTCTACCGACGATCGTGTCCAAGCGGCAGGGCGCGCTTGCGTTTCCGGTTGGATATTTTTTAATTTAAATTAGTTACAAAACTACTCGCTAGATGGCGCTGTCTGTAGCACCGTGGCGCCACCAATCCACGACAAGTAAATATTCATGTCATGCCTTACCATAGCTCTAAATAATGTGTTCGTTACTAGAAGACCAGGAAACCCGTAGCACAGGTTTTACTTAGTATGGGCTCCAGTCTCCCATCTTAAATTTCTTTTTAAAATTAAACTGCGTATTTTTATACTTGTGGGGGAAAATAAATGAATGTATTATTATATAATTGCCAGTGTCGTAACGTAGATCCATTTGTATTGTCTTTGGTCCCTAGCCCCAACATCAACGCGCTATGGACAGAATTGAAAAACTTTTTCTACTTGAATAAAGTACTTTTGGCTACTTTGTATGTCTGCATTATATATTTTTGTTATTTTTGTGCAGAATTAACAAGTTTTCTTTCTTTCTTTTTATGTTGAAAAAGCTGTGTGCGAAGATTTTCTGTTGATTTTCGCCATTGCAAAACTATCGGAATGTCTTAACAATAAAATAACTTTTTCAGCAGTGTTGAAGTAAGTAAGAAGTGGCACGTAGTATTATTGCATGCTCGTCTTATTGGAAAACGTGGGGTCGTGGGATCGGTCGCACTTGGTGATGGGCCCGCTAGGCATAGCCGGCTAATACCAGTAGGAGGTGTGGCTAATATACATGTATCTGCCAGGCCTTCCACTTATGGTAGTAGAAGGAACAGTAGGGTTTTAGTCGGTAGGAGTTCCGTATTCCCCAGAAGGATGTATAAGGATATCTCTAACGAAACAAAATAATTATGTAAACAATGGAGTAATGGCAAAACTCAGCTGTCCACAACAACGAGCAACGACGCCCGCTGCTGGATATAGCTCTCCCCAATATGGGGGAATTTGCCATAATCGCCACGTTTGGCAGGCGGATACGTGATAGCAATATGGTGGTAAAATGCAAAGAGAACGCTGCTGCCCATTCTCTAGTAAGTGTCTTAGTCGCCTCTTACGACACGCACGGGAAGAAATGGGGTGATGCTATTCTTTACGTCTTGTACCACACGGAACTCTGTGTTTGAAGTTCTAATTATTACTAGTGATCGCCCATTGGTCGCAATTCGACCATACTTCATTTGAATATAAATACATTATTGAATGAAAAAAAAAAAATATAATAATAAATATTTAAAAAAAAATGGTTATATTTGACATTCAGTAACACTATAGACAAATAATATTAAAGACAAAATTCTCGATGGATTTATAAAATGAAATAGGTTATATATCTATAAAATTAATTTATTACCTATACTTGACAGTCCGTAAGACTGACACAAAATATTAAAGACTCGATTGGACCACAGATTTGATCCATAAACAAAAGAATATCTATGCATGTGTGTATTTAATACACGGTAATGAATAGTAGTGTGTGTAACATGTTATTTATTGAAAATAATTTATTTTTACGCATAATTTTACAAAATATTGGCATTCGTCACTTCTTCTCTGTATTAACTATAAGTGTGCGAAATTTCATACTAATCCGTCCGCCCAATTTTCGTAAAAAGGGATCCAAAGTTTTCGCTTCACGTATTAATATATAGATAATTATAAGTATGAAACTAACCAGCCAGTTTTCTTACGCTCCTACACAGTTTACCTGCAAAGCCATTGTTACGCCTAGCCGTAACAATGGCGTATCTATTTTTGCCAGAAAACCTCTAGTACTAAAATAGGTACCTAATATAGGTGGCGACAAGTCGTCTCGCCAAGTCTCCCTACCTTCAGCGGTGACGTTTAGCAGGTCAATGAACTTACACCAAAATACAATGCTGATCTTGATACTTTAGGTACTACTATTGACATTTTACAAAATACCAATGGAATAAAATTCGAATTTATTTCATATTTTGTTCATAAAACTTTAACAGTAAAATGAATATTTATAGTTCACAAAATTTATAGCCAGTAAGATTATTTGCTCTGAATTTATTAGTAGGCGTTTTCAGTGAAATATTGCTTCATTTGATCGAACGATTGTGTACAAAATAAAGTATAATCGGCATTATATAGGTCAAGTGAAACAGGTATATTTTTTTGTAGCAATTTCTGAAATTATTATGCCGACTTCTGTTTATTTTGCTTATGTTGTGCTTCAACAACTTTGTGCTTGGAAAAGTGGTTTTAGAAAAACCTTTTGTTGATAAACTTTAGCATGTCCAGGGTTATTTCGGAGACATCACGACCTCGCGTGTTAGCCCCGTGCAGAGTAACGTCAGCTGTTGACTTTTAATACATAAATTAGAACTTAACACTAATTGAAGTATGCTAGGAATGCTTGTTGTAGGTCAAGTAATCCGTCTATACAAAAAAAAAATTGCCCTACTGCAAAAAATGAACGGAAATTTGTTTTAGTAACGGTATTTAATTTTACATCATATTTAATAGCAAAAAAAGAAAAACATTTTCAATGCAAGTATCAACTTTCAATCAATAGGTGTTTTGAAATTCGATAATTTTTTAGCCGACTTCAGAAAACGGATAAGGTTATGAATTTTTCTACTTTTTTTCATGATTACATGTTTTATTTTTATTATTTTAGCACTAGTTTAAACGACCTTTTTCACCACCACCTTAATTCTTTATTGCGTTTTCTCTGACACTCCAAAAGTACTTTTTTAGTCTATGCTATACCGGATTTTTTAATGTATAATTTATGACTAGTAATTTATGAATGAGCCAGCCGTCACCCTAACAGGCTGAAGCCGCCTAACCTCGCTGAAGTTTAAGCTTCAATGCAATCATGTCTAAATAAAATATCAGACGGTATTCTGCAAGTCCGAGCAATGCCGCATTGCGGCACTTGTTTAATTCAATAGACTTAGGCGAAGTTCAAATGGATGCCATGTTAGTAGAACGCGCGACTTATATCGCATTTGAAAAAAAGTTGGTATTGGTTCTTGGTCGCACTAAGCAAGTATTTATAGTTTTGAACTGTCCATGGTAGATGGAACAGATTTGTCACTCGATACTGTCTCTTCTATAAAAATCTTATCGTGAAAACGTTTATTTATTTAAATTATATTTATAACATGATTACTAAATTTGTTATCCAAAGCAATGCGTTAAATATAAGTCACAATTTAGGTATAAATATAAATAAGTAAGTAGAAATAACAAAGGAAAATGAACAAAATAAAAAGCACAATATAAAGGAATTCGATACTTAAACCTCCCTCAATTAACAATGAGAATTACACAAAGCGATTCAGTATATTTTGGCAGATTTTTCTCAAATACATACTCCAAATTCGTATTTATTAGGTACTCGTAATTAATGTAGTAATCTAATAAACCTTTAAACGAGCAATTCTTGTATATATATATATATATATATATAATCTGAATCTCGGAAACGGCTCCAACGATTTTCATGAAATTTAGTATACAGGGGGTTTCAGGGGCGATAAATCGATCTAGCTAGGTTTCATTTTCATAAAATGTCGTTTTTTTCGTTTTTTCAATGACCAACTTTATCGATAATCAACTTGAACATAAACTTATTATTTTAAACACAATTTACCAAAAAATATCGAGCAAAGCTCGATCATCCAGATATTGTTAATTATACGTGAAACTCGTGACTTCGGAAAAACTTGAGCAGTCTAGTCCTAGCCGAAGGCACGTCCAAGCATTCGTAAAGTGAGCTTAATTTGAGCTGTCATTTCACCACACTGATGCTAGGGATTGACAGCTGGTTCCCAGCTCACTTCACTTTAGTTTTCACGGTTATATTTTTACAGAATACTTCGACTCGAGTCTAAAAATAAAGACTAGGCATACTTATTATTTTAGCAGGTTAAAAAAAGTGTCTAGAGTTAGTTAAAAAAACTGCATTTATCAAACCTCTACCAAAAAGGTGGACTTTAAAATTCACAGTGATGGTAAAGAAAATCTATAACAACTACAAAATTAACAAATGACATCATCATTTGTTAATTTTGTAGTTGTTATAGATTTGTGTGTTAGCAGGTAGCCTTAACCTTTAGCAAGACATTAAGGCCTTGTCCTAATAAAATCGATCATCGCGTGAATATGCGATCGTTGCGTTAATTTTGTTCGGTGAACCTGAACGGACAGAGGGCGCCTTCCGTTTTTCGAAACAAATTACCTATGAGTGTTAAACGATTGCAACAATTGAAATCGAATACGCAACCGCGTATTCGTGCAATAGGGGAAGGCCGGGTAAAGTGGACACCCTGGGCAAAGCGGATACTCGCCATTATTTCAAAATGGTGCGCCCAAGTGCGCTCTAGTCGAGCCACGAGGTGCTCCCCGCGACCCTCAGTTGTAAGAAAATAGAGATAAAGTGAGGTCACACGTGGTTTGCGAAATAAATAATAAAAACAAAAAAGTGAACATTTCTTACGACTTTTCAAGGTACGTAATTCTTTAATTATTCATGTTTAAATAGTACTACTGTATTGGCTAGATTACCTATTAAAAGTGCAAGTCTTCGTGCAGAATTACTGCTAGTTATATTGGGAATTTGTTTCTAGATTCGATTTTAGGGTAGGTTAAATTCAACAAGTACACGTCAGGCAAAATGAACACTGGCAAAGCGGATACCGTATCCATATTATTTTGCCCATATGAATTTACAAGAATATATTTTATTTTTCCTTTCCTTTTATTTTGTCTGTGTATATGTGTGGCGGTCTGTCTGTCGGTATTGAAATGTTACTGGTTTACATTTGACCCAATGCCGGTGTCCGATCAATCTGAAATGAAAACTGCACTTACGAGGGAAATGGCATATTTATTTGTGACAACTCCACTGATGACTGATTAGTTGTATTCTTTATTAATGTCTCCTTTATTTAACTATTTTTTTATATACTTTGGTCATTTTTCCTTAATAAACCATGTGTTCACTTTGCCTTATGAGTCTATCCGCTTTACCCGGGGGATGGGGCAAAGCGGATAGCGGTACCCACTTTAATTTGATTATTAATTATAAGTAAAGTACTAATGTTACGTGATTTTTGTTGATTATGTTGAAAAGTTCAATAAATACTGTTTCAAATTCAGTCATTATTGTTTATATATCTGTAAAGGCTACCTTCCGATAGCCCACTAAAGGTTAAGGTGTCCACTTTGCTCGGCCTTCCCCTAATTGTTTAAACAATGTGTGACTGGATTTATGGACATTATGAATGTTGTATGTTCAATTTGTGTCATTTACAAAATAGGTATTTTTTATCCAAAAAATAATCTATAAAACTACGTAAATACCAGTCACATTTCCGCTGTACAATCTATACCAACGAAAATGGACATAATCCCTACTACACCAGACACTTGATGAGACTAAACTCCCGGTCTATCCGTGCGATATCTCGGGTCACACAATATATTTGTTGCAACTTTGCAAGCCTTAGTGAATCGGTGACCTCAGTGCAACAAAAATACGCCCATCATTATAGTATTGTACTATAATTAATTATATGTCCTTTTCTAGTTGCAATGATTTTGCTATTTTTTTTCGTAATACTAATTATGTTGCTTTCATTGTAACGACAAAAAAGGTCAAGTAAGATACCTACTGTATGTATACTTAACCATTTAGTGGATCTACATAAATATTTAAATTTCACGGGATTCAAAGCGCATTCGAAACGTGAATGTTTTTTGTATAATTGCATGAGAATGTGCGCATTTTATTATTTAAATAATCACTCAAATTTTTTATATTAAAAACGAATTTCACCAATGTATTTCCTTTCTTAAAATGTATTTAGTTGTGCCATTCACGATTATTCATCAAGGTATCTTTTGGTGTATTTATTTAAATATTGTTGCTTGCCCTGCAGCATACACAGAATTATAAATACTAGTGATCGCCCATTGGTCGAAATTCGACCGTACTTCATTTGAATAGCAATACATTATTAAATGAAAAAAATATATAATTATAAATATAAAAAAATAATATGGTTATATTTGACATTCAGTAACACCAAGACCAATTGTTGACGCTGTACTACTGTGGAGAGGTTTCACTGGCGGGATGGTGATGGCCAGGACCAGGACGTAGGTGTAATGAGTAAAGAATACGTCTTCAGGGCTCTCTTATTTATTTTCTTAATACTTCTTAACTGCTGGATATGGAATGAATGATCACAGAAAGCTCTGTTTTTAAAGAATTTTCCCTATTATTTTTAATTAAGTATGACAGTTCAAAATGTCATAATTATAACCAGCTTGTACAATCTATGACCAGCCTGTACAATCGTGAGGCATACAACCTCTACAGTTTGCACACGACACTAAGTTTTGTATGGGAAACTTACTAATGCCATACTTGACACTCCCCATAAAACCAAAAAAAATATTTCTTCTTTAACTTAGAAACTAAATTCCTATCGTCGCTAATATAAATAATATTAAAGACAAATATTCTCGATATGATCATAGATTTTAAAAATCAAATAGGTTATATATCAATAAAATTAATTTATAACCTATGGTTATACTTGACATTCAGTAAGACTATAGACACAAAATATCTATGCATGTATGTATTAAGCACACGGTAACGAATAGTAGTGTGTGTAACGTGTTATTTATTGAAAATAATGTATTTTTACGCATAATTTAAGAAAAATATTAGCATTCGTCACTTCTTCTCTGTATAAACTATAAGTGTGCGAAATTTCATACTCCTCCGTCCAACCAATTTTCGTAAAAAGGGATCCAAAGTTTTCGCTTCACGTATTAATATATAGATGTGTGCTATAGAGTAACGTCTTATAAACAGTTTCAATGTTTTTGATGACATTTATGTCCGGCAGCTGAGTTGTTTAATTAATAATTGTAGAAAAAAGAAAATATGTTTATTTGCCGTGAACATGACGTAGAGCCAGAACACCAACACATATGACATAAAATAACAAGTAGAGGAAAAACATGCATCATAATCCACGCAAAACGGCTAACGTTCAGCATAATGCTAAGACGGTATAAAAAGACCTGGTTTTTAGCGTTAGCCGGAGTTGACGTAATGAAAAAGTAATTTTTTACCCTGCTTAAGCGGCTTTCAACGCATCATCGCGAACTCATTAAAAAAGCAAATATACGGTGAGTAGAACGACTTCAAATATCAATTGTGCAAAAACTAACCGACTTTCAATAAATACTGAAATGTAAAAATCACTTTAATTTCGGAAGTCAGTGTCTTTGGATCTGTATTACAGTTTTTAGCCGCCTACTCCCGAAAGGAAGACGGTTGTTTTCTTTTAGCAAAAAAAAATATTTTTATCTTCTTAGTAATGGTATCTACTTACACTAATATTCGTAGGTATCATTACTGGCCAGGTAAACAACAGTGACTGGAAGTATTAGAACATCATCACGATAAAAGAAGTGTATTAAATACGTATTATTGAAGCTAACGCAATAACTAAGCAAAGTCAATAAAATTTATATAAGACCATCCCAGAAGCATATTTCGAAAATTGGTCCACAATTGGTGGAGAAATCAGGGAACATAAATTAAAAAATACATACAGTTGAACGTAGAACCTTTTTGAAGTCGTTTAAAATAAAAATTATTATTAATAATATCTTAGAACAACCAACACAACGTTATCTGATCCCAAATTAAGCAAAGCCTGTGTGTATGGTAACCAGACAACTGATAAACGTACTTATATATTTCTAAATATATACATTACAGATAAATTACACCCAGACACAGAACAAATGATGGTGCTCATCACACGAAGATTTGTCCTGGGTGGGAATCGAACCTACGACCTCAGTATTGGCAGTCAAGGTCACTAACCACTAGACTAACAGGCCAGTCATAGTTTATATTTTTTTAACCGGCTTAAAAAGCATATGGCGCGCGGCGTTCCTATAAATCCTATTTAATTTACGAATAACAGCTGACACACGCTATAAATTACAATTACAATAAATTACATCGAAACTGCGTTGAAACTAATTCTAAACAATGTCAGTAACCTGGAAACTATACATTTTAATTATATAAACATTTCATAATCCAATCTGCATTGAATCAAGCGTCGAAGTAAATGGCCTGATAACACAAATCTATTGTTTACTTATACAAATGAAGGGCGGACCTTTCATGTGTTCATACCCACGTACGCATAGGGTAAAGTTGTATTGAAGTACTTCTTGCAATACATACGTAATCAGCCTAAGATTTTCCCACTGTCGGACACAGGCTTCCTCTCGATGAGACGAAATGGGCAAGTCAAGTTTAAGTATCATCAGATTATGGACTAGGTATTGCCCGTGGCATCATCTGCGTGAATGTCAATAATTAACCCACCGGAGCGTACATACAACAGGGACAAAAAGTTTAAATTACTTTTTTGTTATAAGTACCTTATATACTTTCTCAAATATTTCAATTTTAACCAGTCAATTACCGTTATTACAGACACAATTAAAAACCATTGTGTCTGATACCAAATGTGGTATCTCAGCGACTTGAGGTTAATTATTTGTAGTAGGTATGTAGTTTGTGATCAGTAGTATGTTTAATGACTATACAAATAGAACAAGAAATAAAATGATGGATAGAAACATACACATTACACCTCTTTTTTTTCTGAAAAGGTTAGCCAGACGTGTACCCATAGTAACGGGGTGGGGACGAGCCTATTGCGATCAACCGGGCACAAAATTTTGGGTTGGTAGACTGACAAATTCCTCATGGACAACTCATTATTACTTGGCCCGACCTGAAAATCGAAACTACAAACACTAGTCCAACGAGGCAGTCGAAGCAAGTGTAGGGGCGCTGACGCTTCATTTTGTATTCGAGTTAAATGCGCAGTGCCCGGCGACGGACAGTTCGCCCGCAGACACCATCGCCTATAGACGCGCTTACGATCTTTATACCAAATTCCTAATGTAATTCGTTGCGTGAAGTAAAAAACATATTCAAATCGAATCAGCATTTGATTTCTCTCCGTACACACACACCTAAATACAATATACCCACAAAACGAGGATGGGTGGAATTTGTGAAAAATTATGCGGCTACGAAAGCATGAATGCTACAATAGCGACTGATAGACATGTCTGTATAAACAAGGAATTATACATACATAAAAACATAAAATTCACGCCTTCTTCCCATTGAACCTCATAAATAAGTAAATATCTTAGGACAACCAACACACCGTTATCTGATCCCAAACTAGGCAGAGCCTGTACTATGGTAACCAGACAACTGATAAATATACTTATATATTTCTAAATACATACATATTATAGATAAATTACACCCAGTCACAGAACAAATAATTGAGCTTATCACACAAAGATTTGTCCTGGGTGGGAATCGAACCCACAACCTCAGTCTTAGCAGTCAGGGTCACTAACCACTAGACTAACAGGCCAGTCAAACCATGGAAGGAAGATGTGGCAGAAACTACAGAACGACACTTCACAACAATCCATACATACTCCTTTTGCCTCGTTTACATTCATACATCTGGTCATACAAGCACGGCGGTTGCGAGTACTAAGCACGTGACTTTTCTGAAGAACATTACCAATATGGTGACTATAATATAAGGTGTATCTATTTATACACGAAATATTTTAAGAGGTGCAACTGTGGGTGGTGAAGATATAGAAGCAAAAAATATTTTTTTTTTTTTCTAAGCGTTTTTGAATTTTCGTAATTATCATAATTTTAAAACTGCTTGAGAAGTTTTGCATAAAACCTTTACTCCAAATTCTATGAATGGCCCGCGGACGCTGCAAGGGCGCCGACCGGACGGCACGAGCATGGCCGCGGTGTCTCGGGCCGTAAAAAATA
Source organism: Aporophyla lueneburgensis (assembly GCA_932294355.1). Classification (NCBI taxonomy): domain Eukaryota; kingdom Metazoa; phylum Arthropoda; class Insecta; order Lepidoptera; family Noctuidae; genus Aporophyla; species Aporophyla lueneburgensis. Next base: position 30,921,986 of record OW028740.1, read on the forward strand.
AGAAAGACCCAGTATTTCTTACGTGCATCAAATAATTTATAAATATTAAATTTTGAAAAAAAATACATTAAAATTTTTTTTTTTCGTTGCTGTAGCTTCTTTACCACCTACAGGTGTACCTCTTAAAATATTTCGTGTATGAATAGATACACCTTATATATGTCCCACTAGGTAGGACATCTACTCCCGTCGTAGAAATAATAAGCTTAGAAAATGGGATAACGGCCAAAGGATTAGTTATCTGAGTAAACTGATCAATATTATCTATAGCATAGGTATTATGTAGCCACTCAAGTTATTGTTGAAGTTAAAAAGTGAACTTGTCATAAATATCATCGAAGGACTAGTAAATTTAACGAAATTCTTAAATCTTCAACGAATCATTTTAGCTGCTAGCTGTCTCTAGGACTCCACTTGTGTGGGTTTTAGGTACTAAAACTAGCTAGAGAACATAATTTATCACTTAAAAATAAATCACGTAAATCAGATAAGTGCTTCTCTAGTTATAAGCGCACAAACGGATAAATAGACAGAGATCCGTTGCGAATGCGTAAGAATTACCATCATGCTTCGCGTAGTTTATGATGACAATTTAGGGGCTTGTGCCTAAAAATAATAGTAAAAAGTAGAAAATGATGCATTTTCCATTATTTTCTATTTTTAGTTTGGTTTTTTATGAAAGCATGTTTTTTAGTTTTTTAAACTAAAATTTATTTAAAACTAGCTTCTGCCCGCGACTTCGTCCGCGTGAAATTATTGCTCCTCTGACCCCTCCCGTCGCATCGAATTGCCTGCCAGTTTTCGTCAATTTTTCGTTGCTGCTCCGCTCCTTTTGATTGTAGCGTGGTGTCATATAGCTTATAGTATTTATGTCCATTGTCTGGATCTAAGCTACCTCCCCACTAATTTTCAGCCAAATCGGTTCAGCTGTTCTTGAGTTATAAATAGTGTAACTAACACGACTTTCTTTTATATATATAGAAGATGTTTAGTTTGCCTACCTATCAAAAGGGTTTTTTTTTTGCTATCCTGTAGGTAGGACCCTGGTAGGCCAGGATAATGGCACAAATTTATGAAATTATTGTATTGTCATCGTACTCTGATAAGTGTGCAAAGTTTCAAACTAATCCGACGTTTCAAAAGTAAAAACAAGAATAAATTTATAGTTTAAAAAACAATAGAAAAACACGCTTTTATAAATGCATGTAAAAACTAAAAACTTAATCGTGGTCAAAGTTCGTTACAAGACCTTTCTAACAAGTCCAAACACGGCTATGATACGATATTCCATCATGGAGTGCCAGTGCCTATCTTCCAGCTTCATTATCAGACCTTGAAACCTAATCGTGGTCAAAGTTCATTACAAGACTTTTTTAATAAGTCCAAACATAGCTATGATACGATGTTCCATCATGAAGTTCCAGTTCATATCTTCCGGCTCCATCATCAGATCAGTTCGACAGTACCATTTTATTGTATTGTCATCAGAACTACATACAGTTGCAAATTTTCATGACGCTATTATTCTTGGAAGATGGTTAAATTAGTTACCTTAGATTCCATTACATAGTTAGTTACATACAGGTCGACCTAATAAAAGCGTGTTAATAAAGTTCAAAGATTCACTGACATAGAAACATATACAGCTAATAAAAGAGTGTTAAAAATAACAGCCACTCGGATTGATTTTTAACCGATTTCAAAAAAAGGAAGAGGTTACCAATTCGTCTGTATTTTTTTTTTATGTTTGTTACCTCATAACTTTTGACTGGATGAACCGATTTTGATGATTCTTTTTTTATTTGAAAGCTGGTACTCGTAAATTGGTTCCATTTTGACAATGGGATCCATGTGAAAACCATATAAGTCTTGAATTTGCATTAAGTATTTACGCGACAAATGAACGAATAACGCAATTAGATTTTTGCGGGGTAGGTATCTAGCATAACTAAAAAGTTAAAAATACAAACTTATTTATTTGTAAAAAGTTTTTAAGGTACAGCTACATTTGCTGAGGTCGATCCGTAGACCGTAACCATGCATTACATATCAATACTCCTTTGTGCCTCGGAATTCACTTTATGCTGTAAATCCCGGCAGTTATTTGTCGATATTTAAAAGTCGTTACGGGTATTATAATCAGCTTATATTGTTCCCACTGCTGGGATTCTGGCTTCCTCTCGGTTATAGGGAGTGGGTCGTAATCTTTATATAATACTAGCTTTAGCCCGCGGCTTTGCTCGCGTTAAATTCCACCCCCCCCCCCCCCCGTTTTAGGGAAATGGGGGGTTATAAAGAGACAAAACGTAGCCTATGTCACTCTCCATCCCTTCAACTATCTGCACTTAAAAAAATACGTCAATTCCTTGCTCCGTTTTGCCGTGAAAGACGGACAAACAGACACACACACTTTCCCATTTATAATCTATATATTAATACGTGAAGCAAAAACTTTGGATCCCTTTTTACGAAAATTGGGCGAACGGAGGAGTATGAAATTTCGCACACTTATAGTTTATACAGAGAAGAAGTAACGAATGCTAATATTTTTTTTTAATTATGCGTTTTAATACGTTATTTTCAATAAATAACACGTTACACACACTACTATTCATTACCGTGTATCTAATACACACATGCATAGATATTCTTTTGTCTATGTTCTAAATCTGTCTTAATATTTTGTGCAGTGTTACTAATACCCAGAAATATTTACCCCTAAAGCTTAAGTTAAAAACCCCTAAAATAACCACAATTACTAAAAAAATCCCCTAAAAAATTATGATGAAAATAACCAATGAATGTTCAGTAATCATAGACCGGCACACAGTAGTAATATTTGTCCATATTTATTACGCGACATTTGTTAATCATTCACTCTGCATAGTATCGAGGAACCGTACTAGAAGTCGCTAATACTTTTATTGTAATCAAAAACACAATGAGAAATGTAAGATGGCAAAAAATCCCTAAGAATACCCCTAAAAATGGAACGCCCCTAAAAATCCCAATCCTCTTATTTACCCCCTAAATTTGGGGACGGGAAGTTGGTAAGCCTGATTTTGTGTCTATAGTCTAACTGAATGTCAAGTATAACCATAGGTAATAAATGAATTTTATAGATATATTACCTATTTCATTTTTAAAATCTATGATCATATCGAGAATATTTGTCTTTAATATTATTTGTATTAGCGACGGTAGGAATTTAGTTTAGATTTATTTATAAGAAATATTTTTTGTGGTTTCATGGGGAGTGTCAAGTATGGCATTAGTAAGTTTCCCATACAAAACTTAGTGTCATGTGCAAACTGTAGAGGTTGTATGACTCACGATTGTATAGGCTGGTCATAGATTGTACAGGCTGGTTATAATTATGACATTTTGAACTGTCATAATTAATTAAAAATAATAGGGAAAATTCTGAAACAGAGCAAACTGTTAAGTTAAGAAGTATTAAGAAAATAAAGAAGAGAGTCCTGAAGAAGTATTCTTTACTCATTACACCTACGTCCTGGTCCTGGCCATCACTATCCCGCCAGCCAACCCTCTCCACAGTAGTACAGCGTCAACAATTTGCCTATAGTGTTACTGAATGTCAAATACCTATAACCATATTATTTTTTTACAAGCTTTTGCCAGCGGCTTCGCCCGCGTGGAGGTCGGTATATAGCCCGCGTGAACATACTACCGGGATAAAAAGTAGCCTATGTGTTAATCTTGGTTATTTTTTTTTTAGCTCGAAAGCGCATTTTCATTCGACTTGCTTCAAATTTATCGTCACAGCTCGGCTCCTATGTGTCTTAGCGTTATGTTATATAGCCTATAACCTGCCCAGGAGTATGGACTACAATCGTACTAAGTTTGGTTATTTTAAATTTTAAAATTCCTTCAGTAATTTTTGACCCATGCGTGCACATACAGACAGACATACAGACAAAAAATTTACTGATTGCATTTTCGGCATCAGTATTGATCACCATTCATCCTCCAATATTAATTTTGAATATATTTTCAATGTACAGAGTTGACCTCACTACAGTTTTATTATAAGTATAGATTTTTTAAATTTAATAATGTATTTTATACAAATGAAGTATGGTCGAATTTCGACCAATGGGCGATCACTAGTATTAGTATGGATATCCAACATGCGCGTCCAATGCGGTTTGGTAGATGCCACCATAATCAACCTACAATGTTCAGGAACTGCTAGGCCTCCTCTCTTCGAGAGGGTCTACAGTCTACCACACGGGCCCAATGCGGGTTGGTAGATGTCACATGTCTTCGATTTTGATTCTAGGACATGCCGGTTTCCTCATGATGTTTTCCTTCACAGTTTTGAGAACATTGGTGATGAAATTATTTACACAAAGTAAAATTGCCTGCCTGGGTTCAAACTGCGACCTAGAACTCGTAAGTTGGAGCCGATACCAAAGGGCCGCCATTGCTATCTGTCGTTTCGGGTACAATAATCAAATCCCAGAAAACTGGGTTGCTCAGTAACTGGGTGGTGGAGGATAGGCAGTCGCTTCATGTAAAACACTGCTATTTAGCTGCATACGTGACATATGGCAAATAATTCGATGTATGTTTTGTTTTATAATATTAATTACTTACATAATACTGTATAGAATCAAGTTCTTCTAACTTAACAGACAGCTGTGCTGCTGGGGAGTTTGTTCCGCCACTTCTTCTTCCCAGCTAAAGCACTAGAAAGTGTCGAAGGGCGGGTGTTTTGGCGGGACTGTCCTATGTAACTTTCACAAAGTGCTGACTCTCAGCCTAGTTTGAATAAATTACTTTTGATTTTGGTTTTGATTTTCATACCATTGGACTGGAAGCCGACTCCAACATGGTTGGTAAAAGGCTATGCAAATCATGGTGGTAATACTATTGTCAAAAATTGCCAACATCATTAAAATAAATTGTAGTATTATTCTTCGTAGGTTAATCATAAGTTTAGGCCTAATTTACACAGTGGTCGCTTTTGGGCTGATTTGTAATGCAAATTTACTGTAGCACAGGATTTTATATTTTCGCTTTTCATAAAGAGAAAATTATACTGAATGTGTTTTCCAAGCAATATTGGGATCGACCTTGGGGTCACCAGATGCGGCTAAATATCAGTATTTTATATGAAGTGACTGCCGTCTGACCTTTGTGAATTGAATAACTTTAAATAGGCTGCGCACAATCATCATTATATCAATTACAATAAAGAAATGTTAGGTTTAGTCCAATTTCAGTTGCGTATGTTCTATAATGCATAGATATATCGCTTCTCGGCCTTTTGGCTAAGATCAAAGTGTAGTATAATGCATAGAGGATTATCGATAAAAAACGATACCAGAAAACTTCGGATAGTAATGTTTTTTTTTTTTAAGTTGGATGTTTTTTTGTGTAGTTAATAAAGATTTTATTTTTCCATATTTAGCTGTGGTACCTTCTCTGTAAAAAATCATATACCTTCATTAGAACAAAATCACCTAAGTGGGCAAAATACGTACCTATCATTGAAGCTTACTCAAAACTATTACACAGACTTATACTAAATTTATATGGGACCATTCGACAAGTACATATTGTCAAATATTTATAAGAAGAATTTTTAATGTCGGCGTCCGGAGGTAACAAACATAAAAAGTACATTCGAATTTAGAACCTCCTTCTTTGTCAGAGGTCGCCTAATAAAAGGCACCAGAGTCATTTCAGTCAATTAGAGACAATAACGTACTCAGCAAAAAAACCTAAGAAAAGAGATTGATCCAACTGTTAGGCTACGTTCTGTTAGCCTTCGAAAACTTTTCAATTTTGAGCGCTTAGTGCTTAGCAGTGCGTTTAAGATGAAGTGTGCGAAAAAATCTCAAAAAAAGTGTATGAAAGTGGGCTTATATTTTTGAGAATTTTTACGTGAAAATTTACTCGGCAGCGCTTTCATTATTCTCTTTGTATAACAATTTGATTATGCTTGGAATGCTGTCAAAGAAACGGAAAAGGCTCAAAGTAATTTGCAAGTTTGGCAGTTTTAACATTTTTGACCGTGTTCCAAAGTGGATTCGGTATGAAATTATTAACATAAGATTAAGTAGGAATGGAGTTTTTTACTGAAAGCTTTTTCTTTGCTGCCATTTCACAATGTAAGAAAGTGTTATCAAGTGAAGTTATTTGCGTCATCAAGCGTTTCAAGCTTTTAGCTTTTAATTTGGAGTTGTTGTATAGTCAACATCAATAATATCGAGACGAATATACTGTTGAAAATTATCTAATCAACTATGAAAATTAAACAAAGAATGTTTCAGAAGAAGACAGTACACGACAGCTGTCATTCTGAAAAGAACATTATTCAATTGAGATAAAGTTAAAATTTCTTAGTTGTTTAAATCGTTTTTGTCTGTTCAGCACAATATTATTGACACTGACTGTAGTGACGGCTCATGGCTAAATAAAACTTTTTAACAAACAATTAAACCGCCGAAAAAACTGAAAAGCAAAAAATAATAAACGTTAAAATTTTGAGTCGGCGCTGAAAAATCAATGAACAAAGATCACTCAAAGCGCCGACTCGACCGTTTATTTTAATTTTTTTTGTGGCTTGAATGTACTAATAATACTTGGCAAGGTATACCCCATCCAATGAAAAAAGAATTATCACTATCGGACTACTATGTACAAAGTTATGCGTGGTCATACACAAAAAAAAAAAAAATACGCGTCGAATTGATAACCTCCTCCCTTTTTTTTCGTCGGTTAAAAAACAACCACACGGGTTCTTCAAAGGCTGGCCACGGTCTGAATGGGTGACCGTGCCTTGGAAAGCACGTCAAGCGATTGGTCACGGCTTTAAATCGTACACCTTTGATAGTCGTTACGGGTCGTCAGAAGCCCTAAAGGCTCATAACCAACTTACCAAGAGGTATCGTGTTACTCAGTAACTGGGTTATGGAGGTCAGATAGGCAGTCGTTCTATATAAAATACTGGTGCACAGCTACATCCTGTTAGACTGCCAGCTGACCCCAACGCAGTTTATAACAAAAGTCTAGGGAGATTGATTGTGTTGAAGTGACAAAAAAATTATCTACTACAAAGTGCATTAGTTTATTAAAATGTGTTTATTTATTTAAAATGTATATGTGTACCGTGTGGTGTCGGACGTAAAGAATAGCACCACCTCATTTCTTCCCAAGGGTGTCGTAAGAGGCGACTAAGGGACTTACTAGAGAATGGGCAGCAGCGTTCTCTGTGCATTTTACCATCATACTGCGATCGCCAACCCGCCTGCCAAGCGTGGCGATTATGGCAAACCCCCCTAATTTGGGGAGGCCTATGTCCAGTAGTGGACGTCTTTCGGCTGAAATGATGACGATGATTTATTTAAAAAAAGTCGTTAGTCAAATAAATTTTCACCTACTTTTTATTAAATGAAAATATTTGTTGTTTTACAGAAAAAGACTAATATTTAATTATTTTTATTTTATATGATAGCCTCTTAGATTTGAATAAAATAATTTACATATATTAAAAAGTTGATTAATTTACTACCAAATACTTGGCTCGCCTCCTTTAACATGGGATTCAAATAATAGGTCTTTACCTATGAAAATGCCGTTTTGTATGAAAAAAATTAAACGAATTTTTTCATGTATTTTTTTATTTGTATTAATCGAAATAATCACCCATGCAATCAATGCATCTTTGCCAACGCAGTGGCAGTTTATTGATGCCCTTCTTAAAAAAATCAGCTGGACGGGAGGCAACAAATTTTTCAAAAACATTTTGTACTGCCTCTCGGGTATTGATTTTTTTTCCCGCTAAGAAGTTATCCAAATTCTGGAAAAAGTAGTAGTCTGTAGGCGCAAGGTCTGGTGAGTAGGGCGGATGACGGAGAGCTTCCAACCCCAGTTCTTGCAACTTGGAGACCGTCTGCTGTGCAGTATGAGGTCGCGCGTTGTCGTGTAGGAGCAGTGGAGACGAGCGATTGACCAATGCTGGTTGGAGATGTGCCAGCTTCTCCATCATTGAGTTCAGTTCTTCACAGTACACATCTGCAGTAATGCTCACCCCGTTTGGTAAGAAGCTGTGATGAATCACACCGGCGCTAGACCACCAAACAGTGACCATCACTTTTCTAGGGGTAAGTTTTCGTTTAGGGCATTGTTTAGGTGCTGAACCAGGATCCAACCAACTTGCTGAGCGCTTGCGGTTATCAAACAGAATCCATTTTTCATCGCAGGTAACAATGCGGTTCAAAATTCCTTCATTTGTGTGTCTGTTGAGCAGTGCAAGGCACGTCTCGACGCGTACTTCGCGCTGGCGATCATTGAGTTCGTGGGGCACCCAATTGTCAAGCTTTTTTACCTTGCCAATTTGACGCAAATGGACCAATATTGTTTTGACGCTAACGTCGAAAGCTGCTGCTAATTCAGCCGTAGATTGTGTATCATCAGCTTCCACAATCGCCTTTAATTCGTCATTGTCGACCAAAATCTTCGGATGACCGCGAGGTTCATTTTTTCAGGACGAAATTTCCAGAACGGAAGCGAGCAAACCAATAACAGGTGGTGCGTTGATTTGTAGTGTTAGCTCCGTAAACGTCGTTGATGTTACGTACTGCTTGTGCCGCGTTGCTGTCACGACGGTACTCATATTCCATAATTACTCGAATTTTTAACGTATCCATGATGACGAAAAAGATTGAAATGCGATGAAAATGTAACACTAATCAATAAACAAATGACTACTTTTGGAAAAAGAATTCCATGTTTCTAAAATAAAATTAATTTGAAATTAGAATTCTTAGACAAACAAAAATTATTTTGATTTGAAATGGCCAGTACTGCAGAACGGCAATTTCATAGGTAAATACCTAATATAACTGACCAAATGAACCTCAGTGTAAAAATGTACCTTAGTATGTTAAAGTTAAGTTGAGGACTACCTATAATACATCCATTATAGGTACACCTCAACCTAAGGTACATTTTATGTTTGTTAATGAAAACAACAAATCCAAAGTAATCTTCGACTTCATAAACTTTATTTTATGAAGGACTGGATTGCCTAAACCGAATCAGGCCATAACTGTATTAACAGTTTGTGAGCATGACCAAACGTAGCACACAATTTACCCCCACAAGTGAACCCATAAAAGTATTTCATTCGTTTCGTCCATCTATGTCATCGTTTTTCAGTAAGGTTTCATAATGACGTATCGTGGTGACCTTGTTTCAAAGATTTAGATATAATAAAAGTGCCATAATAGGCCTTAGCGTCAGTCGAGTGTATGTTTTTTTTAATATTTTAACACGACGCAGACCAACTTATATTAGGATGAACGTGTATTTGCTCATTTCATTGTATTTGAAGAAGACCAAAAATACGATGGATGGAGTGTGCCAATGATGATATGGTTTGAAAGGGGTTGTCTATCGAGATGATGAAATGTCTATCTAAACGAAAAGTATGGAAGAAAAAGTCAGGTTGCGCTGACCTAATAAAATTCGGATTAGAGTAGAAGAATTATGATGGAGTATTTGAAGAAGGAGAAGAGGATAAAGTGAATAGAGACGATGTTCTCTCGAAAATTGAAAAGAGTGTGCTTTGGTAGTTTTGTCATGTTCAGATGATGAATGAAGGGTGACTAGCAAAATGATTTACAAGGCAGAAGTGACTGGAAACACCGGGTGTGGACGCCCTACGAGGCATAAAATATAGTGACCGTTTTGGTGATGGTCTTCAGAAAGGATAGGTGCGTAGTACTCGCAACCAGCGTGTATAATAAAAGAGTATATGGCGTTTTGTTGTTATTGCATACTCCCATGAGAAGTCGTGAGTTTATGTGTATGTGTGCATTGCATTTGGTGGAAGAGTGAATGATGCAGCGGGTGCCGAAATCTGACATCAATGGAATAATATTTCACCAACTTTTTTTTTACAATTTTGAGTTTCCTGTTCAGACGTTTCACTTCGAATGAAAAATAAACATGGCACCATGTCCCATATGACATGGGACTTAAACATAACGCGCGAAATATGTGTGCACACTTCTGCCCAACCTATCAGGGAATCGAGACGATATGTTATGGTATGGAATTGTATTTTCGGTAAAGTAAATAATTACATAATTTTTTTTACCTCCGAAAAAAGGACCTCTCATTTCAACCGTACATTTTTTATGTTCGTTCAGCTCTGGATCCGTTATTTATGAACCGATTTTGATGATATTTTTTTAAATAACTACTTTTCTTTTATTTAAATAACTATTACACCCGAAACAATAGAATACAAAAGTTTTGTTCGCTAAAAGCAGAAATCATAATATTTTTGTTTTAATAAAAACAACCGACTCCCAAAAAAGCACTATAACGTGAAAATTAAGTTTAGTTTTGGAAGTCAGTGTATTTGGTTTTATATACCCAGGTCCACAATCCACCTTACAGCGAAAATCTGGTCTCAAGGGTAAAACATCGGTTTACGCAAAACGTTGCGTTTTCCCCCGAGAATCGATCGTAAATTATAACGGTTTATGGCAACGCACATGTTCGGCTGTATACTTTTAGGGCTTGTACCTTATAATAGAGTTATATTTAAAACATTTAGGAAGAACAATGTAGTGGGGCCACTAAACATATTTTACTAATCTACTGGTCGTAATTTAAATGTTATTGATAAGCAACTGGACAATATGGAGAAGAAACTGTCAAAATAGGAAAAAAAAATACATTAAAACTGCAGATATTATTTTACCCGACTTCCACACACGTTATTTGAATTCAAATTTGTTTTTTTTTTACCACTGCAAGAGCAATTCCCAATCGAGCATCAACGAAGTAATAAGCGCAGTCGTATTATAGTTATATAATTAAAATTGAACCATAACATCCCCGGGACTCTTTGTTGAAATATTGATTATAATTATGTTCAAACTTATAAAAGAACAGATCAACCCCCTAGGGATAGGGCCATAGGCCATAGGGCGTAGCCCTTTCGCAACCATGTTAGGGTCGGGTTCCCGTCTATCAGGACGTAGCTGAATCTTACCAATATTTTACATGGAGTGACTGCCTATCTGACCTCCACAACCCAGATACTGGGTAACACATACCCCTTGGTGAGACTAGTTGTCAGACTTTCGAGCCTCTGAAGACCCGTAACGACTGTCACGAATGGCATCCGGGACCAAGCGGCTTAACGTGTTTTCCGAGGAACAAACGATGAACGGTGTTGATATGTAAAGACGGGCAGTAAGTGCTGCCTTACCGGATCTATTGACTCGTGCGACTCTTATTACTTAGCTATAATTTTATAAAAGAGAACAATAACTTAAAATGGGAAAAATATTACAACGATTCTAAAAATACAAAACGTCCTTTTTTTTTTTTTTTTTTTTTTTTTTTTGTGGGGCATCTCGTAGTTAATCCTGAAAGATTGTTACTACTTAAACGGATTGGGGCCCGGCGAGTTCTAAAAAGTTACCTTTTTAGGCCTCCAGCCGGGGCTTATTATACTTAAAAACTAAAGCGAAAGCTCTAAGGGTTACCCCGAGGGGGGTACGAACCTCGGCTTAGGCAATCGCTGATAGGGGGGGCAGCAAGGGACTGGCTGGATCTGAGTTAAATTATTTATGGACTAATTTAAAGCTAACGGCGCAGCATCGCGGGCTGGCTCTTGCAAGGGTCGGGAGGGACTGTTAAGTCGGGGTCGCGACGACGGACCTCGGCGGCGAGGTCGGTACGGTTTGTGTCTGTGTGCTGGTCTAGCTGTACTGGTCTCTTTTCGACTCTCCTGGAGGAGAGTAGTGGGATCATCAGGATCGGTAAGAATGTGCCGCGAGCGGCGGACTTTGCTAATACGGGAGGGGGTGTAAGTAGCTGCCGCCACAACCAGAGGGTTGCGGTGGGCTACGGCCCTATCGAAGTAGCGCTTCGAAGCGCGTTTTATGTATTGATGGATAGTCGGGAGTTTCATATCTAAATGAAGATTGATATTCCGAACAAACCAAGGCGAGCCTGTGGCTTGACGGAGAAAGCGGTTCTGGAGAGTCTGCATCCTATGGATGAATCGGGGCTTGGCATGTGCCCAGACTGGGCTTGCGTATGTCATAATCGGCCTGATACAAGCGGTGTAAAGCCGCTTCTTACACAGAAGAGACAATTTACTCCGCTTGTTCAGGACGCAATGGAGCCTACCGAGAGCGAAAGCGGCCCGCGAGCGAGCCTGCTTTATGTGCTCAGAAAAGGTGAGGTGTTCGTCGAGGATGACACCTAGATATTTGGCTTGCTTCGCCCAAGGGATCTGCTTGCCGAACATTGAGATGGGTCGGGGAGGGGGGTGATTACGTCGAGGTCGGGTGTAAAAGACCGCCTGACTTTTATCGGGATTGACTTCGATTCGCCACTTCCTGAACCATTCGCCGAGCTCGTCGACTGCGGTTTGGAGGTAGCGAACCAGCGCTGTGTCACTAAATCCCGAGAAAAAGATGGCAGTGTCGTCTGCGAACAGAGCTAACCTTGCCTTCTTGCTTCTGGGGATATCGCTAGTGAACAGCGTGAAGATGAGGGGGGCTAGTACAGAGCCTTGAGGGACTCCTGCACGAATCGGGTGAGGGGAGGAAAGTGCCCCTTCGATGCGATAGCGAAAGGTACGGTTCGCAAGAAAGTCTCGTAAGATGAGCACGAGACGGTCTGGCACTCCGAGTTGGTACAGCTTATATAATAAGCCGTTGTGCCAGACTTTGTCGAACGCTTTCGCTATATCGAAGTATACAGCGCCCGTGAACATACCACGCTGAAAACCAGCATTGATATGTTCGACGATGCGGTGTACCTGATGGACACACGAGTGTTGGGTTCGAAAACCGAACTGCTCGTTGGGGATGAGGCCCTTGGTTTCGGCATAATCCCTGAGTCGCTTATAAATAAGTCTCTCATAGATTTTGCCGAGGACTTTGAGCAAACTGATGGGGCGATAGCTCGTGGGCTCGGTTTTGGGCTTACCGGGCTTAGGGATGCCAATGACGGTGGCTTCCTTCCACGCTTGGGGGAAAATGTTATTACTCAAGGCACCATTGAAGATGGTACACATGAGCATAATCAGGTGCGCGGGGAACAGCTTGATCACTCTGTTGGTGATGCCGTCTGATCCGGGGGCTTTACGAGATTTCAGACCCTTGATGATCTCGTGCACCTCGTCAGGTGTGACAGGGGGCAGGGGATCATCAGGGTCTTCAACGGGCGGGAGTGAGGCTTTGCGTTCGACTTCCGCGTTTACCTTATCGACAAACGCTTGGTCTACTGGCTGCGAACTGGGTGTGCATTGGGCTTCGAGGCTATCGGCTAGGCATTCAGCCCTGTCGATATCCTCGAATGCAATGGTCGCATCGGGGCGGGTCAGGGGGGGCATAGTGGAAAACTCAGAGGATTTCAGTTTCCTCTGAAGTTCCCAGAAAGCGAGATGAGTTGGCTCTAGTTCGCCCACCATCTTGTCCCAGTTAGCGTCACGCAGCTCAGTCACACGTGTCCTTACAGCACGCTGTAAGTAACGCATGTGAGCTTTGTTAGCGTCACAGGGAAAGTTGCTGTAGGCACGAACGGCCGCGTTCTTCTCTGTCAGCAGATCACGTACATCGTCGGGGAGCTTCCATTTACGGTCACCCGTATCTGGAATCTCCCGTGAACTTTCGTTCACGATCGATTGTACGTGCTCCGTGAGAGAGTCGATCGCGGCTGTTGTGTCGGCGACAGAGTCGAACTGATCTGGGATAGAGTCTAAGTGATGTGACGTGTTAGATTGTAAGCGTTCGCTTACTTTCTTCCAGTCAGTGATCACTTTAGTGGCGGGGGGTTGAGAGGGGTCGCGAGTACCTAATCGGGGGGCCAGGTTCATGACTACTGGTCGATGATCAGAGTCGAGTTCGTGAATAGCCTCTATAGAATCCAACCTTAAGTTGATATTCTTAAGGAGTGCTATGTCAAGAACGTCGGGTAACTGATCGGGGTCGAAAGGAAAGTGAGTGGGAGTCATCGGGGCGATGACGTCAAAGTTCATGGTAGAACAGAGGTTGAAAAGTTGCCTACCTCTAGTCGAGGTCCTGGTGCTATTCCAGGCGGGATGTTTGGCGTTGAGATCGCCCGCTATGATAACGGAGTCACTCATGCCGAAAAGTTCGGAGAGGTCATTAGTGAGGAGTTGAGGGTCCTCGGAACCGTCTGGGGGAGGGAAGTAAGCCGACACGATAGTGATTGGCTGGTGGCCTGTCAGTGCTAACCGACAGGCCGAAACTTCTAATCGGGAGAGTTGGGGAGTATCCATAGGTATGCAGTACAGGGACTTCCTATAGTATATGAGGGTGCCGCCTCTGTGACAACGTGACCTGTCGTTGCGAACTAAACGATAGTTTGCAATTTTCGGGTCACGATGATGAGGTTTTAGGAACGACTCTTGAATGAGTAAAATGTCTACGTGATGGTCGCGGAGGAACGTGGCGATCTCATCACGTTGGCCGTGAATGCCGTTGGCATTAAAGAAACCTAGCTTTAGGGAACGGGGTTTTTGTCTAGTTAATATTCCGCGACTATCCATAATGGGGGCGTTGGGAGTTCATGACATGGATTGCTTGCGTGATCTCGGGATACGCAGCATAAATTGACTGGATTCGGAACAAGTTGCCGCCGGCGGCAATTAGTTCCTGGGCCATCTGTTGGGCACGCGGGGAGAGGAACGTGCTATAGGTATTGAAGGTCCCAGTGATAACGTTAAACGCATCAAGGGGAGCCTGACCTTTCCTCTGTACGGGTACTGGTCCTGCCATAGGGGCAGTGGGGGGGGCCGCGGCGCGAGCGGGGGGAGCGGTCGCGGGAAAACCGGGGGGCGTAAGGGGCGCGGGGGCACGGGTACGCGGGTCCACTAATGGAGGGATGGGAGCGGGCTTAGGCCTGGAGGCCAGTGGGGGGAACTCCTTCTGGGAACTCATTAGAGGCCATTGGGAGGGACGCTGAGGGGCCAGTCTCACGGGGAGTTTGGCCGAGGGGGATTCCCTAGTCTGACGAGCGTCGAAACGCTTCGCCAATTTAGGGGAAGATGACTTGGGGGCTTTCGGGCAGCCCCGGTAGTTTGCCGGATGTCCGGGCTCTTTGCAGAGCACACAACTAGGTGGCTCGGTGCAAAGAGTGCGGTCTTTAGGCCGGGTACAATCTGCTGTACCGTGGTCTCCCAGGCACTTGACGCACCTGGGAGTAGCGTAGCAGTTGTACGCTGAGTGCCCGTACAGTTGGCATCTGTGGCACTGGCCAATGATGCCTGACTTACGGGGCTTCTCGATTTTAAGGCCTGACAGGTTACAGACAGACCTTACATTGAATATGGGGTGGTGACCCTCTGTGGGAGGGCACACCACCAAGACCATATCAAAGGCGGTACCTTGCCTGGACCGGTGCATTCGATGGACCTCTGTGACAGGCACGTTCTGTCGTTCGAGGTCCGCCTTAATATCGCTGGTGGCGATTTCGCAGGGGATCCTGCGAATCACCACCCTGGTCAGTCGCTCCTCGGGCAAGGAATACGTGTGGAAGGACACGTTCCTGGCAGAGAGGAGCCTGGTCAGATCGCGATAATCGCCTGACGTGGGGACTGATACTTTGATCCCGTGCTGGGTGGCACGGGCGCTAGTATAGTTGACCCTTTGGTCAACACACCATTTGGACACCTCCGTCCACTTGGCCTTGTCCTGTATAAATACAGGGGGCGGTGGAGGGAGTTTCCTGCCGGTGTTTGAGCCAGAGGGTACGGGCTGGGCGCTAGTTTTAGCGCGGGGCGCGGCAACCTTCGCGGAGGATGAAGGCGAGGGGCGGGAGGGGGGCGCGTTGGCGGCGGTCGCCGGCGGCGTGGAGGGGATGGACGCGGTCGCGGTGGCGGGGGTCGCCTGCGTAGCGGGGTGAGGGGGGTTCGCGGTGGCGGAGGTCGCCTGCGGGGTGGGGGCGCGAGACGGAGGAGCGGAGTCCTCAGCCGCTATGATTTTAGCGGCCGGGGCTGAGCTGCTCGCCTTGTTTTTCTTGCGCTTGCTCCCTTTGCCCTTAGTATGGGAGACGAGCTCGTACGTCTCTGCGTCCGAGGACGAAGAGGAGTGCGAGTCCGTCTGGGGAGTGAGCGCGGCAGTATCGGGAGGAGTTGTGGGAACATCCTCCGTGTCCATTTCACACGGTGCATCGGTGGAGGCTGGGGCCTCGAGGGCGTCGCTGAAGTCAGCGATGCCCGGGCTAGGCGGAATAACGAGTTGCTCAGCTCTGTACAACTCGGAGAATTCGGCAGCGAAGTCTTTGTTTTTCTTTATCAATAAAAGAAAAACAGAGACAACCGCTCCGACCTCCGAGTGCTCAATGCTGAGCTGACCCGCTAGTTCAGCCAGGAGCGCCTCGATCCTAGCAAGTCTCTCCGTAGGATCCATGGGTTTATCCATGGCGGAGGGGAGGGGGGACCTAATCACTCATGAGAGTGATCCTGACACCAAAACCCTACTCCTACGTAGCCTAATCCCCGGTGGGATGCCGGGGGTGAGTGTTACACTCCCTGTCGGGTATAGACAGGGAGGTGATCCTGGTGAGCCCTAAGAGTGACTCCCGTCGCCAATCTTATTGTGCGAACGGGTTCCTAACCGGTCATGCGATGGGTACTGAAGGTACCCGACCAGTCTAGTGCGGGGGGTATAGATATACCCGCGGCACTAGTACGCGGCTGTGGAGGGAAGACTGTCACCGGGGCTGACGAGGGAAGCCCCCAAGGCCAGCGATCCGGGACCCGTCCAACTTTCGTCTAGCCCTGAAGGGGATAGACGGGTGCGTTGGGTCTGCACCCACTCGGCTTCGTTGGCACCGTTAAGGTATCCACCGAGTGACCACGAAACTGTGGATTTGCCCTGAAGGGGCCACAACACAACACACGTTTTTGACGATGATTCTGACGAATCAAAATACCACTGACTTGCGAACAAGACAGTACGGTATTAGACTGAATCCGACCGAGAAACAAGAAGTCCGAATTTTGCGATTTAAATAAATTTAAATCGCAAAATAGCGGAGAGTAGTCGGGGCGACTACGCAGCGTGGCGCACGGAGCACAACTGACGGGCGAGCGAGCGGCGAGCGGTGGAGGGGATACGCGCAGCGGAGCGGCAGCGTAACGACCTTCCAAGGCGGGCGTCGAGCGTAGAGTGAACAAAACGTCCAAAACAATTAAATATTAATTATAAAACGTAAGTAACATATATTATTCAATCTGATTCAGTCGCCTTTTAAAAAGTCGTCAGACCACCTATAGCTTGGTATTCAAATAGAACGGATAGAAAAAAAAAAACTAACTCCAAACCGGACGCAATGGGACGGATTAAAAAGTAAATTCATGAAAATGATACGCATATTCGATCCAATGATAATGACATTGTGACATCAAAAGTATCCACATTAGCCATTATATAGCAGTTAGGTGAATCACTTTTAGACCCCACCGTAGATCCCAGAAACGATAAATTGATGCAAATGTCTATGCGATTAAGGGCTCGAATCGACGATCGAATATAATGCTGGCTTATGTCAATGGGAAACTGCTGTTACTCGTTGACAAAATGAAGATAAATATAATGTGCTCTGTATTGCATAGATATCTGTGTACCGCTAGGAACTGGTGAAGGGTGGGCGTTTTGGGGGACTATTTTATGTAATTTTACGTTCGAAAAGTGCTGGTCCTCAGCTTAATTTGATTGATTTGAGATAAATAGTATACTCTTTGTTATACACCATATAATAACTTATATAAATGTAGACATTTTACAAGGAGTTGTCATATTGAACAGTCTTATCGCTAAAAGCGGTTTTTTAAGACAATCTTTATCGGTGTTTCTTTTTCTATAATTTTTTTAAATAATATAACAAAACTCTGGAGATTTAATGAGATCCATATTTACATAAGATAACACAAAGAAAATAAATTTTCTCAACCCATACTGGAAGTAACAAAATAACCAAAGTTGAATGACCCAAAAAAAAAACAATTTTTATTGTCGCGCTTTTACAAATCAATACCCATCACGTCTGCGGAATATTATTACTGAATTTAATTTGACCCTATATTGAATACAGAAGATTTGGTTTACATAACTTCACACTTGTCTTCCCAAAAGGGTTAGGTAGAGAAACCTACACCCACATGTCGACAGTTAAGTTTAAGTCCCATGTAACGGGGGGCGAGCCTATTGCCATCAACCTGAGAGGCTGCCACTGAAAAATTTCAGATGGAAAACCCAATAACACTGAAAATCGAATCTAGGACCAGGGGATCCGCGGTAGAATTTGCAACCACAAAACCACAATGATTCGGTCAACCATTTGGAAAACAATTGCTTGTAAAAAAGAAGGAATACTAAATTGTAACGAGATGTCTCTTTTGTTAGACCGTTCGACCACTAAAGAATATAATTCTCCTAAAGTGTACCCTAATGAACCTCATTACCGTACATAAACCCACTTTGTGAAGGAATTACAAGTCGGCTGGAGGGGGTAGCAGTATTGTAGGTCACAGGTCGTCTACCGCAAGCTGCTTAGCGTATGTACCTACATACCTACCGCAATTTATATCCTTACGTTTTCTTTGGGGTAGAGAAACATGATAGATAGTTCAGAAGAAAAGTTGGGAGGGTTCGATGCGCAAAGAATATGAAAAAGATGAGTAAAATTTGTACCTAAATTTCACTATACAGAGTCAGAAAATAGGGCTTAAAATGGGGTTGAGTAGTAACTGTATCACGGGTCGAGCGATCAGGTTAAGCTATTCTTTCCGAGGTTGGTCCGTGAACGGGATCCTTCAGTGCCTCGGAAAGCATGTTAAGTCGTTTTTCCCTGCTGTTATTCCTAAATCTTTGACAGTCTTTACGGGTCGTCAGAAGCAGGCAAGTCTGACAACCAGCCTTACTAAAGGGCATTGTATTATTCAGTAACTGGGTTGTGTTAGATAATTCGCTCCATGTAAAATAGTGGTACTCAACTGGATCCAGTTAGACTGCAAGCCGACAGACACACTTGGGAAAAAACTAAGCAGATGATGAGTCAGAAAATGTCAAGCTAGTGCATGAGTCTTATGTGCTCTTCATATTTGAAATGCCTGTAGCTTTTAAATTAGAATTCTGAAGTCAGAAGTTAATTTTATTAATGGGATCCTACATTTAGATAGGTAATAGAATAAATAGTTTAAATTGACATGACAACTTTTTTAAATGGTGGTGGTGGTGGTGGTGGTGGTTTTTGATGGTGGCTCTGAGCTTTGCGCCTATTATGCGTCCCGGAACGTTGACGTATCAAAACATCAAGATTTCAGTGTTATATCTCAGTTAAATATGATCGTATTATACACATATTTTTTTCCAAATTAATAATCTAAATGACCGCATCAAAATCCATGTAATTTGTAAGATCCACCTTTGTTTTACACTATCTATCCAGACAGACTGTCCAGTCATCTTGTATCACCTATTTAGTTTTGGAATCAAGCCCATAGGAGATTATAATAAGTCAAAATTAGAAGTGATCTAACATTGTTATTTCATACTATTAATATTAGATACAAAGGTATGTAGGACAATGTAAGAATGAACGGCCAAAGAACATGTCTGATCAGCTGGTTCAAAACTGTCACTAATGAGAATTGTCTATAAATATACGTTTGGCTTATATATTATTCTGGTGAGGTGTCGATGAACTGTTCCTAATATATCAAGGGTAAGAAACGTTATTAATAATTTAGAAAATGAGTGCTTGTAAATACCAAACGCATATATAATAATGAAATATTACTGGGATTTTCGATTAGGATGATGGCAATAGACTCTCCCCCTATTGCATGGGACTTGTGACGAAATATGGGTGTACTATAGCGTACACCTCTGCCTAATCCTACAGGAAAACAAGGCATGATGTTAGGATATGTTTTAATAGTAACATTATATTCATTATTTCTGTTGCAATGGCATTCCCTGTATTGTGCAAGGGTTTATTTAAGGTTTTAATCGTGATTGCGAGTATTCAGAATAGAAAGCCTGAGAATGCAGTCAAAAGTTGCAGATAAAAATAAATAATTATTGAGTTAATTTACGGGTATATTAGTCACATGCGCTATTGCTGAGGAAAATGTCCTGTATTCGATTCCCAAGGCGAGAAAAGTGTTATTTCGTTTTTCTATCAGGAATTCTTCAATAGTCGCCCGTAGTCTGGATTTGAGCACGGTTGATGGCAAAAAACTCGCCCCCTTATTATATGGATTATAACATATCTGGCAAAATATGTGTGATTGTGGTGGTGCCTATAGGTACACCTCAGCCTAACCTTTCATGGATTACAAGCGCGATGGTTGCACGTGTTTGTCGGTATTCATAAACAAAGCTTTTCATGCGTAAGCACGCAGAACTATTGTCGCATAGTTTTAGTAGATCTACGTTTGTCACTATATTGTAATAGTACGTTTTCCAGTTCTAAAGTATAGATTCCTGGAAAAAAATATTTTGCAAAGATACCCCTAGCACATGTCCTAGGACCTAAGACTTGAATTAAGTACGTCTTAAATCTAGGTGAAAAAACGATGCTGCAGTGGTTATCATTCTGCTGATGTTTACCGGTTAAAATCAGGTGAACTATCTTTCTCACTTTTATATCAAAAAAACCAAATAAGTGTATAAACAAAACATACCTATAATAAATATAATACTCAATGGGGACTGACTCTTATACAGGTTATTCTATAACCTAGTTGGGAATGCAGCACCTCAGAACCATTTCTGTTGTAGAGTCAATACAGTTAATTTGTCAACCCTGTAAACTGTACTACATTGCTTTTATGGTGAATAAACAATTTACTATTATTAAATTAATGCCTGAAAAATTACTGTAGAAATGTTATCCTGCCATGTTTTCATACTTTATATTTTTTATTCTTTGACTGAAAGCCAACCCTAGCATAGTCGGGAAAAGGCTGGGTAGGTTATATTTTTTATTCTTTTATTGATTTTCTTTAGTGCACTTTAATAGGAGTACAAGTACGATATACTCTTTAATCTAACTTTCCCCATGGAGTCAGTACAGGTTTCTAAATACACCAGAAATTAAATATTTCTTCGATTATAGAAAAAAAAACAGCTGTTCCATGCACAAGAGGATTTTTTTTTCACTAACTGTAAAAAAAGTAAAATCATTGATATATTTTGTGTCACGAATCTCTATGACTGCGCATTGTTACATTTTTAATATCTCTGTATTAAATAAATAAGTAAAAAAAAAACCAACCTGCAATGAGCAAGTATGATTCCTAAGTCTATGAATATGGTATTTAATATATTTACCATCACAGTGTCAAAAATAACACGCGCTGATTTAATTGTTAAAAGCTAAATTGTTTCTTTTTATTAAGTAGAAAATTTTATTAAATAAAGATTCTATTTGTTACGGCAACTGCAGCCCGCATACATAAAATAATGCAGTTAGCTACAATTTATGTTTAATTGTGTTTTTAGTTGTATAATATATTGGCTATCATGCTGAATTACATTGAAAGTTATGTTAAACAACACAAACACAATTAACATAAAAAACTAAGTTGGCTTAAATTAAATTAATTTTCCAAAACGATATCCTGAATAACAACGAAAATTCCTGAAAAGTTTTAACTTACACGATCTATAGAATATAAACTGAAACATTGCTTCACTAAAGTATGAAATATTTCTATGAAACTTTTCCTTGCGAACATAAAGAGAAAACTCATAAATTGCTTTCAGAATTTACAGCTGACAAGCAACATTATTTACAAAACGCTTTCAAAGTAATTGGTGTAGATTATTATGAACAGTAAAAGGTCCGTTACAATTTTCACTGTTGCGGAAAATATCGAATAGTATTAACAATAATAACATACTAGTCACGAAACACAATTAAATTAGGGACAGACTTATAATCACATTTCTGTAATTTACTACCTCAAGATTTTTTTTACCTTTCTGTAGGAAAAATACTGGCAGTTTTATTCTATTATCAATAAAAAAAAAACAAGAGAAAAGCATTAAGAAAGATTTGAAAAAGCAACTCACCACGATATTACGAACGCAACAGCGGTTGGCACGAACTCTCGTCAAACTAAACCGAAGTTAAACTCAGTCCGTGCGTTTAGGTCGGCGCTTTACACAGCACTGCGGCGTATCGACCGAACCAACATATAAAATAAGCGCATAGCACGCGATGTAAGAGACATAAGTAGTAACCAGTAGTCCCTAAGATATTGTGCCGTCCTACTTCACTTGCGTTTTCATTGTTACCTGGGCTAATTAAATATATTTGCAGAACAATGACTAAATTTCATGTATCGCTAGACAGTTTGTACGAAATTCGGCGGCCTTCATTTCGCAAGCCGCACTTTTTCCTCCTTTGAAGTTGTATAACAGGGATTTGGTACGCAAGATACTGAAATCGTTTGGTAGTAAACAGGGGAATAACTAATCTTACCTTTCCTATAATATTATAAGTGTTCACTTTATGTATAATTGCCCGTTCGGGACTCAACCAAACGATGCAGTTTTAAATGTTGATTACTACCATTGCTAGTTCAAAAACTTTTCTAAAACAGATTGGTCATCATAACAGTCCACCAGAAATTATTGCAGCTTATTGCAGCTTATTTTGCCCTTTCCATAAACAGAGAATACGTTAGCGGAGCATGTGGCTAGCCGGCAGTGACCATGGTGAGTTGGGCCCATGACCCAATGTTATAAACTAAAAGAGTTGGAAATGGAGGATATTTTTGCCGAATTCAATAATTATGGAGGTTACATATTAGGCTGTTTTTTAACGGACGAGAAAAAACGCTCCTCCGTTTTCAATTAAACGCGTTTATTTTTTGTCTTTTTTTTAATGTATGGCCACGCATAGCTCTTTACATAGTAGTCCGATTTTGATAATTATTTTTTATTGGATAGGGTACACCTTGCCAAGTACCTTGCCACAAAAATTTATAAAACAAAAACTTTTAACAAAAAATTAAATCGCCGAAAAAACAGAAAATAAAACAATAACAAACCTTAAAATTTTGAGTCGGCGCTGAAAAATCAATGAACAAAGATCACTCGAAGCGCCGACTCATAATTTTAAAGTTTATAATTTTTTGCTTTTCAGTTTTTTCGGCGGTTATTTTTTTTTTTTTTAAGTTTTTGAAAAGACTTTCGTTTGTTATATGAAGCTTGCGCGGTGGTATATGTTTTATAAATATTTATTTGAGTAGTTTTGGATTTCGACAATATGTATTTAATAAACTTTGTGTACCTTGATAATTATTTAATGTTATAAAACTTTTTATCACTGTCGTTTACATAGCAAGTACCTACCCAACAACTCGTATATACCACATATACGAGTTGTTGGGTAGGTACGATACGTGCTTACTAAAAAGTGAAGAATAGAAAGCTTTACATGAAAAAAAAAACTGAATTTGAAGTATTACAGAAATCGGTGGATAAAAAAAATGTATAGACACCGACTTCGAAAATTAAAGTAATTTTCCACCTTGTAGTGTTTTTGGATGTTATTAAGTAGGAGGTAGGAGGAATGAGGAAAAGTCGTGAGGAAAGTATTGAGTATGAATGTCGATGAATTTAAGAGTAGAGGGAGACCAAAGAAACGACGGATGGACTGTGTGAATTATGATATGGATAGAAAGGGGGTGACTACTGAGATGACGACTAATAAAGAAGTGTGGAAGAAAAAGACATGTTGCGCCGACCAAAAATAAATTGATGAGCAGAGCTATTGGTTGTATGACATCATTTCCATAAAACTCAAACACTATTAAGTAGTCGCTTTAAAGTACCACTTACTACGTGGACTATTATGAAAATAGTTTATAAGACATGGTTCGCTGACCCCAAGAAAATTGGCGCAAATAAAATAGCTACAGTGCAGTATCGGGAACCATACAAATATCTGTTACCAAACACTATGTAAAACCATATTTCGCATAATATATAAATGACCGATATTAATGATAAATATAAAGAAAAGAAAGAAAGAAAGAAAATACGTTTATTTGCGGTAAATATGACGCAAAGAAAAACTGAACACAACAAAAATATAAAAAAAAGCTGGGGAAAATATGTGTCACATCGACGCAAAACGGCCAAATCTACGTACGACATGCAAGCAAAGTTTACATCACAAAAACACAGTAAACTTAAACAGTCCAGTTATGACTTATGAGCAAATAAAAAATATATTTTAAAACCGTCATATTTGTCAATCGGTAGCGCTGTGTCATCGTGCAAGTAATTATGCGTGAGCATAGCGAGAACAGGAGGATTCAATGGCAGTAGACAGAATAAGGGAACCCTTTATTGGAACCGTTATATCCACGCTCGATCTACGTAAGCGAAGCGAGCATATCACGGTAGTTATTGGTGAAAGGCTTGGACATGTCGGGATTATTACAGGCCCCTTATACTAGTCCTTAGTTAGGCGAGTTAGGATTGAACTGTGAAAACTTCTTACAAGCCGAGCACGTTGAGCACGCTTACTTAATACTAGAGCGAGTGCAGCAAAGGGATAGGAAGCTCTATTTTTGAAGATCATTTGGTCTGAAGATTGCGAAAAATACACTAACATCATAATTCTCCTGCCCTTATCCCAAATTATTTGGGGTCGGCCCAACATGTCTTTTTCTTCCACACTTCTCTATCAGTCGTGGTCTCAGTGGTCACCCCCTTTCTATCCATATCATAATTCACACAGTCTATCCACCTTTCTTCGGTAAAATAAACTAACATATCGCTTATTTATCTAAAAAAATACTAACATAATTTATTTGATTTTTATATACCTATGTATTATAATAATTCTGTTGTGTTGTCATAACAACTCTGTTTTTTTTATGATTTAATTACAAATGTATAATTTTTAGATGTTCCCTACTACTACGACGTACTTGTAGTATAAGACGGTATTACTTGCAAAAATTTCATATTTCTAGGTCAACGGAATATACCCTATACATTTTGATTCCCTTGAGAGTGTCGAAATAAAGGATTTTTGCGGCCTAAACAGCCGTTATACAAGATTATTTTTAGTATATGCGAAACCTGAATATAGTTTGTTCAGAATCAGTAACTGAATCGATTCCAATTATTTTTACACCATGTTATATTTTGTACCAAAAATATTTAATTACGCTTCCAAGTCCCGGGGCCTTATTGTTTTGTTTCGATTTTAAAATGATCATGTCTTTCTCGTACTCAAACGTCCATTACACGGAGATGGTACGTACACTAGCTGCTTGTGGTGATCTGCATATGTTTTTGCGTGGACAACCAGGTAACTTGCCAAGCTTATAACTTTGTTTTTTCATAGATTCTTTACATAATAACTAGTGATCGCCCATTGGTCGAAATTCGACCGTACTTCATTTGAATAGAAATACATTATAATGAAAAAATATAGATAATAATAAATAATAAAAAAATAATATGGTTATATTTGACATTCATTAACATTATAGACAGATTGTTGACACTGTACTGCTGTGGAGAGGGTTCGCTGGCGGGATGGTGATGGCCAGGACCAAGACGTAGGAGTAATGAGTAAAGAATACTTCTTCAGGACTCTCTTTTTTATTTTCTTAATACTTCTTAACTGCTGGATATGGAACAATATGGAATGAATTATCACAGAAATTTGTTCTGTTTTTATAGAATTTTCCCTATTATTTTAAATTAATTATGACGGTTCCAAATGTCATAATTATAACCAGCCCGTACAATCTATGACCAGCCTGTACAATCGTGAGGCATACAACCTCTACAGTTTGCACACGACACTAAGTTTTGTATGGGAAACTTACTATTGCCATACTTGACACTCCCCATAAACCACAAAAAATATTTCTTCTAGATCTAAACTAAATTCCTATCGTCGCTAATACAAATAATATAAAAGACAAATATTATCGATATGATCATAGATTTTTAAAATGAAATAGGTTTTATATCTATAAAATTAATTTGTTACCTATGGTTATACTTGACATTCATTATGACTATAGACACAAAATCAGGCTTACCAACTTAGGGGTTTTCCCAAATTTAGGGGGTAAATAAGAGGATTGAGATTTTTTAGGGGCGTTCCCTTTTTAGGGGTATTCTTAGGGATTTTTTGCCATCTTACATTTCTCATTGTGTTTTTGATTACAATAAAAGTATTAGCGACTTCTAGTACGGTTCCTCGATACTAAGAATGCAGAGTGAATGATTAACAAATGTCGCGTAATAAATATAGACAAATATGACTACTGTGTGCCGGTCTATGATTACTGAACATTCGTTGGTTATTTTCATTATAATTTTTTAGCGGATTTTTTTTAGTAATTGTGGCAATTTTAGGGGTTTTTAACTTAAGCTTTAGGGGTAAATATTTCTGGGTGTTGGTAACACTGCACAAAATAATAATGACAGATTTGGACCATAAACAAAAGAATATCTATGCATGTGTGTATTAGATACACGGTAATGAACAGTAGTGTGTGTAACGTGTTATTTATTGAAAATAATGTATTTTAACGCATAATTTAAAAAAAATATTAGCATTCGTCACTTCTTCTCTGTATAAACTATAAGTGTGCGAAATTTCATACTCCTCCGTCCGCCCAATTTTCGTAGAAAGGGATCCAAAGTTTTCGCTTCACGTAATAATATATAGATGATACTAGACCCGTGTTTCGGGTTTCGTATAAACAAAAATTTATGTTGTATATTTTTTTTAAATTAATTTGATTTTTTCACAACTTCAAGAAACTGTAGACTTAAGTATATCGTTTTAAATTTAACGCGATATCTACACGCGTTCCCAAGATAAAGGGCCTTGACAGACAGACAGACGGACGGACAAGCAAATGATCTTATAAGGGTTCCTTTTTGCCTTTTGAGGTACGGAACCTTAAAACTGCGAATAAAACGAACACTGTTTATTGCCGAGTTAGCAAAGGCAGCCTTATGACGCCATGACTGAGCAGAGCGCACTTACTTAAGACTGAAACGAGCCCTCTAACAAGGCTAGCATGTGAAGCAGACCCCTTATCCAAACAGGCTAGCGAAGCAAGCTGAAGTACCATAGGAGTGGATAGTGCAAGCTTTCACATGGGAAGAGCAAGCGAAGCGAGCGCCTCATAAGACCAGTACGTGAAGCAAGCCCTATTAGGCTGTGCCAGGGTCGCGTGATTGTTCGAAAGAGATACCGTGACCCTGGCACATGAGCAACTAAAGGAACACGGCTGGGTTTTAGTCAGTAAAAGTCTGACATGCCCTCCCGCTCCGCCCAGAGCGGGAAAAGTCATTTGATGATTTCCCATCCAAAAAAAAAGCCCTACTAGGCTTGCTTCGATCATCCAAAACTAGTGAGCGGAACGAGCTGAACCTCCTCCCGACTGGGTATAATGTGCTTTCATATGCCTAGAGCGCGCAAAGCAAAACCCTATTACAAGAATACCGCATTTAGTAAGATATTTGAACTATGAGCGAACGCAGCGTGTACACTTTAGAAAATAGTGAGTGCCAACAACTGCGATTCGCTCAGTCGTAACGAAGGTAGGCTCATTTCACTCGCTTGTCTCGAGAAAAGTCTTCCTTCTCTCACTCTTATGGAGAAAGCTCGCTCCGGTCGCTTTTCTGGTGTGAAAGCTGACTCGTGGCTTGCTGCCCTTGCTCAGATTTAGATTATGCTTATGTATTGTATTCGCTTGTCTCATAGGAGGATCGCTTCGTTCTTGTTTAATTATGTACTGTGCTTAATTATGTCAATTGTGGGCTCTTTTCTCGCTTCGCTCGCTCGTCACAAAACTATGCTTGAACTGAGTTAGAGAATCCCATCGTTAAGTCGGATTAGTTTGATATCAATATGACCTTTGTGATATAATACTTTTTGATTATGAAATTCATTGTCATATCCGTGTATACGTGGCATCATCCGTAGTTATTATTTTACAAATATTGCAGCATTATGTTGAGGAAGGAGCCTTTTTGGCCTCGCAAAGGTTAATACTCTTTTTTTTTACTATTTTGTTATTTATATCTTAAAAGTTTAAATGTTCTTCTTATTGTTTGTATTTTCTGTGCGTGTCTAAAATACATACTATTCTTTTCTTTCTTTCTTTCATTTATATGTAGTTGGCATAGAGTAGAGTTTCTCAAACTTCTAGCTCCACGTACCCCCATTCAAGTTTCCAGATGACAGCGAACCCCCTCTAACAAGAAAAGAATAACATTGTGTATAGAGTAAAATAAACTGCCGTACCGTACCGGGCGTACCGTGTGGTGCCGGACGTAAAGAATAGCACCACCCCATTTCTTCCCGTGGGTGTCGTAAAAGGCGACTAAGGGACTTACTAGAGAATGGGCAGCAGCATTCTCTATGCATTTTACCACCATACTGCGATCGCCAACCCGCCTGCCAAGCGTGGCGATTATGGCAAAGCCCCCCAAATTGGGGGAGGCCTAAGTCCAGCAGTGGACGTCGTACGGCTGAAATGATGATGATGATGATGATGAATTGAATAAAAGGTAACAAATACAGGCCAAAAACAAATATATTATTAATATTAATGCGATGGATGGGCTTGTTTCTTGTCACAAATTGAGTTAATTTTTGGAATATAATAATATTGGACAATTTAAGCTTTAATTCTGACTCAGCATCAAGTCGATTTCTTTAGCTGCCATTACGTAAATTTTGTCGCGAACCCCCTACCGTCGCATGGCAAACCGCTATGGGTTCGCGAACCCCACTTTAAGTAACCCTGGCATAGAGCAAACTTGGCGTGATAGTGGCTGGCAAAACTGAACTATAGATTATTATGGAAAATTATACTGTCACTGGGTTAGATCATGTTACAGTTGTGACCAAACATTTTCACGAAAACAAATGGCGCGGTTTCGAACTGCGCCTAATATTTTTTTTGTATGCTTCGACATTTTTGCTTCTGGTACGGAACCCTTCGTGTGCGAGTCCGATTTGCACTTAGCCAGTTATTTAATGTGAGATGATCCCTTTGGCCTGTCTGAATAATAAGTATTCATCGCGATTATTCATAATCTTTCACAAAAAAATAACTGCAAGGAAATACATTGCAATTATAAATGTCAAAGTTTAATGTTCCCATACTTTAGCACAAGGAACAGTTTAACATATTGTTTAGCATATATATTTTTTTGTTTTTATACTTTATTAGTAAATATTAAAATACATGAACGCTGTTCGAATAAATCAGAATGTACAATCATGTGAGATGAAAAATAACGAATATTTTGAATTTCAGAAACACTAGCTTTTTGCTTCTCTCTCTTTTCCCTGCACCAAACACTTCTTTCAAGCTTCATTTGGCCAGCGTTTTCCAAACTAGTTTTGGTATCGACCTACAGTCTAAACGGATGCAATTGAACACATTTATTTTGTAAGGAGCTACAACTGCATATCTTACCTCCATAAGCCAGTTAGGTACTGGCACACGTTAACACGATACCCCTTAGTAAGACTGGTTGTCAGAGTTTCGGGTTTGTAACCACCCGCAACCACCAGGACCAACAGTTTGACGAACCTGAGGCACGGAGAGGTCTCAATATGTAAGTATGGTCACCTAGCCACGAACCAACCGTGGAAAGAGTGGCCTAACCTGATCGATCGACCCATGAGGCTTCTTTCATGCTATATTGTTATAAAATAAAAATCATCAAATTGAATATGTTCAAGATTTGCTTGTAATGTAGACGTAGATACCTTTTTTTAAATAAAACAATCATTGTCTCTACGTAATTTTTTACTTCGGTTTGCCCATTTAATTTTAAAGGCCTTTTTAGGGTTCCGTTGCCAAATGGCAAAAAACGGAACCCTTATAGATTCGTCATGTCTGTCTGTCTGTCCGTGTATGTCACAGCCATTTTTTTTCCGAAACTATTGTATAAGAGCTATGCTGTTGAAACTTGGTAAGTAGATGTATTTCGTGAACCGAATTAAGATTTTCACACAATAATAGAAAAAAATACAATAAATTTTGGGGTTCCCCATACTTAGAACTGAAACTCAAAAAAAAATTTTTTCATCAAACCCATACGTGTGGGGTATTTATGGATAGGTCTTTAAAAATGATGTTGAGGTTTTTAATATCATTTTTTCTAAACTG
This sequence comes from Aporophyla lueneburgensis, assembly GCA_932294355.1. Taxonomy (NCBI): domain Eukaryota; kingdom Metazoa; phylum Arthropoda; class Insecta; order Lepidoptera; family Noctuidae; genus Aporophyla; species Aporophyla lueneburgensis. The sequence goes on from OW028740.1 coordinate 30,952,218, forward strand.
TATAGTTTGCGCGAGAGACACTTCCAAAGTGGTAAAATGTGTGTCCCCCCCCCCTGTAACTTCTGAAATAAGAGAATGATAAAACTAAAAAAAATATATGATGTACATTGCCATATAAACTTCCAACGAAAATTGGTTTGAACAAGATCTAGTAAGTAGTTTTTTTTTAATACATCATAAATCGTAAACCGCAATTTACCTTTCATTCAATCAACTCAAATATAAAAATTAAAAAAATAACATTTAATTTCATAAACATAAGCCTTATGCATAAACCGTGAATACTTACAGGTTTGTACGGAACCCTCGGTGCGCGAGTCCGACTCGCACTTGGCCGGTTTTTTTTTTTGGGATGGGAAATCATCAAATGACGTCTCCCGCTCTAGGGTGGAGCGGGAGGGCGTGTCAGACTTTTACTGAGTAAAACCCACCCATGTTCCTTCAGTTGCCCATGTGCCAGGGTCACGGTATCTCTTTCAAACAATCTCGCGACTCCGGCAGGAGGTCTTACAACCTTATCGGACACATCATTTTAAAAATATCATTATGGGCGATGATCTAGAAATCGAGCTAAGTGAATCTAAAGCAAGGAGTAGAGAAAGAAGGTGTAAAGGCCCATATCATAAAAATAAGAGAGCATTGTCTATTCTTTGACGAGAGCCACACAACTGCTTTCTGTGTATCTTTTATTTTCTTTTATACCGTTAATAATTATTAAAACCAATCTCACAATTTCTCGCCTTTCATAGCTAAGTCGTATAAAAGTTTATTAATTTCTAAGGTTGTCCGTGGCTTGGCACAGTGAAACTTCATTTTCTTCTGCTTATTATAAAATCATTAGAGGTGCTACTTTAAATGCAGTAGGTGTTTATATTTAAGTATAAAGTCGACCATCCACTGCTATGTAGGACGTGCAGGAAGAGGAGCTAGAGATAGCTGTGCGGTTCATTTCTTTGTAAGCGACACATTGTGCGTTCCAGTGGGTTATCAGGAAAGATCCCGTCTACAATAGTATAGCAACGTTAGAAACACGAGTGTTGTTTAGTCGTGGGTTGCTGAGGCGCGGCGTTTTAATGCGGGGTACCTACACTTGAGTAAATGTAAATACGTTTCACGCATTCACCAGACTGTTGGGAAAAAACCTAATAACAATGACTCAAAACAAAACAAAATATTTGAATTCACATAAACCTACATGGGCATATTATATGAAACGTTAGAAGCACAGTTCCAATTAGTTGATTCCTAAGGATCAGCCGGCAAGAAACTCTAAGGTTACCAGTTTTAGTAGGTATGGGAGTAAAGTGTAGGCCTGTCAAAACCTGACTGTCAACACCTGCGTGACTGGGAATTGAATCAGACATCATGCTTAGCAGTAACGCTTACACTAGACAAAGGTTTAAGTGGATTCTAGGCAGTTAAAAGATTCGGGCAGTCATACATAATTGCTGGACTTTTCTTTCTTCAGCCGCTTATCCCTCAATTTTTTCTGATCTTTCTTTTTTTTTGCATTATATAATAATAGGTACACCTGTAGGTGGTAACGAAGCTACAGCAACGAAAAAATTTTTTTTCTAAAAGATTTTTTTTCAATTTAATATTTATAAATTATTTGACGCACATACACACATAAGAAGTACTGGCTCCTTCTTATTTTTTACGGCCCGAGACACCGCGGCCATGCTCGTGCTGTCCGGTCGCCGCCCTTGTAGCGTCAGGCGGGCCATTCATAGAATTTGGAGTAAAAGTTTTATGCAAAATGTCTCAAGCAGTTTTAAAATTATAATAATTACGAAAATTCAAAAACGCTTAGATAAAAAAATCTTTTTGCTTCTATAGCTTCTTTACCACCTCTTAAAATATTTCGTGTATGAATAGATACACTTTATATACGTATCTATTTGGTGTTTAGTGTGCCAAGGGGTCTACCATCAAAAGTTAAGTTAAGACTTTAATGGGTGAATAATGTGGCACATGGCAAATGATTAATAACATCTAAAGATCAGATGCCACGTTGTTTTGGCATATGGCCATAGTTTTCATAATAAATGTAGGTGGTTTTATACCTACGCTTATTAGATACGATCATTACGTAACTTAAAAGCGTCTTTGGAGGTATGAGGACTAGGGTGTAAAGTTCATTGAACCCCGGCAGGAAAGGGAGGGTCATCCGATCACGGGTGTCATATCTGGTGGGCAAATGCTCGGCGATTGATGTCAGGTCGTTGTATGTTTGCGTAGTAAACTCTGCTTGCGTGATACAGGATTTTGAGTGACGTCATTGTAATGCGTAATTCGTATGTGGCCGTGTAGATGTCGCTACACGCCTGTATAGGTTCCCAAACAAAAAAGTAGAATTTGAAAGTAGGTATGTAAATTAACATCGCATAGAGTGTTATGGAATAGGGGAGCAGAATGTTCTGCTGACACAAATCCAGGTTTCTACGAAGCATTTTCTGTTAGGAAAACCCAATAAAATGTTTGGCTACGATTTCCTAGAAACGTTTCGACTGCCTTGTTGGTCTAGTGGTCGAAACTACTACTGCTGAGTATTAGGCATAGATCACTAATAAATGATCGATGATATTAGGCCCATTTGTTTTTTTTTTTGTGGGTGGGAAATCACCAAGTGACGTCACTTGGTGATTCCCGCTACGGGCGGAGCGGGAAGGCGTGACGGACTTTTACTGACTAAAACCCACCCGTGTTCCTTCAGTTGCCTATATGCCAAGGCCACGGTACGTCTTTCGAACAAATCTCGCGACCCTGACAGGGAGTATTAGGCCCTGGATTCGATGCCCAGAAGAGGCAAAGCGATATTGGGTTTTCAATTTTTTTTTGTGCCTCGTTAATGGCAATAGACTCGCCCTATATTGTAGTATAGTGACGTTTCATTTTGACACCTTTGGCCCCCACAAAGACGTAGTAACTAGAGCTATCGGCAGATGTTGTCTTGTCTTGCTCGAACAGTACCACCTACCGAGTCCAATTGTGAATCTAAACAATCCAGGCACCCATTCAAATATACACAATAAAATTCATCAAAATCGGTTAAGCCGTTGAGGATCACAATGATGTGTGAGCTCTACTTTCTGAGTATAAGCACTTTCGCGAGACTAAGTTCTGTGAAGGGCAATTGTAGCGATTTTTGATCATAAGGCTGATCAGAGCAGTAGTGGCCTAGTTGTAGCGGTAGATCGTGAGATCGAACCCAATCAAGCACTTAAAAAAAATCGTCTATAGTGTCCCACTGCTATGCATAGGCCTATCTCAAATCCCTCCAGACATCATTTTCCAGAGCCACCTCGATACAATCCTTGCAACACGCGCCTAAGTCATCTCGCTTCCTCTTTTTGGGTAGGCATATCATTTTGCGTTATTTTTTTCATCACCGCTGCGCATGATAATAGAAAATTTTGTGAGCTAACCGATATATCTTAGAATAAAAAAATCGAAGATCTACTTTGTCAGTCAGAAGGCCAGTGTCCCCGTATAGTGAATATAATAGGCTGAATATGGAGTTTGAACTCATGGTATCAAAAACGCTCTTTAGGAAAACATACCAACTTATTTCTTACTCGTTTAATACGTATTAGGTACTCGATTTTCGTATTTACATCTACCACTGTTTGTCTTTGTATCACTCAAAGGTTGACTGGTAGAAATCTAAGGCATAAAGTCCGTCTTTGTACTTCTGTCCGTGAATATCAATACTTATTAAATTAACCAATATTTCGAAAATACCGTTTTATTCATGATAAATTGTAAAATGTTTGTGGCGGCTACCACTATTTTCGAAAAAGTAGCTAGTACCAGGGAATTAAACCAAGAACGCGAGCAGTCATACTTGTTACTACTAGACACATCAGACACTCATTTCAGTTAGTAATTTTACCACTAATGCCAAAAATATGTTTGTCTCATGAATTTCCATTTCACCTCCTGGACCTCAGTCAGGAGACTATCTTAATAGCCTCCTTGCAATTAAATTATGGTCTCCTAAATTACCAAACAAACCCTCAGCTTTGGAAACTGACCCTTATCAAATAAGCTTGCGGTGCCATTCTTGACAAGAATAATACAAGATATCACCAATCACTGAAATATTTGATGAGTTTAATAATAGAAGGGTGTTAAATAATTGACTCTGATTGGCATGACGTCAGGAAATAATTAGCTTCATTCAGCTATAAGCTTCACCTGTCATATTTAAGTGGAAATATAATAATAGGCACAAAAATAGCTGAGGATTTAAATGGCTTTTCTTTATTTTTAGTAGTTGTTACTATAATCACTGAGGAGACTGAAATAGTTTTTGTCAATATAATTAAAACTTTCAATAGTCGTTCTCTGATATAAGCAATAATGACATTATCAATATTAAAGTTTATTCGAATCTAGGAAAATTGGTCGACAAAACGAAAATACGTTCATTTGGAGATTCTCAGACAACTCCATTGTGGAATGCGAATGTGGTTGCAAAATTATGGGAGACTTAATATCATGCCCACACTGATGTTACCATTTCTGTCATTGATCTTGCCTGTATGTTATATGGACGCTACTGATAGTTCTAAACTCGTTGCTGAATTATTAATGAGTAAATTACTTTTGACACGCTAAGTTGAAGACCACTATGACCGTGGTTACTGACAGCGACCTATGTAGAATGTTTCATTGAAAGATAGAAATAAAGAAAGAAAATACATTTAATTAGTAAAGTTGAAAGGCACATAACAGTTAGTTATACAGCAGGAAAGAGTAAAAATAAAATAAAAAAAGTGTAAGGTGAGATATCAGAAACTAGCATTATAGTGTGCCTCACGGATGCGCCAAAAAGACCCAGTTCAGCAAAAAAGCCAGACAACTAGTGCCTGACGCTGGTTTTCAACTGGACCTGAAATTCATTGCTTATCTCTACGCAGACTGTTATGTAGTGTACTATGCTGTTAAGGTGACCTATAATATATCTTTCACATTTTATCTTATATCAACAGATCGTTCCTAAATCTTTTCTGCCCGTCTATGCTATTAATAGCATAGGCTGGCATATCTATATAGTAGTTCGTGAAGCAAAAACTTTGTACTCCTTTTTGCGAAAATTACGCGGACGGAAGAGTATGAAATTTAATGAAGGTACGGTTAAAGTCTATACGGTGGAGTGCAAAGAGCTTAGACTTTTTTTAAATAACCAACTGACCCGACTGACGTTGTTTTGCTGGGTGAAAAAGAGTAAAAATTTAGAGTTCTATGTATTTTTTAATGCCAAATCATAATATAATAAAAATAAAAAAATATGTAAAAATTAAAAAAAAAAATATTTAGGGGTGGGTCACCCTTATCATTTAGGGGTATGAAAAATAGATGTTGGCCGATTCTCAGACCTACCCGATATGCAGACAAAATTTCATAAAAATCGATTCAGCCGTTTCGGAGGAGTAACAAACACTGCGACACGAGAATTCTATATATTAGACTAGCTGACCGTACAGACGTTGTCCTGTTTCCTAGAACTCGATAGTAGCTCCACCTACCGGGCCCAATAGTGAATCTAAACCATCCAGGATGCCACCCAAATGCATAGAAAAAAAATTCATCCAAATCGGTCCAGGCGTTTAGGAGGAGTTCAGTTACAACGAAAAGTGGCATTGATTTTTATATTTATAGATTAAGTTTATAGTAATCAATTAAATTTTAATTTAATTATGGCCAATTTTCGACCATTGAGCGACCACTACTTTAAATAAATAGAGCTTCTATGACACCTAAACACGTCAACATCATCAGATGACGCCGGCATTTCCTAGCTGATGATAGTTGAGAAGAAATGCTAAAACAAACTCAAAGATCATTGCCTTTTTTAAAGGCTAAACATTATAATTTTATGTGAGTTTAACAATGCAGGGCCATGACTGAAAGGGCCTTTCTGAAAAATAAAAAAGGCATAGCTACTAGTAATTATAGATAATTGGCTAGGTAATGTTAATGCAATCTGAACAGATAGTTAATTCAGATTGCATCTGGTTGAACTGGTATTTGGCGATTGGACGATGGTATTATATTGTATTTGTTCTCTTTGATCAGTCTCACTTATGTTGGAGATCATTACCAAAACATGTGTGATCCAGGGAAAAGCTACATCATATGAAATAATCGCCAGAACTGGATATCACCATATTCCTTTGTTTTACATCGATTTATCATCATTTATGTCTCACTTAACACTCTACTGAAGACGAGTAATTTTGAAACAAAGTTTTCTCCTTACTGATTTAAGACGACAAGTGAATTTTACGAAATTGATGATGGGATTGAAACAAGTGCAGTCGACTCAATCAAATCTTCAACTTTGTTACAACAAAACGCTATTAAGTATATTCTCTCACCTCCAATAGTAACTGATACAAATTTATGTGATTCACATTTCCAGTAATTATATAACCCCAACTGGGAAATACCCAGGTCGTCTCCCGTTCCCTCTAAGGCCCCGCCAAGGGTGACAATATTGTGACTAGGTCGGTAGCGGGAGTGATTAGGTGCCCACAAGTTGTTGTAGTGGGTTGTATTGGGTAAGCTGTGTTTCTATAGGAGAAAACAAAAGATGGGCGCTCGTCAGTTACTGAGGTCATTTTCTATAGTCCATAATTGAATCAATGCTTAGATAAAATTGCGTAGTTGAATTTTCAACCCTGAGCTCAGCAGATATTGTAGTCTTTGGTCGAAATCCAACAACATGCCTTCATATAAGGGATTTGATTTAGGTTTCGCATAGTGTTTGCAGCATATGTCCAGTCGCACTAGGCAGCCACCGTAGTCACTCCACTATGGAAGCAAACGGCGGTTTCATGGTTGATATTTCGCGTCCACCTTAGTACCCGCGAAAGTTCCTCATATTGGTCGAGGTCTAACTCGGACATCGCACCCCATGACATTGCGTGACTCACATAATTTAAAATGTTATTGAGTAATTCATTTAAACTCGATGTTTTGTTACCTGTTATGCAAGTTGCATAACAGGTAACAAAACATACAAAAACTAAGTATACAATCGAATGTAAATTTCAGAGGAAATATATCAGGTTAATTATTCATAGGATAGAAAACCAATACTATATTCAATAACATAAGTGTATGGTCTATTTAAACTTAAATCACATACGTTCCATCTTATTATTTAATAACTACATAATACATACAGTTATACTTAAATAATTACTCATTCTTGTAATTTTTATGGGCATTAATTTTACATTTGCCACATCCACATGTAGACTTTTCTTTGCCATTTTCATAATAATTAACATTTTCACTGAATTCATTATTATTGTTTGTATATGAAACATCATTACCATTAACAAGCTTACTCAAATCATTTTTAAGATAAATTCTAGCATCATTTATATCCTTATTATTTAATTTGTTGATATCATTTTCAATTTTAGCTTTCATGATACCAATTATTGGAACATTATTATTTTTTTTGTCATTATTTTGACTGCTAGTAACGGTGTTCATTTGTGCTCTTAGTTGTTCCCTGGGCTTCTTTATGTAAGTTTTGATGTAGAAGTCAATGAAGAGTACCAACATGAACAGGTTTTGTGGTAAGAACACGGCACTCACCCAACGAGGGTATTCACAGTCACTCTTGAAAACTAAAGTAGCCATGTGAACTACACACCAGAAGAATTGCAGCTGAAAATAATAATTCAGAAATGGTTAAAAAAAACATCGAGTTTTATAAAATTTAAAGTGAGGTGTTTGATAGAAAATTGAATGAGTCGTTGTTAAATTCTACTGAAAACTGAGTCTACTTTTTTTTTGGTATCTTGCCAATAAATGAAGGTTGGCTATCTAGTTTGAATTCTCCTCCTTGTGCTTTGCGAAAACTGAATAGGTGACAATTATTAGATAATGAATGATGCATGATTATTATCAATGATTTCCGTGTTATTATTATTATAAAATTTTCTCATTTAAGGGTTCTCTGAGCCTTAAATTACGGAAAATAGGTCTCCAAACAGCTCAAATTTTCAAATTAACTGTAGGTGAAGATAGACAACATTTTATAAAATACTCACAATCTGCAACTGAGTCACATGTTTCTTTATCCAAAGCGCGTTCTTGACACTGGGCACGGCTACTGTCAGAAGATAGTACGAGTACATCACGACATGAACAAATGAGTTAATCACTCCAATCAATGTGCCGTGTCCACCTGGAAATTGAGAGCGTAATTTCATTAATTTAATCTGGGCACTAAACCAAATTTGTATAAACGAATAAATAATATGCCAATCAAATCAAAATAAACTTATTCAAACTAGGCTGAGAGTCAGCACTTTTTAAACGTCAAAGTTACATAAGACAGTACCTAAAACGCCTGCTCTTTACCCTTTGTGTCACCCAAAAATTTCCTTTATTTGATGTTACCATCAAGTCAACGTCAGAAGCAAAATACATCGTTCTCTCAATTTGGAGAAGGAAAACATTGTAAGTTCTAGGACCTTCATTCGAAGACATCCACTGGCTGATGGCCCACTCCGTCTTACATAGAGGAGGCTTGTGTCGCAGCAGTGGGAATGACTGGTTATGCTTACGTCATCGTTAAACACTGACATACTACAAAGGCTTGGACATGTCTGCGGTTCAAAGCCTTTTAAAAGAGATTTCAACTTCGAACAATAAGCGTTTTTAAAAGTAACCCATTAAAAAAAAAACTAAGGAACAGACCGTGGAACAGACCCGTGTCGACGGCGCGTAGTGTTCCACGCGCGCCTCAAAGAAATGTCAGCAAACTGAAAAAGTCTGCTAGGACCGATGCCTGCCAGGGTCGCGAGATTTGTTCGAAAGAAATACCGTGGCCCTGGCATACGGGCAACTGAAGGAACACGGGTGGGTTTTAGTTAATAAAAAACTGATACGCCCTTCCGGTCCACCCTAGAGCGAGAGAAGTCATTTTATGATTTCCCACCAGCAAAAAAAAATCATTCAAAACCTATTGTTGCAACAGTTAACCCTTTTAAACAAGGTGAAAGAAGACCGAGTCATTCAAGAAGAGCAATAAACAATGGATGAGCTTTGCTTACTGATAAAACATTTTTGTTCATTAAAATACCGGTAGATGGCATGGTACTTGATGAGTTAACTTGATGGGCAAGATATGCCGAATAAAAAAAAAACACCTTATCTGTACATGTATAGAAATAAATAAAATTGGAGTGTCTGTTTGTAATATTAAGATAACCACTTTTTACTAAGTGTATATGGATGTATACACGGTACATATACCAAAACAACATTTTTTACAACTTTTGTCTGTCTGTCTGTTTGTTCCGGCTAATCTCTGAAATGGCTGGACCAATTTTAACGGGATTTTCACTGGCATATAGCTGATGTTACAAGGAGTAAAAATCTTTTATTTTAGAAAAATACCTGCGTTAATTTCCGACATCCACGCGGGCGAAGCCGTGGGCAAAAGCTAGTATTGTAATAAAATGACCAATAGAACGATTTGAATTTTTTTTTACATACAATTAATAAAAAATACGTATAGAGAGTTAGAGTTGTTGTGTTAATTTTTAACCAGTCAATTACCGTAACTACAGACACAATTAAAAAACCATTGTGTCGATACCAAATGTGGTATCTCAGGGACTTAGAGGTTAATGTTGGTTCATTTTCTTAATCCAATAAATGGGCCAGTCACCTTATTCCATTGACCTCTGACCATTATGTTACATCGTTCATTGATTTTGTTCTTTGTTTTTCTTAATCTACTAAACAGTTTATGCAAATATTCACTAGATGGCGTTGTTAGATCATATAATGAGTTCAGAAACCAATTCTAGTACCCGTAACAAAAAATGACGTTTTACTGTTGTCAAAAACTGCTTATCTTCGGAACTGATAAAGCAAAGGTAAACCACGTGGTTGATTCGATTTTTATGACGAGATAAAGATACATTATTGTTACCTGGTAAATAAGTTATTGCGCCCCATATCAACAAACACATGCCAGTATGGTGGTAGATATGCAGGAAGGAAACTTGGTTGAACTTCTTTCGTAGCACAAAAAATACCTGAAAAATACATTCAATGTCAAATTAAAAAGTAAGACAGAGAGTTACTTGACAAATTGACTAGGACAAATTCTAGATTCAAAGGAATATTTATCATCATCATTTCAGCCGAAACATGTCCACTGCTGGACATAAGCCCCCTCCAAATTGGGGCGCTTTGCTATGATCGCCACGCTTGGCAGGCGGGTTGACATTGCAATATGGTGGTAAAATGCATAGAGAACGCTGCTGCCCATTATCTAGTAAGTCCATTACTCGCCTCTTACGACAAACACGGGAATACATGACATGATGCTATTGCTATTTCGCTAAAAGTGACTATCAATACACATTACACATAACACCACGCCTTGATTGCCCGAAGGGTTGGGCAGAGGAGCAGGGTTTGGAACAACTATCAAAAATTTGTAAAAGGCAATAAACATTGCGCCATTTCCTATGGAATGGTACAGCCGCGGTGACGAGTCGGACAGTGCTGCCGCTATGTATATAAGGATGTATAATTAAATTACCTTAGTTACTAACATAGGATAAGTATACTAACAATTGAGTCTTTGGTTACTTGAAATAAAATTTGAATTTAGGAAATTCAGCTACAACAAAACTCAGCTACAACTATACTAATTCTGTTCTCACAAAACATTTCAGGCAAATACATTGAAGACACATCTGCGTATCATTTTACGAAGTAATCTGTACAAATTCCTGTTCAATCAAATTCAGCTGAATATCATTATTTTACACTAGCTTTTTGCCCGCGACTTCGTCCGCGTCAAATTTTTGCTCCCCTGAACTTTCCCGTCGCATTGAATCGTCTACTAGTTTTCGTCCATTTTTCGTTGCTACTCCGCTCCTTTTGATTGTAGCGTGATGTTGTTGCCTGTAGCCTTCCTAGATAAATAGGATACCCAACACAAAAACATTTTTTCTCTTCGGACCAGTAGTTTTTGAGATTACCGCGTTCAACCAAACAAACAAACAAACTCTTCAGCTTTATAATATTAATATAGTATAAATTTAGCGACTGCTAATCTGACGTCCAACCCAGGAACTGATTAACACGAGACCCCTTTGTAAGACTGGTTTTCAGACTCTTAATAGCTTAGCGTGCTTTCCGAAGCACGGAAGGGTTTTGATATGTAATGGAGATACCCGTACCTTAACCTTCGACCGACGGATTAAGTTAATTTAACTATTTCTCGTCAATTATTAAAATAAGACAATGTTCCTTTCAACACTAGTTAATCGGCTAAGTTATATTGTTAAACACGCATTGTTTGAAAATGTTCAGAATCACAGGTCACTGCTGTAGTTCAAATGCAAGACTGGAATATATTACCTTACTTAATTTCTATGAAGAATGTGAAATCTTATTTCGTTTTGCAGTTGGAGACTGATTTTGTAACCATTAAGCAATAAGTCAAAAGTCAAAGTAAAAAACGTTTAATGCGAACTAAGTGTATAAATAATGTTGTTGTTTTTTCATAAAGTGTATACTATGTTAGTACTTATGACTTAGCAGCTTTTTACAAGCATTGCAATGATATTCATGCAATGTGTACTTTTATGGTTTATAATGTAACTTCACGGTAATAGAGGGAAGTAAAATGTATGAAAATATATATAAAGACGGTTTTGACTACCATTAAATTCTACACGTATTCATTTCACTATTAGCTAAATTTTATTATAAAGTATTTAGTAAATACTATCAATTTGGTGACACCGCGCTCGAAATGATAAAAAAAACATAAATGAAAAATAAGAGAATCTACTTTTAGACAGCAAGATTGTTAAAAATCTCATAGTAATTAAAGATTTGAATATAAATCTGAGTGGCTACAACAGTAGGGGAAGACCATAGAAACGATGCATTGACTGTATCAAAGATGATAAGTGTAGAAAAGATATGACTCCTGAGATGGTGACTCAAAGAGATTTATAAAAAGAAGACACTGCGCCGTCCTCCAAATACATTGCATTAAGGGCAGATTGAGTGATGAGTTGCTACATTTTAAACATGAGCAAATTGAAACTGTGGCCAAGAATTTACACATGCCTACGTGATTTATTTTTGCACTCATTAACTTAATGTTTGTATGAATAAACAAATGTTGCTAACTAAGTCGGGTAGGTACTTGACTGGGTCTAAATGTAACGGTTTTACAAGCGATCCATATCATCCACGCGAGGTTTGGACTAAATGTAGAAAGTACTATATATAAAAAACTATGTTTAGTACTGGACTATAAATCAAACAGACGGTTTAGATATAAAACGTAAGCTATTCTCGACGCTATTCTAAAAAAAATAAAAGATATAAATGAACAACTGAAGAAGTGCTACTATTGCTACGGTTCCGCTGTCGCGTTATCGAGAACTACAACTAGTAGCGCTGTCTCTATTGTACATCAAGACGTCGAGCTATGTGCGAGAGAGACTACATGACATGTAGTTCACGATAACGCGACAGTTTAGCTGTAGCATAATGGGAACGGGGTCTTACTGCTACCTACTTCAAAATTATAAAGTTTTATTCGACGTCATATGATTTTAGTCGACGTCATATGAATCTCAAGTCAAATGAAAGGGTGATGAACTAATTACAATACAGCAAAACAAGTTAAAATGTACTGTGGTAGGTTTTAGTGATCAACGACTGAATTGGAAGATTTCAGGTTCTTGGGGTACTTGTAATTACTGACGTTCAAAACTGCCTTTTAATAGACCAAACTTCCCAACTTACAAAAAAAAATGCGTGAATGTTTGTAATGTCAAAATAACAGCTTTCAATAAATGCTTATGAAAATACTAGCTGTGCCCGTAGCTAGTTGAAACATACAGTTTGCCTGTGTCGGACTCGTTTACAGTAATGTTTAACTTTGTCATTCAAAGGTATAATGCGGCCGATGAATCATGGCTAGTCTGACCATACTAGGCTCTCTGAACTCTTGCGCATGCCCGTAATCATTCACATTATTTGTCTCTAAAAAAAATGTCATTGCGCAGCGTTCTGCGTAAAATTCAGACCACCAGTATTTATCGGCCGTATAATTGTATAATCATTTAAATGATTCTAATCATCTATACTTAATATTATAAAGCTGAAGAGTTTGTTTGTTTGGTTGAACGCGGTAATCTCAGGAACTACTGGTCCGAATTTAAAAATTATGTTAGAGAGGCTATTTCATTTGACTTGACATTCATATGACGTTGACTAAAATCATATGACGTCGAATAAAACTTTATAATTTTGAAGTAGGTAGCAGTAAGACCCCGTTCCCATTATGCTTCAGCTATATAAAATCACTCTACAATTAAAAGGAGCGGAGCAGCAATGAATAATGGTTGAAAACTGGCAAGCAATTCGGGCACCGAGAAAACGCCTGTGTCCCAGCAGTGGGAACAATATAGGCTGATATATGTATTAACAAGAAGCGATGAAAGTTTATTACGTCTGTAACGTTCTTTTGAGATACAAGTAAAAAAACAATGTATAGTGCTTTTGGGATTGCAAAATTACTATTGGGATTTTACTAAATTAATTTATCTATACTTATAATATTATAAAGCTGAAGAGTTTGTTTGTTTGTTTGATTGAACGAGCTAATCTCAGGAACTACTGGTCCGAATTGAAAAAATCTTTTTGTGTTAGGTAGCCTATTTATTGAGGGAGGCTATAAGCTATATAACATCACGCTACAACTAAGAGCACCGGAGCAGTAATGAAAAATGTTGCAAAAACGGGGAAAATTTATTCCTTTTGAGAGTTTCCGTTGCGTGCGCTGCGTAAACGGTTAAAGTAACGCAAAAATAATGTATGACGGAATTGTTCCTTTTAAAAAGTTCTAAAAAAAATCCGCGAGAGCATATGTCTATCTTTTAAGGTTGACTCACTATAACTCAAAAGGAGCGAGCAGCAACGAAAAATGGACGAAAACTAGCAGGCAAATCGATGCGATGGGAAGGGTCAGGGGAGCAAAAATTTGACGCGGACGAAGTCGCGGGCAGAAGCTAGTTTAAATATATGTTCAATGACTTAAATTAAAGGTATGCTATCAACCATTTATATTCGTATTACAAAAATGTTTTTAAATGAGAAATTATAATTTTGTTTCCAGTTCATTACTTAGGTACAATGAGGATAAGTGCAACCACCAAAATTGCTCTAGCATTCACCTATTAGTAGAAATTCAGACCTAACACAAAGTATTCTGCTAAAATAGACAGTGTGTGTCAAATACAAATGACTATGAACGCCGATGGCTAGAAGAGTAGAGACCAAATAAACAATGGATGGACTGAATGATGATATGGATAGAAAGGAGGTGACTACTGAGATGACGACTAATAGAGAGATGTGGAGGAAAAATATATGTTGCACCGACCCTAAGTAAAGTGAGAGGACAGAAAAATGATGATGATATGTCAAATGCAAAGGAGAACGCGGTAATGAAAGTATAATTGGCATGGACTTGTAATATCGAACTTTGTCACTAGTATTATCAATAGCACATTTATATATTATATTTGTAACCGATTAGCTTCTACCGATTTGCGTCGAGTTCGAAAATGATCTCACGGGAACGTAATACGAGGATAAAAGTATCTTGCATATTAATTCGAGGTATATTGTGTCAAATTTGATCCAAATCCGTACAGCCATTTTAACGTGATTGAATAACAAATATCCAAACATCTAACCGTCCACATAAACTTTCACATTTATAATATCAAGAAGAGAGATATCCAAAAAAAGTAAATAATGAAATTCAAAAATTGCACAAAGAATACTACCAACAATTTACATAAAATGACTGCTAAATATACAAAAGCGCATGTTGACCTAAATTAAATACAATGCTTGCTTTGTCACTGCATTCCGCGCATATTCAATCCTTCATTAGAGTTCTCTTCGATTTTAGTCACGGCAAAGTAAAAAGCAATTATACTTACTGTATCTAGAAGATCAATGAGTTTAAGTAGAAAATATAAATACACAGTTTCTGCTACTTCCAAGGGTTTTTGCTCATTTGAGAAGTTAACTGGTTCACAAATCCATTTGTAGTCCCATCCCCATGCTAAGTATATAGACTGAAAACATATGAATAGAACTTATAGACATGTTTTGGGTTAAAACGAAAAAAATAAAAACACTACCAGGATAATTGTTAGTTAAACTATATGTTTAACTTCAAAATGTTGTAAAAAAAATAATTGAACTTAAAACTGAATGTCACAAAAACTTACTCTAACAAACAGATACAAGCAGCCCACTACTTGAAGTGCATTATAAACCATAAGAATTTTATCTAAATTATAAGGTTGACGATTCTTCATATGCTTTGGTCCCCATTTTAATACAAACATTAAATATAAGCCAAGTATCAGTAGAGTTTGGTAAGGCTTAGCTACAAATAACCATCCTTTTGTTCTGGGATCTGAAATGGAAATAAAAACATATTAACATCATTCCTATGGTCTGCTCAATGCTGTTGATTATGTTTGTCATTCATCATGCACAGTACAACTTAACCCACTGCCTCTCTTTTCTTGTGCCAATCCGCATTCTCCTGTGCCAGCCCCATTCAAAATTTGTCTGCGATAGCAACAGTGTCGTCCGCTCACCTCACCGACAACCGACATCTCGTCACATTCACACTCCAACATCACTGCGCTTTGCCAGGTGTCCAGCCAAACTTCATTTAAGTTCCTTAACATACTTAAAAATATCGAAAACTTTCTGAAGTCTTCGTATTTCCACGGTTAGAACTCGATTTATTAGCCTGATTCCAAGTGTGGTAATGTAGGTAGCATAAGTATTATCAGTCTATAATTTTCCTACTTTAGGACAAACACCTCTTTTCTTCGAGAGGGGGCTGTAATGTAACATGCGGGGCCAGTGTGGATGAGTTGATGTCTCATGCCTTAGAATTTTTGGTTCCAAGACATGCCAGTTTCCTCACGCTATTTTCTTCCACCGTTTTGAGCGCAATGGTGTGGTGGTTGTAATATAGGACCACCAAATCCTCAGAATATGGACTTACTTTTTTGCTTTATTGCCATTTCAAACACTTTCGTTTTAAAAGTACCTACGCCAATTTACTTACACATTTGTTACAGAAAATAATACCATTAATTAATGTAAATTAGACGAAGTATGCAATTCAGAATTCAGTTAAACAAGCTGACGTATATTCAAACTTGAAAACAAAACAACTTACTATAAACTTCATCTTTATAAAATGACTAGCTGACCCAGCGAACTTCGTACCGCCTCAGAATCAATAAAACCCATGTTAGGTGAGCTCCTATCAAGTTATGATAACCTGGTACTTCGAAGACATATTAATAAGGAACTATTTTGGATGATTTTTTACACCTTGGGTCCGAAAAACCCAAATATCTTACGGACCCCAATTTTTTCTTTTAAATAAAATATAGCTTATGTTACTCACAGATAATGTAGCTTTCTAATGGTGAAAGAATTTTTAAAATCGGTCCAGTGGTTATTGAGCTTATCCATTACAAACAAACAAACAAACAAAAATACAAACTTTTGCTCTTTATAATATTAGTATAGATGAAGCTTAGTTGATAGAAGTTAATTCCATGCTTACCAGGTAATTCTTCGAATAACAATTGATATCCGTGCCAAGCCGCGGTCATAATAACCGACATTTTAAAAATTGAAAACTGTTCTGCTGCTTCGGAATAATTTGCTTCTTTAAAAGCAGTAACTTCGAATACTTCTTGCGTATCTCTCAAATTTTTAATTCTTGCTGCTTTTCTTAATTTGTCTGCAGCATCTATCTTATCCTCATTGTTTGATTTATCTTGTTTTGTTTTATTATTTAATTGTTTACATTTTTTACGGACCCTACTACTAGACTGATAACTGTGACACGACTAATACGATTCTTTTACAATTGATGCGATAATTGATTCAGTGTTAAGGGGTATCAATATATTTGCATTTTAATTACCAAACCCACCAGGTTTGTTGGAAAAAATACATTACAAAAGGGCAAGATAGTTTTGTCATTATATTTGGTGTATAGATTTTGTGGAAACTTTAAATGTGAGAAATAAAATAGGTATAACTTTGTGCAAAAATTGGGTGGAGTTTTATTTTTAGTTTTACCTCCATAAAATATAAACTACGGTACATTGTTTCCCAAGAACCATATTTGCAAAACTGTTGCCCCCTGCACAACCGCAGTGTTTTGGATGCTTGGTTATTTTATAAAACTAATAGCTGTTGCCCGCGACTTTGTCTGCCTGTATTTTTACAATACAAAAACCAACATGAAAAGTAGTCGTCCTTTTGCAGTTCCCCAAGTTTGATAACGATCGGTTTAGTGATTCAAGCGTGAAAAGGTAGAAGACTGATACTTTCAGTCAGTTAATTACACATTTGTAATCCTACTAATATGATTTATGAAAGTTTGGATGTTTGTTACTCAATCAAGCAATAATGGACGAATTTGTTTGAAATTTAGCACACACCTTGTAACCTGGGCCTCCACGCCGGTGAAACCCCTGACAAAAGCTAGTATTATATAGGTAAATTAAGTATGTTTGTATTGTCATCGTTGGCTGCAAAATGAGCATATCCAAAACGAAGGTGATGTAACGCGTCCTGGATGACTCACTTCTAGCTATTATGGTTGGAAACGAGGGTCTGGAGAAGATTGATAATTACGTTCATATAGGACATGTTCTGTCTTTGGACATGGAGCATTACAACAAAGAGATTTTCAGGAGAAAACAGCTTGGGTTGCCGCCCGCATTTGGTAAGCTGGCACATAGTGCCTAAAAACTTTCCTTCTCAATCAATGTGTTCTGCCAACAATTACCTTCGGTACCGAGACATGGATGCTCACTAAAGAGACTGCTCACCGCATACGAGTAGTACAAAGGAATGGAGCGAGCCATGTTTGGCATGATTCTAATAGACCGAGTACGTAACACCGAAATCCGCCGTCGGTCGAAAGTCTTCGACGTCAAGGATTAGGCGATGTACCTCAAGGGGAGTTGGGCAGGACATCTCGATAGACGAAGAGATAGCCGATTGAGTAAAGCTGTGACCGAATAGTGGCCACAGTTACGCCAAAGAAACCAGGTCCGTTCAATAGCGCGTTGGGCTGATGATGTTGTCAAAGTCACGGGAAGCACTTGAATGAGAGACGCAACAAACCGAGAAGTATGGTGAAAAAGGGAGAGGCTTTTACACAGCAATGGGTGATTCCGGGCTGAGATGATGTATATATGTGTAACGTTATGGATGACTGTCTGAAGATGATGATAGAACCTAAGTACAAAATCTGAAATTGGCGAGCAGAATTCGGTTTGAAAAACTAATTGCGGATTTTTTTTTTGGTTTCTACCTTAGGCTTTTTGGGGTTGGCGTATCCGTGTGGATGAAAACCTCTTATAATAATAAAAAATAAAAAAACCTTAGGCTTTCCTACTTTTTTGTTGTAGAATTTATATTTTTCAGTTTGTAGGAGGATAAATGTTAGAAATAGATTCTAAAACTAACTTGTCGCGTTCAGTATGTTTTCTGCTAACCGTTGTTTCTAATGTAAAATGGCTTTCAAACCCCTCCCGCCACAATCCGCTCGACCAATAGTAGCGCAGCTTTTAGAAAGTTCTAGACGTATCTGAAACATGCGACACGCACTCTTCTCTTGACGGAGTCTCAGACGACTACGACGACGTCGGTCAACTGGACTGTGCATCAACCTAGTTTACTATTTTATGAAACTGGTATCTTTATACCGAACCCTGTTGTTTTTATATGCATTAAGTTATTATAAATAAACCATTTACGGAACCTATGTGTATGTTAAAAAGTTTATTTTTCTTCAAATAAGACAAAAATTCTATTATAATGTACTAAGACTGGACCTCTGATTATTTATAAATAAAAATATATTACCATAAATAGAAGTCATTGTATTTTGAAAGTCAATTAGTTTGTGTCATTGACATTGTGGACGATTAATTACCGTTTTGGACCTTATCTCAATGTCACAGAAATTAGTTTCTAGTGTGTTTTGAAATTAAACATGGAACATAGGACATTTCCCTTTCAACCTCAATTTAGGTATGCTCTTGAACTGGGCTTTGGTAACCAGAATTTAGTAGGCTGTGGAAGCCGGGCTTAATGTACCTATTATTTATTGTGACACAAACGATAGGCTGAGCAAATTTAAGAGAGACGTAACATCAATGAGACGTAACTATATTATCATGGTTACTTGTTGCTATCAACATGAGGTCTTTGCCCTGTAGTTGATTTCAACTAACTTAAAAAAAGGAGGTTGTTCACATTTATGCCGTATTTATTTTTGATTTGTGTGGGGTAGGTACTACAACTAAAAAGTGACAAATAAACAGCTTATTGAAAAAAGAAAATAGAAAGTGAATATTAACTTAAATTTCGCAAGTCGGTGTATTTAGATTTTTATTTTCGTTTTTAGCCACTGACTTCCGAAATTAAAGTTTTTTTTTCCACTGTTTTGTGTTTTTTTAGAGCAGTGTCTGCCCAGTGGTAACGATCGCTATACGAGTGGTAGGTTTGAACCCAGGCAGGCGCTTTATTCGCATACATGATTTCATCACCACTTTTCTTAAAACGTTGAAAGGAAACATCGTGGAAAAACCGGCATAACCTACAACCAAAAAAATCGAAGACAGGTAACATCTACCAACCCGCAATGGGCCCTCGTTGTGGATTATGAAACATTTCTTCTGTCCGTGAGGAGTCCCGAGCCCCAGTAGGGGAAAAAATTTAGGCTGATTATCATTATCATCAGTGTTTTTTTTTAGGAAACCGGTTGGTTTTCTTATACGGTGGCGGTGGCTCGTACCAACAATAATCCCACCAAGCAGTGGGCAGTTTCGTGATCGTTCCAATTCTTTTAAATTTTATGCTGTGAGATGGGTTTGTAAGCTATAACCAGAATTAAGATACGATGTGAGATGGGTTTGTAAGTCAGAACCAGAAACAACTACATCTCTAGTCGTTAAGGGAAAGTGTCTGTTCATAAAACGCCAGTAGTAAGTTTTCACAACATAATCAAGGCCAAAAGGACCTATAACAATTACAGTTTTATGAAATTAGTTAATATAATAGTTAATTCTCTTTTTGCGTTTAATTGTTATAAAATGTATTATTAAATGATATATTTTTCCTTTATTTCGACTTATTAATTATATTTTTAAAGATTAGAAAAAAAACATTTAAAAATATAAAAAAATAGTAGCTCGCCGGTATCGGGAACAGGGTCCAAGCTACAGGGAGATGAACCTCCTAACAATGCGAGCCGTGTCCAGAAATACCGCTTTCTGAATCAAACCCTTGATCCAGTTGCCTAACGAGAGTCTCCATAGGTGTTGGTCGCGGTGCTTGACTAATAAGCCATTGGCAGTGACGACTTTATGCCTGGAGGCTTTATTTACGTTTTAAGTTCTGTTTACGATTTTGTTTTATTATTTATTTCAGCTTCAGTTTAGTTTTCAGTGTTTTGTTGGTGGTATATTGGCGTGTGCTAGCTGGCATAATAATATGGTGAATAATGTATGTTTTGTTTTATAATATTAATTACTTACACAATATTGTATAGAATCAAGTTCTTCTAACTTAACAGACAGCTGTGCTGCTGGGGAGTTTGTTCCGCCACTTCTTCTTCCCAGCTAAAGCACTAGGAAGTGTCGAAGGGCGGGCGTTTTGGGGGGACTGTCTTGTGTAACTTTGACGTTCAAAAAGTGCTGACCCTCAGCCTAGTTTGAATAAATGACTTTTGATTTTGATTTTGATTTTGACTATCGGCACAATGATCGCTGAATCCACATCCCACATGTCGACAACCTCGCGAGCCAAGTCAAGATACTTGAAAATACTATTATTATTACGTAAATAATTTACAAAAAAAAATGAAAACCACCAGGTCACCATTGTATTTAAACCGTAAAAACAGAATTACATTAAAAAAAAAAATATAATTAACGCGATCGAAAAAAAAAATAGAATAAACGACATCTAAGAATTTGAAATTTAAATTTCGATTAAACTAACTTATGTTTTTTTTTTATAGAGTTGTACAGTTTAGGGCATTAACATCGATTACTCAAATAAAATAGTCACTCACCTAACACTAATGCTTAAAATTAAAACTGAATCTCAACTCAAAATTGTAAACTCAACATTTATTTTCTAAAAATTAATGATATATCGACTGAACTGTACACACAGTTATGTTGGATCCTTACTGAGGTATGAAATAATGGTTTGGGGACATTCTATAAGGATTTGCATCATACATTTAGGCCTAGAAGAGATGTGTCCGATAAGTTTGTAAACTTAAACAAACAGTAATAGTTATTAAAAAAACCTTCAAGTTTTTTTGATAAATGAAGCAACAACAGTGCATCTGAAAATTTGTAAAATAAACAAGCAGTCGCACGACGTCAAATCAACCACACTCATAATACTTGAGGTTGTAACTTTATTATCTCTTGTCGTATGCGTTTCCCATCCTTAGTAGCCTGTCACTGTTTCAGAGTATACGAAGTAAACGGTTTACCAAATAGTTTTAAATAGTCTCCGATAATACAGTGGAGGTATATAGGCAGCCATCCAATGATATATGAGGGTCTCCCTTATGCAGAGCAAGGTGTTAAAGGTATTGTCGTGATCCAGGGACACTGTAAAAATACCTCACCCTGGGCAAATGCTACTTCCTCTAGAGCTCTTACACGGATTAAAGTGGTCGCTGGAAATTGCATACTTACGCGGAGTAAGATGCCAGGCGCCGGTTTGCCAGGCACCGTAGAGATGTAATCCCATCCCAAATGCAGAAGCCATAGAGGCAGAGCTGTATGAAGGGTACAGAGCTGTGAAGGAAGCTAAGAAGATGGCGATTGGGAGGGCTAAAACCCAGGCCCGCAAGAAATTGCTACCGGCTCTGGATAAAGTTCCTTGGGGGCGACCTTATCTTTTAATTAGAAGTAAGCTTCACCCGTGAGCTCTACCACTCACCCAGAGTCTACAACTCCTCAATCAGGTGGTCTGCGCTCTTTTTCAAGGGCAGAATATATATTCCTCCGCAAACGACTTCACCTCCTGCAGAGGTCGGTGAGGATCCCGTCGAAGTGGATGCCACTGACGATGATGACGAAACTGAACTGAAGTGACTCAAATAGAATTTAGATCCGGGGTGTTTCTGCTACAAAACAAAAACACCACCTCAGGGCCAGACAGCATACCAGGACGTGCACCGACGTCTATGCGAGCTCTCTTGCACCGATTCTCACACATTTTTACCGCGTGCCTCGAGCGGGGTCAGTTTCAGTGGCGGTGAAAAGCTGGCAAGCTGATTCTACTGAGGAAGGAGGGGCATTCTGCAGACTCTCCATCGGCATATAGTCCCATTGTGCTCTTAGACAAATTGCGTCCTACGATAAGCACATTTATTTACGACGAAATATTGATTAATTAGTCTCTGATATGGTCTTTCACGTTATGTGCGACCACTACCGTTATGAATAACCGCGCGGCAGCAGAGCCATTTTACATTTTTGCGCGAATATCTAAGATTTTAGTCGCCTTATTTACCTCTCATCTCATCATTATAAATACTCTGGCATTGACGAATACATGTAAAAAATAGATCAATCTTTTGTTTTGTCACTTTTAGTAGAACATTTACAAAAACTTGTTTGTTTACTTTGTAGTAATTAATCTCCCACAACTAGTTTTCGTAAAAATCAGCGCAGGGTCAATTTCAGACTCCTATTTCTATCATTAATATGTAGAAATTTGAGTAAAAAAAATACACAATACAACAGACATATAATCTAGTTGTGACATTTAGTACAAGAATATTGATTTTTAATAACATTAATTAGTAAAAAAAATAAAGTCTTATGGCAATTTTTACGATTTATTCGCAAGTTTATCGCGTTTTTTTTGGTTTGAATAAAGCATAATTACATTAAAAAATTCATGTCAGTATAAAGTATGCTCTATAAAAAATCGAATTTTCAAGTTTTATTTAAATCTGTTCATTTAATTAGACATAATATCGTTTTTGAAATCACTCTAAATTAGAATAAATTACGATGCACAAGCGAGCAGCGTTTCTGCGTAGTCGCCCCGACTACTCTCCGCTATTTTGCGATTTAAATTTATTTAAATCGCAAAATTCGGAATTTCCTGTTTCTTCAGATTCAGTCTAAAACCGTACTGTCTTGTTCGCAAGACAGTGGTATTTCTGATTCGTCAGAAAATCGTCAAAAACGTGTGTTGTGTTGTGGCCCCCTCAGGGCAAATCCACAGTTTCGTGGTCACTCGGTGGATACCTTAACGGTGCCAACGAAGCCGAGTGGGTGCAGACCCAACGCACCCGTCTATCCCCTTCAGGGCTAGACGAAAGTTGGACGGGTCCCGGATCGCTGGCCTTGGGGGCTTCCCTCGTCAGCCCCGGTGACAGTCTTCCCTCCACAGCCGCGTACTAGTGCCGCGGGTATATCTATACCCCCCGCACTAGACTGGTCGGGTACCTTCAGTACCCATCGCATGACCGGTTAGGAACCCGTTCGCACAATAAGATTGGCGACGGGAGTCACTCTTAGGGCTCACCAGGATCACCTCCCTGTCTATACCCGACAGGGAGTGTAACACTCACCCCCGGCATCCCACCGGGGATTAGGCTACGTAGGATTAGGGTTTTGGTGCCAGGATCACTCTCATAAGTGATTAGGTCCCCCCTCCCCTCCGCCATGGATAAACCCATGGATCCTACGGAGAGACTTGCTAGGATCGAGGCGCTCCTGGCTGAACTAGCGGGTCAGCTCAGCATTGAGCACTCGGAGGTCGGAGCGGTTGTCTCTGTTTTTCTTTTATTGATAAAGAAAAACAAAGACTTCGCTGCCGAATTCTCCGAGTTGTACAGAGCTGAGCAACTCGTGATTCCGCCTAGCCCGGGCATCGCTGACTTCAGCGACGCCCTCGAGGCCCCAGCCTCCACCGATGCACCGTGTGATATGGACACGGAGGATGTACCCATAACTCCTCCCGATACTGCCGCGCTCACTCCCCAGACGGACTCGCACTCCTCTTCGTCCTCGGACGCAGAGACGTACGAGCTCGTCTCCCATACTAAGGGCAAAGGGAGCAAGCGCAAGAAAAACAAGGCGAGCAGCTCAGCCCCGGCCGCTAAAATCATAGCGGCTGAGGACTCCGCTCCTCCGTCTCGCGCCCCCACCCCGCAGGCGACCTCCGCCACCGCGAACCCCCCCCACCCCGCTACGCAGGCGACCCCCGCCACCGCGACCGCGTCCATCCCCTCCACGCCGCCGGCGACCGCCGCCAACGCGTCCCCCTCCCGCCCCTCGCCTTCAACCTCCGCGAAGGTTGCCGCGCCCCGCGCTAAAACTAGCGCCCAGCCCGTACCCTCTGGCTCAAACACCGGCAGGAAACTCCCTCTACCGCCCCCTGTATTTATACAGGACAAGGCCAAGTGGACGGAGGTGTCCAAATGGTGTGTTGACCAAAGGGTCAACTATACTAGCGCCCGTGCCACCCAGCACGGGATCAAAGTATCAGTCCCCACGTCAGGCGATTATCGCGATCTGACCAGGCTCCTCTCTGCCAGGAACGTGTCCTTCCACACGTATTCCTTGCCCGAGGAGCGACTGACCAGGGTGGTGATTCGCAGGATCCCCTGCGAAATCGCCACCAGCGATATTAAGGCGGACCTCGAACGACAGAACGTGCCTGTCACAGAGGTCCATCGAATGCACCGGTCCAGGCAAGGTACCGCCTTTGATATGGTCTTGGTGGTGTGCCCTCCCACAGAGGGTCACCACCCCATATTCAATGTAAGGTCTGTCTGTAACCTGTCAGGCCTTAAAATTGAGAAGCCCCGCAAGTCAGGCATCATTGGCCAGTGCCACAGATGCCAACTGTACGGGCACTCAGCGTACAACTGCTACGCTACTCCCAGGTGCGTCAAGTGCCTGGGAGACCACGGTACAGCAGATTGTACCCGGCCTAAAGACCGCACTCTTTGCACCGAGCCACCTAGTTGTGTGCTCTGCAAAGAGCCCGGTCATCCGGCAAACTACCGGGGCTGCCCGAAAGCCCCCAAGTCATCTTCCCCTAAATTGGCGAAGCGTTTCGACGCTCGTCAGACTAGGGAATCCCCCTCGGCCAAACTCCCCGTGAGACTGGCCCCTCAGCGTCCCTCCCAATGGCCTCTAATGAGTTCCCAGAAGGAGTTCCCCCCACTGGCCTCCAGGCCTAAGCCCGCTCCCATCCCTCCATTAGTGGACCCGCGTACCCGTGCCCCCGCGCCCCTTACGCCCCCCGGTTTTCCCGCGACCGCTCCCCCCGCTCGCGCCGCGGCCCCCCCCACTGCCCCTATGGCAGGACCAGTACCCGTACAGAGGAAAGGTCAGGCTCCCCTTGATGCGTTTAACGTTATCACTGGGACCTTCAATACCTATAGCACGTTCCTCTCCCCGCGTGCCCAACAGATGGCCCAGGAACTAATTGCCGCCGGCGGCAACTTGTTCCGAATCCAGTCAATTTATGCTGCGTATCCCGAGATCACGCAAGCAATCCATGTCATGAACTCCCAACGCCCCCATTATGGATAGTCGCGGAATATTAACTAGACAAAAACCCCGTTCCCTAAAGCTAGGTTTCTTTAATGCCAACGGCATTCACGGCCAACGTGATGAGATCGCCACGTTCCTCCGCGACCATCACGTAGACATTTTACTCATTCAAGAGTCGTTCCTAAAACCTCATCATCGTGACCCGAAAATTGCAAACTATCGTTTAGTTCGCAACGACAGGTCACGTTGTCACAGAGGCGGCACCCTCATATACTATAGGAAGTCCCTGTACTGCATACCTATGGATACTCCCCAACTCTCCCGATTAGAAGTTTCGGCCTGTCGGTTAGCACTGACAGGCCACCAGCCAATCACTATCGTGTCGGCTTACTTCCCTCCCCCAGACGGTTCCGAGGACCCTCAACTCCTCACTAATGACCTCTCCGAACTTTTCGGCATGAGTGACTCCGTTATCATAGCGGGCGATCTCAACGCCAAACATCCCGCCTGGAATAGCACCAGGACCTCGACTAGAGGTAGGCAACTTTTCAACCTCTGTTCTACCATGAACTTTGACGTCATCGCCCCGATGACTCCCACTCACTTTCCTTTCGACCCCGATCAGTTACCCGACGTTCTTGACATAGCACTCCTTAAGAATATCAACTTAAGGTTGGATTCTATAGAGGCTATTCACGAACTCGACTCTGATCATCGACCAGTAGTCATGAACCTGGCCCCCCGATTAGGTACTCGCGACCCCTCTCAACCCCCCGCCACTAAAGTGATCACTGACTGGAAGAAAGTAAGCGAACGCTTACAATCTAACACGTCACATCACTTAGACTCTATCCCAGATCAGTTCGACTCTGTCGCCGACACAACGGCCGCGATCGACTCTCTCACGGAGCACGTACAATCGATCGTGAACGAAAGTTCACGGGAGGTTCCAGATACGGGTGACCGTAAATGGAAACTCCCCGACGATGTACGTGATCTGCTGACAGAGAAGAACGCGGCCGTTCGTGCCTACAGCAACTTTCCCTGTGACGCTAACAAAGCTCACATGCGTTACTTACAGCGTGCTGTAAGGACACGTGTGACTGAGCTGCGTGACGCTAACTGGGACAAGATGGTGGGCGAACTAGAGCCAACTCATCTCGCTTTCTGGGAACTTCAGAGGAAACTGAAATCCTCTGAGTTTTCCACTATGCCCCCCCTGACCCGCCCCGATGCGACCATTGCATTCGAGGATATCGACAGGGCTGAATGCCTAGCCGATAGCCTCGAAGCCCAATGCACACCCAGTTCGCAGCCAGTAGACCAAGCGTTTGTCGATAAGGTAAACGCGGAAGTCGAACGCAAAGCCTCACTCCCGCCCGTTGAAGACCCTGATGATCCCCTGCCCCCTGTCACACCTGACGAGGTGCACGAGATCATCAAGGGTCTGAAATCTCGTAAAGCCCCCGGATCAGACGGCATCACCAACAGAGTGATCAAGCTGTTCCCCGCGCACCTGATTATGCTCATGTGTACTATCTTCAATGGTGCCTTGAGTAATAACATTTTCCCCCAAGCGTGGAAGGAAGCCACCGTCATTGGCATCCCTAAGCCCGGTAAGCCCAAAACCGAGCCCACGAGCTATCGCCCCATCAGTTTGCTCAAAGTTCTCGGCAAAATCTATGAGAGACTTATTTATAAGCGACTCAGAGATTATGCCGAAACCAAGGGCCTCATTCCCAACGAGCAGTTTGGTTTTAGAACCCAACACTCGTGTGTCCATCAGGTACACCGTATCGTCGAACATATCAATGCTGGTTTTCAGCGTGGTATGTTCACGGGCGCTGTATACTTCGATATAGCGAAAGCGTTCGACAAAGTCTGGCACAACGGCTTATTATATAAGCTGTACCAACTCGGAGTGCCAGACCGTCTCGTGCTCATCTTACGAGACTTTCTTGCGAACCGCACCTTTCGCTATCGCATCGAAGGGGCACTTTCCTCCCCTCACCCGATTCGTGCAGGAGTCCCTCAAGGCTCTGTACTAGCTCCCCTCATTTTCACGCTGTTCACTAGCGATATCCCCAGAAGCAAGAAGGCAAGGTTAGCTCTGTTCGCAGACGACACTGCCATCTTTTTCTCGGGATTTAGTGACACAGCGCTGGTTCGCTACCTCCAAACCGCAGTCGACGAGCTCGGCGAATGGTTCAGGAAGTGGCGAATCGAAGTCAATCCCGATAAAAGTCAGGCGGTCTTTTACACCCGACCTCGACGTAATCACCCCCCTCCCCGACCCATCTCAATGTTCGGCAAGCAGATCCCTTGGGCGAAGCAAGCCAAATATCTAGGTGTCATCCTCGACGAACACCTCACCTTTTCTGAGCACATAAAGCAGGCTCGCTCGCGGGCCGCTTTCGCTCTGGGTAGGCTCCATTGCGTCCTGAACAAGCGGAGTAAATTGTCTCTTCTGTGTAAGAAGCGGCTTTACACCGCTTGTATCAGGCCGATTATGACATACGCAAGCCCAGTCTGGGCACATGCCAAGCCCCGATTCATCCATAGGATGCAGACTCTCCAGAACCGTTTTCTCCGTCAAGCCACAGGCTCGCCTTGGTTTGTTCGGAATATCAATCTTCATTTAGATATGAAACTCCCGACTATCCACCAATACATAAAACGCGCTTCGAAGCGCTTCTTCGATAGGGCCGTAGCCCACCGCAACCCTCTGGTTGTGGCGGCAGCTACTTACACCCCCTCCCGTATTAGCAAAGTCCGCCGCTCGCGGCACATTCTTACCGATCCTGATGATCCCACTACTCTCCTCCAGGAGAGTCGAAAAGAGACCAGTACAGCTAGACCAGCACACAGACACAAACCGTACCGACCTCGCCGCCGAGGTCCGTCGTCGCGACCCCGACTTAACAGTCCCTCCCGACCCTTGCAAGAGCCAGCCCGCGATGCTGCGCCGTTAGCTTTAAATTAGTCCATAAATAATTTAACTCAGATCCAGCCAGTCCCTTGCTGCCCCCCCTATCAGCGATTGCCTAAGCCGAGGTTCGTACCCCCCTCGGGGTAACCCTTAGAGCTTTCGCTTTAGTTTTTAAGTATAATAAGTCCCGGCTGGAGGCCTAAAAAGGTAACTTTTTAGAACTCGCCGGGCCCCAATCCGTTTAAGTAGTAACAATCTTTTCAGGATTAACTACGAGATGCCCCACTAAAAAAAAAAAAAAAAAAGAGCAGCGTTTAGTACGGCGCAAGCGCCCAACGGGGAAGGATCTATGTCAATTTTTCCCGCGTCTCAGTTTACGGGTACTCGTATCGTGAAGGCAAAAATATACTACGACTACAACATTTTGCTACTCTTCGCATTAATTTTTTTTTTTTTAATAAGAATTTCGTTAATTATCAAGTAAAGCATTATTTTAATAGATTGTAGAAAAAATTTGACTAAAATAATTTATTTTAACTAAATCTGACTATTTTTAATCGCGATTAAAAAGGTGTGGAGTAAAACTAGTGGTCATGAACAAAAATTCACACCAACGGCAACGCCTCGCCTCACGTGCAAAAACAGTACTGTATTTTTTTTTCTTTTGCTTATATCTCGAAAATGGCGTGTCCTATCGCAAAAATAATGAAATTTTCGACCCCATTTATAAAACACGTCCAGGATGCCCCCTTGCGCGCGCCTTCGTATCTCAGCAAGTTCATTGCGTAGCGCACAAGTACTAAGTTGCGAAGCCAAAAGAAAAAAACCGGCCAAGTGCGAGTCGGACTCGCGCACCGAGGTTTCCGTACAAACCTGTATGTATTCTCGGTTTATGCAAAAGGTTTATGTTTATGAAATTAAATGTTTTTTTTTAAATTTTTATAATTGAGTTGATTGAATGAAAGGTAAATTGCGGTTTACGATTTATGACGTATTAAAAAAAATACTTACTAGATCTCGTTAAAACCAATTTTTGGTGGAAGTTTACATGGTATTGGTGCCGATTCTGTTGAACACGAACTAAACTAACTAAACTACTATAAATTCCTTACTTTTGGCTATGAGAATTGTAACGCTATTCTGCAAGGAAAAATCTCTAAATTTAAAAACTATTTTGACACGACTAAAATCGAATTTGACAATCGCGACTCAACGTGGTATTTTTTTTTCTTTTGTTTTCGCAACGTTTACTTGTGTGTGCATTGCGTAGAATGATTTTTTGAGAGACGAAGGCGCGTGCTACGGTGCAGCCTGGACGTGTTTTATATGGAATTTTTCACTTTTGTTTAAAAAATATAAAAAAAATGTTACCCACGTGTTGAGATTTAGATGTTCCGGGGTATACTAAGGGGGTCGAAAATTTCATTATTTTTGCGATAGGACACGCCATTTTCAAGATATAAGCAAAAGGAAAATAAAAAGTACAGAACTGTTTTTGCACGTGAAGGCGAGGCGTTGTTGAGAATTTTAGTTCATGACCACTAGTTTTATTCCACACCTTTTTAATCGCGATTAAAAATAGTCAGATTTAGTTAAAATAAATTATTTTAGTCAACATTTTTGGTGAAAACCGGCAAACTCAGAAAAGAAAAATTGTCATTTTCACTAAACTAATAACTCGTGCAATCTTAGTGCTGTCAAACTAAAATATAGTTAAGTTGTGTCATTTTAGTCTATTTCAGAATAGGAAATCGTCGTTTGACAGGAATAAACCAAATTTTAGTGATTTTTAGTTTAGTTTAGAGAATTTTGTGACAACAGAATCGGCACCAATGTACATCATATATTTTTTTAGTTTTATCATTCTCTTATTTTAGAAGTTACGGGGGGAGGACACACATTTCACCACTTTGGAAGTGTTTCTCGCGCAAACTATTCAGTTTAGAAAAAAAATATATTAGAAACCTCAATACCATTTTACCCCACACGTATGGGTTTGATGATTTTTTTTTTTTTGAGTTTCAGTTCTAAGTACCTATGGGGAACTCAAAAATTTATTGTTTTTTTTTCTATTTTAGTGTAAAAATCTTAATGCAGTTGACAGAATACATCTTCTTACCAAGTTTCAACAGCATGCTCTTATAGTTTCGGAGAAAAATGGCTGTGACATACGGACAGACAGACAGACAGACATGACGAATCTATAAGGGTTCCGTTTTTGCCATTTGGCAACGGAACCCACGTTGAGTCGCGATTGTCAAATTTGATTTTAGTCGTGTCAAAATAATTTTTAAAAGAGATTATTTCTTGCAGAATAGCGTAACAATTCTCATTCATTTTTTTTTATTAGTCTAGAAATCTTTATTAGACTGGATAAATAAAATAAGTATTTTCATAAATATCTAAATACCGCATTATAATTCTTACGGATCAAGATTGTTTAGACCGGCTCGACACTCGCGTTACACTGTTTGTATTGTGCATGTGTGGATAGCTACGCACACATACATAAGATTGCCGTCTTTTACCTAAACTCGAGCGTTAAAATTTTGTAAGAGGGCTCTTAAATTAGAAGTGAGTGTTTGGTTATAAGAGTTATTGATCGCATTCTTAATTTAACATATTAAGTTTTCATTTTTTTTTTGTTGTGTTTTCTTATTGATATATTTACATGTTTCGTTACAAAAAAAAACAAAATTTTAAAAAAATGCGTAGGTAGTCTAAATTTTGTTTTGGCCGTCGTATAAAATATATGACTTTTGATTTGTGACCCTTTTGTATTCAGTGAGCGAGTGATGTACAATTATTACAAGAATGTAATACATCTGCATATTATTTACCCATTTTTGCAAATAAATGAATTTTAATTTAAGGTTTTTTCAGCCGGAAATTCTTAGTAGCAGCTCGGATTCTTGATTCGTGCCCGATTGATGGCAATAGACTCAGCCGTGGGACTTAAACATTATTGGCGATATGTGAGTGTACTCTTCCTTACCCCCCTTCGGGAATTATTGGCGTCAGTTTAGGTCATCGTAATAGTTTATTTATGTTCATATAATTATTACCTATATGTAGTCAACATCAAAAACTGAATATAATTTTGTTCTGCAATTTTGACGGTCTCTCCAGTTCAGAAGCAATAGGGCTTAAAGACGCGTTTCTCCCAGTCTGCTCCGAATTCTGTATCTCGGTTCACTTGTTCAGAATTATCAGTGTGAAACGGCAGCAGGTCACGGGAACAATCTGCGACTCTCTCATTCAAATACAAAACCATGATTAGACCTTCAGCCAGTTGTCATGGGTCAAAATGTTGGGTACAAAAGGGTTAAACGTAACACCATTGCATGCAGCTGAAATAAGAATGTTAAGAGAGACGTGTGGTATTACGTACACGAATGAATAGAACAAAAAATGAGAACATAAGAAGAAGTCTGAAAGTAGCACCAATAACTGAAAAGTTGTGTGGAAATAGGTTGTCATGGTATAGGCACGTGGTACGAAGGTCAATATGGCAATTAATGTCGTAAGAAAAGTTTTGAGTACGAATGATGGGGTCGTGGGGCTTTCAGGACCGGGACCACAGCCCCAGATTCCACCTATTAATATAATAAATATTTTTAGATCACAAGTAAAATAAACAAAGTTATGTCTTGGAAAAGTACGGTCAACCAAAAAATTAGAAGTTTTACAAATAAAATTATTTTTATAAAACGATATAATATTTATTTTATTTCTACAATGACACGTCAGCAGTTTAATATGAATACTATTTTTATAAATTAGACATGATAAACTGAGATTAAAATTAAATGATGTGTTAACTTATTAGGCTCCTACCAAGTTATGACAACCTGCTACTTCGAAGGCATAAAGCGTTTTCTAGCTAATACATACCCACCCATGTTAGGTGAGCTCCTACCGAATTAGGACCACCAGGTACTTCGAAGGTATAAAGCGATTTCTAGCTGATACTCCTATGTTTAGTAAGCTCTTACTAAGTTATGACAACCTGGTACTTCAAAGGCATAACGCGTTTTGTAGCGGACACACAAAATGTATGAGAAAATGTTTTATTTTCTCGTATTTGTTCACTGTACTTTAACTTCATTTTTAATGTGGTCCCAAAATACTACTGCAAAATAATTATTGTATTTTAGGCGGAATCCGGGACCGCGGTCTCGGTCCCGAAAGCCCCACGACCCGATTGATGATGGCTATAAGAGTAGGGAGACATAAAAGCAACGATGAATGGAGTGTGTGAATAATAATTTCAAATCATCATTTACTACTGACATGACGACTAATTGTGAATTTGGGAAGAAAAAGACATGTTGCGCCGACCCTAAATAAATTGGGATAACGGCAGAAGAATAGTGATGTTCTAATTTAAAAAGTAATAAAAACATATTAAAGTGTTATCAACTTTATATTTCTAAAAAAAATACAAATCTAACGGTCTATTTACAAATACATATTGCAACAAAAGCCGACAATCTACTTACATTAAACTAAGTGTAGTTATTTCTTTTGAATACAAAAATAAGGTTTGATAACCAGTAACATTTAATTTTAAATTCAGTTAATTTATCTGAAAATAAAATTTTATATAATTTATATTTTAATTATTTTTACATAAATATTAAAACTGAAAGCAAGCTACATTAATAGGCTAGTTTTGACCTTATCAGCAATTTTTGGGGATGACGGGATATTTTATTCTTCCTTTTTTTTACGAAATTTCAGGTGGATGAAGTCGCGAGCAGAAGCTTATCATTTATAAATAAATTGAGCGCCAAACGTATTTAACAAAACAATTAATCGCTCTGTTTGTGACAATCGATTCCAATGAAAGAGACAGAATTTTATTATATTTAACTAAATTTTCTTCCAAATGCATTTAATTATTGCTGCCTTTGCAAGTAGCATCTAGTTGTTTATCATTCTGATTACTTTCACCCCCTATAAGATTGCCAAAAAGTATCTAATACAGTCATGTTTTATGCATTGCACAGAAGGAAAAAATATAATACTAATGCACTTTAACACCTAATTGAATTCACTAATAACAACTGCACTCCACTATGCCGTATAACCTTCTAAAAAAAAAAAAAATAACACAGACACACAAAAAAGTAATTCTTAAACATAACTGTCTAACATTTTTGTTTATTACTGAAGTGAATATAACTTTGTAACGCCTGACTATTTAGCAATAGCAACCGCATAATAGCGTTTAAGTATACGTTTATTCACAGGCACCTAAAGCCGGTCCCAGACGTGTCTTATGTATAATGTAAGGTGAATAGTGTGGACAGCGTATAAATGCATCGCGAATCCTGTATGTGTTTGATTCCGAGAGCCTTTGTGTTCTCGCAAAAAACCAAGCGCTCCATATAATGCTCGTAGGCATACAATGGTACCGATTCCCTTGTTGACAAACTAAACTAAATTTAAGTTCAGTGCATCTTTTTCTTTGTATTTCATTAAGAAGAGGACAAAAGAAAAATTTTAGTTTCGTCCTGTCAAATTAATCAGCGCCTGTCACTACTCCATACAAGTTTAGATATGATTAAAAACTTGCCTACTAAAATTACGTCAATTTACGTCAAGCGCTGATTAATTTGACAGGACTAAACTAAAATTTATCATCTGTCCTTTTCTTAATGAAATAGAAAGAAAATGATGCACTGAACTTAAATTTAGTTTAGTTTGTGAATAAGGGAATCGGCACCATTACATTACAAATAATACACGTTTGAAAGGGAAAGGATATCAATATATACAGCATAATTATAATTTTGCAGGTAATCAAGATCTCATTAAAAGTTTTAAAATAATGATCCCGTACCTTACAAATGCAAGATTGCGTTAGAATCAAGAAGATATTCCAACATTTACAACTTAAAATGTTTAGCTGCGTCGAAGACTAACCTAAAAATATTATTTCTATAAGATAATTTAATTCACTAAGATCATGAGAAAGTCATGTTACATTGCACAGACCAGTAAACCTAAAAAAATATATTATTATAGGAGTCGCATTACCCTTTGGAAGACATAAATGACATCGCAAATATATCTGGTACTTTAAGCCATTACTGCCTGCCACTATTTATACTCAGCCTATACTAGGTACTATTAAATTAGCTAGTACAGACTTCACAGACGTAATATGGGTATCAATATCTACCTTATGACTTACAGAACTCAAAATTTGAATTAATTACGGCTGATTACAGATACAATAGCCGCTGGTGGTGAAATAATTTTAAATTTAAATCATAGAAATTCTTTTCACAATCATCAAAATATGATTACCCATGACGTCTGTGCAGTTTCACTTATTATTTTTTAAATTTATTTATTTAACAGCCAGGAACTAAACCTTAATCTTCTTTTTCGCAAACCGATATAAATCGTTTCTTGTTTCCTTGCACATAGCTATTATAGTAGAACTTTCCGAACATGTAGAAGAAAGCAAGGCAATTGAACATGACCAGGCCGCTCAAATACTTGGGATAATTGCAGCTGCTTGAGGCTAGGCTGTTCACGTTCAGGTACACCACGATGCAGAACTGGATC
The DNA here is from genome assembly GCA_932294355.1 of Aporophyla lueneburgensis. Classification (NCBI taxonomy): domain Eukaryota; kingdom Metazoa; phylum Arthropoda; class Insecta; order Lepidoptera; family Noctuidae; genus Aporophyla; species Aporophyla lueneburgensis. The sequence continues at coordinate 30,987,441 of OW028740.1, forward strand.
TAGAAGAAAAAAACATAAACAATTAGATCAATGATGAAACACGGCTTGTAGAAGTTGAGCTGTATTTAGATATGAATAAATTACATACTGATAGAAATCAGACTACCAAGATCGAAATCAATAACGTTGCATTTCTACCAAAAGGCAGCACAGTCGTCAGTAATGTCGTGGAGGCTTAGAACGAGAGTTTTACATCTCTTGTATTAGTTTAGTAGTAGGCTATACGAGAATATTATCATGTCTTGTTGAGCAAGCCAATAAGATAGCTAGGTATAAATCTGACCCCCCATACTCGCTTAGTGCCGCATCATAATCAGCCTGTTCCCACTGCTGAGGCACAGACCTCCTCTCTATAAGAGATAGTGGGTCGTAATCTACCACGCAGGCTCAGTGCGGATTAGTAGATGTAACATGTCTACGAATTTTTAGTTCTAGGAAATGCGATGTTGTTCTTCACCGTTTTGAGAGCAGTGGTGATGAAATAATATACAAAATGTCCTAGTTGAGTTCTAACCCCTCAACCGTATGACGACTAACCCACACTGCTTTCTAGTGCTACATCGCAATAGTATTGCAAATTAAAAAAAAAAAAACAAAGAATTATGACACAAAATAATTACTTACCAGCTGCATGGTAGTGAGATGCTTCTTCCACCACAAGTACTTCTGGTACTGAGGTCCAAGACCGGAGATCAGATAGTAAGTGTACATGACGACGTGGATAAACGCGTTGATAGAACCCTCAGGCACTGCTTGACCTCCTGAGTGAATAACAGTATAATATTAGTATTGCAAATGTAATACGGGACAGCCGTGCAGTGTGACCAGATTCAGTATTTAAAATACTGAATCTGGTCACACTGCAGTCGTGGCATACAGACGATTTGAAGAGTGAAGTAAGGCTGGCGAAAACACATGTGCGAGTTTTTAAATGCTCTCGATTTCCGTTCATGTCTGGATTTCTCCATATTTGGCAATTGCTTTCTGAGATGCTTATGAACAGTAGTTTTAAATTTAAAATATGGAAATAAATTCATGCATTCCCATGGGATGGCAGATACTACACAACGCCACCTTCCTAACATACATCTTTGGCCTCGTTTACGTTCTGGTCATAAACACACGCCGAATGCGAGTACTACGCGCCTGACCGTTTTAAATAGCATCACCACTAAGATACACAGTATACATTATTTTTGTCCAGGAGGACTTTATAATGTAGAAATACTTTGGAACTAACCTGCGGCATATTTGACTCCTATCCATCCAATGATGGGCATGATGGTATGATGGTATAAATGCAGAAATGAGATCTGTCTGTCCTTCTTTCGGAGCACGAAGAAGACGGTATCAAGAAGTTCTGTGATCTTCGCGAAGAAAAACCACCACACTCCCGAAGCCCACTGCAAATAAAACGGAATGGATTTTGTTAAAACAACGCAAAAACCTAACACAATCACTTAAAATCTATCTTTTTGTACCTAACTGTCAGCCAAATCCAGTTAACTGGGTAGTACGATTAACCTTACTATAGTCTGGGCCAGATGTGAAAAAAATTAAAGTCGTTTACTCCCGCCTGCCAATGTATTCAAATATTTTAAAACGATACGAAAAAAATGTAAAGAAAGTGTCACTAGCACGGTCAAAACGGTAATTTGAATACATTGGTAGGCAGGTGTCAGCGAATTTTATTTTTCTCACATCTGGCACAGACTATAACTTACTTGTTGTCAGAATCAACAACAAAAATACGTCATTTCAAATTATTTTCACTATGGCTAAGTAATAACAGCTGCACAGGTCGATCTGTCCGGGTAAGCTACGCTTGCTGCGGTCGGTCCGTGTATGGGTGACCATCTTTACATGTCGAGACCCCTTTGAGCGTGGTAAAGCACTTTAAGCTGTTGATCACACTGTTGACAGTCGTTATGGGTCTTCGATTTGAGATTGGCTGTCTTAACTAGGGGTTGTTGTAGTGTAACACTATTAATATTTCAACTGGATCCAATTAAACTGGTAGCCGAACCCAAAAATAATTGGGAAAAAGCTGGGCAGATGATGATCAATAACAGGTGCCGTGGTGTATGTATTTTACTTCATGAAGACATAAAACATTTAAGAAGAGACTTCAGAGCAAAAAGTAAAGCTGTTTGCTTGTCCCAGTTGCCATCAAAACCAGTAACCATTTCTAGGAAGATAACCTTCACAAAAAAGCATCACAGTGCCAATACAGTGTAAATCCTCAATGTTCCATTCTCATAAAACCGCAGAGTGTTACAAATACGATTTGTAACACTCTGCGGAAAAAACCCCAGATTTTGGTAAAAAATATATAAATAAACACATCATAATACCCAGTTTCACTGTCACTCGTTAGTTCATGATCATAAATGATTATTAAGGTCAATACTGACGTGACGCATAAGAGATTCCGAACGATCAGCGGAATCAATGTTGATGAAGCAAATATTGCTCTTACGTGATTTTTCTGCGGAATTTGAGTTTGTTTGCCGTCAAGTAATTTGTACACTGTTGTAGATATTTTTTTGCTTGAGGCAGCAGTTGGGAGCAGTTATGGGCTGATTAATTGCGAATTAACGTTTATTTGCCAGTACAAAATTTTCGTTTTTGTGTATGAAAATACGAGGAGGCACTGGAAAAGATTTCCGGGAAGGACTTGGAGTGGGGAAAGGGAGTTTTTGCTAACAGTATAAGCTATAAAAATACTTTTTTTAAACTCTTTCCCAGCTATAGATTTGATATTTGTTTGCTTCTTCTTCTTCTTCTTCTTCTTCTTGGCGTGTCGATAGCAATCTAAATAGAGTTAGCCCAGAATTTGGCTACGAACTTAGCATTTTCAGTAGCGTCCACCAACTCCTGTGGCGTGCAAACAGCAGGACATGCTGGACAAGATATCAAGTGCCTCATCGTTTGTGGGACAGCACCACATTTACACTCCAGGGCTGAGTCATCTATGAATCTCCACCTGTACAGGTTTTCTTTACTCCGGCCTACCTGAGTCCGGAATTTATTTAAAGACTTCCATGAAAGCCAAGGCAATTCGTGTCCAGTTGCAAGATGTTCAGCAGGTGTAACGAATGGGTTTGATAGGGAAGCGCCTTGCTGCCACAGTTCTAATCTTTCCTTAGGCTGTTTGCCAGTAAGTGGGAGAACACACTTCAGAAAGCTGTTGCGGCTATAAAGTCTTTGTGACACGAGAATGTTGTCGTGCATAGGGTGTCGTGTATCAGAAACCATCTTGGCTCTTTCAGTTGAGCTTGCCACTGCTCTGCGGATTTTTGGTGGCGCTATTCCAGCCAATGGATACAGCATTTGTTTGCTATTGTACTTGTAGATGTGGTTTAGAAATAATTATAATTTGGCTAGTTATCATTTTTATCACCACGTAGGGGATGGCGAGACGAGCTGGACAGAATCCATGAAAAGTGGAAGGAGGACACGCAGGCTTGCGTAAGATGGTAAGAGTGGAGGGAGGCCTTTTCCCAGGAGTGGGACAGTGGAGGTATGATTGCTACTTGATGTGTTCCAGGATTCAGATTTCCTGCCAGAGTCGCGCGATTTGTTTAAAAGAGTTACCGTGGCTCTGGTATATAGGCACTTGATACACGGGTGGGTTTTAGTCAGTAAAAGTCTGTCACGCGCACCCGCTCCGCCCAGAGCGGGAGATGTCATTAGTGAATACCCACCCATAAAAAAAATATATTTCACAATTATAATAATGATAGTTGGATTAGTATGAATTCCCAAATTATCTGCACATGCCCAAGGCCTAATTGAAAAAAGCTGCTCAACGAGTTAATAAAGTTGTTGCGGGTAATGATAATTATGTTATATAATTAAAATTCTTTAAAACTTCTTCCTATTTGAACGTTCATCGGCAAATTTATTTTTTATTTCGTATTTCGCCAAGTTTCGCCAGTATTTCTTCTTTAGCTTTTTAATTTTCCTCTCTATATTAAAAACAGTAGCTTGTTCTTTTATCAAAAATATCACTATATTAACGATTAGGCATATAATTTGATTATATACCTTAACACTGAAACATAAAGTTTACTATCGTTTATTTACTACTTCGACTGAGAAGTTAACATATTTTGTTTTTAACAATAAAAATATTTACGAAAAAATAGCACAATTTCTAAGCAATAAGGCTGAAAACCCTTTTTTGTTTTTTATTGGGTTACAAATTTTCGATCAAAAGGCTAGACAAACTAACTTTCATTAAGTTTCTTCATAACAATAGCCGAGCATTCAATTCAATGATTTCGATCAAAAACAAAAACTACTAAATAACATCACGCTTGTACTCCCCAAAGAGTTGTGCAGGGGTGCACAGTAATACTCACATTTCGCCAATTTAATTTTGAATCCATTTAATAGGAGCCGAATATTTTGCCATCAACCGGACACAAATCCAAACTTTGAACTTCTACTGAGAAATGCTCGATTAAAATCCCCAATATTAATTTGCTCGTGCTTAGAATCCAACCCACGACTTCATACTCAGCAGTAGTGCTTACAACCTTGAACAGTTAGGCAGTCTATCGCTTAATTATTTACAAATAAACAAAACATCACGGTAGCGGAAATACTTCCACACTAATATTATAAATGCGAAAGTAACTCTGTCTGTCTGTCTGTCGGTCTGTCTGTCTGTCTGTCGGTCTGTCTGTCTGTCTGTCTGTCTGTCTGTCTGTCTGTCTGTCTGTCTGTCTGTCTTTCCTGCTAAAACTACTGAACCAATTTAAATGAAATTTGGTACACAGATAGTTTAGAGCCTGAGAAAGGACATAGGCTACTTTTTATCTCGGTAGTATGTTCCCACGGGATAATTTCAGACCTCCACGCGGGCGAAGCCGCTGGAAAAAGCTAGTACAATATAATACAATCCTTTATTTCAGGCAACGTAGGCCCATAAAAACACAACAAATAAATAATAAAAAACAATAACTATAAACTAATCACCACTGCTCTGAAAACGGCTAAGGGAAATATCGTGATGTACTAGAACCAAGCATTCCAAGACATGTGACATCTACCAATCCCCATTAGACTCACGTGGTAGATTACAGCTCGTTCCGTTTTGAATAGAGGTCTGCGTTCCATCAGTGGGAATATTATAAGCGAGACGATTACGTATCCCTAATTAATTCTCTGATAATCAAACAACAATGCTATTGTTTTCTCAATTTCTACTCGGTTCAAAGAACTGATGAATTGAAATAATTCCAAGGTTTCGACAGACAATACTCCGAAATTTAGTAAGACCGATACTATGTATAGTCATCAAGGTCTCCCAAATACGTTACTATAGTTGTGAAGCTTCATTAATTGGAACAACAGATGCTTGCAACATCAGTACAATTTAATTGACATGTCAATTTAAAATGAACGAATATGTGTATGTATAGCGACGCCTAAATAGTACCTAAATAAGAAACAAAACTTTTGCTGAAGATGAAAACAACTTTCATTTATATTAAACTAGATTCCGCCCGCGGTTTCACCCGCGTGGATGTCGGAAATTTTCTACCACGGTTGCGTTAGTTTCAACCATATGCCTAAATAATAATTTTAATGAGGTTTACTTTGGAAATGAAAGACTTTCCACGAAACTTCATCAGCTCTTCCTTCCTCTTTATTAGCTCTCCACGAGTAGAATGATCAAAAACGCTATGATACATATAAATATTTTTTTAATAAGCATCAGTCTAAACAAAAGAAATATTTAAGAACTTATCTTCAAAACTGACAGACTTTCATATAAACTTCCACTAATTAAAGAGGGGAATTTTCTAAAATCCTTTCTTTACTGACGTCTTCAACTTATAATGTACCTCTTGGTCAAATTTTATTTTCGTTGGTCCAATAGTTTTTGAGATTTCGTGATAAAACAGTGAGTGAATATACGAATTAGTGTCCTTTCGCTTTTATACATTCAGTCAAAAAGGTTCGGGAATGGATGATTTGTTTATGGTACAATTTTTTTTTTGTGTTGTTAGATTGGCACAACTGTTTTCCTTTTTGGCGCGAAGTTTGAGTTACATCTGAGAATTAGATTAAATACAGTGCTGTTTATTTTTATCATATCTAGTGCGTATTGCGAATTTCATAATAGACAAAAACATCGAACCAAGAGTTAGTCTTAATTTTTGCAAAGAGTAGAACAAAAAAACTTTCCGAAGTTTACTTACTTCATTCTGTAAGCAGTTTGAACAGTAAATATCTTAAAACTAACTTAAAAGGCGAATATCCTCGACTTTGAAATACGCAAGGTGTCTCCGACTGAAAGATTTAACACCAAAAACATTGTATCTACTACTTTTAGCAATAATATTTATCGACAGTTCAATGAGTCCTTGAAACACTTCCCAATGATTTTCTTACATATAGTTAAAAAAGGTGTTTCCCACGAGTTTAAAGCAAACAAATACATTAATTATACACATTGTTTTTACTCGTCAATTAAGAATCCTAAGACAAACGCCACTTATGTATGTGCATAAGTTGAGCTAAGTGCCTATTTTAAGACTACCTTAAAGTTTTATATTAGTTTTTTCGGAAATAAAAACCAAACAATTATAAAAATTAAATAAGTCTTAAGAAAATGATTAGCATAAAACTCCTTCACTTTTCAAATTATATACGTAGTAGCACATACACACAAAAAACCATTAATTCACCACGTAATCCCAGTGTGGGTTGGGCAAAGTGTTGTTGAGTTTTTTTTTTCAGGATATTCCCAGTAGTAATATTTAGACTGAATTTTTTTCTGGTTGTTGGTATATTGGCTTGCCCTTATTTTATTTTTTGGATCGGAAATCATTAAATGACGTCTCCCGCTCTTGGGCGGAGCGGGAAGGTGTGTCAGACTTTTACTGACTAAAACCCACCCGTGTTCCTTCAGTTGCCCATGTGCCAGGGTCACGGTGTCTCTTTCAAACAATCTCGCGACTTTGGCAGGGCTTACATAGGACTTGAAAATAACTTGCGGAATATAGGTGTCCGTTACACCTCTGTCTAACCCTACGGAGAATACAGGCGTGACGATAAGTATATAATATAAGGTAGGTACAGACTCCAGCACTTAAAGCTACTACAATCTGTAAATTTTTGTTAACAGGTTTTCTATTTTAACGCCAAAGTATTAGGTTCAAAAATTGGGAAAATCAGACAGTTTCGGGTACCTTGATGTGCGGGCGTCTGTACATTGCAGTCGGAACCCATTCTGTTGGCCGGAAAAACATAAAGGGCAAAGTCCCAGTAGTTATTATATTTACTGATCCATACTGAGTTCTCTGAAATATTTACCTTATAAACACAACACACAATAGAAACTGTTTTCCGAGTTCCGTTTCATATTTCCTGCATAATTATAAAATTATAATATTGATTTACCTACGTTCTTTTTTTTTAAATTAGCCCACACTAGTCCACTGCTGAGCAATCACCTCTCTAGGCATCTCTTTTCAGGGCCAGCTCGATCCAACCCTTGCAATGTCTAAGTCGTCTCACCATATCTACCTATATCATCATCATCATCAGGTCACCAAGCATTTATGGGGGGTTTTTTTATAATCGCCACGCTTGACACGCGGGTTGGCGATCGCAGTATGGTGATAAAATGCATAGAGAACGCTGATGCCTATTCTCTAACAAGTCCGTAAGTCGCATTTACCACACCCACGTGAAGAAATGGAATGGTGCTATTCTAAAAAAAAATTAAAAAAATATATTTACGTACGGCCCCATACAGCCAATCTACCTATTAGCCCATAATCTATATACTTATAATAAAACTGTAGAGAGGTCAATTCTGTACATTGAATATACATTAAAAATTAATATTGGAGGATGAATGGTGATCGATACTGATGCCAAAAATGCAATCAGTAAATTTTTTGTCTGTCTGTCTGTCTATCTGTCTGTCTGTATGTGCACGCATGGGTCAAAAACTACTGAAGGTATTTTAACCAAACTTGGTACGATTGTAGTCCATACTCCTGGGCAGGTTATAGGCTATATAACATAACGCTAAGAAACATAGGAGCTGAGCAGTGACGATAAATTTGAAGCAAGTCGGATGAAAATGCGCTTTCGAGCTTTTATCCTCGCATACGTTGATCATACACCAAAAGTATGTATCACAAAGATGATGGTTTTCAAAAAATCTACAAAAAAGTCATTAGTAGTATATATCTATCTTTTATAAATTAGCCACAATAACATATTTAATCGTTAGGCATTTCTTCAAAGTATATTAAATCTATACATGTAATAAATCTGTAGACGAGGAGTATATTTTAGTTTTCGTTTCATCGTAATCGCTTCGCTTTCACTATTACGTAATGTAACAACACGTAGCGACATCTACTGACCCAAAATGATACTAACGTAAAATCAAGTAGGTTTGCGAGATTATTGTTTTGACCTAATTATTTTTGCACACTTTACGTTATTCATATCTTTTACAAATAAAGAGTAATCGTTTCGTCTATTTGCAATGATTTCGGGGGTTGTTTAGCCAATGTATTGCGGATATGTATACAAAAATAGAAACGGAACGTTTAGTTTACATGCGCACTTTTCAACGTCGTTTACGCGCTGAAGAATACGACCATTTGCGGGACGTGATGCAAACAGATAATAACGATGAAAACTTGGGGCGATTGGTTAACTTGACATCCAGTTTTACAGGCGGTCCGCGATACATGCACGAAAAAACACAAGATGCTTTTTGCTACGTCCGTAAATACGGCCGCTCGGACCTTTTCCATAACGTTCACAACAAATCCAAAGTGGACCGAGATTTGTCAGGAACTTCTCTCAGGACAGGCGTCATATGATAGGCATGACATAATTATTGCAAGGGTTTTTCATTTGAAGCTCAAAGTAATGATTAATATCCTTACCAAAGAGAAACTATTCGGCCCAGCTCTTTGTTTTATGTACAGCGTCGAGTGGCAAAAGCGTGGTTTATCTCACGCGCACATCCTTCTATGGTTGGAAAACAAAATTCGTGCTGACGCTGTTGCCAATGTCATAAGCGCTGAATTTCCAGACCAAAATGAAGATCCAAATTTGCATGCCATCACTAAGACGCACAACGAGTATATTTTCAATCTGAAAATGTCACAACCCGAGACAAACCACCTTAATGGCATTCTTTCACCTCTGCCAAACAGATAATTACGCCAAAAATATTTTATATAACGAAGTTCCATCTGATTACATGTACAAGCAGCAAGGTGTTTTGAACCGTAAAAGACGTGAAACTGCTGTGGAAGGCGAATCAGGCGTTTTCAAGGAACACGTGATTGGACGAGTGTACACTGTGCACCCAAATAATCCAGATTGTTATTATTTACGCCTCCTTCTGCACATGGTGCGGGGGCCTACCTCCTTTACGAAGCTCCGTAAAGTGGATGATATTGAATATCCCACATAGGTACCAGCTGCTTGCCGCGCACGCCATTTATTAGATGGAGATGAACATAGGGATGATGCTTTAGCCGAGGCATGCGTCAGCAATAGTCCTTATCGGTTGCGTCATTTGTTTGCCATCTTACTGACCTTTTGTGGATTAGTGGATGCTGGGCTGTTGTGGCAAAAATACCAAGATATGTAGGTATTTACCCGGTTTAGAAATTCCAACCGAGTCCGCAAAAATCTGTAATAATAGATCGTTATTGGCTATTCAAGACATAGTTATAAGTATAGGAGGAAACCCGCTTACTCAATACGGCCTGCTTTCACCGATAGCCGATGGGAAACGTATAAACAGGGAGTACGCTTCGGCGATTAGTTACGATCCCGTAGAATTTTATTGGTAGAAACTCTGCGAACTGGTTGCTCAAATTTGACACCGGAACAGCGTCAAATATTTGATCGAGTGTGCTACAGTGTGGATCATACTTTGCGAGAAATCTTGCTTTTAAACGCGCCCGGTGAAACGGGCAAACCTTTCTTACCAAAGTTATTATGGCTCGAATGAGGAGCCAAAATAAAATTGCTCTTGCTGTCGCCTTCTCAGGTATAGCAGCCACATTGTTGCCCGGAGGAAAAACCGCACATACAATGTTTAAAATCCCCATTGATTTGGAACGAACAGAAAGCCTGGTTTGCAATGTGTCACGCAATTACGATAAAGCTAGAGTTTTACGCGATGGGTCACAATCATTTGGGACGAGTGCACGATGGCAAACCGCTTGGCTATAGAAGCAGTTGTCTGAGCTTTGCGGGACGTTAAACAAAATGACTGGGCGATGGGAGGCATTATGCTACTTTTCGGCGGTGATTTTTGGCAGACACTACCGATTGTACCCCGAGGAGCAAGAGCCGATGAAATTAATGCCTGTCTGAAGAGTTCAATTCTATGGCACAATGTCGTATCAACTCATTTAAGTTTAAACATGCGAGCACATCAGGGAGGAACTCCAAACGCGCAAGAGTTCAGGGAGTACGCTTCGGCGATTAGTTACGATCCCGTAGAATTTTATTGGTAGAAACTCTGCGAACTGGTTGCTCAAATTTGACACCGGAACAGCGTCAAATATTTTTACTATAAAAAATTGGTGACGGCACATATCCCACACAAGATGTAACGTAATTTTGGTAGAGAACCTATGTTGTAACGTTACTTCACAGCTGGACCTCATTTCTTCTGTGTATGGGAATCCCTCTGAGATCAGTAACCACGCCACTGCTTAGCTGTGTCAACGAGCTATTTTGACCCCCCGCAACGACCTAACGGCAGCAATAAATACACAAATATTGGCACATGTTTTTGGGGAAAGTAAGCAATATACTTCCATAAACACGGTTACGGAAGAAGAAGATGGCACATACTATCCAGTAGAGTTCTTAGATTCCTTTAAAATACCCGGTCTTCAGCACACAACATTTTTTTTAAAGTCGGAGTGCCAATAATACTTTTCAGAAATGTATATCCTCCCAAACTTTGCAACGGCACTCGGCTCTTAGTCACCTATCTCCAACAAAACGTCATCGAAGCCAAAATCTTAACAAGTTGTGGCGCTGGTGATGTTCTATTTATTCCCAGAATTCCGCTCATTCCTAATAATTTCGCATTTAGTTTTAAACGTGTACAATTCCCGGTCAGCCTATGTTACGCCATGACCATTAACAAAGCTCGGGGCCAGACAATATCCATTGCGGGGGTGGACCTTAGTATTGATTGCTTTTCCCACGGCCAACTTTATGTAGCTCTTTCGCGTATGAGCAATCCTAGCAACCTTTTTGTTTACGCGCCCCTAAAAAATATAAGTTTTGTGGCAGCTTTTTACTAGAAAAAGTCACCACGCCTGGCCAAAAGATCAATAGAGGAGGTGTTACATCTGCTATAATCTGCTATAAGCGGCATAATGCTGTTTTCTGACATCTACGCGAACGAAGTTGCGGGCACAGCTAGTCTATATATAAATACGTGAAGCGAAAACTTTGGATCCCTTTTTACGAAAATTGGGCGAACGGAGGAGTATGAAATTTCGCACACTTATAGTTTATACAGAGAAGAAGTGACGAATTGTAATATTTTTTTTTAATTATGCGTAAAAATATATTATTTTCAATAAATAACACGTTACACACACTACTATTCATTACCGTGTATTTAATACACACATGCATAGATATTCTTTTGTTTATGGTCCAATCGACAATATCTGTCTTTATTTTGTGTCTATAGTCTTATAGTTAGGGAGTTGGCGAGCATTTCGGTATATGATTTGCATACGTTTCACGTCGAGGTGGATTGCAGTTTAAATTATTACGAATCGATTTGGTCCAATCAATTAAGGTCCTATGTCACTGCGTTTTCGCGTTACAGCGGATTGAAGTTGCTTAAAAAAATCGGGGTATTAAATCATTTGCACATGTATGCCTCTAGAGTTTATGGTCACAATCATCTTGGAAACGAAGAAAATCGAAGAGGCAGATATTCAGGACTCTGCATTATAATGGGACGGAGTTGTAAAAAAGAAAATCGAAGAGGCAGACATTCAGGACTCTGCATTATCATGGGACGGAGTTGTAAAAATGATAAAAAAAAGTTCTACTAAGTCATTTGCACGCGGTTCTCATTGCGCCCATTCGATTCACTATGACTCTGTGGATTCGAAAAAACATGTGGCAGACTCTTTGCTCACTGATTTACAGCTATATAACTTTTGAAATTCACGGTATCAAGGGACAGCGGGTATTGCATGGGATTATTGATATTATTTATAGTTTTATTCTTATAATTTTGTTTAATATTATCCTCTAAACTCACGGTAACGATTAAACTTCTGGAGCTGAAATCTATGCAATCATATTTTTTCTCAATGCCAACCAGAAACGAAATGCGCTTGGAACTTTAATTAGAAAGTATTTTTTTTTAATTGCATGCTTGATTGTAATCTGAAAAGGATTAGGATCTGGATAGGAACAGTCTTTAACTTTTTTTAATCACGTTTTATTTGTGTATAAAATACGTAGATTTTGAACCAAGACGTGTGAATGTGCCTGAGAGCGAGAGAGAGGAAAAGCGTGCAAAATAAAAGGGGAGGCTGTAAATAGATATACGCTCTGTACATTTAGTTTCACAATAAGGAATAGGTCGGAACTGAGTTATACCGTTCTCACTCATATTCCCAAATAAAAGAGAGACACCACGAAAGGAACTATGTGGATATTTTTTACCTGCTTGGTTTGGTGCGAGCGTCGGGTTGAAAAAAAAAATCAAATGGTCTGCCTTTGGAATATCAGAGGCTTGAACGTCTGCCTCATCGATTTTCTTGGTTTTCATAAAGAATTCAAACATCAGTCCAAGAGGTAGACGTGTGCGCATAATATAGCACACCTTTTTTTTTAATTTTCGGAGCACTGTCAATAGACAACGCAGAGGCAACATGTTGGCAGACTATATTTCCGTAATTCTTCTCATTGTTTTTAATCGAACAATTCAAATCTGCCAAGTGTGCACTTCATATAGAGTTTTTTTGATCATAAAAATAAATGTAAAAAATGAATACCTACTACAAAAGTCAGATCCCTGGATGTCTACCTTTTCGATTCTATCTGTTTCCAGGATTATTGTGATCGTCAGCCCCAGAGGCAGACGTGTGCGCATAATATAGCACACCTTTTTTTTTAAACATTGTTGAAACGCTGTACATTTACAACGCATCGCCACCATGGTGGCAGGCGAGGTCCTTGATGTTTCTTAGGGTATAGTTATCACTATTAATAACGTCTGCCTTGTGTGCTGATCATATCGAAATTTTGTTCGCCAGCTCCCTAACTATTACTGAATGTCAAGTATAACCATAGGTAATAAATACATTTTATAGATATATTATATTACCTATTTCATTTTTAAAATCTATGATCATATCGAGAATATTTTATATTATTTGTCTATAGTGTTACTGAATGTCAAATATAACCATATTTTTTTATATGTATTATTATATATGTTTTTTTTCATTTAATAAAATATTTCTATTCAAGTGAAGTACGGTCGAATTTCGACCAATGAGCGATCACTAGTAAATTATTAAATAGGTACGGTAATGTAAATATGACACATACCTAGTTTTATTAGTAAAGTGGGGTTATCGATGATCTGAAAATAATAATAGTGTGGACACTTCGTACACAATATTATTATTTTCCTTATTATGTGTATAAACTTTAACTGCAACTGACAGTATACTGAAGACTATTAATTAAATAAGGATAAACGCTACTCAAATATGAATAATGAATAAATACATTGGGATCAAAGTTTATTTCTTTCGCATGTGTTAATTAATGCAGATACATTTTAAAAGTTTTTGTTTCAGGAAAAACAATACGCGGATAAAGTTCCGACCTAATATTGAACTCTAGGACTGTGTACATGTATTACGTGCTCTGGTTACGATTCGTCTCATACGATAGTATACTTTATTGCTAAGAAAATTATGTTGATATTTGTACAAAACGCTTGCTCATATTTGCTCTTAACTTAATGAGTACGAAATACGCATAAGAATAAGATTCAAATTTGTATGAAACGCTTACTAAGCAAAGTCAAAATATAATCTGGGAGGCTTTGGCCTAAAGTTGGAAGTACACTTTCTGGTGAACAGGCAAAACATATTTGTGACATTTTAAATAGCCTTCAACTTTATAAGTAATTATAATTTACAAGTAAACATAATAATAATATTTTAAAATAAAATGTTATTTTGGTTAAAAGACTTTTCATTTAAAAAAAAACTATAATTATATTGTTTCTTTTTTACTATTTTATTTATTTTAATTTTAAATTGTTTAATTAACCATAATTACTGCTGAATTTTTGAATTCACACCATCATATTACCCGACCATAGCGTGAATTCATAAAAGCGACATCTATCGAGGGGTTAGTTTACTAATAATAAGTAGGGTACGTTTAAATGTAGCATTTTCATAGATATTTGCAGAGATGTCGCTAACACAAATAGCAATCCGAGCCAACTTCCATGGGGACAGCAAGAAAAAAAATTGCACTATTGTCTACATTTCTTTTTCATTTTTCCTTTCGGAGGTCTGCTTAAAGAAAGGAGACTGGGTACAACTGGTCTATCGACTAATAATATTATGATGGTAGGATACTCAATTCTTTATTGCACTCCATACGTACCTATCACATAGATGTATAATAAAGTCAACATTCAATATGGACTCTGTCTGGCACAGCGCAATTAAGAGGAAGGAAGATGGCTAAGTACGATTTATTCGTATTTGTGTAAAGATAACTCTACCTATGTGCAAAGTGGCATCAAACTCTAACCGGTAATTTTCAGTATAAATACTGGTAAAAGCTAGTAAATAATAAAATAAATAAACCAAAGAAAGCTAATGGGGCGGGTTTGTGACCCTATGCATACGTCACAAGAGTAAAAAAAACAGAATTAAAGGTAAAGAGCTCCATAACTTTTTGATAATTTCGTAAATTGGCGAAACAGAAAATAATTTTGAGTAAAAGAAATAATTCGTGCTCCAGATTGCTTTGAAGTCGTTTGGGGAAATTAAACCACTTTCGTGAAATTATTGGGTTACTGTACCGGTCCCGACTTAAAATTTCACATGTAATTACTTAGATTTTTTTGATGTCAGCAGTACTTTTATGATGGTTTTGATGCTAAATAATAACAGCCGCAATGGTCAATCGAAGGCTAAACTACGCTTGCCGCAGTCGGTACGTGAATGAGTGACCATTCATTATATACCAAGATCCTTCCGTGTCTCGGGAAGAAAAAAGAAAAGTCTTTATTGTGACTTACACAGGAAAGCAAGTTAAGACGTTGGGCCCAGCCTTTGTAGATCTTTAACAGTCATAACGTAGTCATCAGAAGGCCGAAAGTCAAACAACCAGTCTAGCCAAATGGTAACGTGTTTACCCAGTAACTGAGTTGTACCAGATAGGAGGTTGCTCCACGTAAAATATTTGAATTTAGCCGCATCCAGTCAGACTGGAAGACGACCCCAACATAGTTGGGAAAAGGGTAGGCAGGTGAATAAGTTCAATTATGATTACTTACCATCATGGCTCTCGGATTCTCGGAATAATCCACTGAATAGCATTTGTTTTCGTAGGTTTCAGTCAAGAAGTAGCTTAGTCCCTGAAAATAGAAATAAAATGTATTAAGAACATGACTCAAGATCTTGTTACGATTATATCGACTGCATTATGTTTATATCGCTAAGTTAAGAGTAGAAATAGAATAGAAAGAAAGAAAATATATTTATTGTGCCTTGCACAGAATCTAAATTATAAACGATTAGCTTCTGCCCGCGACTAAATCCGCGTCAAATTTTTGCTCCCCTGACCCTTCCCGTCGCATCGATTTGCCTCCTAGTTTTCGTCCATTTGTCGTTGCTGCTCGCTCCTTTTGAGTTATAGTGAGTCAACCTTAAAAGATAGACATATGCTCTAGCGGACTTTTTTTTAGAACTTTTTAAAAGGAACAATTCCGTCATACATTATTTTTGCGTTACTTTGACCGTTTACGCAGCGCACGCAACGGAAACTCTCAAAAGGAATAAATTATCCCCGTTTTTGC
The DNA here is from genome assembly GCA_932294355.1 of Aporophyla lueneburgensis. NCBI lineage: Eukaryota > Metazoa > Arthropoda > Insecta > Lepidoptera > Noctuidae > Aporophyla > Aporophyla lueneburgensis. The sequence goes on from OW028740.1 coordinate 31,003,558, forward strand.
AACATTTTTCATTAGGCTACCCAACACAAAAAGAATTTTTCAATTCGGACCAGAAGTTCCTGAGATTAGCGCGTTCAATCAAACAAACAAACAAACAAACTCTTTAGCTTTATAATATTAATATAATATAGTATAGATTTAAAAAAAATCAGCAGTCCTGTACGAGGCTGTAGGATGCTGCGACATTTATAAGATAGAAGAAGAAAATAACTGTCGCAACGCTAATAGTCCGATAGGGCCCGCTGTGACATCACGGTCAGATACAGAAATGAATAGGTATAGTGAGAAAATATTGCTTTAAAACTCAGGTATAAGAAACCTAAAAGAATGCCTAACCAAAGCGCGCTGTTGGATTGTCTACTTTCAGCACCAGATCGAGCGTTCAAAATGCGACAGCATTTTATTTAAGCTTTCACTATCGTAAGTGTCAATGGAGATGGCTATGCTTGGAGTTTCCCTACGTGATCGAATCAAAAATGATGAGATCCGTAGGAAAACCAAGGAAGCCGACATAGTCCGAAGAATTGCCAAACTTAAGTGGCAGTGATAAATGATAAATGACTTTATTTTTGCAAGTAGGTTTGTACAAACACTTTTACACCTCAATCATATTTTTTTTAAACTATATGAGGTAGGCATTTCCTATCTGACTACTCTGAGAAGAAACGCCGAAACAAATTCAGAGGTCACAGTCTCTTTTAAAGTCCAGACATAATCTTGATCAGATCATATGAAGACCATGTGGATTGGTGTCTGAAGTGGTCTTTTAAGGAAAGAACACACAGCTTGAGTGGACCTGTCCAATCAGTGCACGCATTTGTCAGTAATCATGCAGCTCCACTCAGAACTTAAGGAGGTCAATGATTCGACGAACAATACCAAGGAAAAGACATTTGTGTAGGTCGCACAAATTACTCAAACTGCCAGACTATGTAAAAAATTCAATGAGAAGAAAAGGGAACCAAAAAAAAAGAACATCCACTTAGTCTTCACATTTACAATAATTAAAACAATATAATACTTTAAAAGTAAATATTCATGTCATTGTATAAGTAAAATTCATCAATGTCAATGTGTATATAAAATCAGGCAATAGTCCCGGTCGGATCATTTGAGGACCATGTACATGGGGGTGTCTGAAATGGTCTAGTGGGCAGAGCACATTGCTTGCAGAACAGATGGCCGATGAGGTTGGAAAGTTCTGGAATGGCGACCAAGTACTGGAAGACGTAGCGTTGGAAGGCCTCTCACAAGATGGACCGATGACCTGGTGTATGCTGCAGGAATACGTTGGATGCGAGAAGCACAGAATAGGTGGAAGTGGCGGTGCTTGGGGGAGGCCTATGTCCAGCAGTGGACGTGTTTCGGCTGAAATGATGTCGTGAGCGAAAACGGGCATGAAATTTACTAACTAATGCAGATTTGAGAATCGAAAAGAAAAACTCATGAATTGGTCCTTTAAATGTGAAAAATCGGTTAGCTAAACTGTCCATAAATTCAAGTCTAAAGGCAATAGACGTTTCATTAAAGCAAAGACAATGTTCAGTATGCTCGTGCATTGTAACAACTGGACATTGATGGTTGCCTTAATATTTATTTGTTTGAACCACAGACATTGACGTACAATACATACAATAAGTCCATAAAATTTTCAATTAACTGACTACTCGTTGTCATTGCGCACTCATGTCTCGATCCTCGCTAACTCGTTTTTAGCTACCTCTACTTGATTTTCGTTGATAATGGTAATGGGACAGATGTCTTAAGGTCAACTGGCTATAGACGTCAAGGTTGTGTCACTCCCCAATCAATAGACTCAGCTTTTCGCAGTCCACTGACACACTGTCAAGGTGTACCACAGCACCCGGTTCTTTGCCTTCCACATCATAATCAGCCTGTTCCCACTGCTGGGACACAGGCTTCCTTTCGGTGGGAGGGAGTGAAAATGATCCTAATCAAACACGCGGGCCCAGAGCGAGTTACTAGATGTCACATGTTGTAAAATTTTTGGTTCTGGGATATACCTTCTGGGTTTCTTTTACCCCTTCAGAGCAGTGGTGATTAAATAATTATCTTCATCATTATTTCAGTCAAAAAACATCTACGGCTGGACCATAGGCCTCCCTCTATTTTCGGCTGCCATGACCGCCACGCTTGGCAGACGGGTTGGCGATCGCTGTAAAATGCATAGAGAACGCTCCTGCCCATTCTCTAGTAAGACCCTTGTCGCCTCTTCCCATCCCCACGGGAATAAATGGTGCTTTACGTCCAGTACCACACGGAACATACATACATACAAACAAACATACATACAATCACACCTTTTTCCCATGGGGGTAAGCAGAAACCACGGAACGCCACCTGCTACGATCTCTACACACTCCTTTTGCCTCGTTTAGGTTCATACAAATTGGTCATACACACACACCGGTTGCGAGTACTACACACCTGACATTTCTCACAAAAACACGGAATATTAAATAATTAAAACAAAGTAAAGCCTGTCTAGGTTCGAACCTAACTATCAATACTCGTAAGTCGCGGCCTTTACCACTACGCCACCACTGCTCTACTCTGCATCCAGTCTACGTCAGCTAAATTTCCAAGGTTGGTGACATATCTACTCGTCTTCATTGGTGTCATTCATTTAACAATGACTGCTACTAATGTTTAAATGACACTTGATGACGCTCTGAGTCGTAATGTTACGGTGGCAGCAACTTCAAATGGAATTATGTTTGAGCATACGGCTGTTAAAATATTTTGTTTCCTTTTGTCGACTCAAGGAGTCATTATGTTACCTTAAAACCACATCACTTATCTATATCTCTCACTTTTTTTGTGAACTCTTTGTGTTCTTTATGAATATAAATTCTTTAAACCGAAAACGGAACTAACATCATAACATATAATTACTGGCTACGCTCTACGGTTTGACGTAAATAAGTCTTGATATCGTAGTATTAACATAATAAAAGTATCATTTTTCTTAATACACTTCATGATCCAATGAAATCCGTTCATCTGTTTTAGCGTAAAAGCATAACAAAGAAACTTACAAAAATTAAATTATTTTTTCTTTCAAATTTTATTATAGTTTAGATTAGCGACGCATCACCGTATAGGTGCATAGGCAACATTTCCAAAAAAATAAATAAACTTTGTTATAACAGATAGTACCTACAGATATCTCGATGATTTTTGTAGGTACTGTTCAAACTAAGTTTACTAATTATAAGTAATAATATCCACGTAAACCTTCCGGAATAAATACTCAGAATTACGGTGTTTACATCAGTATTTCCAGCAGTATTTCCATTGTATTAGCCAGCGGTTTCGCCAGCGTCATTAATAAACCTTCCTCTTCAATCAGTGTCTATTGACGAAACCCGCATTAAAATCTGTTACGTAGTCTAAAACATCGCGTACAGACGCGCGAAGCAACTTTGTTTTACGCTATGTAGAGATATAGGTATATAGATATTTATCACACATACAAATCCGATGTTCGGTTTAAAATGTAAGTGGTCACAAAAACAGACACAAAAAGCCACTCTGTTGTAACAAAAATCTATACTAATATTATAAAGCTGAAGAGTTTGTTTGTTTGTTTGTTTGATTGAACGCGCTAATCTCAGGAACTACTGGTCCAAATTGAAAAATTATTTTTGTGTTGAGTAGCCTATTTATCGAGAAAGGCTATAGGCTATATAACAGCAGCAGCGGAGCAGTAATGAAAAATGCTGCAAAAACGGGGAAAATTTATTCCTTTTGAGAGTTTCCGTTGCGTGCGCTGCGTAAACGGTTAAAGTAACGTAAAAGTTATGCATGACGGAATTGTTCCTTTTAAAAAGTTCTAAAAAAAAGTCCGCGAGAGCATATGTCTTGCTTTTAAGGTTGACTCACTATAACTCAAAAGGAGCGAGCAGCAACGAAAAGTGGACGAAACCTAGCAGCCAAATCGATGCGACGGGCAGGGTCAGGGGAGCAAAAATTTGACGCGGACGAAGTCGCGGGCAGAAGCTAGTCGATTATATTTTGATAACTATACTATGTATAGACAGATATCTTCAAAGATAACTAACGTCACTTAGAAAGCTGCCGCGCTAAAATGAAATTGGACTATAAACGCATCACAACTGCCGAATGTCAGACGACAAAAGGGGTTAAATGTACAACCCAATGAGTCCCTATTCCCCTCTCTCGTTCCTCCTCTTTTGCCAACTCCTTTAACAAGAACTGGACCTTCATCACTCCAGCCAAAAGACGTCCACTGCTGGAGATCGGCCTGCCTCAATTTGGTTTGCCATAAACCCCACGCTTGCCAGGCGGGTTGGCGATCGCAGTATGGTGATAAAATGCATAGAGAACGCTGCTGCCCATTTTCTAGTAAGTCCCTTAGTCACCTCTTACGATATCCACAGAAAGAAACGGAATTTATGTCGTGCTATTTTTTACGTTCGGCACCACATAGAATTGTACCTTAGCAGCTTTTATCTATTCATGTTTTGGGAAGTTACAACGGCATTTAATTATGTATGCATGATGATGGTTACTACATAGCATTTTTTATCTTATTAGTTGTATGGTAATATTTCATTTTAAGTACGGTTTATTCTATTTTGTCTAATCTACAAAAATCCTGACTTGATTTTTGTACGTCATTTTGGGTTAACCACTGAAAATCAACGCTGTGCTGTGGGTCCCATACCACAGCATCATGCTGAGTGGAAACCGTCACAGCGATAGCATACAGCATACCGGCTGCTGACTATTTTTGTTGTGTTCCTAAGTTTAGAACCGTATTGTGTTTATGTTTTTAGGGTTCCGCTGCCAAATGGCAAAAAACGGAACCCTTATAGATTCGTCATGGCTGTCTGTCTGTCTGTCCGTCCGTATATGACAGCCACTTTTCTCCAAAACTATAAGAGCTATGCTGTTGAAACTTGGTAAATAAATGTATTCTGTGAACCGCATTAAGATTTTCACACTAAAATAGAAAAAAATCAATAAATTTTGGGGTTCGTCATACTTAGAACTGAAACTGATTTTTTTTTTCATCAAACCTATACGTGTGGACTATCTATGGACAGCTCTTCAAAAATGATATTGAGGTTTTATTATCATTTTTTTCTAAACTGAATAGTTTGCGCGAGAGGCACTTCCAAAGTGGTAAAATGTGTCCCCCTCCCCCGTAACTTCTAAAATAAGAGAATGATAAAAACTAAAAAAAATATATGATATACATTACCATGTAAACTTCCACCGAAAATTGGTTCAGGTTCGATTCTCGTAAGTAGTTTTTTTTAATACGTCATAAATCGTAAACCGCAATTTACCTTGCATTCAATCAACTCAAATATAAAAAAAAAACATTTAATTTCATAAACATAAACCTTATGCATAAACCGTGAATACGGTTTATACGGAACCCTCGGTGCGCGAGTCCGACTCGCACTTGGCCGGGTTTTTTTTTATGTGTTCTCTACTTTTTGTATGGACATATTTCTGTGACAACTAAGTATTTTTCTTTCTTTCTAAACATAGGTGATTGGAAAGAGAGTTTCCCAGGCCTTAGCTCTGCAATGAGACATCACAGGATGTTAATAATAATAAACAGATAGGTATAGATATAAAGTACTTACCACAATAGCAATAAATATACTCATGGCAATCTGGAACACGTTGTAGACCATCACCAAATGCTTCAAGTTGTATGGCTTCTTGTCCTTCATGTACCTTGGACCAGCTTTGGTACAGAAGTAGAGATACGTCGCCAGTATTGTCAGCAGAGGACCAGGCCCTGGTACTAGCCACCAGTCCTTTGTTCGAGGATCTAGAGAAGGACAAAGGAAATAAGGACATTTATTATTTATATATTTTGTTTTGCTTTTTACTATTGAGATGACGACTAGTAGAGAAGTGTGGAAGAATGAGTTGGGATAGTGGCAGGAGATGACAATGACATTGTTTTGCTTTTGACTGTCACTTCGCCCGCGTGGTTATCTGAAATTTTAGCACGGGAACGTACTATTGGGATACAATCATTTGTCCTAACTCAGGTCATGGTCTACCTGTGTGCCAAGTTTTATGAGTATCCGTCAAAGATTAAAAGAGACAGACAGATTTGCTTCTGTGTGTATAATATTTAATAGTATACACAATAACTACCTTTGGAGTGACACCATATTCACATCATATATTTAACATACAAGATGGTAAAGACACCTATGTGCTGTGCTGACCTGTAAATGATTCTGAACCCCCTGCGTCGAAGATTTCAATCGGTGATTTATAATAAACATGTTGTTTCATACATTTAGATCGCGTAGGTATTGCACTTTCATAAAACACCTTTTTTTATAAATGTTGGACATTTTCATTGCTAGGGGCATATGCTGGTCAACCATGAGGTTGTCATGGTCATGGTTTCAGTTTACGCATCCATAATTCAACAGAAATTTAAAGAATATTTCCATAACACTAGCTTATTAAATCAATAGACTAGCTGTTGCCAACGGCTTCGCCTGCGTATCTTCTTCTATATATGTAAAATTCAAAGTCCTGAGTGACTGACTGACTGATATATCAACGCACAGCCTAAACCGCTGGTCCTATAGACATGACATTTGAAGGGTGTGTTCTTAGTGAAGAGTAGGTAGGCATTAAGAAGGGGTTTTTTGAAATTCTATCCCTAAGAGGGTGAAATGGGGGTTGAATTTTCTGTGAAACTTTTTATTCTCTGGGTCTATTGACACGCGGATGAAGTCGCGGGCAGAAGCCAGTTATACATACAAATCTTACTCTTGAATCACTCTGTCTATTGATGCAAACCGCATTAAAATTCGTTAAGTAGTTTAATAAAATATATAATTGTACAGGTACGGGAAGCGACTTTGTTTTATACTGTGTAAATAAAAGATAAATAATTAATCGAGAGCATGGAAATATGGATCCCCAGTGCGCGAAACATATTATAGATTTTTATATAGACATTCTTAGTCTTACTAGCAGTAACACTGGGTATCGTATTACCCAGTACCTGGGTTGTGGAGGTCAGATAGGCAGTCGCTCCATGTAAAATACTGGTACTCAGCTGTATCCGGTTGGACTGGGAGCCAACCCCAACATAGTTGTGAAAAGGCTCGGCATGAAGATGATGATTTTAACTAGCAGTCTGGGTCCTAGATCTAGGCTCGTTATTAGGTATATTGGCAGTATTATAACTTAATTTGCTAAATCCGGATGTATTTTTCATCTCTATGTGATCTTAAATGGGGGCTTACAGTCAACGGAACAAAAATACTGATTGACGACAGAAATAGATAATCACCATCGATAACAGGAAACTGTTATAGCCAAATTCATTGCATATCCTTGAATATAATTTTCTTAGGTTTATCCTTAAATAATAAATTGTTGGCTCGATGATTCCTTTCTGTTACTATGTAAAAATTATGTGTCACAAAATATGTTATATGAATAAAAAATATAAGAGACTTTTAGACAAATTTGTTTAAAGAATCAGCAGGGCTCAGAATTTATTAATATTGTTATTTCAAATATTTATTTTATTATTTATGTACACACAGTAAAATTTATAAGATGTAATTATAATTGGAGAATAATGATGGTTTATTTATGATATATAAAAAATACTGAGTATATATAAAAGTAGTTTTAATTAATTAATTATAGAGGGAACTTACCCGATAGTTCTTCAAATACATATTGATATCCTTGCACTGCTTGCTGCACGACCGCCATGTTCCAGAAATATTATTTAATATTTCCCAAAAATATCACTTAAATTATTATCACAATTTTATTCACTTATCTTAATGGTATTACAATAATCAAATAAATTATAAATATTTGGAAATATTATTCACTTGACAAGCCAATTGAACCTGTCTGCGCAAGCGCCGCTAACAGACTAACAATAATTAAGAGGTTTAATGTTTTATATTTCACCAGCTGTTTAGGACATCGCACGGGTCAATTTATTTCCAAAGATTTGCAGTCATTACAATATTTTGGGAATTGATTAAGTATATTTATTGTCACAGTTTACTTTTGGTCATATTATTTTTGACTGTGAAACGATTTAAACCTTTGGCAGTGTTTATTTCGAGAAGTATGATTTGAATAATATTTGAATTACTTGAATCGGCAGAATGAACAAGTATATTATTACAATATGTTATAGTGCCTGTTTGATAACTTTACATCACTAATCTCAAGTACCGTATTATTAATTGGTATCTCTGGGAAGGTAGTGTATAAGGAGTGCAGTACCTTATTATACAACCCAGTTTAAAATACTCTGTTTTAACAAGAACTGCAATAATTTAAATCGTGTCGTTTTATGATTGTTGTACGTTCGACGACAAATGATTAGAGACTGTTATGGTTCAATTTATGAATTAAGGATAGGTATAACAGTTTTCCTGTAAATTCGTCAAGTTTTGATTGGTGCAAAGTACCGTACGGTGGAAGTTTTTTTTTTATGAATTAAGAATTTATTAATAATTTCACGATTTTTTCACGCGAACACAATGACAAGTCACGTTGACAACGCTGTCAGTGTTTTTTTTTAATAAATGCATTATGGTAAAAAGACATACCAACCTCATTTTTGAAATACATAGGCAAATATTGGCCTTTCTATATGATAAATGATTTTATTTCTATAAGTAGGTTTGTACAACACTTTTACACGTCAATGACATTAACTCGCTTTTATTAGTTTTAATAATAAATAAATAATCATTTATTTCAGATTCATCTAGCGATTACATCCATATTTGTTAGTACGATGCGAGCTTAGAAACTAGTGTTAGTAAAAAAAAATTGCTAAACATTGCTAACGTTTTACCTGTAAGTTTGTGGGAACACCCAAATACTCCGAAATATTTTATTCCGAATTTCGATGTTCCGATTTTCAAAAGTCCGAATTTCATAATACCTAAGAATTATAATATCAATGATTAAAAATCACGAAAGTTATTTTACCGAAAGTCGTAAATGCGATTTGTTAGTTTTTCAATTTTCATACGTTCGAAGAATCAAATGCTCGAAGGGTTCTCGGTCCGAATAACGACATTCCGATTTTCAATACTCCAAATAAACTAAAAGTCAACATGTTGTGATACAAAATTTAGTGACAGAAACGAATCGCTGCAAAACCGACTTCACGCAGTCTTGTCTGCCCTACCCCTAGAGTGTAATTTAAACCCGCGTAGGCACGGAGGGGTCGGGCGGCCCGCGAGCTGAGGAGCAGGTGGTTTGAAGGCCCGCCGCCGCGGCTGAGGCTGGCCGGCTCAGCCGGCCAGCAAGCCGAAGCTGCGGTGGTGAGCGTTAAGACCATCTGCGATGATAAGTACGCGTGGGGCCGCCCAAACCCCGCAGCGCCGGAGCCGTGACAGAATCAATGCTTGCTGCATGCTTGCTTGCTTGCTGCATGCCTGCTTGCTTGCTGCTTGCCTGCTTACATGCTGCATGACTGCTTGCATGTTGCATGCCTGCTTGCATGTTGCATGCCTGCCTGCATGTTGCATGCTTGCTTGCATGCTGCATGTTTTTTAATTCTATCTCCTCATACTAAACATAATATTATACTTCTCTCTGACGAGCTATTATACTATTCGGTTTTACAAGGCGTTTTTATTTCGGAATTGTATTTATCGGTATTTTAATAATCGGAATTCGTATTTTTGATATTTCGAATTATCATTAAGTCGGACTTTTTGTTATTCGATCTATTGAAATTCGGTATATTAAGAATAGTAATTATAAACGTTAGGAATATTGAAATTTAGGAATTATAAAAATAGGAGTAATGATATGTCGTAGTTGTTATATTAGGAATTTTGAATCATTCGGAATTTTGAAAATCGGTATTTTGAAATTCGTATTTGTGACTATCGGAATAAAGTTTTTCGTATTTATGTAGTGTACCCGTAAGTTTGTATGTATCTATGTTTGTAACCGACTCTGACCCACTACAAATGGTCAGATTACATTTAAACTTTGTAGACTTATCGAGGACTGATGACAGTACAATAATTTCATAAATTTGTGCTATTATTATCCTTGCCGGATAGCAGAAGAAAAAAAACAAACAAAAACTCTTTTGCAGCTAACCGAACTAAAAAATAGAAAATAAAGTGTTAATTTTTGAGGTATTTTAATTGGTATCAAGCACTTTTTTACAATTATTTTCTACTTTAAAACGTTTTGTTTTTTTTGGAAGCGTGTTTTTTAGTTTTTAAACTATTATTCATTTTTAATAGTAGATGAGGTCAAACTAATTCATCGTCGATCAATTATTATGTACTCACTATAATAATACATTATAGTAATTACCTACACTATAATTGACGCTGATGAATTAACTAGTAAAATATGACATCTAATATGAAAAATAATATTATATAATATCTAATATGATATATAATGAAATTAAGTGGCTCTTTAGTTCCGTTTGGGAATCATACCAAATCTATTTAATTAAATACCTATTATTAAAACTAATTAGTTGCGACGATAACTGATGTCTTAATAATCCCTAACTTATTAGTAACCTTAACTTTGCTCTCAGAAACGACAAAAATTACCGAAATGTGTGTCATTATTCATTACACAAATTGGTAATTCATTAGACCAATAGGTATACACAGTTATTTTTATAAGGAATTTATAAGGAGAGGTTTCTGACTAAGTGTCGCACGGGTCAATTGTCCGTCTTTACTTACCAATACCCCTCCATGCCTCGGAAAGCAAGTAGTCCTGCAGGTGTAGCATGACCAATTCTATCTCTATTCTACCAAGAATAGACAAAGTTGTTTCTATTCAATTCGATATCTCTTCGGCCCGAGCACGGGGCCACCCGTAGACTCGGGTTTCTATGAAGAGAACGGCAAGAGAGTGGTACGTTATGTAATTAAGGTGGATCCGCTAAGGAGTTTTTCATTGAATAGTCATACAGTGGGATTAAACTATCTTAGAGTATTGTATTGATGATTATAATTAATAATAATCCTTAAAAAAAAAATGTACCCCCAACTGAAACTTCAACTCAAAAGTAGAGAAAAATTAGTCGCGTTGCTCGACATCGTAGAATTTTGTCGACTGAAGAATAGAAATATTACAATGCGAGGTCAGCTAAAACTGGAACTACTTTAGCTTAGATACATCGTCTACCTACATTTCAGTAACATCATATTATTGTTTTTTATGTCCTCGTTCGATTCGCTTGGTTGTTTCTGAATGTATTTTATAAAATTGTTTGGTATTCGTTTTAAATTTTGCTTACAACTGCACTATATTTTGTACTAACTTCTACCAAACCAAAAATGGTAGCTTCCAACATTATTCTCTTTCCCTAACCACATTCAATAAATTCTAAAAATAGAAAGTAAACTCAAACAAAAATGATATGGATCAAAATAAATGATTCCAAGAATATTAGGTATATGAGTCAACTGTTCACAATATTAGATAATGTTGTATGCAGTCACTCGTCTGAAGTGCCAATATCAGTCAACTGAAGAGGTTGATAAGATGCAATTGATAACGGAAAGGCTCGTTTGAATCATCGTTTGCAGTTTGACATGACGTCAACGATACTAAACGTTCATTCCCTATTGATAAAGTAGCTGATTTATTCTATAAAAAATCTCAGCGAGACAACTTACTTGATCGATCGATTCGTATAGCTTTTATTATTTTCCTTTTTTTTAGACTCTTCTTTTTGTGGGCGGAAAACCATTAAATGACGTCTCCCGCTCTTGGGTGGAGCAGAAGGGCGTGTCAGACTTTTACTGACTAAAACCCACCCGTGTTCATTCAGTTGCCCATGTGCCAGGGTCACGGTAACTCTTTCGAAGTCACACTCCTCAATGTGTATTTCATGAAAAAGTAATTCAATGGGATTATGCAATATTAGAGGGTTGTATTTATTCTTTTTATGATTACATATATCATACATTTTTGCTCCCCTGACCCTTCTCGTCGCATCGAATTGCCTGCCAATTTTTCATTGCTGCTCCGATCCTTTTGATTGTAGTGTGATGTTATATCGCCTATAACCTTCCTCAATAATTAGGCTACCCAACACAAAAAGAATTTTTCAATTCGGACCAATAGTTACTGAGATTACAGCGTTCCACCAATCAAACAAACAAACTCTTCAACTTTATAATATTAAAATATAGATTCCGTGAAACCATATTTAGGACGGCCTAAAATCGAATCTTAATCAACATACAAACTAACAGTAAATTATATTAAGTTGTTAAAAATGTAAGTTCATTGAATTTCGCGGGGTACCTTACCCTTAACCCTTGTGCATAATTGATAGCTCACTAAGCAAGCACATAAGTTTTCACAGTGATATTTGTACAGAATAAATTATAGTCTGTGCCAGATGTGAAAAAAATAAGTCTAAAAGTTGTTGACACCCGCCTTCCAATGTATTCAAATATTTCAAAACGATACTAAACAAATCTTAAGAAAGTGTCGCTAGCACGGTCAAAACGGTAATTTGAATACATTGGTAGGCATGTGTCAACGACTTTTATTTTTTTCACATCTGGCACAGACTATAGTTAATATCAGACGCTTCACATTTTCTACATTTTTGTTTTTTCATTCGGATTTTTTTCGTTTGAAATGAAACTGAACGCAAAATTAATTAAAAGTTAACCACCTGAATACTCTACCAAGATCTTCATGCGTAGAGCTTATGTGCTCATATACCTACACGAGCGGAACGCGACAACTGCAAAGGAACAACCGGCAGCCATCGAAGTGTGTTGAACGCTTTGTTTGTTTTCAGAGGCCCGGAGGCCTTGTTACGTTAAGATGGTCACCTATCCACGAAAAAAAAAACCACGGCAAGCGTAGCGTAACCTAATTGATCTACTAAGGCAGTTGCTATTACTTACCCACAAACCCCTCTAAAATCTCTTTTTTTGTGTTTGGGAAATCATCAAATGACTTCTCCCGCTCTGGGCGGAGCAGAAGGGCATGTCAAATTTTACTGACTAAAACCCACCCGTGTTCCTTTGGCAACTAAAGGAACACGGGTGGGTCATATGCTAGGGCCACGGTAACTCTTTCGAGCAGATCTCGCAATCCTAGCAGTTCTGAAATCTCTGACATTTTTAATTTCAGAATTGTATTGTTTTTGGTCGACTAATCACAAAAGGTAGGTACTATAAAACTTTACAAAACAAATTATTCATTTTCATAGTACATTAGGTGACACATACTTACATCGAAAGTTCTTTAAACCGTCCTACCTTAGCAGGTGTGCATATATTACTCATTTTTTTATCTATTACAAAATATAAAGATTAGACAACAGCTTGTTTATCAATTTTTATATCTAATTCATCATAGTCAATGTTAGGACTATGTGATCTCTTAATCAGTTCATTTTAATTAAAATCTGGCAGTTAGAGTACTTAATGCGGCCAAGCAAGATGTCCTTTCTTGGGTATTATTTGTCGAAGCGTTGTAGTCCTCATGTTCGAAGTTGAGTTGCACGATTACTGACAAATGCGTGCACTGACTGAACAGGCCCACTCAATCTGTGTGGTTCTTTCTTCAAAAGACCACTTCAGACACCAATGTACATATGTCCAAAAACCAATGTTCAGATGACCTGACCACAATTATTTCCGGATTTTTATATAGTCATTACCATTTAATATTATTTAAACGAATATTATTCATGCAATGACATGAATATTTACTTTGTGAAGTATTATAATGTTTTAATTATTGTGAATGTGACGACTAAGTTGGTGTTTTTCCCTTTTTGGTTTCTTTTTTCCTCATTGTGTTTTTAATCATGTTCTGGCAGTTTGAGTAATTTATGCGGCCGACACAAATGTCCTTTCTTTGGTATTATTGGTCAAATCATTGAGCTCCTTACGTTCTGAGTTTAGCTGCTTGATTGTTGATAAATGCGTGCACCGATTGGACAGGTCAATCTCAAAATACCATTGTAGACACCCATTCACATGGTCTTCACATGATGACTGTGAACTCTGAGTTTGTTTCGGCCCTGCTTCTCAGAGTAGTCAGATAGGAAACGCCTAGGTACATCTAGTTTTAAAAATATGATTGGTTTGCAAAAGTGTTTGTGCAAACCTGCTGAAACAAAATCGTTTATCATAATAAACATTTCACCCGGGTGAATGTTCAGTTTCGAAGGACAACCACATTATACAGGAATGAACGTTTATCGGGTACTACCTTCTGCCCGCGATTTCGTCTTCGTCAAATTTTTCCTCACCGACCCTTCCCGTCGCATCGAATTGTCTGCCAGTTTCCGTCCAATTTTTCATATCTGCTCTGCTCCTTTTGATTGTAGCGTGATATTATAAAACCTATAGTCACCCTCAATAAATAGGCTACCCAACACAAGAAGAATTAGCTCCTGAGACTACCACGTTCAACCAAACAAACAAATTCGTCAGCTTTATAGATATTGATGATGATGATTGATGATTTAATTTCTCGATAATTCTGTAGGTAAGGAGAGAAAGATGTCGCGGGTGTCAATATTCAACGTGTTTTAGATAAGGTCAAAATGAATTAATTTTTCACTTTTATTCATTTCGTGTTCAGATTTTTCACGAGTGAAAAACGTGGATTAACGACAAAATGAACAAAAGGATCTATTCTTGGATCGATTGCAGGTCTATTCTATAAAAATCTCACGGTGAAAACTTTTGTGAACTGAGCTTTCAGCTGTCAACCTCTAGTGCTCATATACACGAGCGGCACTTGTCAACGATAGAGGCAACTGCAGCGTCCGAGACGCGTCAACGGCGACTGTTGACACTCATTGTCATGTATGACGGAATTGTTCCTCTTAAAACGTTCTAAAAAAGTCCGACTTTTAACGTTAGCTCACTATAACGTTTTCAATTGTAATGAAATCTAAATATTATAAAGCTGAAGAGTTTGTTTAGTAGAACGTACTAATCTCAGGAACTACGTTTATTGTTGGATAGTCCATTTATCGCGGAAGGACTTAGACTATATAACATAACGCTAGGACGGTTAGGAGCCGAGCACAAAGAAAAAAGTCACGAAAATGAAGACCTGGCAAGGGCAGGCGTTTCGATGCGATGGGGTGGGTCGGGGGAACAAGAAATATTGTTTAAGAGTATTGTAAGCATAAACGTTCTAAAATATTTTCAAAAAGATAGTGAAAATCGCATTAAAATGTACTGTACAAATAAGAATGAGTTTATAAGATCCAAGGTTATACTTGGTTTAGGAGATAAACTCGCAGACAGACAGGAAAAGTGGCTTGGTTTTTATATTATTGTTTAGATTGTTCGTATTATGTTTTATCGTGCTGTTCATCTATGAACAAAAGTATCACTGTAATGAGCAATTGAGAAAAATGGCGGATCATGGTCCATGAAAACACAATGTTTCAGAAAATTATAGGTATCATCGTCTGTGTAATGCTTATGCTCAATTATTGTTGTTATTAACCGTCTTCAAAAAAGGAGGAGGTTATCAGTTATACTGTATTTTTTTAATGTTTGTTACCTCAGAACTTTTGACTGGGGGAAACGATTTTGATGATTCTTTTTTTATTTGACAGCTGGTGCTTCTCGTGTGGTACGATTTCAATTTGGTTCAGTTCTGACAACAGCATCCATGATAAAACCATAAACGTCTTAAATTTCATTAAGTTTGTGCGCGACAAATGGACGAATAACGCGATTAGATTAGTGCGGGATTAGTACCATAACTAAAAAGTTAAAAATAAAAATTTATTTTTTTGAAAAAAGTTTTTTAAAACTAAGAAGACTACCGGATTAATGCAACACTCAATTGAGCCACTGCATTGTTCACATTTATGTGAATAGTCCTAAAACATAAAAATAATGATAGGTCAGCGTAAGAGTTTTTTTTTAAGTTTTGAAGCTGACATACTGGCCATAATTTCAGTATCATTTTGTGAATTCAAATTAGGAATAATGGATTTTCAAATTTTTGTTCCCGAAGCCCTTCCTCATCTGTATCTGGTCCTCTCGTATGTGTGGGTAAAAGCTTTCTGATGACAAGGCCACTCTGGTAACATAGCATGAAATATCCCGTACCCCACTCTACTACTAAAGACATGTATTTGTTGTCTTAACTGCCTGTACATTCTGGTAATCCTGTTGCATCCTGCTGATCTCGGGCATCCAGGTACTTGTATATTATACACCGAAGCTGTTGGAGTACCTTGATAAATCTTTACATAGTGAAAACAAAACAAAGTCGCTTTCCGCGTTTGTACGAAGAAGAAGATCTAAGATCTTTTAAACTACGCAACGGATTTTAATGCGGTTTTCATCAATAGACAGAGTGATTTAAACTCAGAGTGAAAAAGATTTAGATGTAGGTATAATCGGCGGGCGAAGCCGCTGGCAAAAGCTAGTAACTGTATAAACGTGAAAATATCTGAAAATAATCCTTATCGATTTTCTCATTATTTATTTATTTAAACTTCTTGCACACAAAAAAGGTAGGTGAGGATCAGTATAATTATTTTCATTTAAAAGTAATATTTGACCCTACCATTACAGCCCCCCCGGTCTACTTCTTGATTATGCAATGGCCGATGTCGCACCATAAATCATGACGCTTCAGGGGCTAGTGCAAATCTCGGGGTTCATTCGATTAATCGAGTCTGGTCAAACCACGCTGGGATCGGTGCAATTCATTTTATTTCATTTCATTTCATTATTGGCTCCTGTGTTTTTAAAATGCAAACAAAATATTGTACAGACACAAAGAAGCATATGACGTAGGTTCAACATACCATTTTTAGGGTTCCGTTGCCAAATGGCAAAAAACGGAACCCTTATAGATTCGTCATGTCTGTCTGTCTGTCTGTGTGTCTGTCCGTGTATGTCACAGCCACTTTTCTCCGAAACTATAAGAGCTATGTTGTTGAAACTTGGTAAGTAGATGTCTGTGAACCGCATTAAGATTTTAACACTAAAATAGAAAAAAAGCAATAAATTTTGGGGTTCCCCATACTTAGAACTGAAACTGAAAAATTTTTTTTTCATCAAACCCATACGTGCGGGGTATTTATAGGTCTTCAAAAATGGTATTGAGATTTCTAATATAATTTTTTTCTAAACTGAATAGTTTGCGCGAGAGACACTTCCAAAGTGGTAAAATGTTTCCCCCCCCCGTAACTTCTAAAATAAGAGAATGATAAAAGTAAAAAAAATATATGGTGTACATAACCATATAAACTTCCACCAAAAATTGGTTTAAACGAGATCCAGTGAGTAGTTTTTTTTTAATACGCCATAAATCGTAAACCGCAATTTACCTTTACTTCAACTCAAATATAAAAAAATTAAAAAAAAAACATTTAATGTCATAAACATAAACCTTATGTATAAACCGAGGTTACCTACAGGTTTGTACGGAACCCTCGGTGCGCGAGTCCGACTCGCACTTGGCCGGTTTTTTTTGTCAAATAAGTGGAATACATGGGATTAACCAGTGACGTAAACGCATTATTAATAAACCAGTAATTACGAACACTATTAGTCAATCAATACGTATTATTATTTAATTCGGAATCTATCTTCTTCTTAGTGTCACTGGCACGACAGTTGTTACATTTTGTTGGCTGAAAAATTGGTCACTTCTATGAAGTTTTTGGTGGCAGTGAAGAGATCACCTTGGCTGTATTGTTTGGGGCACAGATGGCAAGACAGGAGGTGGAGTACAGTTTGTGAAACAGCTCCATATCCAGACCCTGCTGCTATGAATTTCCAGTATAAACTGATCTTACATTGTATGGGATTTCCGTATCTTGAGAAGTCAGCTTAAACTGGAAAAGCATAGCTCGATTTGTAGCCATGTGTATATAACGGCATCGTAACAAATATTATGTTACAAATACCAGGAAAATTACCTCTTTTGCTTCTAAATAAAATAATTGGACATGCAACAGTGATTGCATAATTTTCTTTGGTGGGTCATTGTTCTCCCTTAATCATCAATTAACTGGCTTCTGCCCACGATTTTGTCTGCATATTCTTCCTCCATCAGCATCGCGTCGGCCACCTGCACCATTTCTTCGTTTTCGCTCAGCGTTATTTCTAGCTTTCCCTTTTTAGGGTTCCGTTGCCAAATGGCAAAAAACGGAACCCTTATAGCTTCGTCATGTCTGTCTGTCTGTCTGTCCGTGTATGTCACAGCCACTTTTCTCCGAAACTATACGAGCTATGTAGTTAAAACTTGGTAAGTAGATGTATTCTGTGAACCGCATTAAGATTTCTATACTAAAATAGAAAAAAAAACAATAAATTTTGGGGTTCACCATACTTAGAACTGAAACTCAAAAAAATTAAAAATGGTATTGAGGTTTTTAATATAATTTTTTTCTAAACTGAATAGTTTGCGCGAGAGACACTTTCAAAGTTGTAAAATATGTGTCCCCCCCCCCGTAACTTCTAAAATAATAGAATGATAAAACAAAAAAAAAATACATGATGTACATAACCATTTAAACTTCCACCGAAAATTGGTTTGAATGAGATCCAGTGAGTAGTTTTTTTTTTAATACGTCATAAATCGTAAACCGCAATTTAGCTTTAATTCAATCTACTCAAAAAAAAAAAAATTAAAAAAAAAAACATTTAATGTCATAAACATAAACCTTATGCATAAACCGAGGATACCTACAGGTTTGTACGGAACCCTCGGTGCGCGAGTCCGATTCGCACTTGGCCGGTTTTTTTTGCTCTGCTCGTAAGAGTCGCAATGTTATCCACCGTGACATTTTAATCATGCAGCCCACTTCATGTATCCAATGACTACTACACATCCATAAGAAAAAAAAAAATAACTAAAAAATATTCATTATGATGGCGCATGACGTAGTTTGTTTGATATTTTGTGTCATGGAAAATGGAGATGGAATGATCTAGTCGACTCGTGTGCTGGGTAGGTGTGTATGTTCTCTACCATATAATACGTAAATATTATTAACAGAATGTTTCATAATTATAATGCATTATTTATTTTCTTAGTACGTATTTTCATAATTGGTAACAATTTTTTTAATTACGCCTAGAGGTATATTATGTCGGATACATTGAGTGAACAACCTTTGTAAGACGACTAAAAAGTCCGGTTTATAAACCTATAACCTGCATTAAGAATTGGGCTAGCAAATGTAAACAAAAAGCAATTCTAAATGTTCGTTCCAATGATAATCGCGTTTTAATAAACTATTCAGCTTTATTATACTAATTACGTATTACATATAAGGGTATCTATTCATACACGAAATATTTTAAGGGGTACATCTGTAGGTGGTAAAGAAGCTACAGAAGCAAAAAGAAATTTTTTTCTAAGCCTTTTTGAATTTTCGTAATTATTATAATTTTAAAACTACTTGAGACGTTTTGCATAAAACCTTTACTCCAAATTCTATGAATGGCCCACCTGACGCTGCGAGGGTGGTGACCAGACGGCACGAGCATGGCCGCGGTGTCTCGGCCCGTAAAAAATATGAAGGAGCCAATATTTCTTAGGTGCGTCAAATAATTTATAAATATTAAATTTAAACAAAAACCCTTTGAAAAAATTTTTTTTCATTGTTATAGCTTCTTTACCACCTACATGTGTACCTCTTAAAATATTTCGTGTATGAATAGATACACCTTATATATAATCCTTCCTCTTAAATCACTCAGTCTATTGATAAAATCCGTATTAAAATTCGTTGCATAGTTTAAAAGATCTAAACGTACAAAGGCGGCAAGTGGCTATGTTTTATAATTACTACTATCTATATGTAAAGATAGATAAGTATTATCTGCAATAGATGGTTTATTAGCAGAAAACAGAATAGTGCGGAAAAAGGAGAGCGAGGCCTTGCAGTGTACAATATAGGCTAGTTAGATAAGATTAGATGAGAATAGTCATTTTACAAGGAAAACATACGAGTGACAACACTTTACGTATTTGCAAAATGCACACAGAGCATGTACCTAGTATAAATAAATGTAAACACGTACTTTGTCACGTGGATGTCATAAAACATATGACAATTGATGCTTACTAAGCGAATAATAAAAACCTTTATTACATAGTAGCGTAACCTTGAAAAGTTTATAACAATCTAGAATGCATTTTGGATGTCAAGGTCCTTGCAACGTCATAGAAAAATTAAATACATAGATATGACCTAATTGATGATACATATACATGCCGTCGGTTGGGGCAGGTCAGGTCAAAGCTGCAACGGTTCTTTCTTTAAAAGGCCCTTCCAAACATGACCCTGTATTGTAGGACTCACATAAAATACTAATAATATAATGTTTGGGGTCTATAAGAGACCGTGACCTCTGAGTTTGTTTCGGCGTTTATTCTCAGGGAACAGTCAACTAGAAAATGACGGCGCTGTCTAGTTTTGTTAAAATATTAACCCATAAAATATTGAAGTGTAAAAGTGTCTTATAAGATTTACTTACTTCAGTAAATAAACATTTCATTTAATTTAATGAAAATCAGCAGAGGGTCAATTCTAGCCATTATAATCCTGAATTCATCCGGAAGACTTTTTTGCTGCTAGAGACAGGCAGTCTCCATCAGTTTAAAAAAATTCTGAGGGGCTTGTAGTTCACAACAGCGTTAATCAATCAATCCTTCGCGTTCAGTCGCTGTGACCGCATTCTTCCACACTTATGAATGTGAGTATGTGCCCATTATTGCTCATCCGTGCTATACAGAGCACTATTAATTATATTATTGGTTCAATTGTCTCACGAATACCTACTTCAATTGTTTGTGACGGTGTGAAGTTTGATTCACAAAATAATATCAAGGTCCTATTTCATATAACTGATATTGCAACATTGTTGTCATAAATAATCATAGAGGCAGTTCTCGTTATTTTAAGAACGTTCACACTCTCATCTCAGTCTCAATCTGTCAAAAATGGTTCTCTATTATGTGACCTAACTTTTTTATCCATAATTTAAATAGCCATAATTTTTTTTGTCCTAATCATCATTTGTCCGAATGATAACTTGCTCGAACTAAACGTCACATAATATCACATGCCATAATATTGAAATTCCTAAATACAATATGCCCTAAATCCATTTGTCATAAATATTACAATCAATAATATACAAAAGGGGTTCCCTCTATCTGGCAGAAACTTGATGCTCCGAATTTTATTTGGCATTTTCACTTGGCATAATATTATTTAAACGAATATTTGTAAGGCATAAAAAATGTTTATCATAATCATTGTTTAGCCGAATGTTTATATGCTCGACTTTACGCTGGCATACTTTTAAGATGGCAGAATTTTATTTCGCATAATTACCTTTGGCAGACTTAAAATTCCGCATAATTCCGTTTAGCATAAACTTTATTTAGAGCAATGATTATTTGGCATAATTTCACTTAGCATACTACGAAGATGGCAGAATTTCATTTAGAATAATTTTGTTAGGCACATTTTCATTTCTATTAAATTGCATTTTAACTTTAAATAAAATGAAATATTGTCTCAAAAAGTCAGTATATGTTGTGCTACAAAAATTATTGACAGAAACGAATCGCTGCAGAACCGACTCCACGTAGTCTTGTCTGCCTTACCCCTAGAGTGTAATTTAAGCCCGCGTAGGCGCGGAGTGGCGAGGTGGCCCGCGAGCTGAGGAGCAGGTGGTTTTGACAGTCGCCGCCGCGGCTGAGGCTGGCCGGCCAAGCCGGCCAGCAAGCCGAAGCCGTGGTGGTGAGCGTAAAACCATCTGCGACGATGAGCTCGCGTGGGACCGCCGGAGCCCCGCAGCGCCGAAGCCGTGACAGAAACCATGCATGCTGCATGTTGCATGCTCGCCTGCATGCTGTAAGCTTGCTTGCATGATGCATGCTTGCTTGCATGCTTGCTTGCTGGATGCTTGCTTGCATGCTGCATGCTCGGTTGCTTGCATGCTGTATGCTTGGTTGCTTGCATGCTGTATGCTTGCTTGCATGCTGCATGCTTGTTTGCATGCTGCATGCTTGTTTACATGCTGCATGCTTCTTCGATAAGACATGTATGCCAAACGATGATTTTAAGTTTAAAGTTTCTGAGATATGATAGTTCTGCCTTTTAATAACTATCGATATGAAATTATGCCAAAAGACGATTCTGACTGCGAACTTTCTGCGTTATGATGGTTCTACTTTTTAATTATTATGGAATAAAATTTCTGCCTAAAGATGATTCTGACTTATAAAATTATGCGTTGTGAATGTATGATAAATGAGTGTATGCCAAACGATTTTCTGCGAAATGAAGTTTATGCCATCCGCTGATCCGCTAAAATAATATTATGGCGAAAAAAAATCTGCCATAAACGGTGGACCCATACAAAAGACTTAAAACTGTTTTCAATAAAAGTTATAAGTTCTAAATTCAAATTATTGTATGTTTATTTATCCTAATAATATTTTTAAAACAAATTGTTACAAAGTTCAGAAGAACTTTATTATTTTATTAAATCCAACTGATACAATGCATAAATAGTAAAGATGCAAAGCATTATGGCATTTATCAAGGCCTCTGGCATGGCGCTGCATGTATTATTAAATCACTCAATAAAACAGGTGATTGTGAACATGTGATTTTATTGGTTCTCTATTGTGTGACCTAACTTTTTTATCCATAATCTAAAGAGCCATAATTTTTTTTGTCCTAATCATCATTTGTCCGAATGATAACTTGCCCGAACTAAATGTCACATAATATCACATGCCATACAATTGAAATCCCTAAATATAATATGCCCTAAATCCGTTTGTCATAAATATTACTATCAATAACATACAAAAGACTTAAAACTGTTTTCCATAAAAGTTATAAGTTCTAAATTCAAATTATTTATGTTTATTTATCCTAATTATATTTTTAAAACAAAGTATTACGGAGTTCATTAAGAATTTCATTATTTTATCAAATTCAACTGATACAATACATAAATAGTAAAGATACAAAAGCATTATTTTATAAAGCAGTATTTATCAAGGCCTGGCATGGCGCTGCATGTATTATCACTCAATAAATACAATATCACTCAATAAAACAGGTGATTGTGAACAAGTGATTTTATTTCCCTCTAAGAAACATACAAACAAACATACACCATGCATGCAGCATGCATGCACGCAAGCAACATGCAATCGAGCATGCAAGCAAGCATGCATCATGTAGCATGCAAGCAAGCATGCAGCATGCAAGCGAGCATGCATACAAGCAGGCAAGCAGCATGCAATCGAGCATGCAAGCAAGCATGCAGTATGCAAGCGAGCATGCATCATGCAGCAGGCATGGTTTCTGTCACGGCTCCGGCACTGCGGGGTTTAGGCGGTCCCACGCGAGCTTATCGTCGCAGACGGTTTAACGATCACCACCGCAGCTTCGTCTTGCTGGCCGGCTTCGCCAGCCAGCCTCAGCAGTGGCGGCGAGCGTTACAACCACCTGCTCCTCAGCTCGCGGGCTGCCTCGCCCCTCCGCGCCTACGCGATTTTAAATTACACTCTAGGGGTAGGGCAGACAAGACTACGTGAAGTCGGATTTACAGCGATTCGTTTCTGTCACTAAAACCTAACCTGTAGCATTTTTTACTACTAACGATTTTATTATAAATAAACATTCGGCATAATACAATTTATAAAATACAATACTTAGGACGGTACTCCCTTTCTTCTCCTAAAATTGTTAGTCCGAAAATCATTATCCATAACACATTAGCTATAAACGGCAGTAACCATAATATTCAAAAAGTCGAAATTTTGTTTTACATAATTATTTTTACTTCTAAAACTATTCTGCCATAATATCAAAAACTATAATCATTAAATCTCCTAATTTTGCATGTTATAAAGTCATATGTCCTAAGTATTGTATTATATAAATTGTATTATGCCGAATGTTCATTTATAATAAAATCGTTAGTAGTAGAAAAATGCTACAAGTTAGGTTTTAGTGACAGAAACGAATCGCTGTAAATCCGACTCCACGTAGTCTTGTCTGCCCTACCCCTAGAGTGTAATTTAAAATCGCGTAGGCGCGGAGGGGCGAGGCGGCCCGCGAGCTGAGGAGCAGGTGGTTGTAACGGCCGCCGCCGCTGCTGAGGCTGGCCGGCGAAGCCGGCCAGCAAGACGAAGCTGCGGTGGTGATCGTTAAACCGTCTGCGACGATAAGCTCGCGTGGGACCGCCTAAGCCCCGCAGTGCCGGAGCCGTGACAGAAACCATGCCTGCTGCATGATGCATGCTCGCTTGCATACTGCATGCTTGCTTGCATGCTCGATTGCATGCTGCTTGCCTGCTTGCATGCATGATCGCTTGCATGCATGCTCGCTTGCATGCTGCATGCTTGCTTGCATGCTACATGATGCATGCTTGCTTGCATGCTACATGATGCATGCTTGCTTGCATGCTCGATTGCATGTTGCTTGCGTGCATGCATGCTGCATGCATGGTGTATGTTTGTTTTTATGTTTCTTAAAGGGAAATAAAATCACTTGTTCACAATCACCTGTTTTATTGAGTGATATTGTATTTATTGAGTGATATAATACATGCAGCGCCATGCCAGGCCTTGATAAATACCATAATGCTTTTGTATCTTTAATATTTATGTATTGTATCAGTTGAATTTGATGAAATAATGAAATTCTTAATGAACTCCGTAATACTTTATTTTAAAAATATAATTAGGATAAATAAACATAAATAATTTGAATTTAGAACTTATAACTTTTATGGAAAACAGATTTAAGTCTTTTGTATGTTATTGATAGTAATATTTATGACAAACGGATTTAGGGCATATTATATTTAGGGATTTCAATTGTATGGCATGTGATATTATGTGACATTTAGTTCGGGCAAGTTATCATTCGGACAAATGATGATTAGGACAAAAAAAATTATGACTCTTTAGATTATAGATAAAAAAGTTAGGTGACACAATAGAGAACCACTTAGGACATATGACTTCATAACATGCAAAATTAGGAGATTTAATGATTATAGTTTTTGATATTATGACAGAATAGTTTTAGAAGCAAAGATAATTATGTAAAACAAAATTTCGACTTTTTGAATATTATGGTTACTGCCGTTTATAGCTAACGTGTTATGGATAATGATTTTTAGACAAACAATTTTAGGAGAACAAAGGGAGTACTGATTTTATTTCCCTCTAAGAAGCATGCAAACAAGCATACACCATGCATGCAGCATGCATGCAAGCAAACAAAATGCAATCATGCATGCAGGCAAGCATGCATCATGTAGCATGCAAGCAAGCATGCAGCATGCAAGCGAGCATGCATGCAAGCAGGCAAGCAGAATGCAATTGAGCATGCAAGCAAGCATGCAGCAGGCATGGTTTCAGTCATGGCTCCGGCGCTGCGGGGCTGCGGCGGTCCCACGCAAGCTTATAGTCGCAGAAGGTTTAACGATCACCACCTGCTCCTCAGCTCGCGGGCCACCTCGCCCCTTCGCGCTTACGCGATTCTAAATTACACTCTAGGGGTAGGGCAGACAAGACTACGTTGAGTCGGATTTACAGCGATTCGTTTCTGTCACAAAAACCTAACTTGTAGCAATTTTTTACCACTAACAATTTTATTATAAATGAAAATTCGGCAATATACACTTTATATAATAAAATACTTAGGACATAATTATGACTTTATAGCATGCAAAATTAGGAGACTTAATGATTATAGCATTTGATATTATGACAGAATAGTTTTAGAAGCAAAGATCAGTATGTAAAACAAAATTTAGATTTTTTGAATATTATGGTTACTGACGTTTATGACTAACGTGTTATGGAAAATGATTTTCGCAATTTTAGGAGTACTGTCAAAAATACGTCGAGTTTCTATACTTGACTGGCCTGTTAGTCTAGTGGTTAGTGACCCTGATTGCTAAGACTGAGGTCGTGGGATCGATTCCCACCCAGGACAAATCTTTGTGTGATGAGCACAATTTTTTCTGTGTCTGGGTGTAATTTATCTATAATATACATATTATTATTATATATTTTTTTTCTTTTTTATTCTATGTATTTAGATATTTATCAGTTGTCTGGTTACCATAGTACAGGCTCTGCCTGGTTTGGAATCAAATAACGGTGTGTTGGTTGTCCTAAGATATTATTATAATACATCTTTAACAAGTTTCTGGCACTTGAATGTCGCTGAGATGAGACTGTCGAATTTCCGGATTGTCCTTGTTACTTTTCACCTGTCAGTTTTTTAAAATAAACTCCTTAATGAAGTATAGGGCTTTGATCAACTAGGCAGAACCGGTCGAAGTGGCGGTGCTTGGGGGAGGCCTATGTCCAGCAGTGGACGTGTTTCGGCTGAAATGATCATTCGGCTTCTAACAGTCAGTCACCATTACTAAAGGGTGAAGCATATTACCCAGTAAATTGGTTGTTAAGGCAGTTGCTCCTGGTAAAAATTTGGTATTCTTTTGCGTCCTGTTAGAGTGAACCCCAACATAGTCGAAAAAAGGCTAGACAAATGATTACAATATTGTTTAAATAATGCTTAGTAGTTGGTGAGACAATTAAAATAGCACACATTTTAACGTAACATTTTTAAACTTCATTTGCATACAAGTTTGAACTTCAATTCTTCATTTGAATTTGCATTGCATCACAAATGTTAATTAGGTTATTATCAAATTACGTCCTATGTTGTTCTTGGATTGCGAAAAACATGAATACTATTCATTTCATTTAGCTTAACGACTAAAATATTTATTAAAAGACTATTGTCTAACAAGTAACCTTACCCACCCACCGATCAGAATGAAACTTTGCACATCGATATAACACTAATAAATATTGAACCCGTGTTTTTTTTATTTTTCCGGAATCCAGTTTTTAGGGGTAGACCCTAATAACCCCTAAGTAGGCTAACCTACGTAACTCTGGGTAAAGTGAGTTTATTCGACTGCTTTTCAATCAGAACATTACGATCTTAACCACAGATAGGCTAACCTACCTTAAACCTAATATAACTTATCCCCACAAACCTTTACAACCCTTAAACTTAAACCTAGGGGATGGTTTCTACCCCTAAAAAGAAGATTCCGGAAAAATAAAAACACGGGTTCAAAATTTTTTAGTGTTATATCGATGCGCAAAGTTTTATTCTGATCGGTGGGTGACAGTTGGGTAGGATTGCGTTGTTAGTAATACCAGCCGCACGGGTTCATCGATCAGGTAAAGCCACGCTTGCCGCGGTTGGTCCATGGATGACCATATTTATATACAAAGACCCGTCCGTGTCTCGGAGAGCACGTTAACGCGTTTGACTTCAGCTTTTATTAGTGGATCTTTGACAGTCGTAACGGGTCGTCAGAACCCCGAAAGTCTGACAACGCGTCTTACCAAGGGGTACCGTATTGCCCTGTAATTGATTGATTAGTGCAGGTCAAATAGGCAGTCGGGTTACCTATCATAAGTTCGAAAAATATTTGACCGAATTTCATTTCACCTAAAACTTTTTAACTATTATCGTTTCGTTTTTTTTCACTTCATCGAAGTCACGTCTGCCATTGTATTAGTTGGGGTTCCCTCTATCTGGCAGAAAATTGATGCTCCAAATTTTATTTGGCGTAACACACTTGGCATAATCTTATTTAAACGAATATTTGTAAGGCATAAAAAATGAGCATAATCATTGTTTGGCCGAATGTTTATATGCTTGACTTTACGCTGGCATACTTTTAAGATGGCAGAATTTTATTTCGCATAATTACCTTTGGCGGACTTAAAATTCCGCATAATTTCGTTTAGAATAACATTTATTTAGAGCAATGATTACACTGCACAACAAAATTGCATTTTTTTTCTGATGAATGAATTTTACCACATGATGTTTAGTAATTTGACTTCACTGATTCTAAATATACCCTCATTTGTTTTGTAACAGCTCTTGTTTACGAGTTATAGCTTCTACTAAAAATTCACTGTGTTACACTGTTAATTTGCTGATAATTATTAATTCATTAAGTTTTCTTAATATAATTTGATTTGGCATCGTCAAGTCGAGTTTGTGTGAAAGATCCGAATCATTTTTGTTTCATTTGCGGACAGTATATGTTTAAAGAATATCGTTTAAATGTGACAGAGTTCGTAAATGAGGCTTATAAAAACTACTTTGGTCACCCGCTGGAAATGAAAAATAAGCCTTGGATTCTGCAAAAGGTATGCAAAACGTGTGTTGAGTTTCTACGTTTGTGGACGAATAAGAAAAGGAATAAATTTAGGTACGAAACCGCTATGACCTGGAATGAACCCGTAAACCACCACGACGACTGTTATTTTTGTTTGGTGAAAATAACTGGTATTAACCGAAAAAATCGAGCCAAGTGGAAATATCCTTGCATACGGTCGGCAACTAGGGCGTATGAAACAATTTGGAAAAGGTCTTGACAAAAATGGAAATTGTTTCCGTTTTTTATCAAAAAAGTTTCCAAAACTGAGTGCAGAAAAGATAAAAGCGGGTGTTTTTGACGGGCCACAGATAAGATCGTTAGTAAAAAACTCAAATTTTACGGACATTATGACAGAGATTCAGAAAAAGGCATGGAATGAGTTTGTTTGGCTTGTTCAATTTTTTTTGGGAAATAAGAAAAGTTCTGACTGTTCTCAACACGTCGAACAACTAATGAGTCACTTTCAAAGGCTTGGATGTAACATGAGCATCAAGTTACACTTTCTAAACAACCACCTGGACTATTTTCCCGCCAATCTTGGGGATCTAAGTGAAGAACAGGGCGAGCGATTCCACCAGGACCTTCATACGATGGAGGAATGCTATCAAGGCTACTGGAACGCACACATGATGGCTGACTATTGTTGGAGCATTCAGAACAGCTGTCTACCTTCAGCTTCAAAAAGGAAATTAAATAAAAGAATGTTTTTTTCAACTTAAAAACTAAATAAAATAGGATTATCTTTAAATATATAGTGTTTTATTATGAAAAGACCTATGTGTAATATTTTTTAACTAAAGCTGATACAGAAATTTCAGTCACAGATTTGAAATCGTCATTAACAATTGGACTAATATCATGTAACATAACCCAATCATCAGACATGCTGTTGTGCAGTGTTATTTATCACTCGGCATACTATGAAGATGGCAGAATTTCATTTAGAATAATTTTGTTAGGCATATTTTCATTTCTATTAAATTGCATTTTAACCTTAAATAAAATGAAATGGTGTCTCAAAAAATCAGTATATGTTGTGCTACAAAAATTATTGACAGAAACGAATCGCTGCAGAACCGACTCCACGTAGTCTTGTCTGCCCTACCCCTAGAGTGTAATTTAAGCCCGCGTAGGCGCGGAGTGGCGAGGCGGCCCGCGAGCTGAGGAGCAGGTGGTTTTGACGGTCACCACCGCGGCTTCTGCTTCAGCTTCAGCAAGCCGAAGCCGTGGTGGTGAGCGCAAAACCATCTGCGACGATGAGCTCGCGTGGGACCGCCGGAGCCCCGCAGTGCCGAAGCCGCGACAGAAACCATGCATGCTGCATGTTGCATGCTCGCCTGCATGCTGTAAGCTTGCTTGCATGCTGCATGCTTGCTTGCATGCTTGCTTGCTGCATGCTTGCTTGCATGCTGCATGCTTGGTTGCTTGCATGCTGTATGCTTGCTTGCATTCTGCATGCTTGTTTGCATGCTGCATGCTTGTTTGCATGCTGCATGCTTCTTCGATATGAAATGTATGCCAAAAGATGATTCTAAGTTTAAGTTTCTGAGATAAGATAGTTCTGCCTTTTAATAACTATCGATATGAAACTATGCCAAGAGACGATTCTGACTGCGATTCTGGCATAGTTCTACTTTTTAATTATTATGGAATAACATTTATGCCTAAAGATGATTCTGACTTATAAAATTATGCGTTGTGAATGTATGATAAATGAGTGTATGCCAAACGGCCGGCATCGCCGGCCAGCTTCAGCCGCGGCGGTGGGTCTTCAAACCACCTGCTCCTCAGCTCGCGGGCCGCCCTACCCCTCCGCGCCCACGCGGGCTTAAATTACACGGGCAGACAAGACTACATTAAGTCGGTTTTACAGCGATTCGTTTCTCACTAAATTTTGTAGTACTTAGAATATATTGACTTTTTATGATACTACGTATATTTTAACTTCATATTGAAAACGCTACCAAGTAACCAGCTATATATTTGAGACCAAATAATATTCCCTAAAATGTTGTTTCATTATGATGAAAATATGGCAAATAAATAATTTGGCAAATGAAAAAAGTACAAAAGAGACTTCGGCCAATAGTAAAAAGTTATTTTGTAAATCGGCGAAACATAGGCAAATAATGCATATAGCAAAAAAGACGTCGGTCAATAGTTTTCGGTGAAATGAAATTCGAACAAAAATAATTCGGAAAAGTAATTGGTTCCAGGCAGTCGCTGTATGTAAAATACTGGTACTCAGCTGCATCCACCTAGACCGGACGACTTCAAAATTGTTGGGAAAACTCAAGGCCGATTTTTTTTTTTTTAATTAAAACATTTGATAAAGGCGTCCCCCATGTGTATCATGACTCGTCCGGCGTACTCTATGCTGTTCATCCTGCTATTAGCACAACATAAGCATAAACAGCCTATAGATAATGTTCCAACTGCTGGGAGACCGGCCCTTTCTTCTAGAGTGAGTGTGCAGTAATCTGCCACCCGGGCCCATTGCGGGTTGGTAGATGTCACATGTCTTCTAAATTTTGGCTGTATCCCAGCAGTGGGAACATTTATAGGCTGCTGATGATGATGACACATAAAGAGTTAGAAAAACACGCACACGAAAGGTTTCCCTTTGTGTGCGGGTTCTTCTCACTCTTTGCCACATTTTAATTTTCTCTACTTTCTTATAGTTTGCCAGTAAAGGAATAATATCGACAACTGTGATTGATTTGCACCCTAATTAATAACACACTACTCTTCACAACATAATTCATTTTGAAGGATATTGCCAATCCATTGCTTTGACTGGCCTGTTAGTCTAGTGGTTAGTGACCCTGACTGCTAAGACTGAGGTTGTGGGTTCGATTCCCACCCAGGACAAATCTTTGTGTGATGAGCACAATCATTTGTTCTGTGTCTGGGTGTAATTTATCTATGACGATTCAGTATGTATTTAGAAATATATAAGTATGTTTATCAGTTGCCATAGTACAGACTCTGCCTAGTTTGGGATCAGATAACGGTGTGTTGGTTGTCCTAAGACATGTTAGACATGTTCGAAAAATGAGTGCGCTCAACAACAAACGCAGTGAATGTCTTAGAACTTCAAAATCCAAGCATTCCTACTGTTAGTATATTACGTAATTACCAGGCTGTATTAGTCAAATCATAACTTACTATTAGATACTCTGTAATCTACAAACTGCAATCTACAAACTGCATCTACAAACTGCAATCTACAAAATGTAATGGAAACATAATAAAATTAAAACAAATTTCTGTTTCGTTTTGGTCAGTAATTTATTCATCATTTTTCTCATAAGAATTTACTAACGACAACCGATTAACTTTCATCTTTATTCCTTCATAAAATAAGGTTTATTGTCCAACGCTTAGTCTCTTTCCCCTCCGATCGTTAATTTCCTTTACTTTTGAAGTCATATCTTCAGTTTTTTTAGGATGAACTTTGATATAGTTGTTATAGTAGAAATTGCTGAACATATAAAACAGTAGGCTTGTGTTTAAGATCAGGAATATGTGGACTTGTTTCGGGTAGTTGCAATCGTGAAATAAGGCAATCGTGTTATGAGCGATGACTATGACGAATTGTATCTGAAAAAGAAAATTTAGGTAATTAGGTTACACTCATTTTATGGGTCGATTCGCTTGATTGTATGTATAAAATTTTTGACCAGAGGTACATGCAATAATATGCATATAATTCAAAATGTGCCAATTGCCAGTGACATATTTTTAGAATACTCGATTCGCACACAAATAAATTAAGTTCGTGCGAATCGCACGTAATAAATATTATTTATAATTAAATTATTTGAAAGTATCGATTAACCTGATTTGGGCAAATAAATTCGTGCGAATCGATTAATAAGCCGTTTTTAAGTGATCTATATTATGTTGCAGTCAAAACTCTTAACCAGTCAAAAGTACTATTGACTAGCAAAATCAGTCAAAAGTACTTTTGACCGTATGCTTTAGTCAATAATACTTTTGACTAAAATAACAGTTAAAAGTACTTTTGCCCGATGGAGCTGGTTAAAAGTACTTTTGACTAAGCGATTCCGTCAAAAGTGGTTTTGACTCGTTGTATTAGTCAAAACTCTTAAAACATCGGCACCCAGGTCAAAGGAGCCCCGCTGGGTGGGGCTCCTATTTCTGACTGGTTAAAAAAAATACCCACGAAGGGGATGGTGGGGTCTGAAAGACCCCACCATCCCGTTCTAACCTAACCTGTCAGAGTCGGGGTGCACTAAGTCACGAGCTCGCTTAATAGTGGTCTTGACTGATGCTTTATTGCAGTTAAAACTACTTTTGACGAAGAGCGTCAGTCAAAAGTACTTTTAACCGCAAATTTGCAGTCAAATGTACTAATAACTAATAATTTTCAGTCAAAACCATTTTTGATCAACCTGTTCAGTCAAAGTCCTTAATTGTTTCTATATATATTAATACCCACCACCTGTATACATTATGGAATGCAATAAAGATTTGAGATTTGTTTTTTGAAAAATTTTAACGCAAGGGTTTTTAGAATCATATACTTAATCCATGGAAATATGTTTAGCGTCAATGTAATTCCACGTCAGCCTGTATAAATGGACTACATTGACCGTACATAGACTCTCAATCATTTCTTTGTGGATTTTTTAAATGCAAATAAAAACCACCGCAATCAGAAATATATCATAAGAAATTATATTTGGAAGCTTTGATTGAGTATGACGTAGAACTGTATGACATAGAGCTCATTTAAAGGAATGTTTCCCAATTAAAATGTTTTGCACAGAATCTTACCAATTGAATCAAAGTGACATGTTTCTTCCACCACAAATACTTTTGGAACTGTGGACCCAGACCAGCTAAGAAGTAATACGTGTACATCAGTATATGGACAAAAGAGTTCATTGTCCCGACCAGGACTAAAGGACCAACTGTAAAGAAAAATAATACATAAAAAGATCGAAAGGAATGCTCGCAAAACAAATACTTCTACACAATGGACATAATGGGGTCCTCTTTGCAGGGTGAGCTTTGAATGAACAGGTGTCACCCATATTAAACAGATACTCTCAGAGCATTCAGATCTTATATATTTTACAGACCTGGAGATATAATTAATTTCTGGAGGGTGATGGACTTGTTTAAATAACTACCGACGGCTAACATGAGCTACGCATGATGTTCCATCTCAAGGAGCATTTGGTTTCTCCATAGAATATCAAAAGGAAGTTGGTCTATTAGATGAAAATTTCGGGTACGTATTTGAATATCGAAGATTAAAATAACTACGCTTAAAATACCAATGTTCAAAACATCGAAAATTTAAATATCAATTTTATCAAAATGTCGAAAATTGTTATACCTACGCTTAAAATGTCGAAGATTGAAATGCCGAGTGATTAAAATTTCGAATGATTCAAAATATCGAATGACATTATGCCTAAGTTCAAAATATCAACACTTAATACATCTACGAGTAAGTTCATAATTTCTACGTTAAAAACACCTACTATTTAAAATACCGAAAAAAAATATTTAGGCAGTATGAGTGTATTCATAAATGTAGGTAGATCTGAAATTGTCATACCCTGCAAACCCATTGCTATTAAGTAGTAATTAGTCAGTCTGCTTACTGCATAAGTGTAACGTACGGTTTTTATAATGTAAAAATAATTAAAGTACATTACATGAGGTTTCCTTGTTTTTAGGGTTCCGTTGCCAAATGGCAAAAAACGGAACCCTTATAGATTCGTCATGTCTGTCTGTCTGTCTGTCTGTCTGTCTGTCTGTCTGTCTGTCCGTCCGTATGTCACAGCCATTTTATTCCGAAACTATAAGAGCTATGCTGTTGAAACTTGGTAAGTAGGTGTATTCTGTGAACCGCATTAAGATTTTCACACTAAAATAGAAAAATAACAATAAATTTTGGGGTTCCCCATACATAGAACTGAAACTCAAAAATGTTTTTTTTCTTCAAACCCATACGTGTGGGGTATCTATGAATAGGTCTTCAAAAATGGTAATGAGGTTTCTATTATCATTTTTTTCTAAACTGAATAGTTTGCGCGAGAGACACTTCCAAAGTGGTAAAATGTGTGTCCCCCCCCCCCCCCCGTAACTTCTAAAATAAGAGAATGACAAAGCTAAAAAAAATATATGATGTACATTACCATGTAAACTACCAACGAAAATTGGTTTGAACGAGATCAAGTGAGTAGTTTTTTTTTAAAACGTCATAAATCGTAAACCGCAATTTACCTGACATTCAATCAACTGAAATGTAAAAATTTAAAAATATATATATTTTTAAACCGAAAATACCTACAGGTTTGTACGGAACCCTCGGTGCGCGAGTCCGACTCGCACTTGGCCGGTTTTTTTTTTTTGTAACTGATTACTATCTAGCTAACAAGTATGCAGCAATCATGCAACATGCAAGCAAGCATGGTTTCTGCCACGGCTCCGGCGCTGCAGGGCTCCGGCAGTCCTACTTGCGAGCTTAACGTCGCAGATGGTCTAAACGCTCACCGCCGCAGCTGAAGCTGGCCACCAAAGCCGGCCAACAAGCCGAAGCTGTGGGTGTTAAAACCATCTGCTCCTCAGCTTGCGGGCTGCCTCAGCCCTCCGCACCTACGCGATTCTAAATTACACTCTAGGGGTATGGCAGACAAGACTACGTGTAATCAGTTTTGCAGCGATACGTTTCTGTCACTAACTTTAGTAGCACAACATATTGACTTTCAAGAAAATATTTTAATTTAAAGACCTACATAATACCTTCACGATTGACCTATGCTTGTACACTGGACACTGATTTTCATGGATAAAATAGGTCGAAATTATTCTAAAACCGAATTGGGGCACCCCGAATTTACGTAGTCTTTTGGCTGTTACCCCTAGAGTGTATATAAAAATCGGGAGGCGGTGAACAGGCGGTGGCCTATCCTTTGTTACGCAAACGCGAAGGGGTTGCACTTCCCGTAGCGCCGGAGACGTTGCAGAAGCAACCTTTTTTCCACTCATACTACTTATATCAAAATTTGTTCGATATTTTAACTTGTACGTATTTTTAGGGTGAATTAATGAATGTATTAAATGTTGAAAATTAACCCATTTTTACACGTAGGTATATTAATTTTCGATTTTCAAAAAATATATGTACTCATCGATATATAGGACGTTCGATAGTTTGTACTTCGATATTTAGGACATTCGATAATCTGTTTTTCGATATTTGGATGTTTCGATGTAACTTTTGTAGATATTTGGATTTTAGATATATTGGACGTAGGATATTTAACCTTTCTATAATACAAACTTTCGTTATTTTAATTTTCGATTTTATGGTCTTTCGATATTTCCATGTTCGATGTTTTGAATTTTATATTTTAACAGTAGTTAGGTATTTTAATCTTCGATATTCAAATACGTACCCATTGGTGGTCTACACAGCGAAAACTATAAAGCATTTATCTATATTTTACCAGTCTTAAATATCCCCACTGTTGGGAAACAAGTCTCCTCTCAGTAAGCATTTTCCTATAAAGGCTGAATATTTTGACATCGGATGCAATCTGTTTAGAAAATCCGGTCTTGCAAGTTCATTCAAAGTGTTCTCAAAGCCTGTTTGAACCATATCGATTAGCGGCAGGTTTTAGTGATTAATTACTGTCCTACGTGATTTGCAGCACGTGACAGTTAAGCATCTTCGTTGTTGCCTTATCTATCTATCTATATATATAAAATTCAAATTCCTGAGTGACTGACTGACTGACTGACTGATATATCAACGCACAGCCTAAGCCGCTGGTCCTAGAGACATGCAATTTGGAGGGTGTGTTCTTTATGAAGAGCAGGTATCCACTAAGAAAGAGTGTTTTGAAATTCCATCCCTAAGAGGGTGAAATGGGGGTTTGAATTTTCAGGACTTTGCATGGACTTACTTACATAACTAACTTACTTAGTAAAAAATCTTTAGGATAGCTGCATGCCCTAGAACCAACATTTCTAAGACAAGGTATGTCCAGTGTCTACAAATACCTATGCTTTGAGAGCGTGTAGTTTGAGTCCTAGAGTGGGAATATTATAGGCTGTATAGCGTTCAAGCTATACTTACACTTTAATTCATGATTCCTAATACCTATTTATCATCCTTTTTATTTTTTTCTATGTTTACACTATTCACGCTTTACTTATCTTTATTTGTTTATATGTCTACACTCAGCAAATCGATCTAGATACGATTTATTAACTTAAAAATAGCTGAAATTAAATATTTACTCAAATTTTCATGTTGTGACAAGCCAAAATGTCAACTGTGGCTACTTTTTGGTTTATATAATTTTAAATTATTTTTATCAATGTGTCTAGCTATTTGATTTTATTAATTATTACGATTGTTTACTAAATAACTTAACTCAAAATTATATTTATAAAATTCTTTATGCACTCATGTAGCCAGTCTACTCTTTAAGACACTACTCTTTAAGCCACTACTTGGGAAGACTGTCTACACTCTGGAAACCACTACTCTGGAAGCCAGTCTACTCTTTCAGACACTACTTTGGAAGACTGTCTACACTCTGGAAACCACTACTTTGGAAGACTGTCTATACTCTTGAAGCCACTACTCTGGAAGCCAGACTATTCTTGAAGGCACTATTCTTGAAGACACTACTTTTGAAGCCACTACTCTATTCTAGAAGGCACTATTCTTGAAGACACTACTCTTGAAGCCACTACTCTGGAAGCCAGACTATTCTTGTAGGCACTATTCTTGAAGGCACTATTCTTGAAGACACTACCACTACTCTGGAAGCCAGACTATTCTTGAAGGCACTATTCTTGAAGACACCACTCTTGAAGCCACTACTCTGGAAGCCACACTATTCTTGAAGGCACTACTCTTGAAGGCACAACTCTTGAAGCGTTCTACTCTGGAAGCCAGTTTACTCTTTTTCATTTAATAAATTGTATCAAATCTGCCTTATCCATTTCATTCATTATGCAGATACGTAACAGCTGATAATATGAGTCATTTCCCATATTTTTTTCTTATACATAACTGAAAAAACCAAACATACCTGGAAAGTACTTTGTGGCCACCCAAGAGCTGATGGCGACCATCGAGTGATGATACAAATGAAGGGTTGATATTTGTTTGCTCTTCTTCCTGAATACAAAGAATACGGTATCCAGGAGTTCCGTCAGCTTACCGAAGAAGTACCACCAGGCAGAAACCGCTGTCTGTAAAACACCATGTCCATATTATTTGGGACAACACAAAATAAAATCTGCAGTAGCTGATGTATGGATACAATTTTATATATAGAACGTTCTAGCGTCAATATAATATTCATTTTTTTTAAAGGCCTTTTGGGTAATTAACCATAGCCGGGTCGATTAAACAGGTTACACATGCCGCGGTTAACCGCAGCCGGGTGACCATCTGCACACCTCCGTGCAACAGAAAGGATTTTCTTGGTCTCGACTGTCATTTTGTGGATCTTTAACAGCAGTCACGGGTCGTCAAAAGCCCGAAAATCTGACAAACCTCTCTTACAAGAGTGAATCGTATTACCCAGTAACTGGGTTGTGAAGGTAAAATAGCAGTTCTTCCATATGAAAGTTAAAATACTGGTATGCAGATACATCCAGCACATTGATTGACTATATTGACTGGCCTGTTAGTCTAGTGGTAAGTGACCCTGACTGTTAAGACGGAGGTCGTGGGTTCGATTCCCACCCAGGACAAATCTTTGTGTGATGAGCACAATTATTTGTTCTATATCTGGGTGTAATTTATCTTTAATATGTATCTATGTATTTAGAAATATATATGTATATTTATCAGTTGTCTGGTTGCCATAGTACAGGTTCTGCCTAATTTGAGATCAGATAACGGTGTGTTGGTTGTCCTAATGTTCGACGCCAAGCCAAGGGCTCACCATAGGATTTTAATTATTATGTGGAAGCGTGATGGTGAGGCCCTGGAGACAAGAGTGGCATAGCGAACTGTCCGCCGTGCGCGGAGCTTAACAGTAATATATTCAAATACTCACCTCATGGTTGAGGAACACCTGCTCTGGAGCCTACCTGGATTTATGTATGTAAGTGAGTGTGTATTGTATTGTGTAGTGACGTTGTAAATGGTTTTTCCAGGATACAGGCCGCAACAATCCGCCAGAGATTTACTCCAACGTGCGGTTCAATCACTTAACCTTCAAACTATTTCAACAAAGATATATCCAAACTCAACCCGTATTATTTCGTCAAATTGGGGTTATTTACAATCAAACAATAGGATCACGACTAATTGTCCAACAAAACGATCGGTTATAAGGGATTAATTTACAACAGGGTGGCACACGCAAATTGGACCGACATCCCTTTTAAGATCAAAACTCAAGAGAAATGACGCGTTGTCAAAGTCAAACGGACAAGTCAGATGTCACTCCGTTCGGGCGCGTTCCGTTAGGCGCATAGAATAAACAAATCAAACGGGACGGAACACCTAAGATATATCATTATATTATATTGTAATGTGGCATTCTTTACGCAATATCGTTGAAGGTTAATGGAAAAGTCATAAATGTATTGGACTGACATAAGTTACTGACAGTGCATTACAATTCTGTTCGAAGTTATTATAAAAATAAGAAACGTTATGAAAGCGATTACTTGTTTGACTACGCCCTGAGAGTACAAAAGTCTCTTGTGCTTTTACAATGAATTATTGAAAATTTACTTTGAAATTCATGGAAAGGAGGAGGGTAAAGATTAGAACATTTTCCGCCTATCATAGTCATGAAAATTCAGTGTATTTATTGACGTCATGTTATTGTGTTTATGTGAAATTTAGGTTACCTTTACATCTTTTATAAAATATTGTAGTAAGAAAAAAATAACAGGTCATATAAAAAAATCATCAAACTTGGCAAATTCGTTGAAGTTTTGTTATTTTAAGCACTTTTTCTGACTTTAATTTAAAAATAAACTGTTAAGCCTCGTCCCCACTAGGAACATTTGTCGAGCGACATGTGTCCCCGGTGACATCGGGCGATGTCGGGCGTCGTCGGACGACATCGCCGCGACATTGTTGAAACTGTTCCTTGTCGCACAGTCGATGAAGAGTAGTGATAGAGTGTGGAAGTGCGTGTAACCTGCGACAATGTGGTCGAACGACGTAGTGCTGCGACTTATTGAACTATATCGCTCCTATGAGTATTTGAAAATTTATAAAAGTGTACGATAAGGACGTGTAAGAATCACCACTTGCTAGGTACCTTAACGTAATAGCAAGTCTAAATTTAGCATCCACGGGATCACGGAATCTAGTTTTCTGTTTAGATATTGAAGGGAAGATTTTACACAAGAGTATTTCAAAGTCGAAGTTGATGACATCCGAGTAAAATTATGAAATGAGCCGTCTAGAACACAGAGATCATAAATACACTTGTTTTGTTTCGCAAGTACTGTTTAATCCACCATCTTCTCTTCTTTTTTGTTCTTTGTACAACACTACCTCTTCCAGAGACGTGATAGGTTCGACTGAACTGATGTGGACGGAGACAAGACATCGGGCGACGTGGGGCGATGTAGGGCGACATCGCCCGATGTCTTCGGGGACACATGTCGCTCGACAAATGTTCCTAATGGGGACGAGGCTTTAAGCGCTTTATGCACCAAAACAAATAAATGCTAGTAAAAACCCTATTTACTGTGGTATTTGAGAGACTAAAAAATATATATATACTCTATACTAAATATTATAAAGCTGAAGAGTTTGTTTGTTTGTTTGATTGATTGAACGCGCTTATCTCAGGAACTACTGGTCCGAATTGAAAAATTCTTTTTGTGTTAGGTAGCCTATTTATCGAAGGAGGCTATAGGCTATATAACATTACATTATAACTAAGAGGAGCCGAGCAGTAATGAAAAATGTTGCAAAAACGGGGCTTTTCTTTTTCCTTTTGAGAGTTTCCGTTGCGTGCGCTGCGGAAACGGTTAAAGTAACGCAAAAATCATGTAAAACGGAATTTTTTCTTTTAAAATGTTCTAAAAAAAAGTCCGGGAGAGCATATGTCTATCTTTTAAGGTTGACTCACTATAACTCAAAAGGTGCGAGCAGCAAAAAAAAATGGACGAAAACTAGCAGGCAAATCGATGCGACGGGAAGGGTCAGGGGAGCAAAAATTTGACGCGGACGAAGTCGCGGGCAGAAGCTAGTTGGTGCATAAAGCGCTTAACAGTTTACCCTCCTCCTTTTATGTTGAATTATATAAAAATACATGCTTTCTGCATTCCTTCTCCATATAAACTTAAACAGTGCAAAACTTCAAACTTCTCCGTCAGTGTAATTTTCGTAATAAAGAATACAAAGTTTTTGCTTCACGTTTTAATATATTGATTACTTACTATAGATACACGGGGATCTTCTGTCTCTACTATTGGATCACAAATAAGATTATAGTCCTGTGATAAAAGGTACTGAAGTCCCTGGAAATAATAAGAATAGCGGTTAAAATACATCGCAAAATCCACTAACTACTTGTATTAAACACAGTGCGCCTTACCAAAAATAATAGCAAATTCTCTGATGTGAGTTTTGTACAGTGTACGAAAGCATTAGGCATGGTGAGAAATTAGCACAGTAACAGAGTCGTGGTTGTCTGAACTTCAACTAATTCGTATAGCTCGTATAAAGCGTGGAATACACATGCTACCTAGAAATACAAGAGCATGCTACTGTCAAGCAAATGCTACCTACTTAGTAGCATTCAACTAGAGTGTGTTTACGAAAAGATTATCACTATTTTACAGACTCAGAGACTAGAATTATGCTTATTATTAGCATGTTTATTCCAGGCTTAACTTTTTACTAATGGTTGTCAGGGAAAACATGTAATTTAGTTTGTATATATTTTTAAATTTAATATAACTATGTGTTATAAAATATGTATATTATTTTATATGTTGTGAACGTTGTAGGTCTTTCAGACTGTAGACTTATAGACCATTTTGTATTTTATTAAGAACGTGGTTCTTGTTCATTGGCCTAATATTGTCCACCCAAACCTATTAACACCGTAATTTGATAACATTTTAAAAGCCAATTATTTAAAAAAAGTAACCGCGACGTTTCTTGCCAGCAAGTCGGAAAATCACGGCTTTTTTTCATAGGAAACGACCAACTGAAGCTGTGTACCTACCTAGCTTCTGACGTTTCGTAATAATTGCTCATGTAGGTGTGAGTGAAACGAAATTATTTTTTTTATTTTGAACACTTTTAAGTGGTTTTGACTACAATGTCATATCAATAAACTATCACTTACCATATGTACTAA
Organism: Aporophyla lueneburgensis; assembly: GCA_932294355.1. Taxonomy (NCBI): domain Eukaryota; kingdom Metazoa; phylum Arthropoda; class Insecta; order Lepidoptera; family Noctuidae; genus Aporophyla; species Aporophyla lueneburgensis. The sequence goes on from OW028740.1 coordinate 31,045,220, forward strand.
AAATACACTGAAAAATATTTGAAACAAGTTGTACAACATAATTGGGTATTTCAGTTCATATGGTTTTCGATTTTTCATAAAACGGGGTCCATAGTCAGTGCAGAACTTCAGGTATATTACAACGGTAACAATAACCGGTATAGGACTTGACATTAACGGCAGATGCTTCGTCCTGGCATCTGTGGATAAATGGATGTGTGAATATATACCTGGCTTATTGTATGTAAAAAGATTTGGCCATTATTTATCAGTAATGTCATTTATAAAACATACACAATACAATATTAAAAACATTGAAATTTAAACTCAAGCTGAAATAATAAAACAAAAACGTAAACAGAACTTAAAACCTAAATCAAGCCTCCAGGCATAAAGGGCGTGCCCGCCAAATGAAGCTTCCTCCTGGCAGCCATTTTTAACCCTCCGCCAACCGTACCAGACAATATCGTCCGTGCCGAGTTTGGAGCTGATGCATATCTTTGGATGGAGAAAAAGAAGGGGCCTCGAACCCCTCCGTAAAAAAACTTACACTCGCGCACACCTCACAGCCATTGTAACGTCAGTGAGTACGAGTTTGTGGACGGACGATATCGTCCTATACGGTTAGCGACGTAACTTTTATGAATTTTTAGGTATGTAAAATATTATTCCGAACTGGGGTTTTGGGATAAATTAATTCAAACCAATATTACCGAAACACACAGAAAAGTTTAATTAAATAATCACAAATACCACAACAACAAGAAATGTCAAAAGGAATCACTTGTCTCGCTTGTACTGTATCACTTGAATCGCATTCGACCGCATTTGTAAAAGATCTGCTCATCGGCCCGACAATCCGCTATTTATATCCCGGGCAGAACATTCGCGAACATTCGACACTGTGCTACAGTTCACAAGTAGCGTAGAAGCTTCTAGGAACTTCCACAAACAACTGTTTACTGTTTAAAAATGTACCATTTTCGAGTGTTCAAATAAATATACTTTTTTGAGCGATGTAAGATCCAACTAATATTTTTTGAAACCTCCTTATATGAAGAATAAATCCCCAAAACATTACTCCTTATAACCAATTTATATCCGAGATATCGATTTCTTTGTGAAACCTTCGAAATTACGGTTTTTGCAGCGATTACGAAATTTTATTCCATCAGGGGGCAAAGTATTCAAGTAAAAAACTAAGGGAAAAGGAAAAAGAAATCTAGAACATATTCCCTGATGTTTTTTGGAATTTTTCCCTACATTTAAATGGGTTAAATTATCGATTGAGACGATATCGTCCCAGACCGCGACGGTTGGCGGTGTGCAAAAAAAAAACACACGGTTGGCGGAGGGTTAATAATTTTAGTTCATTAGCATATGGGGTAATATGACTTCTTCGCGGAACGTTGACACAGAAATGAACACAGGCATTTTGAATGCGTTGGAACACACGCTCCGTTTTTGAAAGCAGGCATGGTCCATACACTGTATCACAGTAATTTAACTTGGAAAGAATGAGACTATCAACAAGTTGTGTCCGGAGTTGTATGTTCATGTATTTCCTTATTCCATATAAGACTTTTAACCTATAAAAACAATTTCGGAGGACATTGGTTACATGGGCCTCAGAACGCAGTTATGGGTCCATAATAAGCCCTAGATTGCATGTGTGCTCCACTCTCTGAATTTTCTTTCCCATAATAATTATCTCAGGGTTAACAGACAGTATTGCACCAACTTGTTTCTTAGAACCCAGTACCATAAATTTGGATTTAAGGGGGTTCAGAACGAGAGAGTTCTCCTCTGACCATACAACCACCCTATGCAAGTCCTCGTTTAATTTTTGCACTGCTAAAGATGTTACATCCCCTTTGAAGGATATACCTATACAACTGGATATCATCAGCATACATGTGATATTTACAGTTAATAAATGACTTTATGATATCCGCACTGTATAATATATACAAAAAAGGGCCTAGAGTCGATCCCCGAGGGACACCCCGTGACACTTGGAGGGGAGAGGATGCCACTGTTGACCCCTATGCATCTCTACATATTGAGACCTTATTGTAAGGTAGCTTTTGAACCACTCCACCGCAATACTGTCGAAGCCATAAAAGGCTAACTTTGACAGTAGTAGAGTGGTATTAATTGCGTAAAAAGCCCGAGAAAAGTCTAGCAGAGCTAGAATTGTTCCCTCTCCCCGGCCACGTGCTTCAAGGATATTCCCAACAACATCACCCAGAGCCGTTGCCGTACCTCTACCCTTTCTGAAACCCGACTGGAGGTCAGGAAGAATGTTATTGGTTTCGAGATATTCAATAACCTGCAAGTATACCCACACGTTCCAAGACCTTAGACAGGCAAGGTAGAATACTAAACAGTTTTAAGTCCTTAGTATTAACTGGGTTATTGTTATTAGGGATAGGGTGTACAATAGCGCATCGCCAGAGTTCAGGGAATGTACGCGTGGCAATGAACCGGTTAATGATGTCTGTAATGGCTTGCAGGGTAGCTGGCAACGTGAGTGATATCATATCGAGACTCATACCATCGACCCTGTGCATTTGACCCTAGAAATTTAATTATCTTTAAGATTGACTCGGGATTGGTTGTTGTAAGTGTGAAAGAGGCAGGGCCAAGCCTATGAGACTCAAAGTAGGACAATTGTGAGATATTGTGATGACAATTTCCTGGAACGTCCAGAAACGCCGCATTAATCACATCAGGGTTGTTAAAGTGACTTAGCAGCACTCTTTGCTTTTGGAAGCACATCCGATTTTAAGTTGCAGCACAATAGTTTTGGGTCATTAATGCTCTTGGCGAAATATGCCGTCTTCTCATTAGCAAGTGCTGTGATTGCTTCATACTTCAGATCAAGATAATATTCCCTATGACCCGGTAGTTTGGATTTACGAAATCTATCCTTGGCTTCATCTCTTAGTTTCGAAATTAATTTGGTGTTTTCAGTTATCCAGTGAGTAGGGCGGGTTTTGAAGGTCTTTCTTTTAAGAGGAGCATGGAGATCGAATAGCTGGGTCATAAATGAGTTGAATGTTTGCACCATAGTATTAAGATCACTCATGTCACCAATAATTGACCATGGTATTAATTCTAAATCTATATTAAAGTAGTCCTCCAATATGTCACTGAGCGGACGAAAAACGACAGATCTTGGTTTGGACTTCTGCTTCTTATAAACCGTCTCGCATGTAATAAACGAGTGGTGGCTAAGTTCACTAATATGGTTCACTACGACATTACGGATTGGAGCATCAGAGTGAACTACTATCACCTACAAAATGTGTGGGTGTTTGGATCACTTAATTGAGGTTGAAGTAGCTAAAAAAATCTGAAAGTTGTTTTGTTTTTGAGCTATTGACATCTAGCATATTGACATTGAAGTCCCCCAATCGTAGGGGGCCAAACCACCAATACTGGTAGTCAAGCCCTCGAGAAAAGACTCCAAATCCAACCATGGTCCTGCCGGGGTCGCGAGATTGTTCAAGCGAGATACCGTGGCCCCGGCACATGGACAACTGAACGAACATGGGTGGGTTTTAGTCAGTAAAAGTCTGACACGCCCTCCCGCTCCGCCCAGAGCGGGAGAAGTCATTTGATGATTTCCCATCCAGAAAAAAGAAAAAAAAACCATGGCGGACGATAAGCAGTGCCAATCAGTAACTTTTTCTTATTGACAGTAAGGGTTAACCAGAGCTGTTCAACACTAGTATGGTCTAGATGAGCTCTTACACGCGCAGCAACACCATTTTTAATGTAAAATGCGACCCCTCCGCCGTGCCCATCACGTACAGACATAGGTCGCGGTATGTACTTGAGCTTGTACCCAGGTACACTAGGCGCTCGGTCCTCCTCGCCCTTACGCAACCAAGTTTCATTGATAGCCATGATATCCACAGAATGGTTACCCATGGCTATCAGAAATTCATCCTGTTTAGTCCCTAGAGAACCCGCATTCAGTAGACCAAACTTGATACATTTCGGAGTCATTAGCATATACCATCAGTGTATTGTAGGTATGTCTTGTATATTTGTGTATTTATATTAAGTATGTGTAAATTTATGTAGATGTAGGAAATATGTTCAACAGTGGGTTCCAGTGAGCGTAAATGATTGATAGATAATGTACTGTAATTAAGTATTATAGTTTAGAATAATTGTAAATAACTAGATTGTATATAATATTTTGTTAATATTAGTGTATGTTGTACTAATAGGTGTTTTAAGTGTATTGATAACTAGCTTCTGCCCGCGACTTCGTCCGCGTCAAATATTTGCTCCCCTGACCCCGTCGCATAGCAGCCTGCCAGTTTTCGTCATTTTTTTTTGTTACTGCTCCGCTCCTTTTGATCGTAGCGTGATGTTATATAGCCTATAGCCTTCCTCAATAAATAGTCTACCCGACTCAGAAAGAATTTTTCAATTTGAACCAGTAGTTCCTGAGATTAGCGCGTTCCACCCCCCCATTTTAGGGAAGTGGGAGGTTAGAAAGAGACAAAAGTAGCCTATGTCACTTTCCATCCCTTAAACTATCTCAAGTTAAAAAATCACGTCAATTCGTCGCTCCGTTTTGCCGTGAAAGACGGACAAACAGACACACACACTTTCGCATTTATAATATTAGTATGGATTATAACAAATATATAAAAAAGTATTAATTGTAACTTATTGTATAAACTAGCTGAACGGTGGTGAAGCACTTGATAGAAGCAGTTGAGAGTGTTGAGACGCATATTTTCCCACTTAGAAATAATTAAAAATAACACTCACTGCAATTTCCACTTTCGGTGTTGGACCGAACATTGAGAATCCAACAGAGTGCATTTCAGCGTGTGGAATCAACACACCGTTCCACTTTCAACTCTCGGTACTAAGTAATGAGTTTAAGATCCAGTGTGCAATCCGATTATTCCGAACCTGACCCGAAAGCCTAACCCGGTTGCGGGTTACGTTGGGAACTCGAAAAAACATATAATATTTGTTCCAGACGTAACCAGGACAGGAACGATACTTCGGGTCAGGTTAGGAAGACTAACCTGACCCGAAGTATCGTCCCTGTTGTAACCCGAATTCTGATATAGATAAAATTTCAGGTCAGGTTCGGAATAATCTAAAAAATCCCGTCGCAAAATTTTTACGTCTGCGCGAATGAGAACGCATTATGCCTGCCCTGCAAAAAATGGTTTTAAAACAAAAAAAAAACATACCTGCCAAGTCATCAAGTACATAATTATATGTACCAGATAAACTGGTTATTATTCCATCCATTTTCGACGGCAACTTTACCAACACCAAATAATTTTTTAAACTATTTAAAAATAGCTACTGCTTAGGGTTCTCATAACCCACTTAGGCACGGTAGCTACAATGATAACAAGTAATTACAAAACGTAGTTCTTAATTAAATTACTGACATGTTAATTTCGAAGGAAAATGTAAATAAAGTTTGCAAAATTCTAATCGGTCACGATTGTATTTTTGTTCTCTTAGTGTTCCGTACTGTAATGTTGATGTTTTTTTTTTCTCTTCTTTTTTATCGATGGGAAATCTTCAAAATAATGACTTCTCCAGCTCTGGATGGAGCGGGAGGGCGTGTCAGAGTTTTACTGACTAAAACCTACCCGTGTTCCTTCAGTTGCCCATATGCCAGGACCATGGTTACTCTTTCGAACGAATCTCGCGACCCTGGTAATATTGATGATGCCATTATTAGCTGATTTCGGCCACAGCCTAGTAGAAAAAAAAAACTAGTAAGATCCATATTACAAAAAATGATTAATGATTTTATTTCTGTCATCAATCATATTTTAAAGATTAGGTTAGACCGCCTAAACTACTTTAACTACCAGACCATTAAAACTGTCCGAGAAAAACAATTTAATGTTTTGTGTCTCTTAATGTTACCTCCTTACAATTGTATAGAATCAAGTTCTTCTAACTTAACAGATAGCAGTGCTACTGGGGAGTTTGTTCCGCCACTTCTTCTTCCCAGCTATAGCACTAGGAAGTGTCGAAGGGCAGGCGTTTTGGGGGGACTGTCTTTTGCAACTTTGACGTTCAAAAAATGCTGACGCTTAGCCTAATTTGAATAAATGACTTTTGATTTTTGATTTTTTTTTTGACAAATATCCGTAAAATATTCCCCACATTCGCATTTTTGAGAGCTTGAGTGAATTTAGAAGGGTAAATTCCCTCAGAATTCACAGCAGGATATAGACCTCTTCCAGGCTGCGCTACGACATCTTCCAAATCCAGTCTATCCCAGCTTTCTTTTTAAAGTCGTCGGTCCATGAAACAGAGGGGTATTACTCCAGGACTGGTTGTTGAGAGATCTTAGATAAACCCTTACTAATTTGGGCTCACAGCACCAGCTCCTGCAGTGACAACTATGCTCAGCTGTAGACCTCTTTTGGAAGATATGATTCAGGACCTCAGTTTAGTGCTAGTGTAAACCTCTGTTATTCTAGAATAAGACATGGATCCCAAATAGAGACTTTATGGTAAGTTGTTGATCATAAGTCATCCAATATTTTTGGGTTGGCGGATCAAGAGGTAGATAATTTATGGACATAGTCTAGATATTGTATTCGTAGGGTGGGCATGTAAACGTCGCTAGTATTTTTTTTTAGAAATTAAGATATCAATAATCTGGTTTTCAGATATAGAGAGATACAATATTTAGAACCACTGACTATTTACGATCACTACTAAATTAAATAACTGACTATATAAATAAATACAAAAATAAAAAATACACTTGGGCTCGAAGTACTCGTCCGCAACGCTGTCATCCGAAAACGTCCCCAGAAGAGTGGCAGCATTGCCATGTTGAATGGCAATGCTAATTCTTTGGCCATAGAACAACCCAGCCCTCTAGTCAAATGGAGTGTCGACCAGGTGGCGAAAATTTCTTTTTCTGGCCCCATGACCATTTCGACCCCAAACAGCTCAAAATTGTAATTACCAAAAAGGTTTCCGTATTTACGCCGCTTGGGTCTCAGTAGTGGCAGCAATGGCGCCAGCACAGACCGCCGTACCAGGAAGATGAGATGGCGTAAGGGTGTCGACACAAGTTGGGTCCCACACCAGAGGCATATCCACCTTCCAAGGCAATAACGTTATTCCGTCTGTTTTCTTCAAATTGTCACGTATCCAGCATTTGATTCTTATAATCCTGGTACGCTGGCGTTGACAAGCGTTCGAGAAATAATATCATTGATGGTGGTATGCCTTGCTATGCAACCTGCACTCCTGCAGCAAAACAGGTCATAGTGCCTGAGACTGGAGACAGCCTGGTGACAACGCTGCCTAAAATACAAGGCCACGTAGCAAGCTAAAACCCCAAAGTCCCTAAGTAAATAAATAAATAAAATGATGAGTCATCCATCATAGTGCTTAAGGTGGACGTTGGCAGCACCCGAATGTTTCATATCAACCACCTAAAAAAACACGTTGGGTGTTTACTAGGGCATCCCGTAAAACATTGTACAACGGCACATCCCATTGTTTTTGGGAGGAATGGTCAGGCAAATCCGTATTGCTACAAGCCATTTCCCAAGCGTTCAACGCATCCGTCAAACAAAGACAAAATGGTCCTGGTTAATTAATCGGTACTGTGGACCAAGAAGAGAAAGGGCGGTTAAGAAAAATTAGGTAAGTTTTTCATATTACAAAAATAACAGGGAACCCTGTTCTAAATTAATGTAAATGTTGTTTCTCGTGCTTTAGTAATGAGCTTTTTTCGTGATGACTTGTGGTTTTCATATTATTTAATATCGCCAATAAACCGAATTTCGTTAACTTTTTGTGCTATCATTATCGTTTTAAAATACCTAAATTGATGAATATTGATTGTCTGTACTTGTGAGGGTGTGCCTTCAGTATTTTTTTTTCTGGATGGGAAATCATCAAATGACTTCTCCCGCTATGGGCGGAGCGGGAGGGCGGGTCAGACTTTTACTGACTAAAACCCACCCGTGTACCTTCATTTGCCCATGTGCCAGAGTCACGGTATCTCTTTCGAACAATCACGCGACCCCGGCGGGTGCCTTCAGTATTACCACACATTTCTGATTCACGCTGTCTACAAACTGTTGGTTACTCAATTCCAGAACCTTCTGAAATAACCAGATCTTTTTAACCGACGAAAAAAGGATTACGTTTTCGAGTCGAAGCGCATATATATATTTTACATATTTTTGATTATGGATTATTACGGAATACTACGCATAGCTTTTTATCTAAGTGGTTCAATTTTGACAAATCATTTCGTCGAATAAATTGGGGTAGAAACTAGACAAGCAGTAAGCGTGCCAGACGTTGGTAGAGGGCGGACAACGTCTTCTTCCAGCCCACCTAAATGGGTTCAGGGGTGACACACTAGTGTCACAAAATCCGTCCTCGCGCAATATACCTAAAAGTTGTTATAACTAAAAATCTAGTCATGTTCCTCACTTCCAAATAACAAAGTTAAACAAAACATCATTCTCCTGCTCTTATGCCAATTTATTTGGGGCCGGCGCAACATCTCTTTTTCATCCACACTACTCGTCATCTCAGTAATCACCTATTCATATCATAATTCACACAGTCCATCTACCGTTTCTATGGTCTCCCTCTACTTCCTTACGACATTTTCCTCATTTGTCCATATCACGTGACCATACAATGACAACCGATTTCCACGCAACTTTTCCATTATTGGTGCCACTTTCAGACCTCTTCAATGTATGTATTGTATTAAAATTGTATAATAATCTCATAAAATGTTTGCTAAGTAACTGTTATTTTTAAATTCTACAGTGTAGAATTTAAAAATAAAATTTTATGCGGATGTACAGAGCTCAGCTTAACAGCTGAGCTCTGTACATCCGCATAAAATTCTATTTGGGTTTTTTTAAGGCACGTAAAGTTTAGATATTTTATGGGTATGAGTAAATATAGATTGTGATTATTTATAAAACTTCATCATCATTTCAGCCGATAGACGTACAATGCTGCACAAAAGTCACCTCAAAACTCCCCCACTTCGACCGGTTCTGTGCTTCCCGCATCCAGCTGATTTCTTCGGCCTTCACAATTTCATCGGTCCACCTTGTGGAAGACCTTCTAACTCTAAGTCTACCGGTACGTGGTCGCCAGTACATAACCTTTCGGCTAACACTAAGTTAGTCATTTCTTCGGGCTATGTTGCTAACCTTGGTTCTCTTGGGTATAAATAAATAATATTTAAAAATATAGTTTTGGTTTTGTGGAGCGCCCTCTCTACCGCTCACATAAACGTCTTCAATGACACAAATACGTAAAAAAATCAAAAAGTATGTATGTATCTCGTGAAATAAAATTCGTAATTTTGAAAAAAAAAGAACCATTTCATAATAGTATGATTTCGGACATACTTGCTATGTTTGAAATGTGTTGTAAAAAGTCGCTTCTGAAGCTTGCGTAAGCGTAAGGAATATGACTTCTGAACTGCTGCGTACAGTTTTTTTTTTTTATAATTACAAACAACCTACTAAGCTACCATCATTTAGACATTCAGGTGTACCTAACTTTTGCTTTATTTAACCAACTTCCATAAAAATCTTGCTATCTGGATTTCAGCTGGGGGTGCTGTGAATCACATGCAATTTCTTAACTTAGATCTTTACTGAATATTCTAACAAACATTACAATCGCTTCAATATGTTGATGTCATCATCATCATCATCATAATTTCAGCCAAAAGTCGTCCACTGCAGGACATAGGCCTCCCCCAAGCTCCGCCTCTTCAACCTGGGAGGTCGAAGTAGTTCAAGGTTCTGGAGTGGCGACCACGTATCGGAAGGCGTAGTGTTGGAAGGTCTCCCACAAGACGGACCTATGACCTGGTGAAGGCCGCAGGAATGCCTATATGTTGATGTATTATGTACGAACCAAAATATCTTTACATTGCAACTTTACAAAAAATGTCGTGATAAACTTTAAGTATGAATGTCAATAGCTGTAAGAATAGGGGAAGGCCAAGAAAATGATGCTTGGACTCTGTGAATGACGATGTGGTTAAAAAGGAAGTGATTACCGAGATGATGATGAATAGAGGAGTATGGATGCAATTGATATGTTGCGCTGACCCCAATAAATTAGGATAAAGACAGTAGAATGACAATGTTACAAAACATAGGACACAAGGTTTAAAATCCACAAATGATAATTTCTGACATTTTTCATAAAAATTGAGCAAATAACCTTTATGATAATAGTTATCGCTTCATCTAAAAATCTAATCCAAATTTGTTTTCATTAATAGCTGCTGCAGTCAAACCTTTAAAGCTTTTTAAATTGTTTTTCATTTCTCTTTTGTAATATCGTCTATTTTTATCTTTTTTTGTAAACTTCTGTCTTTCTTTTCGCGTCTTCTTCTGCGTGCTTTGCGTCTGGATTTAGTGTAGTTTTTATTATAGTTAATTCCTGAGCTTGACGCTTTAAATATGTATTGTGAGTGAGACTGACACGCATGCTTATTTTTATTCCTTCATCAAGTACCATTACTTAACTAACGTAAAGGTACGTAATATCACGATTTATTTTACGAACTTTTGCGTTATATTTGTGCTGAGGGTTTCAATTAGGTGACTAACTATGATTACGAACTTCAAAACATTTATTTCTACCCCCATGGAAAAAGGCGTGATTGTATGTATGTATATATTTAGTCTGAATCGTCGAATTTTTATTCATTTTTCCAATTTAAATTTTTTAATTTTTTCTTTAATTAAAAAAAAAAAAAATTTTTTAAAAGAATTTTTTTTTCTTCCTCATTATTGTTTAAAAGTTCTTCTAACGTCTAATTGTTTTGTTATTTTTAACTTAACAATCTCTTTTTCATTGTTATTTTTGTAAAAAACTTTTGCGTTAAAATACACTGTCATCATCAGAAGCCTATAATGTTCCCAATGCTGGGACACAGGCCTCCTCTTGATGAGAGAGAGTACGCCATACTCCACCACATGTCTTCGAATTTTTAATTCTAAGACTTGCCGGTTCCCTCACGATGATTTCCTTCACAGTTTGAGAGCAGTAGGAGATGAAAAAATTTACACAAAGTAAAGCGCCTGCATGGGTTCGAACTCACGACCTATTTACTAATCTTAAGTCGCAGCCGTTACCACAGGCACCACTGCTGTCAAATGCAATGTTCATCTTCATATATACTTCTTTTGCATTTGTATTGTCTTACATACATACATACAATCACGCCTTTTTCCCATGGGGGTAGGCAGAGACCACGGAACGGAACCTGCTACGGTCTCTACACACTCCTTTTGCCTCGTTTAGGTTCATACAATTGGTTATACACACACGCCGGTTGCGAGTACTACGTACCTGACCTTTCTGAAGAACATCATCAATAAGGTTTTGTACTTGTACTTTCTTGTATTATAGATAAATGCTTATCTGAGATACATTGAATAATTATATTATCGCTTTTAAATTATTAACTTTTAATCTTTGTTCTTTAGTAATATCTATGTTTTCATATTATTATATTTTTCGTACCGGTTTACAACAACTTCACAATTTCCAGTTTGATTATATTGCGCCCTTCAAAATTGGCAAAACATTTAAAATGTGTGTTCATCATATGTTTTAGGAGTAGGTTTATATGATAAGTCCCCTAATTGGGCCCATAAAATTATGTTGGGGCAGACCATAGGGTAATTATTAATATTGTATGTAGTTTGGTTTTAATAATATTTTAACAAGCTTTCACATTTTCCTCAATTGGCAATCTTATAAGAAAAAAGAATATCACCACTTTTTAGTTGTATAGAAAATTTATTGAACTTACAAGTCAACAGGTTTAAGAATGATTATATGTTGGTACCAACATCTATTCCATCAGGATAATCAGGAAGAAAATTATCATCATAAATACCCGGATTGTGTGTTTGTTCGATATTTAACAGACCTAGTTTTATTTATCATCCCAAACTGTTCGATCGGTTGCAATGAAACACACTGGATCAGCCTGAATGGTTGTTTCTGATCGAAATCTGGTACATCTTTAAGTAACTTGTTGAAACAAAGGTAAAGAAAACAAAAACATTTCGATTACATAATTCAACTTTAATTTCTTTTGTCATAGTAGCAGTTAACTTAAACATCTAAGTAGATGACTTCACAAATCGTGATCATGTGTATAATAAATAAATAAATAAAGATCAAAAAGAATCGGTTTGTAGGTAAGTGTTGGCAAGCGTTGGCATCTTTGGTTAGCTGTGCCTCATGTAAGTAGTGGTCCATATTCTTTGGTATCAGTTAGCAGAAGCATATAAATACAAGTTCATTAATACAATTTATTTCACCCCGTCCCTCGTGAAGATGTAGTACATCATATACAAGTATACATCTATATCATCAGTATACAAGATTTATTAGAAAAATATAAATTATTTAACATTCTTTGACTTAAATCTACCATCATAAAAATACGTCACTCATCGTGATTTTTCCGCAACTTTTCTCCTTCCGTAGCTATTACTAACTTTACTAACTTTGCTAGAAATTGGAGTCACTTTTTTGCTTTCCAGAACAGTTTTACTTTCATTGTTCTTTTTATAACTGTTAATGTAGAATTTTCCGAACATGTAGAGAAAAGCTGTAGAGTTGAACAAGCACAAAATGTTGAGGAATTTCGGGAAACTGCACGGGTAGAAGAAGACGGCTGCGTTATGTACAAAGATAATGGAGAATTGGATCTGAAAGGCGAAATATTTAGAATTAAAATTTAAAACAAAAACAATAACTTATAGTACAAAATACTTTAAGAGAACATGAAATAAAATGATCCGTAGATTTATAACGGACAAGAAAAAACAGGCTCATGTTCACTGGAACCTCTCAAATGCCACAATCAATATTAAACAATTTAGTGGTTCCACTTGATGTTATCGCAATGTAAAAGAGGTTTCAATATCGTTTAAGTAAAAAAAAAAACGCTTTGTCTACAGAATCAGACAACAGCAGCTACAGTAAACGATAACGTGGGGCAGTTAGCTTGATGGAAAGATAAAATTAAAATATTTCTGAAACAAGCTATGAGCAAGTGATGTGATTAATGCTCGTGCCTTTGCTGTATAAGTACAGATATTTGGCGTCATCATCATCATCATTTCAGTCAAATTACGACCTGATGACTGTTTGGGCATAGGCCTCCCCAAGCACTACCACTTCACCGGCTCTGTGCTTCTCGCACCCAGAAAATTACTGCGGCCTTCACCAGATCATCGGTCTACCTTATAGAAGGCCTTCCAACGCTACGTTGTCTAGCACGCTGTCGCTACTCTAGAACTTTAAGGTCTTATATTTTCTACCCTGCCCTGCCTATTGCCACTTAAGTGTGGCAATTCTTCGGGCTATACCAGTTACCTTAATTCTCCGATCGAATAAGAAATCCGTACACAAGCATAGCCTTCTTTATTAATTTTGGATATATGCCGTGCAGTGGGACTATTGTCCCATAGATGTAGAGACTCAATATATAGCGGTTCATGGCTGGATACAGATTACTGTCAAGAATACACTATTCACTATCATTCGCATTTAGTCTTTTGCGGTCAGCAACACGCAGTGCTTCGTCTATTGTATCAGCCTAGTATTCTACCAATTGACCACAAAAATCCCTCCATTTGCAGTTTTTTTTTGTAAACTTACCAATTGTATCATGGTGACGTGCTTCTTCCACCACACATATTTCTGATATTCAGGTCCAAGTCCCGAGATGAAATAGTAAGTGTACATGATGACATGGACGATGGAGTTTAGGAATCCCATGAAGATTGTGTGTCCTCCTGGAAATTAAAATAACATTATTAAGGTATGTTGTGGTTGTGACCAGAGAGCTCTCACAGAGCGGAGGGCTGTATATCAGCATTGGAAACATTATAAGCTCATTATGCTATATACTTTCCAAGTTCATCAAATATCGCCTGAATAAAAAAATTGGTATAAGTCTGACTATGATTGAGAATAATCACTATTTTTAGATGTTAATATCCTACTTGTTTGAGTCGATTTTGTGGACATGTGTAATTTTATTTCATCCACCACACCGATGATGACATTCGGTATCTATTTAACATGAAGAATAAAAAACGAAGTTTGTGGAAATTGACACTGCATATTTTTAAAGTTTAAACATTTACTCACACAGGTTTTAGGGTCATTGCCAACCGGAAGGCTTTTGAAAATAAGATTTGAAAAAAAAAGTTAGAAAAACTCGAATTTTACAGTTTACACTGATTTTTTCCTCAATCAGAAAGAGAACCGTTTGAACAATACAGGATAAGTTTTTAACCGGTGCGCAAATTTTAACAAATTAAACTTAAACGAGTTATAATAACCATTCAATTTTTATTTTGAAATATCTAAGTACAAAAAAAAATAAGTTATCGTTAACGAAAGATGTTTATTTTGAAACTGATTTTTATGGTAACTTGCGCGTGGCGGTGGCGAAGGTGAACGACCAAGCGTAGCTCCAAGTAGGTATTTACCAGCTGTTTGATCGGTCAAAATTCTAAGAATTTCAAAGTACCTACGCCGGCGTGGCGGCGAAGGTGAACGACCGAGCGTAGCTACGAGTAGGTACTCGGTTGATAGGTATCAGCTGTTCGGTTGGTCAAAATTCTAAGAAATTCGAAGTACCTACGCGGGCGCGCGGTTACTGGCCTATTCCTATTATCGATATCATATGAAGTACGAAATATATAGGGTGTCCATAGTTTACTGATTAAAGATCGGATAAAATTAAAAAAAAAGTATTGAAAATATTGTTGAAATGTGTTCTATTACATAAAGTGTTAAAAAAAATCCTATATATCTATCTCGATTTTTTTAGGTGGAAATTAAATTAGATAAGTCGCTTAAGAGCGGTGTACTAACAGTATCATTTTCATCCGAAATGGGCTAAAAGAGTAGCGGTGAGGTTTCTTGCCAATTCTCCTCCAAAGGGAGGGAACCTGCTATATGAACTATTTGACCTTTTTTTAGATCATCGATGTATCATGTGTCATAGGTATTATTTTACCGAATTATGTTTCGCCGATTTACAAAATAACTTTTTGCTATTGGCCGAAGCCTCTTTTGAATTTTTTTCATTTGCCAAATGATTTATTTGCCATATTTTCACTACAATGAAACAACATTTTAGGGAATATTATTTAGTCACAAATATATAGCCGGTTACTTGGTAGCGTTTTCAATATGAATTTAGAATATACGTAGTATCCTACAAAGTTAATATATTCTACTACAAAATTTAGCGAGAAACTAATCGCTGTAAAACCGACTTTACGTAGTCTTGTCTGCCCTACCCCTAGAGTGTAATTTAAGCCCGCGTAGGCGCGGAGGGGTAGGGTGGGCCGCGAGCTGAGGAGCAGGTGGTTTGAAGGAGCCTCGGCTTGCTGGCCGGCTGAGCCGGCCAGCCTCAGCTGCGGTGGTGAACATTAAAACCATCTGCAACGATAGGCACGCGTGGGGCCGCCCAAACCCCGCAGCGCCGGACCCGTGACAGAAACAATGCTTGCTGCATGTTGCATGCCTGACTGCATGTTGCATGCATGTTCGCACGCTGCATGCTTGCTTGCATGCTGCATGCTGCATGCCTGCTTGCATGCTGCATGCCTGCTTGCACGGTGCATGCCTTCTTGCATGCTGCATGCTTGAAGCAAGCATCCTTGTTTGCATGTTTCTTACTTGGACACTTTAAATACAATTTTGTTCATAATCAACTGTTTTATTTACTGCCACTACATTTAAATAATTAAACAAAAGAGTAGGTTCATCTGGACAGTGGTATAATGAATGTTCGGAAACATAATACCTACCAGTAATGCACTGAGTAAGTTAACTTCTTTTATTGTTGATGGATTGGATGCTGGAGATAAAGTCCTGGGTATATTTTTGGATCTCGCTAAGGCGTTTGACACAGTTTCCGTCCCTATTCTCCTCGCTAAGCTAGAATACATGGGAATTCGAGGTATGCCTCTGGCTTTGTTTAGGAATTATCTAAGTGACCGCAAACAGTGTGTCAAGATTAATGATGAGTATAGCCAAGAGGTTCATATGGTGTACGGAGTCCCACAGGGAAGCGTGTTAGGCCCAACGCTTTTTTGATCTATATTAATGATCTTTGTGATCTTTTTTTGGACAGAGGAAAAATTGTCACATTTGCTGACGACACTGTTTTATTATTTAGGGCAAAAACATGGGTCGATACAAACAACATAGCAAATCAAGGTATGCGCTCAGTGACAACATGGCTTGATAACAATCTGCTAACCTTGAATGCCCAAAAAACTGTGTACATCTCATTCAGCAAGATGATCAAAACTCAGCCTCCAGCTAATACCATTAATATACAAGTACATAAATGTCGCAACGCACTAATATGTAACTGCGACAGTATTGTCAGTACCACCTCCACTAAATACCTTGGTGTAGTGGTTGATCAGTACCTTAACTGGAAAGAGCAAGCTAAAAAACTAAGTGCCCGCATACGAAAATTAATATAAATATTTAAAATACTCAGAAATGCTTGTTCTATGCAGTTACGCACTACTGTGTATTACTCACTTTGTCAGTCTATTATTGGCTACTGTCTAACAATCTGGGGTGGTACATCAAAAACTACCTTGATGGTGGTAGAGAGAGCTCAACGTGCGCTTCTTAAGGTAATGTGCTTTAAAGGCTATAGGTATCCTACTGATCTCCTATATAAAGAAAGCAATGTTCTTTCTGTACCGAAACTATTCATTCGGCTTTTAATTAGTTCACTGACACACACAGTCTCCGGGACTAGGCGAAAGTTGGATATAGTTTACAATATTCCTAAATGTAAGACTAGGTTTCCAAATTATCTTGGCCCCAGCGTATACAACAAAATAAGCAAAAAACTAAAAATAAGAGATCTAAGCTGTCGCGAATGTAAAAAGTCTATTGATGAATTTCTTAAAGAACTAGATTACCATGAAGCTGAAAATATATTGAGATGATTTAATTTGTCACACACACAGGCAATCACATACGCACCCTAGTACAAACACACACACACCCACACACACACACACACACAAACCCACACACACACACACACACACACACACACACACACACACACACACACACACACATTTTATACAAGATAACACAAATATGGCATGTTAAATTAAAAATAAAAATAAAACTTTTATTTAATTTTTACTTATTTTAGTTTCACTTAATTGTATTAATCAATTTGTTTTATTTTATTTTATTGTTTTATATAAAGTCACGAAAACAACACAAATATTCTGTGAACAAACTAAACATCTAATAGTTTTACATATTCTATGTGAACTTACGCTACTACCTGCAATATAAAATACCAATTTTATTAAGTGATGCATTTTACCCACAGTTTTGCTTTGTCATTTTAAAAGTGAGAATATCTAATTATTGTATCTCAAATTGGCTTAATAAAATAATGTTAACTGAGAACGACGAATACTGTCCCACCGTAATACAGTTTAAAACTAGTACGGGGCCGCGGGGGTCAGAGGGAATCGGTTTCGAAATAACCTGCTTATTATTGTGCCCTGAGTTACTGACTGGATATCCAATCTTTTGGATTCATAGAACGTAAGTACTTGTGTAATTCTGTAATTTTGTAAGGTTGTTATTCTTTTGGCAAAAATAAAGATTTATATTATATTATAATACTTCGAACAAATGTTATTTCGGCTAAGTGTAACTTCGGTAAAAACTCTTTCGACCAAATAAAACGTCTGAGTAACGAAAAAAGTCGAATTGATAAAACGTTAACTGATACAGTGGCAGACGTGACTTCGATAAAGTAAAAAAAAAACGAAATGATAATAGTTGAAAAGTTTTAGGTGAAATGAAATTCGGTCAAATATTTTTCGAACTTATGATAGGTAACCCCAAAGGGAACTACGTCTCGGAAGGGCAACTAGACTCAAGTCTCAAGCGATTTTTTACGTCCGAAAATGCCTTCTACGTGCATATTTAAAATAGGTAAATGACTGATTGGTGACTTTTGACTGCCAGCGGCTTCGCCCGCGTGGCGTTCGGAATTTACCCTGCGGGAACTTACTACCGGGGTAAAAAATATCCTGTGTATTGATCCACTTTAGAACCTAGCTGTGTGCCAGATTTCATCCAAAGAGTAACAAACATCCATACCTCCATACTCACAAACTTTTACACTTATAATATTAGTAGGTTAAAGAAAGAAAATCAAGAGGTGTTAATGTCACTCGATCGAATTGGCGGGCAGCTAGTATTCAAATAAGAAAGGTGACATACCTGGGAAGTATTTTACTCCTAACCAAACGACGAGAGACATCAAAGTGTGATGGTAGACGTGTAAGAATGTCACTTGATTGTACTTCTTTCGTAACACAAAGAACACGGTGTCCAGGAGTTCTGTGATTTTCGCGAAGTAATAAAACCATGATGCAGCGGCAATCTAGAAATATAAATAAAAGTTATATTGGTTATCCTTTAACACCCCAAATATTATTTGTGGTTTCTTGAATGTATAAAAACGCCCCGTCTACAGATTTATTATGTGTATAGATAAAAGACAAGACTGCCTCGTTGGTCTAGTGGTAGCAAGCGCTACTGCTAAGCATGAGGTCCTGGGTTCGATTCCCAGGTCGAGCAAAGTGTTTTTGAGGGGTACACTACATAAATACGAAAAATTTTATTCCGACAGTCACATATACGAATTTCAAAATACCGATTTTCATAATTCCGAATGATTCAAAATTCCGAATATAACAACTCCGACTTATCATTGCTCCTATTTTAAAAATTCCTAAATTTCAATATTCCTAATGTTTATAATTACTATTCTCAAAATACCGAGTTTCAGTAGATCGAATAACAAAAAGTCCGACTTAATGATAATTCGAAACATCAAAAATACGAATTCCGATCATTAAAATACCGATTAATACAATTCCGAAATAAAAACGCCTTGTAAAACCGAATAGCAAGACAAATAAACACATAATTACTCGTCAAGAGAAGTATAATATTATGTTTAGTATGAGGAGGTAGAATTACCTCCTCATACTAAACAGCAACTAGCATGTAAGCAGGCATGCAGCGTGCAAGCAGATATGTAGCATGCAAGCAGGCATGCAGCGTGCAAGCAGATACGCAGCATGCAAGCAAGCATGCAACATGCAAGCAGGCATGCAACATGCAAGCAAACAGGCAAGCAGTAAGCAAGCAGGCATGCAGCAAGCATTGTTTCTGTCACGGCTCCAGCGCTGCGGGGTTTGGGCGGCCCCACGCGTGCTTATACGTTCTTGTTCGTGATTTTCATACGTTCGAAGAATCAAATGCTCGAAGGGTTCTCGGTCCGAAAAACGACATTCCGATTTTCAATACTCCGAATAAACTAAAAGTCAACATGTTGTGCTACAAAATGTTATGACAGATACGAATCGCTGCAAAACCGACTTCACGCAGTCTTGTCTGCCCTACCCGTAGAGTGTAATTTAAACCCGCGTAGGCGTGGAGGAGTGGGGTGGCCCGCGAGCTGAGGAGCAGGTGGTGAGCGTTAAGACCATCTGCGACGATAAGCACGCGTGGAGCCGCCCAACCCCGCAGCGCCGGAGCCGTGACAGAAACAATGCTTGCTGCATCCTTGCTTGGTTGCTGCATGCCTGCTTGCTTGCTGCTTGCATGCTGCATGCCTGCTTGCATGCTGCATGCCTGCTTGCATGTTGCATGCCTGCTTGCATGTTGCATGTTTGCTTGCATGTTGCATGTTTGCTTACATGCTGCATGTCTGCTTGCACGCTGCATGCTTGCTTGCATGTTTTTTAATTTTACCTCCTCATACTAAACATAATATCTTCTCTCTGACGAACAAATATGTGTTTATTTGTCTTGCTATTCGGTTTTACAAGGCGTTTTTATTTCGGAATTGTATTAATCGGTATTTTAATAATCGGAATTCGTATTTTTGATGTTTCGAATTATCATTAAGTCGGATTTTTTGTTATTCGATCTATTGAAATTCGGTATATTGAGAATAGTAATTATAAACGTTAGGAATATTGAAATTTAGGAATTATAAAAATAGGAGTAATGATATGTCGAAGTTGTTTATATTCGGAATTTTGAATCATTCGGAATTATGAAAATCGGTATTTTGAAATTCGTATTTGTGACTGTCGGAATAAAGTTTTTCGTATTTATGTAGTGTACCCGAAATATGGGTGTACTGTAGGTACACCTCTGCCGAACCCTTCGGGGAAACAAGGCGTGATTTTTTTAAATTTTATTATAGAATAAATAGATATAGAAGATGTTATACATCGATATAGAATAGATAGATAGATAATAGCATAGATATTTTATTATGCATGTATTTCTGGGACAAATAAACCTATTTTCTTTCTTTGAATTGGTCATGAATAAATTAAATTCGAATAACAACTTACCCTCAATGCTCTTGGATTGTTGGAGTAATCAACTGGTTCACAAGCAAAGTTGTAATGCTTCGATAAAATGTAGGCTGATCCCTGGAAAAGACACAAAAACCATATTATAGTGTGCGTGTATAGACTCCAATCTATCATACTACCCAGGAACTAAGTTGTGGAGGTCAGATAGTCAGTCGCTCCATGTAAAATACTGGTATTCAGCTGCATCTAGTCAGACTGGGTGTCTACCACAACGTAGTTGGGAAAAGACTAGGTAATGGAAGATATCCCAGCAAAAATAACAGTTGGTAGCGAATGACAGACAAAGTAACAAATAGTTCTAAGAGGATGACATTAGAGTATGAAAACAATAGAGAAATTAAAGAAAATGTTGACTACTGAGATGACGTATAATGTTAATATAATACTAATAGCTATAACTAATATGTTCGACTAACTTTTCACAATGAAAGTGAGTGTTGAGTTTGGCAAAAGAAGCATTATAGTAGAATAAATGCTGTGGAAATGCACTTGCTACTTGCTTGCTTTCTTTCTTCTTGCGGAATGATGTGATAAGGCAACGGTGCGGCTTCAAACTAGATATAGTGACAAATAGTGGAAAGGTTTTGCTCAGATGAGTTGGTCATGTTTAGAAGATAAATGAAGGGCGACTATTAAAAGGTTTAAAGGTTATATTTACAAGGCAGATGCGAGTCAAAACGCCGGGAGGGGCAAGCTAGGGGGATATAAAGTAACCTTATATAATAATAATATAATATAATATTCCACAACTATCACACAATGCCATCTAGTCCCAAGCTAAGCAGAGCTTGTGTTATGGGTACTAGACAACTGATAAACATACTTATATATTTCTAAATACATACATATTATAGATAAATTACACCCAGACACAGAACAAATGATCGTGCTCATTACACAAACATTTGTCCTGGGTGGGAATCGAACCCACGACCTCCGGCATAGCAGTCAGTGTCACTAACCACTAGACCAACAGGCCTGTCAATATGTGTGTTGTCTGTGTTTATGGTTGATTGTCTTCTGAAATATTAGGTGCATACTGGTGTGCGTGAATGACTAGATGCCTGAACTTAAAATAGGCAAAAGGAGTTTTTATGGATCGCATCAAGGCGTGGGTATATGTTTGAATGTAGGTATCTATGATTAAAAGAGTCACGTACAAAATGTTCTATTCAAAACCTAGGTCGAAAAAAGGAATAATAATGCCGAATTAGTTACACAAAAATATACAATTAGGAAATAGTTGCCGTATCATGCTTTGGACGTTCATTTAAATTAGTGTCTGTAAGTTCAAGAACACCTTCACTAGTGAATTAGTTATATAGAACTTTAAACCATATAATTTTTTCTAGCCTACGAATTTAGAATAAACATTTGTTATAGATAGTTTTACGTTTTTGGGGCAAAAATCTTGGATCGGTTATACTTATTCAGTACAGTCTACGTCAAAAAAAAAAAGATGGTAGCTAGTCGATTTTTTCGAAAACGAACTTAGTTAACAAAGTTTACGCAGAATTTTGGTCACCCACTCGAAAATCAATAGCATACTATAATATTATAAATGGAAAGTGTGTGTGTCTGTTTGTCCGTCTTTCACGGCAAAACGGAGCGACGAATTGACGTGATTTTTTAATGGAGATAGTTTCATATTTGAATGGATGGAGAGTGACATAGGCTAGTTTTTGTCTCTTTCTAACCCCCTACTTCCCTAAAATGGGGGGTGGAACGCGCTAATCTCAGGAACTTCTGGTTCGAATTGAAAAAAATATTTTTGAGTCGGGTAGCTTATTTATTGAGGAAGGCTATAGGTTATATAACATCACGCTATGATTAAAAGGAGCGGAGCAGCAACAAAAAAATGGATGAAAACTGGCAGGCTGCGATGCGACGGAAGGGTCAGGTGAGCAAATATTTGACGCGGACGAAGTCGCGGGCAGAAGTTAGTCCAAAATAAAAGTGAACGACCTATAGTACAATCAGCCTCATTTATACTTCGACAAGAATTATTGCTCCATTGTATTGTATCAATTACATAAATAAAACAAATGACATAATAATTATTCTACACATTGATACAGTGTTATGGAACACAAATCTAGACACTGAAATAAGTTCTTGTCGTTGTATACATTTTAAGGCTATTTGTGCAGTTGGTCGTCCATTTGAATTTGGGTGGTATTAATTTTCGAGTTTTAGTAAAGCTGTACCCGAATGATGGGCAAGATTAGGCCAAAAAACCATGACCGTCAAAAAGCGCATTGGGTTGATGATACTGTTAAAGTCGCAGAAAACACTTGGATGAGAGACGCACAAACCCGAGAATAATAGCGGAAAAAGAGGAAGCCTATACCTAACAATATTTGAAGGTCTGAAATGATTATAATGATGATCATTTCTGTGTCTGTCCGGGGCCCTATCAGAATACCAGCGCTACGACACTTATTATTAAATGTCGCAGCATCATGCTGAGATAGGGACCTATTGGTCTCGTACAGGTCTTTCTGTTTTATTTTTAACTAGCTTTTGCCCGCGGCTTCGCCCGCGTGGTTGTCGGAAATTATCGCAAGAGGACGTACTACCGCGGTAAGAATATATTAATCCATGTTATACATACATAAAATTACGCCTGTTTCCCATGGGGGTAGGTAGAAACTACGGAACGCCACCTGCTACGATCCTTACATATCATGTGTGTTTGATGTACTTAAAATAAAACTTATAGTATTCAGAGTAAGAAGACTGCGACATAGGGTTGGATTGAATTGAATATAAGTCTTCCTGGTTTTTCTTAATGCTCCTATTCTACCTATAAAAACACTCAATTATTTACCAGACACCAAATTAAACATAGTTATAAGAATCGTACTTTGGCCAGTGGCTTCGCCCGTATAGCTGTCGGAAAATATCTCCCGGGAACGTATATGGTAAGTATCCAGGATAACCAAAAAACCAAATCCATCCAAAAATCTAAATATCTAAGCCATATTTCGCGGTCTCTTACTTGAAATAATACAATTGGGTTTATTTTGAGTACTTCGAACACACATGATATTCGCATTTACTATGAAGCCAAAGTAATATGAATTACAATATTACAATCCTACTAATCCTGCAGTACCCGACCGCTACCAAGCGAGATGGCCGGACGCGGGACGGCCCGCTAGCCGCTCTGCGGCAATTTTATTATAATCTCTGATATCTTCTAAAATATTCATTTTAAGGATATGCTGTAAAGGGAAATTTTGATGTACATAAAATGTACAATTTATTTAAGGTACTTAATTGGATAAGAATTAATGCTGTATTGCTTAAAATCGCATTCATAAATAAGCCATTATTTCTCGTAAAAAGTAATGGATAAAAATGGTTATTGTGGGTTATCCCTAAGAGTTAGACATATACCATTGCGGACTTTTTTGTAGAACTTTTTAAGGTGTACAATACTGTAGTACATTATTTTGATCTAATTCGTAGAGTTCAGCCAGCGTTCGCAATGTAAGCGCAAAAAAATGAGTTTATTTATGACATCACATTAGAAACCTCTAAAATTATCAGCGTTTCTTTACTATATTATACATGTTATATACATATAAACCTTTCTGTTGAATCACTCTATCTATTAAAAAAACCCGCATCAAAATCCGTTGCGTAGTTTTAAAGATATATGCATACATAGGGACAGACAGACAGCGAAGTGACTTTATTTTATAATATGTAACGATAATGATTTTTTTTTCCTTTGTTTATAATTTAATTTTATCGACTCGTTTCCATGTATAATATTCCAATATTTTCCTTTCGAGTAATCCATATTTGGGAAAAAACAACTAACTTCGTCGTTGACTTCCAACCATAACAGTTCGTCAAAATAATTATGGTCGGCGATTGTTTGAATTCTAGCTAATTGCTATAATTCACATTCCACCGGAATTTTTCTCAGGATTTTTTACGTTTTTTCAGCTTTTTCAGTTTTATATCAATGTAAAATTACATTCTCTGAAAGCAGCACTCCATTTTTGTAAACAATACGGCTAAAATAAAAATAAAAGCAGCAATGGATGTTGAAATACTCTAACAAACGACGCGTAAAATCAGGTGTTCACTCCTGTCTAACTACAAAGTTCATCGAACTCGTCGTCGGCGATTGCACAAAGGCGGCTTTCCGAATTGATCCGAGATACATTGCGTGTGAGGGAATAAAATAAATCAGGTTTATTGGATTCCCATAACGGTCCTGAAATAATTTCTTGTACTGGTCGTCTTAGTATGATATACTGAATCCACCCCGTCAGTCTGCGGAGGGCTGTCCCTTACACCCTGCATAAGCTTACAGAAGCTGTTGGTAAATCTTTATGAATAGCTTGCCAGAGGTTTCGCCTGCGTGGACTTTGAAACTTATTTCACGAGAGCTTATTACTGGCATAAAAAAAATATTCTATGTATTCAGGATCCAGGATATAAACTGTTGTATATGTGTACCAAACTTCATCCAATTCCATTCGGCCGTTCTTGTGTGATGGAGTAGAGAACAATACATGTAAACATCCTTCCAACACACAAACTTTCACACATAAAATAATAGTAAGATTATCACTTTGTGTACCTGAATGCAGGTGAACTCTTTCGGTTAGGTTGCCAACTGCGGGCTAGTGACCAAGCGTCGTGTGACTGTACATATTTAACTTAACCCCAACTTAAGCCCTTGTTTTATAGATAACCTCGAATTTACATAGGTGCTTCATATTTAATGGAAATTAATTACAGTAACTTTCCGTGGCATAATTAATTAACGTTTCTGATTGAGTTCATTATATTAATTGATAAATTACTATCAGTTTTATCTTGTACTGAGAAATTCCTCTTCATCGTACGTGCGTTTACAATAAAACTGTCATGCACAAGGGCATACGTCATGCCAGTACTAACGCCTATGTGAGCAGTGCGGTGTCCCGACTAAGTATGATTATTATTTAAATATTATTATTTATTATCAAACAAATCATAAACATCAAATGGTGCAATTTCTGGCAAAATAAGTCTTTCAGCTTATTTATCATATCAAATTAAACAGACAGACAGACAGTAGGTACCAAAAAAAATATATATACTGATTTTAAATCTCTGGCCACACTGAAGCAAATCCCGCGCGGGATGCGGGACTCGGGACGTTTACTGGGCGTTTTGTTTATGTTTTTATTAGGAATTTAAGCTACTATTTGCGCCTTTTTTAACACTAATAGATTGGTAAGTTGAAACAATAAGCGTTAACAAATTTAATACATAAAATCCAATAATATAATGCTTGGACTTTAATAGACCATGACCTCTGAGTTTGTTTCGGCATTTCTTCTCAAAGATCAGTCTACTAGGACATGCCGGCGCCATTAAAATATTGACATGTGAATATGTCTTAAAAGATGTAAGTACTTTAAGAGATCTTAGTACGTAGTTTCAGCATTTTATTTTACTTTATTTAAGCTTCAGTTTGGCCAGAACTTGAAACTGAGTATCTATTCAAGAAAAGCTAGATATTTGTTTTAAGATACATTTAACCATTATTTTATTATAAGGTGGATCACTTTCGATAGCGGACTCCCGGCCACCGTAGGCGCGAGCTTGCGGGAGACGAGCAAAGGGTAGCTCGCCGCCCGGTAAGGACCAGGCTCGGGTCGACGGCTCGTAGTGTTCCACGCGCGCCTCAAAGAGATGTCAGCAATACTGAAGGGGTCTGCTAGGACCGATGACTGCCAGGGTCGCGAGATTCGTTCGAAAGATTATCGTGGCCCTGGCATATGGGCAACTGAAGGAATACGGGTGGGTTTTAGTCAGTAAAAGTCAGACACGCCCTTCCGCCCCACCCTAGAGCGGAAGACATCTGATTTCCCATTCAAAAAAAAGGTGGATCACTTACCTCATATACTAAGTACAAGCTTAACAGAATTTGGAAGATGTTGTAGAGCATGAGCGCAGTCTTCAGCTCAAAAGCTGGTCTGTTGTTCATCAACCGAGGACCCAGAGATTTGCAGAAGTACAGGTAGGCAGATGCGATGGAGATCACCACCATTGGGTTTTGGACGCCCCACCAGTCTGCCGTTCTTGGGTCTGGAAATTATTTGAAAAAATTTGAATAAAATTAGGATGTAACGAAATAAAAGGAATGATTAAAAGTCCTACAACAGGCGCGACGCGACATTGCGACGCGATAGCGCGATGCGATAGTGCGACGCAGCTCTCGTAGAACAATTCTATGTGAACTTCATGGAAATTTTTCTACAAGAATCATATCGCGCTGTCGCGTCGCGCCAGTTTGAAGAAGCCTTGCTGTTGCTCGACCTTCTTCATATATCTCATATCGCTAGCATGAAATTGTTTTCAATTTTGTCACATAATTTGAAACTAAAAGAAGTTTGTCCTGATTTCAACTTTAGGATAACAATTAAAATTTTCCTTTATCCAAGCTCGAAGTTTCGTTTGATAATGTAATTTGTATTACTGAGGTCTTAAAGTTCAACAACTGTTCGTTAATTAATTAAAAAACACCCATTCTTTCACTCAACCCATTGTAATATTGTCCCTGGAAACAGGTGTGCAAAAATATTATTTTAATAAATTATAAACTCACCAGCCAAATCATGTATCACATAATTATATTTTGCGACTATACTATCCAGTAATGCCGCCATTTTGTGGAAGCAAATAAAACGTTGAGGCCACAGCCAACTCACTGCTACTATGACACTTGTATGTAAACTGCCAATTCACTTACATACTATTTAAAAGAAAACAAATTAAATCAAAGTCTTTGTCCGTAACCACGATACTGTTAAACACATTCACGTTTCCGAATAAATTACTATAATATCTACCAACCAATAGTGATTTGCAAAAACAATCACGAACAGGTCAAAACGAAGTTAAACATATTGAATCAGAAATTCAAATAGTCAAAATGTACTTGTAATAACCATTTATCAAGTTTCTTTAATCTTTATATAACTGTATTTTAATCACTGCGTCTAAAGACCCTATCATTTATTAATTAGGGTTATTTAAATAATTACTTGGTAATTAAAAACGTAAGTGGATTCCTGGTTTTCCGTTGAGTAACTGTAAACTAAAGGTACTGCAGATGAGGCACGATTTCATATACTGAAGAAAAAGCGTGCTTTATCTTCGGTACCAAACTTATCAAGATCTTCAACAAATTACAAATCTGTGTCCATTACTTCGTGTACGAAGCACAGACCTTTTTTAGGGTTCTGTGCCTCAAAAGGAAAAATGGAACCCGTATATGATCACTTTGTTGTCCGTCCGTCTGGCTGTCTGTCTGTCAAGAACCTTTATTTTGGGAACGCGTGGAGGTATCGAGTTGAAATTAAAACGATATACTCAACTCTAAAGTGAAAAAAAGATACAGGCGTTTATGCCGCAAAAAACTTATATTTCGACACTCTCAAGGGAATCAAAATGTTTAGGGTATTTCCCTTTGACCTAGAACTATGAAATTTGGCAAGTAATTACCGTGTACCTACAAATATAGGGAAAAATCTGAAAACTATACATTTGTAATTAAATCATAAAAAAACAGGGTTGGAACCCTCGGTGGGTGACTCGCACTTGTCCAGTTTTTTTAATTTGTCATTGATCATAGATATTTAGTTACGAATTTCCAAAAACCACAAACTAACAGTCGTTTGGTTGCCTTAATGTCAGTGTCATTTAATGTTTTGACAATTTTTAAATAATCTTTTTGTTTTTTTTATACAATTAGTTTTCAATATCGATATCTAATACTTAGGTGAAGTATTGCAAACTTATTTAATTTGAACCTGTATATTTATTGTATTAATTTCTGTTATAATATTCACGTAGTTACATAAACTTGGGCTACACTATGACTCATGTATAAGCCATAGCAAATTGTCCCATTTCAAGTCATAGAACTCGATAACTTAGATTTTGTCCCGCCAGTAAAATTAAGTTTCTAATGATCAATAGCATTCCAATTACTAATTTATCACCTGTTAAGACTTATGCCACATTACTTAATTGCAGCCATTTGTTACATAGTTTTGGTTTGTGGATTGAAATGAAACATAGATTTTTTTAACTGCCGTTGCAGTTAAAAATCATTGCTTTCGTCCCTATTAATAATGAAGCAACCTAAGTTAACAATGATAAATACTGGTGCTTCCCTCTGGATGCACTCGTTTACGTCTAATAGAAGTTGGGTACTTGCTGCCAATTCCCATGATCCCCGGTCTAAGTATGAGAACGAAACACTGGGGTGGTAAATTCTGCCAAAGAGTAGATACTAGCCGGGTACATTTCTTTATATTAAATCATGCTGGCACGTGTCAAGGCTTTCATACCTTACTTGCATCGTCACCGATTCTAACCGTTCACCAGGTGGTGCATTGAAAAAGGCGCTATCAGAACAATTATTCGGAATTAATTGTTTTTGATCAGAACAGTGCCTCATCATCATCCTTCCAGCTGAAAGACGTCCACTGCTGGACATAGGCCTCCTTCAAGCATTGCCACTTTGACTGGTTCTGTACTTCTCACATCCAGCAGATTCTCTGGCTTTTATAACGTTGTGGGAGGCCTTTCAACGATACGTCTTCAACCACGTAGAAGAGTGCTTATCTTTTGCAACTTAATCTTTTCAACATGCCCACAACACGGAAAGTAGCTCCAACCCATTATTTAGATTAATCCTCTTTTTATACTCTTATGACTGTCATTTTCAGGCACCATAATCGGCCTATATTCTTCTCACATCTGGAACACTTCTCCTTCCTGTCGGTCCTTAATCTACTACGCGGGGACTACGGGTTGGTAGGTGACACATGTCTTTGAATTTTTGTTTCTAGGACATACCGGTTTCCTCACGATGTTTTTTCCTTCAATGTTTTAAAAGCAGTGGCGATGAAATAATTTTCACTAAGTATTGGCACACATAATTAAGACTTAAGTAAAGAGCCAAAATATGAATGTTCTTTTCCAACTACGACAGACAAGGGGCAGCATGAAACGAGGCGGTTAGCGGTCGATCTGATCAAAATATTGCACCCCTTAAACTTTCGTTTGCTAAGAAACGTTTACACAATAACGGCTGTCCAAATACAGACGCTAGTGGGACACGTTTATGAGTATGTTAGCTTATTTGGACACTTTTACGTCAAATATTGATAACCGATATAACATGACGGAACCGCTTTCCTAAGAAACTCTATCTTAGTAAAGAATCGCTTCCCTGACTCTGGCTTAAATAAGTAATCTATTGATTGTTGATACACAGCACTAGACTCGTAAGATGTAGATGCACTTGACCACACACCGCCTTGTAAAATTTTAAAATAAACTGTAGATACACAGATAAATAACAAACATGGCAAGAACTCAACGATTTTTGGGCACAATAAGTTATGAACGGGCACAAAACTCTAACTCGAGGCAACAGTCCTCCTGCTTCTAAAAATCGACAAACTATGATGATCACTTATCTCTCTGCTAAGTATGATAATTTTAAACGTGACTGTTCTGTGCTGAAGAATGTCACAAGAACACGTACGCTTCACGTAGTTTGCGCACATCATTAATTTGCCTGCTTACGGCCGAATGATCAAATATAATTCAATTTTCGTCTACTAAATAGGTAAAGTAACTTTATTTGTAGGAGGTAATCTCTGGAACTACCAGAAATACTTTTAGCATTGAATAGCCCAATTCTTAAAGGAAGTTAGTTATATTGCTATTTTAACACTAAGCTATGACTCTCAGGAGCCAAGCAAAATGAAAAGTAGTCAGAAATAACGCTAAGTGTAAACGAAGATATACCGAGGCCAATGGTATAGGAGGCCATGGGTTGGGGACCAAAATTTCACATGAGCGAAAAATTGATTTGGATTTTGAATAAATAAAAATAATGAATGGTTACAATTAATCTTACTGCGAAATTAGTAAGTACACAATGCAATTAGTTTACTGACTTAGTTTTATTTGTACTATCGAGCGCACGACGTGGTAAGACTTCAACTGGCTGATCGTCAGCATAAACTGGTTTTGTATCCAATGACGTGCGGACTTGTACACATGAACTGCATCACTTATTTTCCAACACTATGTTCATAAGGATAAACAGCTGACGTTTTCACTTTCTGTGAAAGGGAGAAGGCCATAAACTATCACACGGGCTCATTGGGATTTGGCGAATGTCACATGTCTTTGGCTTTTTGGTTTTAGGATATACTGGTTCTCTCTCGGTTTTTTGCTCATCGTTTTGAGACCAGGTATTCTGAAATTATTTACTTACACAACGTAAAGGCCTGCCTGCCTGCCTGCCAGGGTCACGAGAGTGATCGAAAGAGATACCGTGACCCTGGCACATGGGCAACTGAAGGAACACGGGTGGGTTTTAGTCAGTAAAAGTCTGACATCACCCGCTCCGCCCGGAGCGGGAGAGGTCATTTGATGATTTCCCATCCAAAAAAAAAAAGAAAAAAAATATATAAAGGCCTGCCTGCGTTCGAATGTACGACCGTACGACTCTATGTTGCGGGCGTCACCAGTGAGTCAGCACTGCTATTACTGCTACTACGATGACCACCATTCTTACTGCTTTACTTATTTTATCTTTTGCACTAATTGGAGAAAATTATAGGCTTCCAATTAGAAGAGAAAGTTAGGGTAGCGTTGATTGATAATTAGAGCAATATGCTTAAAGCTATCATGCTAGACCCATGTTGGTGGTGCGTAATCATCCCCCGATCTGGTCAGTAGGGGGAGTCAAACACCTAAACACCTCACTCCCCCTGCTTGACCAGTTGGTTCCAATCGGGGGCTGCGTTGAAGAATGCTTAAATGCCCAAAACCCCTGGTGCAAGTATGCGAGGGAACACGGGTGGTTTTAGTCAGCAGAAGACTGATAAACCCCTCTGTTTGCCCCTAGGATTACTAGCCGTCATTAGGATTCCCACCAGTTTAACAAAAAATATATATATAAAAGGTGTATCTATTCACACACGAAATATTTTAAGAGGTACACCTGTAGGTGGTACAGAAGCTACAGCAACGAAAATTTTTTGTTTCAAAATGTACTATTTATAAATTATTTGACGCACATAAGAAATTCTGGCTCCTTCTTATTTTATACGGCCCGAGACACCGCGGCCATGGACGGCACGACCGTCCGGTCACCGCCCTCGCAGCGTCAGGCGGGCCATTCATAGAATTTGGAGTAAAAGTTTTATGCAAAACGTCTCAAGCAGTTTTAAAATTAATAATAATAATATATAATAATATAATAATCTGTGGCCCGACTGTCAACCTGACGGTACAAGATTTTTTTCCACCGTGTATTTTTTAGTATTTTTAAAGACCAAAAATGCAAAAATGTTCTGCAATATGTGTAAACAACAGCAGTGGATTACCAAAAACTGGTACTATAACCAAAAATGTATACCAGGATGCATGACAAAATTTTACAATGCACGGATGAAAACTGACACAAACAAAATACTGAAATGCTGACGCGAAGTCGGGCACTGAAACTGAACACACACCCAAAATCTTCGGGTTCGTCGCTCAGCTCCGCCTCGCAGTTGCCGGATCCTGCTCCAGACGTGAGTCCAGTGACACCGGCCGCTGCAGTTGCGTCGAGCTCGAGCGACGAATACTTCTCGCCGCCGACGACACCACCACCAGTACGTCGGCGCGGACGAGGCCGACCACCGGCCAGCTTGGGACTCCGAAGCCCACCGGCCAGCTTGGGACTCCGAAGCCCACCGGCCTCTGATAGGGTCCCCGCTACCGGTGGAAGTGTGCAGCGCATGAAATGGACAAAAACTGTCAACGAAAATGTCATGCGCGCATACTATGGGGCTACAGAGGGGAGAACTAACTTGACTGCGTACCGTGGTCGGATGCTCTCTGTGTTTCAGGTGCTTGAACCAGGTGTCAACGTGTCGTCGCAACGACTGTCGGATCAGGCACGGGTCATCCAGCGTAATCATATGCTGGATGCCGCCGTGCTTGATCGACTTTGCCTCGAATCACGGAATAGCCATGTTACGCCTGCTTCGCCACTGGTCGCGGTGCAACTGCAAAATTTACCCAATGTTTCACCGCGACCCAACTGCGTTGGTGAAGAGGATGATGACGGGGCTATATCCGTGAGTACCCAATGCAATGCACGATTGAGGTGCGCTTTGGAGGATGCTTTCAGGGAGTATCACTCTACTCCGCCTGAACATAGACCACGTTTACCTCGTTAGCTCATCCATAAGAAAAACAAGGCGCTGGTGTGTGCTCTAGACTCACAGCTGTCAACATATTTTGACAGCAGCAAAGACCTGGTCGATACCCACTCGATCTTGTACTGCGCAGCTGTAGCGGCTTGTCGTGTAGCTCATGTTAAGTTTCCTAACAGTAACAGAGCTACACGACCAAAACCAGCCGTACCAGCTTGGCAGTGCAGGATTGAGCGTCGTATCGGTGAGGCTAGAGCACTCATCGGAAAGCTAATCTGCTTCAGGGAGGGCAATACTCGCCCTCGAGTGATGCGCTTTGTGAAGCGGGCGTTCTCCGGGACTGATATTAGTCCTCGAGATTATTTGCCCCGCGTCACAGAGCGCATCGACTTCCTGAAGCAGAAGATCTGTGCATGGGCAAACCGTATTCGTCGGTATCGGCGCAGGGTGGAGCGGTACACTCAGAATCGCACATTCCAAAGTGTTGCGTCCTGAAATAGTTTCTCTATGCGCACGCAACGCGTAACGGAATGACATCTGACTTGTCAAGTTTGATTTTGACGTTTGACACTTGCTCTTGATTTGGTGCTTGAAAAGGGATGGCGGGTCCTCGTGGCGTCTCGACCCCTTTTGTTGAAATTAATCCCTTAAAACCGGTCGTTTTGGTGGACAATAGGTCATGACCCAGTTGTAGTGTTAATAACCCCTAATTTGACATATCACGGGTTTATTTGTTGGAAATATCTCGTTTAAATAGTTTGAAGGTCATTCAAGTGACGCTATTGTACGAGTGATTTGAAGACCGCATGCTGTGATTGCCTCCAGCCGTGTTGCAGCGGAGTCTAACCTGAAGAATACTCGTAACGTCACAACACGATACATATACACTCACTTACATTCATGTCTCCAGGTTGGCACCAGAGCAGTGTCCTTCAACCAACAGGTAAGTGTTTGATTTGTAGTTTGGCTCCGCGCACGGCGGACTAGTTCGCTCGCCACTCTTGTCTCTAGAGCCCCACGATTATAACTCTTCCACTGCGCACTTGAAATCGTATTGGGAGGCCTAGCCTGGCAGCGTACACAAAGCGATGAAAGGTGGGTTTACAGAGCTTGGGAGCGACCGGACCAAGGTGTGGCTGACACGCCCTTTCCGGATGACGACGCCATGTCTTCGTTCTGGCGAAACATCTGGTCGGTGCCTGTCAATCACACCGAAGGTGATTGGACTAGGGAGATCGAGCGAGCGTGCGGAAAAATACCAGAAATGGGGGCAATTAACATCAGCCCCCAAGATATCGCTTGTGCAGTCCGTCCGTTGCCTAACTGGAAATCTCCAGGGCCGGACGGACTGCACAACTTTTGGATCAAGTGGTTCCAAAAGTCGCACGCTCGCTTGGCATCTCAGTTCCAGTCAGCCTTAGAGTCAGGGTCGTTGCCCCAGTTCTTAACAACAGGGATAACCCACCTGCTCCATAAATCAGGTAGCACCGCGGAACCCAAAAATTATAGACCGATCACTTGTCTACCGACGGTCTATAAAATTCATTTTGAGAGCTAAAATTTACAATCATATTGACACAAACTCTATCTTGTCTGTCTCTGAAAATGGATGTAGGAACGGGTCCCGCGGTACTAAGGAGCTGCTCCTAATCGATATGACCATTAGTCAACAGGTTCGTCGTTCCCGAAGGAATCTGTCAACATGCTGAATAGACTATAAGAAGGCCTATGACTCGGTACCACACACATGGCTCAGGAGGGTGCTGGAGTTGTACAAAGTAGATACAACGCTGCGCACCTTCCTGATGTCATGTATGGGGCAGTGGAGAACGGTCCTTCGCTATCCAGGATGTCGACAAATCCAGAGGAATAGCGAACCGATAAGGATTGAGCGAGGTATATTCCAGGGCGATAGTTTGAGTCCACTTTGGTTCTGCCTAGCCATGAATCCTCTTAGCACACTGCTGGAGGATTCAGGTATAGGCTATCAATTGAGGAGAGGTGGTCAGGTTATATCTCACCTCCTCTACATGGATGACCTAAAACTCTTTGCCCACAACAATCTGCAACTGATGGAGCTACTGAAAGTAACTCAAACCTTCAGTAGCGCCATCAGGATGGAATTTGGTGTGGACAAATGTGCAGTCATGCATGTGAAGCGAGGGGAGATTGTGGAATCCGTGGGAACCCAACTCACGGATTCCAGACACCTAAGATCCCTCCCCTCAATCGAAACATACAAGTATTTGGGTATGTCGGAAGCGTTAGGTATCGACACTGCTGACATGAAACAATCGTTGAGGGAGCGCTTCTTTGGCCGCCTGAATAAAGTTCTAAATAGTCTTTTATCAGGCGGAAACAAGGTGCGCGCCTTCAACGGTTGGGTTATGCCAGTTTTGATGTACTCTTTCGGCATACTCAAATGGACTCAGACGGAGCTGGATGCCCTGGATAGACGGGTCCGCACACTGCTGACCGTAAATCGGATGCATCACCCACGGTCCTCGGTGATGAGACTGTATATCCCGCGGAAGTGCGGAGTTCGAGGTTTTTTAAAAGCCAAGACCCTGCACAACCGTGAGATATGCAGTCTCAGGGAATAATTCCTTGAAGCCGATGTGGGGATGCACCGAGATATGGTCTCAGTGGACAAGGGCTTCACCCCGCTCTCCTTGGCTAACGAGAACTGGCGCAAACCTAAAGTATTAGATACTAATGACCGCAGGGAGGTATGGCAAAGCAAGGAGCTCCACGGACGCTTTTACCGGGTCCTACATGGACCCGATGTAGACCTCTTAGCATCCGTATCCTGGTTACGATTCGGAGATCTATTTGGAGAAACCGAAGGTTTTGTCTTTGCAATTATGGACGAAGTTATGATGACAAACAACTACCGGAAATATATTGTGAAGGACGGCACGGTTGACATCTGTCGGGCATGCCACCGTCCGGGGGAGTCAATCCGACACATTATTTCTGGCTGTTCTCGTCTGGCTAACGGAGACTACTTGCATAGACACAACCTTGTAGCCAGGATTATCCACCAGCAACTTGCTCTGAAATACAGACTTGTGGAAACAGAAGTACCGTACTATAAGTATGTGCCCGACCCAGTTCTCCAAAATGGAAATATTACATTGTATTGGGATCGATCTATCATCACTGATAGGACTATTGTTGCTAATAAGCCGGACATAGTGGTGATAGATCGATCGGAGCGTCGCACAATGATTGTTGATATAGCAGTCCCGCATGACGAGAACCTCGTGAAAGCTGAACAAGATAAGCAGATCAAATATCTTGACTTGGCTCGCGAGGTTGTCGAGATGTGGGATGTGGATACAGCAGTCATTGTGCCGATAGTCGTGACGGCCAATGGCATAATAGCCAAGAGCCTCGACCAACACCTAAAGAGGCTCTCGTTAGGCAGCTGGATCAAGCGCTTGATCCAGAAGGCGGTATTACTGGACACGGCACGTATAGTGAGAAGGTTCCTCTCTCAGCAGCCCTGACCACCGGTAGCTTGGATCCTATTCCCGATACCGTGGGCTACTATTTTTTATATTTTTAAATGTTTTTATAATTTTTGTTATTTTAATATTTAAAAATGTAATTTATATGTTGTAATTTAAATAAAGGAAATAATAATATAATAAAAAATAATTAAAAACGATTAGATAAAAAATTTCGTTTTGCTTCTATACTTTCTTTACCACCTACAGATGTACCTCTTAAAATATTTCGTGTATGAATAGATACACCTTAACAGAGTCCACGTCCTAGGTGACAGACATACAAAGGTGGAGAGACTTTTAATAAAATCACAGCAACATTAGTCACTGGCTTCATTAAGTATAGCTGAAAAGGCCAATTCGTACAAGAAAAAGAAAAAAAAAACGAAGAAAGTACCCAAATAATTTATATTCCTTGTAGCGTTGGTTTTTTTCATAAGTTTTAAATAAGGGGTTTAACTAGATTTGAAACTAGTAGGAGGTTCAAATAACAGTAACACTTAAAAGATAACATTATGTAAACAGTTCCTACTTAACTAATAATTTCATAAAACTACAATCACTTTTCGCGACCAGGTAAGAGTTACAGAAAACATTATTTATACTCTTTTTTTATTTTGCTCATCGCGGAGATAAATCCCTAGAGGAATGAGGGTCATCAACTGATAATTTCATCAGCCATATAGGATAAAATACTCAACAGCGTTCTAGGACATTTGCAACAGATTTTAGTTCTTCTTCCTCTTCTTTTAGGAATCTAAATAGCGGTGACATATAATTTGGCGACAAGATACTAACTGTACCATCGTTCGTGGAACAGCATCACCGTTACTCTCCAAATTAACACCAATTTAAGTTCAACAATAGCAATAGGTATGATATGGTATGGCTATGAAACACATCTGGTTGCAGACATCTTCAGTTGAATTCTACGACTAGCATAACTCCTCGGAAAAACAGTCTCCATAACCATAGATAAAGCTCAGTTCACTTTGCTCTTGCCAGTTTCTGATTTGATACTTCCATTTGTGCCGTTCTGTTTCGGGGTTTTGACATAAGATACATAGTAAAAGTTCCCAAACATATAAAGGAACTGAAGACTGTGGATGCAAAGAACAGTAGAAATCCACCTCGGATAGCCGCAGTCTTGGTATAGAGCTGACAAGTTGTGCAGGAAGATGATGCCGAACTGCACCTGAGACGGAAAAAAAGAATACAATTGAGTATGATTTCTACAAGTTTAGCAACGGATCTGAGCATTTAAAGTATGTCAGGAATCCTTTTAAGCCTAATTTGCCTTACACATGGCAAAGTTCTCTATTTTTCAAGTTTTAAGCCAAATCCAGCCAAACTGTAATATCCTTGTAAGACCTTATTTAATTACGAAAATATGTAGGCACTTCGGCCCAAGACAGTTTTAAAATAATTATATCACGGCCCAGCGACCTAAAATAATGACATAATATTTAAATCTGTTTTAGTTTAAATAAACCCGCTAATTTAAATCTGTCATCAAAAATTAATTAACCTTGAATGCATCTAATAAATATAAAATACCCACGGGGAAATACTCCCTAAAATAATTAAGTTAAGAGCTTATTGTTTAAACATATTTTACTAGATCGAAGTTCTGGGCCGGCAACTACTTGCACCTTTTTTTAGTACATTGGGTCGTAAGTTATATCAACCTAAATTTAGGTTCGCTCTTAGGAGGTTATAGGAATATTGACTTACCAACTGCATAGTGGTAAGGTGTTTCTTCCACCACAGGTACTTCTGGTACTTAGGTCCGAGACCCGATATCAAGTAATAAGTGTACATCACAACATGGACGAGAGAATTTATAACACCGAGAAGACTTGCGTGGCCATCTGTAAAATTAATAAATAAATTTTAATATTTTTGGTGTCATGGCTAAATAATAACAGCCACATGGCTTAATCAGGTTAAACTATGCCTGCCGCGATCGGTAGGTACGTGAATTGGTGACCATCTATACAGGCACTATGCCTCGTAAAGCACGTTAAACCGTTGATCACGGCTGCCAATCATGGTTCTTTAATAGCCATGTAACGTTACGAGTTGTCAGAACCATGAAAGTCTGACAACCAGTCATACTTAGGGTTATAAAACCAAGTTATTAGGCTCCAAGGAGCTAGGTTTAGGAGGTCAGATAGATAGTCGCTCCACGTAAAATACTGGTATTAATTATCTGCATCTGGTTAGACTGGAAGCTGTCCCTAAAAATTGTTTGGTAAATGCAGATGGTGTTCATTGTTATCCAATGGCGGACGGCATTGAGATTCCTACACCTTATGAAAATAAGGGAGCAAAGCCGCTTTACGCGGGAATTTTGTTGCTCATAAGTATTGTGTAGGCGGTTTGCTAATGAAATAAAAACAATCTTATCGAAGGTGCAAGACATTCATTGATTAAATCGTTCCTTAAGCCTATGAAACCTTCGATAAAATTATGTATTCATAAACGACCCATAAATATCGTTGAGAAATTTAAATGATGTCATTTTAATGTAGCCATCTAACAAATTGAC
The DNA here is from genome assembly GCA_932294355.1 of Aporophyla lueneburgensis. Classification (NCBI taxonomy): domain Eukaryota; kingdom Metazoa; phylum Arthropoda; class Insecta; order Lepidoptera; family Noctuidae; genus Aporophyla; species Aporophyla lueneburgensis. The sequence continues at coordinate 31,084,068 of OW028740.1, forward strand.
CATTGAATCGTCAAACGAAAAAGTGAATGCCAGCGAAGCCGCGGGTAAAAGTCATTAGTATCATGGATTTGTGAAGGGTATTCGAAATACACCAGTCCTCATAATCGACAGCTTTTTATAGGTTTTATATTTATTGAACTCAATAAAAAAAAACAAATCCTTACTTGGAAAATATTTGAGTCCAATAAAAGACGCCAGGGGCATCATGGAATGATGGAACACGTGCAAGAAAGAGATCTGTCTTTCCTTCTTCCTCAAAACGAAGAACACTGTATCCAACATGTCTATGAATTTCACTACAGTGTACCACCAATAAGCACTGTGCATCTGAAACATAATTTTTAACATCATTATTAAGTGAACTTCTGTTAATAAAGAGAAACGACAGGAGATATAGAAATGAGCCAAGCCTAAACGTTTCCCTATTGTTATAAAATTTCGCGGTAGAATACAAAAAAGTCGAAGATGGCGTGACAAGTTAGACTTCTAGGAAAAAAGTTTAATGGAGGAAAGGATTGGCTTTGTCTACATAAGTACCGAATAGAAGCACATGGAAAAAGAAGATAAAGGCCTTGGTATTCAAAAATAGGAAAAAGTTAACATACTCTTAGTGTATTTGGGGTATCAGCCATGTCCACCGGCTGACAAGTCCAATCGTATGCATTGCTACTAAAAGGCCACCAACCAGCCATTATACCCTGTAAAAGAAAATAAAATCATAAACAAGGGATAAAAAAACATTATAATTTCCTCGTCCAGTACAGAAAAAAGATTTCGAAAACTTACCTCATAAAATAAGTAAGAGCTGATAAGTATTTGAAATATATTATAATAATATATAACCCTTTTCAACTTGAATGGCTTTCGATCTTGCATTAGACTTGGTCCCAAACTCTTCGAGAAATATAAGTACAATGGTATAACTGTGAGTACAAATAAGGGTGATGGAGTCCAGTCAACTGTTCTAGGATCTGTAAACAAATTAAAGAAACAATTAATAATATGTATATTTATACACATGGATGTAGTACGAAGGCGGTTCTTGTAAGCGACTAACTTACCTAGCCCTGCTTAGCAAGTTTTTTAGAGCTTGAAAAAACACCAAGCCTTCTTAGCTAAAATATTAGTTAAATACACACGCATTTTTTCGGAATAGTTCCCACAATGATGGCGAATACTGCATCAAATTCCATGGTGGTGTTTAAAAGAACAACGAGGATAAACAGACAGACCAGAAAAACTATTTTAATGTAGGTGCTCCTGCAGAAGATCAATTCGGAATTCACGTAAAGTTCACACTAAGGAATAACCTGGATTAAGATCCTTATCTCTAAACTCTGTGTAGGATATTCTGCCAGACTATGACTGCATGAAGGGCGAAGAAAGCAGCATTCTGGTGGTACTAGCTATCAAAATAAGACGGTTGCAAAATCCGCCGTATGAGCGGAGAATGAGCCAGGATTCTCAACCATTATGTGATTGGAGTTACAACAAAAATGCTAGTCTGTCCTTACGAGGCCAAATCTTATACCTTTAAACGAGCAATTCTTGTATATATATATATAATCTGAATCTCGGAAACGGCTCCAACGATTTTCATGAAATTTAGTATACAGGGGGTTTCGGGGGCGATAAATCGATCTAGCTAGGATTCATTTTTATAAAATGTCGTTTTATTCGTGTTTTCAATGTCCAACTTTATCGATAATCAACTTGAACATAAACTTATTATTTTAAACACAATTTACCAAAAAATACCGAGCAAAGCTCGGTCAACCAGATATTATAATTATGATGTATTGAAGTGAGAAAGCGAAAAGAGAGAGAGAGAGAGAGAAAGAGAGTTTAGAGATTGTAGAGTGAAGTAAATAACAAAGTAATAAAATATGTGATTGCCATTTTCAACAAGTCTGAAGTTCTTGTTGTAGTCTACAAGTATCAATCTACGTTGTGCATTATTTAACCTTCAAGTAGGTTTTTGACGTAACAAATAGTTTAGTAATTGACCTTATCCGCTATAAATGTAAATACGATTGTTGTTATTCATTGTGTTGATCTTTAACACTGAAAAGCTGAGCCCAGTAGGTACCTACCACATTATTTTGGAAGGTCCATTGGGGCAGGCTAATTTCTTTGCGGGATTTAAATTTTGCAAAACCTCGTTCGCATATCAATAAAGTCAGACCTAATTTGTAACAAGTTATTCAACAAAATGCTGACGAAAGTCATGAAGTTATTGTAACATAAGCATAAGCTTCCCGTAATGTTTCCACAGAAAGGACACAGGTCTCCTCTCTGTGAGAGAGACTGGGCCATAATGCACCACTCGGGTAGAGCTCGTTGGTGTGTGCCATATAACATATTTTTGGTTCATGGGCATGCCGGTTTCCTGGCTATGATTTCTTTCACCGTTGTCAGAGCAGTGGGGATGAAATAATTAACACCAAGTTAAGGATTTCCAGCGTACTATGGAGCTCAAATGGAGTTGAGCATGACAACTCCGATCTCGCAGCCTATCTCGACTTTGTCGCCTTTGCGGGCCAAACCTAAATGAGGCTGGCACAGGAACATGTGGATTCCCCCAGTAGCCGTGGCTTGGACACGGTGTAGCTAAGACGAACCCAGGGAGGGGCCGCTCGTCAGGGCTTTTGTTGCCAAGTCGACGACGTAACGCCAACACGTAGGTTGTGGTGTCGCTTGTCGGTGTCGTAGTATCTAAAGCATCGCGGCTAAAGCTTGGAGGCCGCGGCGGGAGAGGAGTGCCGGTATTGAGACGCACCGCTCTCCCTACCTTCCGCGGTCTGAACGGGGTCGCTACCGTCCGATGGCAGACGCGGTGGGACCACAGAGGAAGAGGAATGTTGGTATAGCGTTGGCGCTCTCCCTATCGCCTGCGGCCGAAAAGTGGTAGGTGGCGGGGCCACTGTCCTGACCCATCGCCGGGGACCAAGAGTGCCATACACGGGGTCGTATGGCGCCCATGTGCTAATTGGTCCCCAGAGTAGGCACGGCGTGTTATGTGTTCATGCGCGCCGAGAATAGGATGTATCCCCCAGAGGTGGCTCCGGCGATGGACAGCCGCGACGGGTTCGCGGAAAAATGCTCTTACATGCCCAAGATCCTGCCATATGCGGTGTTGGAGGACACCGTGGAGTTTAAGTGGGTTGGAGTCCCACATAACTGCGCTATCTCCCCGTGGTAGCGGAGTATGCAAGAGAATTTCTCCACGCTAAAAAAAGGAACATGGGGATTGGTAGAAGAAAAGAGAGGCCTATGCCCAACAGTGGGTGAAGTTAAACTGCGGATGATAATGAAATACCCTGGGTCAGATTCGAATCTACTACTTACAACTCCTAAGTCACGATGGTTACTACTGGATGCCACTAATCTATTTGCGGACGTCATTGGAAATGGATAACACCGAAATACAGCGTCAACATCAAATTTTCTCCCACAAGCTAATATTTAAAATTATTCATTTTCCAAATGTCCCACCATTTTAACATCTGTTGAAAAGCATGCATTTATGCTTTCGTAAAAAGATTATTCTGAAACCGACACAGGTAAACCCTATCGTTTAACAATATGCCTGTTTCTTTGGGTTGGGCAACTCTATTAAACATCGTTTGTTGGGTCAGAAACACCTATCTCAATAGACATATTGCCAATTTCATTAAGATAATGCTGGATTTAGGGTTTCGTTTAATTATAGAAACTTCTATTGACTCGTATCGTTCAAATTCTATCAAAATGTCAAAGAAAAATTGAACACTTAATCAACGCTTAGAAGTCGATGACATTAGAGTATGATACTGTATGTCTTCTATAAGGACATACTATACAGAGTGGTAGAGGCTTAACGAGCAAACGGTATGCCCTTATGATGATGCTAGGCCCCTTAGCCTAGAAAGTAAACGTCCGTTATAAAAATAAAATTTACTGTTTCATAGAAAAGTGCAATATCTACGCGGTCAAAATGTTTGGAACATTTTTTTTAATTATTCGACGAATAATTTCAACGCTGTTGGATTCATGTACTAAATTTCTATCCATACCCAGTATTTTACGCGAAAGTTTGCATGTCTGGATGTTTGTTTCTTTCACGCAAAAACTACTGAACTAATTTAGATGAAATTTGGCACACAAATAGTTTATAACCTGGAGTGACACATAGGGTACTTTTTATCCCGGTAGTATGTTCCCGCTGGATAATTTCCGACCTCCACGTGGGCGAAGCCGCTGGCAAAAGTTAGTACTAAATAAGGGGAGTTTAACAGAAAAAAAAATCTCACCGCTCAAATCATGAAAGATAAACTGGTAGGTATCCTTCATCTTCCCTAAAAGCGCCGCCATCTCGACTTAATAATATATCTAAGACTTTACACTTCGAAATATTGTTGTGATTAGTCACACAATTTCTAATTCCTTTTCAAGAGAAATGGGGCAACCCTTACGTTACACCACTCAATGACAACTAAACCAACAAACCATCGCGCATTCATTTTATTCACGTATTGAAATGCCTTAATAACCATGACTTGCTAAACCGTTTGTGAAAGCAAGTAAAGTTCTGAAAGATGACATAACAGTATTTAACATCGTCATTCGTGACATGTGGATACAAAGTATGTCTCCTTATTTCTTATTTATTTATTTTATGCTAATATAATACACAAATAATCGCTCTGCTTCGGTTTACATGTGTATATACGAATATCTATTCTATCTATTTCACTCGTAATATTCTACTGCTAAGTAAAAGTCACTCTTTCCTCACACAGTTTTCATTTATAGGTCCGAATATAAATACCTGTGCCAATCAAGCCTTTCCTTTTGTGCCTAGCTTTTCTACAAACATGTTGGTGTCGGCTTCTAGTCTAACTGAATACGGCTGATTATGAATCAGTAATTTATATGGAGCGACTGCTTATCCAATATCCACAACCCAGTTAATGAGTAACATGATAACCCTTATACTTGTGCACCTTTCGAAAATGTTTGGCCAGCAGACTTAACGGTATTGTAGTTTTTCTTATTTTTGGCCTTTTTGATGATAAACATAATTAACACGTTAGATACTAAAATCTTTATAACTAGCGCTTTATGCACCAAAAAAAAAATGAAATCTATTTACTGTAGTATCTGAGAGACTCAAAATATATTGGTGCATAAAGCGGTTCACAGTTTAATGAAGGTTAGAAAAATAACAAAACTTCAATTTGCTAAGTTTGCTGATTTTTTTTGTTAATATAACTTGCTATTTTTTTCTTACTATTTTAAAACAGATGTAAAGGTCGATACCTAAACTTCAGATAAACGCAATAACATAACATCAATAAATACTCTGAATTTTCATGACTATTATAAGCAAAAAATGTTCTAATCTTTACCCTCCTCCATTCTCACATTCGGGCATCGGATGCAGTGCTTCAAGTTGATTATGTCTCTGACGTGACAAAAATGCTGATAGGTGGGGCTCTCCGATCTTGGGGCGGTGGATGCGACTACATGCAGTTAAGTAGACATTCCCCAGGATCGGCGTGCCTCACACAGCTTAGAATAAATATTACTAACACTAGTTTATAAGTTCTCACTGTTACTAATATGTATACCAGTTGATGTTCAATAAGGCTCGACTGGCTGTTCACAATGGTGTACTGGTGCCTAGGCTTTTGTATGGAAGTGAATGTTGGGTGTGGCAAAAGAAACATGAAAGTAGAATAAATGCTGTGGAAATGCGTTCCTTGCGAAGCATGTGTGATGTGACTATGAATGATAGGCTGAGGAATGACGTGATAAGAGAACGGTGCGGTTTAAAAGAAGATGTAGTGACAAAAATTGAAAAAAGTATGCTTAGATGGTTTGGTCATGTTGAGAGGATGAATGAAGGACGGCTCACAAAAGGTATTTACTAGGCAGATGTGAGTGGAAACACCGGGAGGGGACGCATAGTGATCTTATTGGTGATGTTCTTCGGAGAGGTCAGGTGCGTAGTACTCGCAACCGGCGTGTGTGTATGACCAATTGTATGAACCTAAACGAGGCAAAAGAAGTGTGTAGCCCTCTACACACTTTTTTTGCCTCGTCGTTGGGCTTTTGGGACTGGGACCGCGGTCCAAGATTCCACCTATTAATATAATATATATGGTTAGTAGTAGTTTGGGACCAGAAGTAAAATAAACAAAGTTATGTCTTGGAAAAGTACGGTCAACCAAAAAATTTTATGTTACAAATAAATTTATTTTTATAAAACGATATACCCTTCAGCCTTCTATAAGAAATTAAACCTAAAACAGAATACAAAATACTATTTAAAATAAAGTAATCTTGAGTGTTTAAATCACCTATCGCCCCCTAATCACTCAACGAAACATAACAATAAACTTTTTAAAACTTCACTATCATAATTAGACACATCAGCAGCGGCCATAATCATCATCATCATCATCATTTCAACCGCAAAACGTCCACTGCTGGACTCAGGCCTCCCTCAATTTGGGGGGCTTATCATAATAATTACAATTATTTAATATCATTACCATTTTTGTAAATTAAACATAATCAACCTGATCCAGCGAATTGTGTACTGCCTTAGAGTCAAAAAACCGGCCAAGTGCGAGTCGGACTCGCGCACCGAGGGTTCCGTACAAACCTGTAGGTATTTTCGGTTTAAAAATATATATATATTTTAATTTTTATATTTCAGTTGATTGAATGTAAGGTAAATTGCTGTTTACGATTTATGACGTTTTAAAAAAAACTACTCACTCGATCTCGTTCAAACCAATTTTCGTTGGTAGTTTACATAGTAATGTACATCATATATTTTTTTTTAGTTTTGTCATTCTCTTGTTTTAGAAGTTACGGGGGGGGGGGGGGGACACACATTTTACCACTTTGGAAGTGTCTCTCGCGCAAACTATTCAGTTTAGAAAAAAATGATAATAGAAACCTCATTACCATTTTTGAAGACCTATTCATAGATACCCCACACGTATGGGTTTGATGAAAAAAAACATTTTTGAGTTTCAGTTCTATGTATGGGGAACCCCAAAATTTATTGTTTTTTTTCTATTTTAGTATGAAAATCTTAATGCGGTTCACAGAATACACCTACTTACCAAGTTTCAACAGCATAGCTCTTATAGTTTCGGAATAAAATGGCTGTGACATACAGACGGACAGACAGACAGACAGACAGACAGACAGACAGACAGACATGACGAATCTATAAGGGTTCCGTTTTTTGCCATTTGGCAACGGAACCCTAATAAATGATGTGTTAAATTATAAAGCTTCTACCAAGTTATGACATCCTGGTACTTCGAAGGCATAAAGCGTTTTCTAGCTAATACATACCCACCCTTGTTAGGTGAGCTCCTACCGAGTTATGAATACCTAGTACTTCAAAGGTATAATGCGATTTCTAGCTGACACTCCTATGTTTGAAAAACTCCTACTAAGTTATGACAACCTGGTACTTCAAAGGCATAAACGCGTTTTGTAGCTAACACACAAAATGTATCAGAAAATATTTTTTTGTTTTCTCGTAATCCTTTTTTGTTCACTGTAATTGTAACCTAAATTTTCTTGTGGTCCCAAAATACTACTGAAAAATAATGATTGTATTTTAGGTGGAATCCGGGACCACGGTTCCGGTCCTGAAAGCCCCACGACCCAGAGATCGTAGCAGGTGGCGTGCCGTGGTTTCTGCCTACCCCCATGGGAAACAGGCGTGATTGTATGTATGTAATATGTATGGAAGAAATTATGAAATAAATTTTGTTTAAATATCTATACTAATATTATAAAGCTGAAGAGTTTGTTTCTCAAGAACTGCAGGTTCCAATTAAAAAAATCTTTTTGTGTTGGGTAGCCTATTTATTGAGGCAGGCTATAAGCTATATAATATTACGCTACAATTAAAAGTAGCGGGGCAGCAACGAAAAATGGACGAAAACAGGTAGGCAATTCGATGCGACGGGAAGGGTCACGGGAGCAAAAATTTGACACGGACGAACGGGCAGAAGCTAGTTTAATTATAAATATCAAAAGATTGACACAGAATAGAATCTACAAGTACAACAGCCTGGAATTATTTGTCTGCAGCTTAGAAAGTTTTGTATTCACGTATAAACTCTTGTTTCGAGAAGCTTATAACTGGTCAAAGTGGTTGTGCCTCGGAGAAGTCTACCCCGCATGTCTCAACTGCCGCATTTTTATGTTCTGTATTCTTGTTTTTAAACGAGTGATCTCATCTCTTTATATGCACATATTTTCTGTAAAAAATAAATCTATTATTCTCTCTCTCTTTTAAGTTTGCTGGTGGGTATTTTTATTACTTCCGATGCACTTATCGTTTCATTGTTTTGAACCCAGGGAGACTTCGACAATTTTTTAATAATGTCTATGTCTCACAAACCCAGAAGATTTTCCTTTGGGGAGTTGGAAGGAAATCGTTTTTTATTTTTTTACTAGCTGACCCAGCGAATTTCGTATCGCCTCAGATTCAATAAATGTTGTAATAAACCTACCAAGTTTGACAACCTGGTACGCGGTGGGGATCTGGTAAGCGTTTTCTAGCTGACATTCTTATGTTTCGTTAGCTCCTGCCCAGTTATGATAACCTGGTACTTCGAAGGCATAAAGCGTTTCTAGCTGACACTCCGTTGTTTGGTAAGCTCCTGCCAAGTTATGATAACCTGGTACGTCGATGGCATAATGCGTTTTCTACCTAACACATACCCAGAGGGTAATTGCGTAATAAATACACTATCAGTAGGAATCTAAAGAAAAAATCGAATTAAAAAGAAATCACCGTTTATATGAATGCACTCAACAATATGTTTAAAAATATAAACACAAAGCAATAATTATCGCTGACAATTTGCTTTAATCGAAGCAAATCCAAAATGAAATGACAGAAATGAATGGCATAACAACATGCTTGTACTATCAAGACTGAAAAAAGTTTCAATTTGACAGCACGATCCCCATCTGAAAAAAGTTTCAAGTTGACAGCACAATCCCCATCTGAAAAAGTTTCAATTTGACAGCAAAATTCCCATTAACAAAATGATCCGTCATTTATCGAATTCATTTGTTACAAAAAATTTGATAAATGAAGAACCGCTCGACCGATTTTGTGCAAACTTCACATAAACCATCTACTAAATATACAAACAAAGGCTAAACATTTGGTTTGGATAGGTGAGCCCGTTCTTGAGTTATAAAATTACAACGAAAAGTGGCACTGATTTTTATAAATATAGAAGACTAGCTTTTGCCAGCGGCTTCGCCCGCGTGGAGGTCGGAAAATATCCCGTGGGAACGTGTTACCGGGATAAAAAGTAGCCTATGTCCTTTCTCAGGCTCTAAACTATCTGTGTACCAAATTTAATTTAAATCGGTTCAGTAGTTTTAGCAGGAAATGGAGACAGACAGACAGACAGACCGACAGACAGACAGAGTTACTTTTGCATTTATAATATTATATAAAAATATAAAATATAAATATAAAAATATAAAATAAAATATATAATATATAATATAATATAATATAATATAATATAATAATATTATAATATATAATATTAGTAAATTAGTAATTAGTAATATTAGTAATTAGTATATTAGTAAATTAGTAATATTAGTAATTAGTAAATTAGTAATATTAGTAATTAGTAAATTAGTAATTAGTATGGAGTATGGATTTTGTTTCATCACTGTTCACATTCATGTAATTAGATTCCAGATCAAATTGTGTTACATCAGTATTTTCCGCATGTGCGTGTGGATTGAGAGATCTTTTCAAAAAACTCTTCCAATCCCAACCAAATTATAAGAGAATTTAGGAAATAATTGTGAAAACTTCATGGACAAACTTCATGGTATAACACTTACAGGGACGACTGATTCGTCAAATTTTAGTAACAACATTTTTCACGATTTCTTATGTATCTACCTTCTACCTATAAGTTTTGGTTTATTAAATATAGTTCAAAATAATGATCTCTCAGTTGGGACGATCAACAGAAAAAAAGGTTTTTATTTTCTCTTGAACCAGTAAGATTTTAATCACGATTTTTGTTTCACAAATTTTCCCAGAAGCATAATTTGCAATAAACTAGATAATCAGTCATACTTTTTCAGTATTAGGTCGTGTTTTACAAGATCACTCAATTGAAAATTGTCCACTCTGAGTGATCCATATAAACCGTTATAAATTTTAAACGTGGCTTTGAAACGAAACGAAATTTTGTTTAGCAGCTTTCACAAATCCTTCACAATTAATTAAAATCCAAATTATAAACATAGATAGTATATTCTTGGATACGCGTTATGGATTTTTCTTCAGTTGTCCAGATTGAGAGATCCAGTTAAGGCCAGGTGGGACCGTTTTTACATTTTTTACCGTTTTTAGAATTGCTTTTTGATAGGTAAATTTTTGCTTTCAGAATCTGAAAAAAATATATATTTAAGATACATTCTTTCTCCTTAGCTTGTACCCACCCGTTCAAAACACGATACAATCAAATTTACTCGATAGAAAAAAAAGCCGAACTAACTTCGATTTGCAGTTTTTAACAAGCCAAATTTCATTTTAAAGAAGTACTAATACTCCTATTTTTATATAATTAGCATCAATTTATAGATAATTTATTTTGGAATCGATTGAACCCGATCATTTTTTTTCATTACATTTCTAAAAAAAAATATCAATTATTCAAGTGATTTTCGATCGGCGCGTCGCTTGCCAGTGTCCTGCGAGACGTTATCGAGGTGAGACCTGTGACAAATTTTTGCGCGCGCGCTTCCTTTCTGCTGCGCAAGTAATAATAAGAGAAAATAAAATAAACTGTAAATAAATATTGTTTTATAGAACTTATAAAGACCATAGTTGGTTAAGCTTTTGTTTTGTGTGTACGGTTCTCATTGTGTAAATGATTGTAAAACTTTAAAAACAATATTTTGTGATTGTATTGTGAAAATGGCGACTAAAAAAAACGTTTTACAAAAAAAAAAACATCTGACTTCCTTAAAAAACACTACAAAATCAAAATTAACTTTAATTTCGAAAGTCGGTGTCTTAGTATCTGTATTTAAGGTTTTTTTACCACCGACTTCCGAAATTAAAGTTATTTTTGACTTTGTAGTGTTTTTTAAGGAAGTTGGTTGTTTTTTTTTTTAAAAAGTTTTTATTTTTAACCGACTTCAAAAAAAGGAGGAGGTTATCAATTCGTCTGTATTTTTTTATTACTATTTTTTTTATGTTTGTTACCTCATAACTTTTATATTAAGAGCAGTGGTGGCCCAGTGGTAACGGCCACGACTTGCGAGTATTAGGTCGTGAGTTCAAACCCAAGCAGGCGCATTACTTTGTGTAAATTATTTCATCGCCACCGCTCTCAAAACGGTGAAGGAAAACAACGTGAGGAAACCGGCATGTCTTAGAACCAAAAATTCGAAGACGTGACATCTACCAACCCGCACTGGGCCCGCGTGGTGGATTATGGCCCACTCCCTCTCACTGTGAGGAGGCCTGTGTCCCAGCAGTGGGAACATTATAGGCTGATGATGATGATGATGATGTATGTATTTAGAAATATATAAGTATGTTTATCAGTTGTCTGGTTATCATAGTACAGGGGCCGTTCAAGTATTACGTAAGCACTATAGGGGGGCGGGGGGTCTTTGCTTTGCTTATTTTTGATGACATGGGGGATGGGGGGGTCTAGATGGTGATTACGTAAGCAGTAGTCATTTAGTTTTTTACACAAATAGCAACCTACACATTGTCTATGTTTGTAACCGAAACGCATTTTCGGGGACTCCCACAAATAATTTATACGTTTAGGTACTGGCTTAGAACCGAGTACCGGAATTACCGCGCTATCCACTTGTCCAAATTTCTTCAGTCAATATATTGTTTCGTTACGGTACAATTGATGATTTGATGTATTTTAAATGAATGTTATGTGCGTTAAAGTCATCTATCTTAAATCTATTTTCTTATTTCTGGAATCATAACTGCTGTCCATGAATCAATAAAAAAAAACAGAATAGGTACATTAAAAGAAAAATGCATATAGGTACCAATGTTTACGTAAGCATGGGGGGAGGGGGTAAGAGCTTTGCTTACTTTTGCTGACAAGGGGGATAGGGGAGTAAATAATTGTAATAAATCTGCTTACGTAATACTTGAACGGCCCCACAGGCTCTGCCTAGTTTGGGATCAGACAACGATTTGTTGGTTGTCCAAGGATATTTATTTATTTATATTTATCCATACTTCCATTCATCCATACTAACAAACTGTTGCATTCATAATACATATAAGTCCAGGTTATAAACTATCTGCGTGCTAAATTTCATCCAAATCCGTTCATTCGTTTTTGCGTGAAAGAGTAACAAATATCCATCCATACATCCATACTCATAAATTGTCGCATTTATAATATTAGTCCAGGTTATGAACTATCTGCATGCCAAATTTCATTCAAATCCGTTCAGCAGTTTTTACGTGAAAGAGTAACAAACATCCATCCATACATCCATACTCACAAACTTTCGCATTTATAATATTAGTAGGATACACTAGATACAATTAGCTGCTGTATACAAATGTTCCAACGAGGATTCAATCAAGAACTATGTAAAATAGTTTTAGAGATAAATAAATAAAAATATTTGTTCTTGTATTATATTTTCTTCTGTGGTTTCTAATACTGTGGACATACTGATGTCGCTACTCTATGACCTGTCTGTGCTACGCCCGCGCCGCTCGGACTTTTGGCGCGCTTACGTGTTCGACAAGAAGGACGCGCGGGAGGCGCCCCGCGGATTTCCCCGCACCTCACCCCCTCAAATCTGTATGAGTGTCGAATCACCTAGCCTTAATGAGTTCTAACTTTCTTTGTTTAGGTTTCACAAATTTTATACCTTACCATGAAGTTTTCACAATTATTTCCTAAATTCTCTTATAATTTGGTTGGGATTGGAAGAGTTTTTCGAAAAGATCTCTCAATCCACACGCACATATTTTCCGCCCGTCCTTGCCCGAGCCAAATAGCACCGCTGAGCCTGTAGCTTTAAATTCGTCTCTAAATATTAATAATAATTCCGATCCAGCCCGTCCCTTACTGCCCTCTACCAGCGATGCCCTAGGCCGTGGTCTGTACCCCACAGGGAGACCCCCTTACTCAATAATCTCTCTAATTTTACGTTGTTAGGCCCTGGCTGAAGGCCTTAATTTGTTAAGATAGCTACAAACAAGTCCGTTTAAGAAGCCAACAACCTCATAAGTTGACCTGTGACATGTCATTCACAAAAAAAGGTTTAGATCACTCAGGATTAGAGCTTTGGTGAAACAGCAGTGATATATTCAGAAACATTCATTACGAAAAGAAACAACATATTTATGTAAAATTACCCATATATTTCAGATCCTCTTAAAATTACAAGTCTTGTGTGTATTTGTGTTTGATATCCATTGTAATTTCTTTAGATTATAAATGTTATATAATTATAAAAAATTACAATGTATGTTTTAGGTACCATAAAAATGTTTTATTTCAATACAAACCCTCAACACATGGTCCTTAAATTGAGTTTTGGTTTTATACTTACAATTAGTAAATATTTAAACGAAGATGTTATTAAACAAGTTAAGCTATCATCATTATCATGTTCATCTTAAGCTGAATCTAATATGTAATCTTATTTAACAAAAAAAAACATCAAACGTATTGAAAATACATCCAGTTTGAATACATTACAAACTAAGCTATTTACAGTGAAATCTGATCCGAAAGGCACTTACTAATAAACAGATTTGTAAGATCATAAACCATTTTAAAATATTGTTTTTTAACCGACTTCAAAAAAAGGAGGAGGTTATCAATTCGTCTGTATTTTTTTTTTTTTATTTTTTTTTTTTATGTTTGTTACCTCATAACTTTTGACTGGGTGAACCGATTTCGATGATTCTTTTTTAGTTTGAAAGCTAGTGCTTTCCGAATGGTCCCATTTAAATTTGGTTTCATTCGGACAATGGGGTCCATGTGAAAACCATATAAGTCTTAAATTTACATTAAGTATTTGCGCGACAAATGAACGAATACCGTATGTTTGTTACCTCATAACTTTTGACTGGGTAAACCGATTTTGATGATTCTTTTTTTATTTGGAAGCTGGTGCTTTCTTAATGGTCCCATTTTAATTTGGTTTTATTTGGACGATGGGGTCCATGTGAAAACCATATAAGTCTTAAAATTCATTACGTATTTGCGCGACAAATGTACGCATAACGCGATTAGATTAGTACGGAGTATCTACCACAACTAAAAAGTTAAAAAATAAAAACTTTTTACAAAAAAAACAACCGACTTCCTTAAAAAAACACTACAAAGTCAAAAATAACTTTAATTTCGGAAGTCGGTGGCAAAAACCTTAAATACAGAGCCTAAGACACCGACTTTCGAAATTAAAGTTATTTTTGACTTTGTAGTGTTTTTTTAAGGAAGTCGGTTGTTTTTTTTGTAAAAAGTTTTTATACTAAACGTAGTGTATGCTGCTCTGTTTCAAATGACATAATCATGCACCGTGCTAATGCTAAATTTACTTGACAAATTTATTAAGACAACATAAAAAAACTAGACAGCAAAAAAGTCAAATGCAGCATTACAGCATTGCAACTCCTAAAAGTGCAACTAGAAATAAACTCAATAGTCAATAATCAGAACATAAAATATGTTTTTAAAATTTTAAAAATAGAATTTGTTGAGAATTAATAGCCGAAGAGGGTAAAATATTGATTACAAAATTCTAGGCCAGGTGAAATTAAATAAAAGCTTTTTACTTTTAGAAACCGTCGTGGTAGCCATAATAAATCAAGATAGATATAATTATATGGTTTACAAAAGATTTAAGTACTGTTAACTTTTGTTTATAACGTAGCCTTGAAAATTGACCTTCACAACATACACAAATAGAAACATACATTTTAACAGTCGAAAATTGGGCAAATATCAAATAGTTTCCATTGATATAATAATATATTATACCTTAACCAACAATTAAAACTATTTGTACAAATATACAGTCATTAGCCTATAAGAAACTGTGGAAGTCTATACGAATTTCTACTAAGATACTTATTTTATGTGTTAAAGATTCTGCAAATTATTTGTGCTGACTAAGAAGTTTTGTACTTTCAGGAGGAGAAAAGTGAATTAAAATTAAAAAAAGTTCATCATACTAAAACTCGACGGAACAGAGGTTTCATAAGCGTAAGGTAAAATTTAATCATAGAATCCACAATAATATTGTACTTCATGGTTTCGATAAAATATGTCTAACTAAAACAGACACTCTAAAAAGAAACCATTTACACGCACATATTACAAAATCAAAACACATAAATCTATCACACAACAAAAGCCAGTCAGAAGCTTTAACGAACTTATCTAAAATAATCACAATAATCAAGTCTTTGCACTAGCATTCTTTCGCTTTTCCATTTGCAGTAATCTGGGCATTTTGAGCAGCATTTTGGGCAGCTTTCCTGTTCTTCACGTAGTTATGGTAGTAAAAGTTACCGAACATATATAAGAACAGACCAGCATTGAGGGAGAGTAAGAAGTTGATACCCTTAGGGTAGTTGCAGTCACTGAACATAACCGTGAAGTTGTGGTAGAAGATGATGCAGAACTGGATCTGAAAAATGAAAAGGACATAGGTGAGAATGATATTCATCAAAAGAGTTTTAGATAAACAGCTGACATAAGAACAAAATATCTGGCTGTTTGTTTAATTTTTGAACCAAATATATGTATAAGTAGTGTAGTTGTATAGGTAGATCTTATTTATTATTTTAGAGTATCATATATCATGTCATCGTATGTCATTCATCGATGAATCACTATTGCCCTTATTAGTTTTGGCAAGTATATATTAACATTCACATTTTTAAATGAGCAAATATTATCATTTAGCATTGTTTCTATAGGCAAATTACTATTTGCATAAACACCACATTCTGAACTTTGCAAATTATTCAGATTACCATCAGTCATTCTTATTTGCTTTGTTTAAATTCAACTTCATTCTAAGGTCCGAATTCTTGCAAGCGTGTCTATTTTACTGAAGCAAAAGTTTGGGTAAGCGTGCTATCATGTCCGTTGTTTTTTTTTTTGTGTTATTCAGTCGGTAATGTATAATATCAGTGTTGTTCTCATACTTTCTTAAGACAAGTGAGTGTGCTAATTATTCATATGTAGTACTTTACGATTCGAACGTGCTATATTCCATGGGAGTAAAAAAAATCCCGCCTTGTTCCTTGTCTACGTCTTAAAGAGAACTTTTGTGAATTTTTTTAGTTTTCTATGTCCAACGGCTTGACCTCGGCGTTGATAATATTTAAAATATCAGTGAGTGATTAAAATATTAGGTCTTTACCTATGAAATTGCTGTTCTGCAGTACTGGCCATTTCAAATCAAAAAAAATTTATTTGTCTAAGAATTCTAATTTCAAATTAATTTTATTTTAAAAACATGGAATTCTTTTTCCAAAAGTAGTCATTTGTTTATTGATTAGTGTTACATTTTCATCGCATCTCAATCTTTTTCGTCATCATGGATACGTTAAAAATTTGAGTAATTATGGAATATGAGAACCGTCGTGGCAGCAACGCGGCACAAGCGGCATGCAACATCAACGACGTTTACGGAGCTAACACTACAAACCAACGCACCACCTGTTATTGGTTTGCTCGCTTCTGTTCTGGAAATTTCGACCTGAAATATGAACCCCGCGGTCGTCCGAAGACTTTGGTCGACAATGACGAATTAAAGGCGATTGTGGAAGCTGATGATACACAATCTACGGCTGAATTAGCAACAGCTTTCGACGTTAGCGTCAAAACAATATTGGTCCATTTGCGTCAAATTGGCAACGTAAAAAAGCTTGACAAATGGGTGCCCCACGAACTCAATGATCGTCAGCGCGAAATACGCGTTGAGACGTGCCTTGCACTGCTCAACAGACACACAAATGAAGGAATTTTGAACCGCATTGTTACCTGTGATGAAAAATGGATTCTGTTTGATAACCACAAGCGCTCAGCAAGTTGGTTGGATCCTGGTTCAGCACCAAAACAATGCCCTAAACGAAAACTTACCCCTAGAAAAGTGATGGTCACTGTTTGGTGGTCTAGCGCCGGTGTGATTCATCACAGCTTCTTACCAAACGGGGTGTGCATTACTGCAGATGTGTACTGTGAATAATTGAACTCAATGATGGAGAAGCTGGCACATCTCCAACCAGCATCGGTCAATCGCTCGTCTCCGCTGCTCCTGCACGACAACGCGCGACCTCATACTACACAGCAGACGGTCTCCAAGTTGCAAGAACTGGGGTTGGAAGCTCTCCGTCATCCGCCCTACTCACCAGACCTTCCGCCTACAGACTACTACTTTTTCCAGAATTTGGATAACTTCTTGGCGGGAAAAAAATTCAATACCCGAGAGGCAGTACAAAATGCCTTTGAAGAATTTGTTGCCTCCCGTCCAGCTGATTTTTTTAAGAAGGGCATCAATAAACTGCCACTGCGTTGGCAAAGATGCATTGATTGCATTGGTGATTATTTCGATTAAGACAAATAAAAAATACATGAAAAAAATTCGTTTAATTTTTTTCATACCAAACGGCATTTTCATAGTTAAAGACCTATTAATTAATCGTATTAGCAAACGTGAAAAATGAATGCACCAACTTACCAGCTGCATGGTAGTGAGATGCTTCTTCCACCACAAGTACTTCTGGTACTGAGGTCCAAGACCGGAGATCAGGTAGTAGCTGTACATGATGATGTGGATGAAGGAGTTTATCACGCCGAGAAGAGTTCCGTGTCCACCTGGAAATTGAAATAATAAATGTCCATATTATTTTTAGTTCCACATACCTTTGGACGTGTATCACAATGATTTTTAGTTTCAATAATAAAACTATTAAATTTTAGGTGTGGCATCTTTAACATTAATAACAGTCACTCAGTCTTCTATTTTTCACTATCCACTGCGACACATAGTCTTTTCTCTCTATTTTCCTTCTTCATACAAATAAATATAGAAAGTTCGTACCTGGCAAGAATTTGACGCCAATCCAAGCGCAGATGGGCATCATGAAGTGATGGTACAGATGCAGGAATGTGATCTGCCTGTTCTTCTTTCTCAACACGAAGAAAATTGTGTCCAAAAGTTCAATGATCTTTGCTGCAAAGTACCACCACACTGCTGCTGCCATCTGCAAAAACAAATTGTTATGAAAGTTATTGACAAGTGTACGAGACACACACACATTCATAAATGCTGAATGCATAGGCTAGTCACTATTTTAAGAGAGTTTAAAACTAAACTAATTTTATTTAGAGCAAAGTTTTTTTTTTATATTTTTCAATGATGAAATTAGGCATATAAGTAGACCTTGACCTGCAGAAGGACATCGGCTTTTTTCATCCTAGATCATAGACGGTGTCGTAGAAAACAGCTAGTTTAGTAACTATATGGATACTAAACAATGTGGAGATAAACATACAATTATATATCGCACACCTAGATCTAAAGTAACACAACTCAAAAATTGTGAATTTTGAGTTATAATTGTATTCATATGCTCGATAACCCTACGCAGCTATCCAACTTAACAGGTTCAATAAAAATTTGAAAGATTCGTCGCTAGATGGCATTAAGTCTTCTTTTGTTGAATCAACGCATGTCACCCCCCTCCCGCCTAAACAAAGAATACAATGATAACTCAAAATTCATAATTTTTGAGTTGTCTTACTTTAGATCTAGGTGTGCGGTATATAAAAGAAAGTCGTGTTAGTTACACTATTTATAACTCAAGAACGGCTAAACCGATTTGAATGAAAATTAGTGGGGAACCAGGAGACGGACATAGAATACTTTTTTATCCCGTTCAAATGCGTTCCCGTGTGACGTGCCATAAAACGTCAAAAATAATACAAGTCACTATAAAACGTGGTATGACAAAAACGTTGCCTTCGAAGTACCAGGTTATCATAACTTGGCAGGAGCTTACCAAACGAAGGAGTGTCAGCTATAAAACGCTTACCAGATCACCAGCGCGTACCACCAGGTTGTCAAACTTGGCAGGTTTATTACAACACTTATTGAATCTGAGGCGATACGAAGTTCACTGGGTCTGCTAGTTATGAATATTTATGAATCAGAAGTCAATAGAAGAGATGCTTTTACTTACTCTGTGAGCTTTGGGATTGTTTGAATAATCTACAGGCTGGCAAGATAAGTTGTAGTCGTTCCACCATCCGGCGACTAAACCCTGGAAACGAAAAGAAAATTTATAAGTTACTTATGGATACTCATGGCAAACGTTGCAAAAGTGATAAAACTTAATTTAAATAAATAATAGTTTAAAAAAAAACTAAAAAACACGCTCCATAGAAAACCAAACTAAAAAGTAGAAAATAATGGAAAAAAGCGTGGGGTGCTTTTGAAGTTATTTTTTATTGATTAGGCAACCCACACTTTTTTATGTTATTATTTATTTTCTATTTTTTAGGGTGTTTCGAATTTTGAGACGTATGTCAGCGTAGTTTTGGAAGACAGTTTTTTTGCTGTCCTGGTAACCCTGGCAACGATAATGGCACAAATTTATGAAATTATTGCATTGTCATCGGTTTTTGACAGGTGACCAAAGTTTGAATGAAATTTGGTCGTTTAAAGTGGGTCAAAATCGCGCTATAAGGAGTCGGTTACAAACAAACATACAAGTGAAGCTAATATAAAGCGTGTAAAAAAGGACAACAGGAAAGGTAAGCGTGACCCTTTCACCACGAACTATGTTCAATGATTCCATTTTCATAACAACATGTCTTCAACACAAGTCATAAAGAAGAAAATTGTTTGAAATTTTAGTTTAGCGAGCGTATTGTTATCTGCCCTAAAGAATTGAATTGCGGCTCGCGTTATCTCTACTCTATAAACATATTGACATTTCTTTCTCCGTTTTTAACAACGTGCCGTTTTCGATTATATGGATTTTCGTCTTTTATTTCTTCTGTTTCCTTTATGTTTATGCAACGTGTACAAGATACATGTAACGGTTAGATATTTACTGTCATGCAGCTTGTGAATTTATAAACCTATGTACTCTGCTAAAGTATACTTCATCATTTTGAACGATAAAGCTTATGTGAATTAGCAATATCCTTAAAAATTTCAAATGTCTGCTCAACAATGGAAATAAAACAATGAATGATGTTGAGCTGTTAAAGAGAAAGCTATTGGTACTATTAGAGCGCTTAACAATTCCTCTGCTGCTTCATTAACATTTTTCACACCTTAGTTTTCACGATAATATATTTACAGAATAGATTTGCTAGTTACCCAAAATGTAAGACCAAAATTCAGGAAACTTACCTCGTACACCAGATAAATGCTCATCAAAATCTGTGACACATTGTATAGTATCATGATGTTCTTCAAGTCATAGGGTTTTCTGTCTCTCATGTACTTGGGGCCGACCGAGTTGCAGAAGTACAGGTACGTCGCTAGGATGGTCAGCAGAGGGCCTGGTCCTGACATCAGCCACCAGTTCTCTGTCCGAGGATCTGGAAAGAAGAGAGCGCTTAAGATAAGTATATGGTTGAAAAGCAAATGGATAGAATAAGAAATTAGTACATAAGAGGAAGTCTGAAAGTGGCACTAATAACTGAAAAGTTGTGTGGAAATCAGCTGTCATGGAACGGTCACGTGATACGGAGAAATGAGGAAAATGATGTGAGGAAAGTATTCAGTATGAATGTCGATGGCTACAAGAGTAGAGACAGACCAAAGAAAGGATGGATGGATAGACTGTGTGATATGGATAGAAAGGGGGTTACTACTAGATGACGACTAATAGAAAAGTGTGGAAGAAAAAGTTGCTACGACCCCAAATACATTGGGATAGTGGCAGGAAAATGATGTTGATGATTGAAAAGTAAATGTCTCTATTTTTTAGATTTCCAAAAGGTGTGTTCGGATCCGTACATCTAAAAAACCTGCGCCATATATCTGTAATGCTCTATGTTTTTTTTTTTTTTGTTTTACCATATTATTGTTTTACATTCAGTTTTTTAAAACAGAATTAGATATAATTTATTGTAATAAGTGTGTTTAAAAGCCGTAACGTTAGTGTTCTTGATTTTATTTTACACTAGCCTAAAATCTAAATTATGTTTGAAGGTTGCTTATTACGGGAAAGGGCGAAAAACAACATTCAATTTTAAAATTAAAACAGTATTTAACATATTTTTAGCCAAAGTATATTTGGGGTTAAATAAAATTCAATGTCAGTACTATTGAATCATTTAAATAAAAACAGTAATTATAATGCAGGAATGTATGTGTGGGCCACAACAGGCCCAACATTTACATAATACGTCAAGCAGAGAAATGCGTTAGTATGTTCAGCAAGACGTCAATTAAAGTTTTGTATGAAAACCCATTAATATTTGTGAAAACCGACCATTTTCCGTGGAAATGATCTTATTTCCGTGTAAAATGATGGGTAAGCGTAATGGGGAAACGGAAAGAAAAAAAAAATCTGGTTGTTGTTAGCTAACTACTACCATTGTTATGTCTTCGTTTAAAATCGAATTTGTCTTGAATATAAATTAAACTATGAAACTACGTGTATATAATAAGGATGAGCTTTTTCTAACCTGTGTAGCAATGAATGTCAAAATGAAAGATAGCAATCGCTCGCCATGTTATGTGTGTTGCGCATTAACCTGCAGGACGGTTAGCAGTCGCACTTCGTCTTCATCTGCCTAACCTTTTTCCAACTATGTTGAAATTGGCTTTCAGTCTCACCCAATCCAGCTGCTTACAAGTATTTGGACCGACGACTGCTTATCTGACCTCTATAACCCACTTACTGGGTAAGACCAATACCCCTTAAGACTGTTTACCAGGTTTCGAGCTTCGGACGACCCATAGCAACTGTCAGAGAACCAAGAATAACAGTAACGCCTTCAACCACTGTAAAGTTTTTTGGAATGACTTCTCGTAGCTCACCTATCAGGTTATCTGCTGTTTAATGGGACTTGCCTGTTCATACCTTAATATCTATACTTATAATAAAACTGTAGAGAGGTCAATTCTGTACATTGAAAATATATTCAAAATTAATATTGGAGGATGAATGGTGATCGATACTGATGCCAAAAATGCAATCAGTAAATTTTTTGTCTGTCTGTCTGTCTGTATGTGCACGCATGGGTCAAAAACTACTGAAGGGATTTTAACCAAACTTGGTATGATTGTAGTCCATACTCCTGGGCAGGTTATAGGCTATATAACATAACGCTAAGACACATAGGAGCCAAGCAGTGACGATAAATTTGAAGCAAGTTGGATGAAAATGCGCTTTAGAGCTAAAAAAAATTAACCTGGATTAACAATAGGCTACTTTTTATCCCAGTAGTACTTTCACGCGAGATATTTTCCGACCTCCACGCGGGCGAAGCCGCTGGCAAAAGCTAGTATAAAATAAGGCCTCGAGCCAGGGAATAAACTTAAAACCATAGCGACTATTCGCTACGAGTACTCTTAAGTGCACTCCCTGTGGGGTACGGACCTTGGCTTAGGGCATCGCTGGTAGAAGAAGGGCAGCAAGGGATGGACTGGATTGGTTTTTTTATTATTTAGGGAGGAATTTAAAGGCGAGGGCTGGCTCGAGCAAGGGTCGGGCCGGGCATCCATTGTAATACCAAGGAGATCATTATATATAAGGTGTATCTATTCATACACGAAATATTTTAAGAGGTGCACCTGTAGGTGGTAAAGAAGCTATTGAAGCAAAAAAAAAATATCTAAGCGTTTTTGAATTTTCGTAATTACCTATTACAATTTTAAAACTGCTTGAGACGTTTTGCATAAAACCTTTACTCCAAATTCTATGAATGGCCCACTTGACGCTGCGAGGGCGGCGACCGGACGACACGAGCATGGCTGCGGTGTCTCGGGCCGTAAAAAATAAGAAGGAGCCAGTATTTCTTATGTGCGTCAAATAAATTATAAATAATAAATTTTGAAAAAATACATTTAGAATTTTTTTTTTTGTTGCTGTAGCTTCTTTACCACCTACAGGTGCACCTCTTAAAATATTTCGTGTATGAATAGATACACCTTATATAATAGTTGTCTATAGTACCATAAACGGAACAGTCAGATTTGAAAACGTTCTGGTATTTGCCACTGTTTACAAGCAAAGCTACTGTGAAGGGCCAAATTATATTCTACATAGCTTCGACATTCCATAAGCATTCGATTTCAGCCCAATTTTTTTTTATCGAGCAATTTCCCACAAGTGCACTGGTTAAAGTTTTCGTACGGTTCCCAATTATAAGTTAATTCCGAATGCAGGAAAATACGGCATTCTGTGATAAGTTTGTTGGGTAGCGATGTTTTATGAACTAATTTAACTACTGCATTCTGATTGATCCGAATTCCGATGTTATATTCGCATTGCATGGAATTATTTAAAGTTTATTATAGTATTTATTAGGAGCAGTGGTGGCCCAGTGGTAACGACCGCGACTTACGAGTAGTAGGTCGTGAGTTCAAACCCAAGCAGGCGCATTACTTTGTGTAAATTATTTCATCGCCACTGCTCTCAAAACGGTGAAGGAAAACATCGTGAGGAAACCGGCATGTCTTACAACCAAAGATTCGAAGACATGTGACATCTACCAACCCGCACTGGGCCCGCGTGGTGGATTATGGCCCACTCCCTCCCACCGAGAGGAGGCCTGTGTCCCAGCAGTGGGAACATTATATAGGCTGTTGATAATGATAGTATTTATTCCAATATATTATGCTAGAGATTAGATGTCTTATTATATTTTTTCGTAGAACTTCAAACTGAAAATTGTTACCATGAAAACAAATATTTAACGGATATTTTTTAATAAAACATATCAGGAATGCTCATTTCAATACTAAACCTACAAAATAAAATTATGATATTGTTGTCTTTCACAAAAATGTAGCTCCACTTGTTTTTAACCTAGAATGTGAGCAACGGTTATAAAACGAAGATTTCTAGAAAAATCTTCTGAAAAAATAGGTTTTTATAAATGCAAAGACCTTTTTCATAACGTTATACCAGGAGGAGACACGAGTGACCCACAAGACTGCTCAAGAGGACCAACTTGTTTATAATACCTACTAGAAATAATGAAGCCAAAGTATAAAATTAAATGTTTTTTTTATATTCTCATTAATACAAAGTTCTGATTAATACTTTCATTTAGGGACATAAAAAAACTGTTTTTTTCTACAAAATGTTCTTAAATTTTTATCAGTTCACTAGCTTCTGCCCGCGACTTCGCCCGCGTTAAATTTCTTGTTCCCCCGACCCTTCCCGTCGCATCGAAACGCCTACCCGTGCGATTTTCTCCGTTTTTGCAGCATTTTTCATTACTGCACCGCTTCTCTTAGTTATAGCGTGATGTTATATAGCCTATAACCTTTCTCGATAAATAGGCTACCCAACACAAAAAGATTTTTTTTAATTCGGTCCAGTAGTTCCTGAGATTAGCACGGTCAATCAAACAAACAAACAAACTCTTCAGCTTTATAATATTAATATATAGTATATATAGTAATATAGTATAGATAATATTCATTTGAAAAATAACAAAAAACATTGTATTAGGGTTATTTTTTGCCAAGGGTTCTAAAATTTTCATCAATACATACCTACCTATATTTATTTGAGAAACAACAAAAACTTAGTATTACAGTTATTTATACAAATATTTCTGCCGGTCTAGTTAACTGGCGCAACTACATTGGTTTTTCTTCACCCCTAATAAAATCACCCTAGCAAAATATTTAGGTAGGTACTAGGTAAAATTAATACCAAAATAGACACATAATATTTTACAAGGTAATCAAAACATAATAGTTTTGTTGTTATTATCAAATCCAAACCATTCAACAACCTCTGCTTACGACAGAATCATATGACTCAATATGGCATCACTACAAATGACCATAACAATACGATCGAGCATGCGCCCGTTCACCGCCACGCACACAAATATGATTATTATTGTAATCAACAGGTGTTGTTTCCGCCTTATTTAGTCGTAATCATGGATAGGTTAATTTTAATCTGGATGAACCTGTATGTTATTGTTGACACTGGTCCTCAAAATTAGTAGACCCAAAAATCTATGAATTTTGTTAAATTTTAGAATTTTTGGCATTGTCCTGTAATAAAGTTGTACGCCCATTGGTAAAAACAGTGGGTGTGCAAAATCTCGCATTATATCGATCTATGAGGTTGTCGACGGCTTAACCGGACTACTCTGCGGCTACTTTAATAAATTAAGGCCTCCAGCCAGGGCTTAAAAACTTAAAACTAGAGCGATTACTCGCTTAGGGCACCCCATGTTGAGTAATAGACCTCGGTTTAGGGCATCGCTGGTCAGTCGGGGATCGCGGAAAACGCATGACACAAACACGCGGAGGACATCCACGAGGACTTCCAACTAGAGATAAAAAAGGGCATCGCTGGTAGAAGGCAGCAAAAGACGGGCTGAATCGGAATGATTATTATTTAGGGACTTTAAAGCTACAGGCTCAGCGGCTGACTCGAGCAAGGGTCGGGACATGGATTGGAACGTCGTGGTGGACCTTGGCGGCGAGGACGGAAGGAGGGTGTGTCAAATAAAGTGTCAACCGTTTAAATAAACCTGTTACGCAGTTTTCACTGTAGTTTATACCAGTCAGTCAGTTAAAAATCTTATTCTATTCTAAATCTGCCAAGTAATTGGCTGGAGAAAGTCTAATGAAATTAGCGCCTTGTGAAATATTAAGAATATTTTCTACAAGACGGCGTTAGTAGTCTATATACACAAAGGCGTTTGCAAAGGCGCCAAATATTTGACTAATGAGTTATAAATTACACACCTCACATTCCAGATAACCCAAGGTTTTATGCAAAGACAACATAGTATCCAGATTTTTTATGACGCGATTGTCACCCAAGGATTTTTAGCAACGGATTTCAAATCATACGCAGTTTGTAGAATAAGTCCAAAACAATGACATTCTTAGACCTACCACTAAGAATGTGCTTAGAAATCCTATCACGTATCAACTATAAATATGTGGACAACATCAACTATTAAACCACCTTAGAGTATTGGATTTAAATGTTTATATATAAATATTTACTGGCTAGGATGTTATCATCGTATTGTTAATAGCCGTGGGCTGAAATCAAAGTTGGATATATACGTCGAAATGGAAAGTGAATAAATGATAAATGACTTTATTTTTGCAAGTAGGTTTGTACAAACACTTTTACACGTCAATATATAAATAATATATAATAATATATAAATAATATATAATAATAATATATAATAATAATATAATATAGTTTAAATAAAAAATAAACCTAGCTGATCGCTCTAGTTTTAGACTCATCATATTTTTAAATTTTAAAACTACTGGTTTAAGAAACAGCACGAGGAACTGGCCAGCAACAAGTTATCATTATCATGGATTTTTTTTTTTTGGATGGGATATCATCAAATGACTTCTCCCGCTCCCCGTGTTCCATCAGTTGCCCATGTGCCAGGGTCACGGTATCTCTTTCGAACAATCACGCGACCCCGGCAGATTATCATGGATTCAATACACAATTTAGAACCCCCTGGGTTTAAAAGTTTTTCGTCGGTAATTTAAAAAAGTTGTTATTCAATACATTTTAACCGCGTAGGTACTGCACTTCTCAATGAAAAATCAGATATTTTTGATAACCCATGAAAAAAATATTTGCTAGGGGACTTAGCATCATGTGCAACGAATTTACGGTTTCACTTTCCGTGTCGATGTCCCTACCTCCCTGTTTTGTCATGTTAGAAAGGTAAAACATTGCAGTACAATAGTAATGCAACATAATAAAGATTTAAAACATTTTTATAGCATTCTACAATATTGATGTTATTTATACAAATCTTAGCTAGACAGGAATTCACATTATTCAGTTAGCGTGCTAGTGCGAAAAATACTATCGATTTTGTAACGTTAAACGATCAATCAAATATTACCAAATATCGCCTTAGGCGTTATGGGTATATATGTCGCAGGTTTTTCATAAAATTAGGTGTTTGATGAAAAACCGGAAGATGACACATTTTAAACTCAATTTCATCCATAAACCTGAAACAATCCAGATTTTTTATCAAAAACCTGAACTAGTTTGGGTTTATGATAAAATTCTTGTCAAAATCACGGGTTTGCTTGGTTTTATGACAAATAAATTTATTTAAATGAAATAAATAAAACAATCCATCATCATTTGCAACTTAGTAGAAAGAAAACAATTATTTATTTATCAAAATTTTACATCCATGATCCAATCAATCGACAAATAAACTGAGTTTGCGTGAAATTGCTTCAGAGATGTCTTTATTTGCAGGCCAAGGTTTTAAGACATGCTCGTGCGAAAAATCTAAAGTGGGCTGCAAGACAAAAATCGATGAGAATGCAAAAAAAAATGTTTTATGAAACTCTAGATGTCAAAAGTCAACAAACTGTCATGATAAATCAAGCATACTAGCAGATTTATAAATAAGCAAGTACGTGGTAAACGTTCCTTTATTACATTTTATTCTTTTTTTTTTAATTTTGACTCAGTTTTGTCGTATTTAATAGTTACGAAATTTCAAATTTCGGCTTATCAAAATCAGATTAATATAGGTAACCCAAACTAGTTCAGGTTTTTGATCAAAAATCTGAATTTTTACAGGTTTATGATGAAATTGAGTTTAAAACGTGTCATCTTCCGGTTTTTCATCAAAAACCTTGATTTTTGATCAAAAACCTAATTATACGAAAAACCTGCGACATATATTTCACGTAGCTGTAAATTTTATTAATGTTAATATTATTTTGTTACCACACATGTAAGTAGCCTCATTTAGAAACCTGATAAGTCATTTCGCACTCTGCCCTAAAGAAGGGATAATAAATCTGAAAAAACAAGGTGTAACAGAATCAACGAGAGTCTTGAAAGTAGATTGTTGACTACTGTATCGATTTCAGTAACTATTATCAAAAAGTATTAATTTTGTCTTACTGACCGGTGACTGGGCCAAAGAAAATTAAATATTATTCAAAGGCAAACATTATTTAATAATCGTAGGGGCAATATGATTTTCTTGATTATCACAATTAAATTTTAAAAAATCGGTAATTGTATGTACCTACTATGCTAACCCAATCTTAGATACTAATATTATAAAGCTGAAGCGTTTATTTGTTGCTTGGTTGAACGCGCTAATTTCAGGAACTAATGGTTGGAATTGAAAAAATATTTTATAGTTTGGTAACCCATTTATCGAGGAAGGCCATATACTTCACACTAGGACCCTTAGGAGCCGACAGGTGGCAATTCGATGCGACGGGGAGGGTCGGGGAGCAAGAAATTTAACGCGGAGGAAGTCATGGGCCGAATCAAATCAATTTATGATATTTCGGGCTAACATACATATAAATTTTAAAAAAAACCAGCCAAGTGCGAGTCGGACTCGCGCACCGAGGGTTCCGTACAAACCTGTAGGTATCCTCGGTCTATGCATAAGGTTTATGTTTATGAAATTAAATGTTTTTTTTTTATTTTTTTATTTGAGTTGATTGAATGAAAGGTAAATTGCGGTTTACGATTTATGACGTATTAAGAAGTTTACATGGTAATGTACATCATATATTTTTTTTAGTTTTATCATTCTCTTATTTCAGAAGTTACTGGGGGGGGGGGGGGGCACATTTTACCACTTTAGAAGTGTCTCTCGCGCAAACTATTCAGTTTAGAAAAAAATGATCCTAAAAACCTCGATACCATTTTTGAAGACCTATTCATAGATACCCCACACGTATGGGTATGATGAATTTTTTTTTTTAGTTTCAGTTCTAAGTATGGAGAACCCCAAAATGTATTGTTGTTTTTCTATTTTGGTGTGAAAATCTTAATGCGGTTTACAGAATACATCTACTTACCAAATTTCAACAGCATAGCTCTTATAGTTTCGGAATAAAGTGGCTGTGACATACGGACGGACAGACAGACAGACAGACAGACATGACGAATTTATAAGGGTTCCGTTTTTTGCCATTTGGCAACGGAACCCTAACAATGTACAACTATTGTACACGAAGTGACTGCGTCGTGTTGCACTGCGTGGTGTCGCGTAGCCTTCCGCGAAATCGCCGATACACGACACCCTTCGGCCAAAACTCTGCCGTGAGGTAGGTCTCGATTTGAAGAGTTGGAACTCGCACCACGAATAACTTGAAATTCGTGTTGTGGCGCGATTCCAACTTCTCGACCCTCAAAGTCCAGTTCGTTTTCACTCGTACATATTCCACGATCTCCTCAACCTTCGTGGTGTCACCTCGGAGCTGTTCCACACTAGTTTCGTGAACAAGGCTTCTTCTTCTTCCTTTCCACTTTCGTGAAACCCTCTTCATCAACTTGGCTTCGTTCTCGGCAACGAGCTACGGACCACAGCTAGGGCAGGTAGTGTATCCTTCATCTGGTTTTCCCCAATTTGATTCTGCCGCATAGACTGCGACACACCTGATTTTCTGGTGGTGACAATAGCGGCGTAGGTGCGGTTAGGGGTCGACGTACCTACATGTGACGCTTCCGCAACCGGTGTTGTGGCGCGGGTGACGGCGGCGGTGGGCAGCGCTTGGTCAGCATTATCGGCAGCCGGTGACGCACTTGTGTTCGCCGATTCTAAACTCCCGATTGATACTTTTTGTGCCCCTCGACATGTGTTCACCTTAGAGGCCTCAAGTGACCCAATTACTGAACTCACTTTGCGCAACAGCGTTATTTCCGCTCGCAGTTCAGTGTTGGTTTTTTCCCCAACCTCCATACGGGACTGCATCTTGTTCATCTCCACCTTCAAGGTAGTGATGTCCTTTAGCAGCCGTGTAACGTCGACGTGATAGAACGTGATGGGCGGCAGCTTACCCAGCTCCTTCGCCACGAAATCTGGCACGTCGTCGTCCGGCTCGGTCTTCTTCAACATATCAAGAATATCTTGAATGCTCTTCTCTGTTCCATCTCTGCGGCGAGACGGAATCAAGTACTCTAATTAGGGTGTATGTTAGTGTGTGTGTTAATATTAGGGTTTATAATTTACTTAATTAGGTTTTTTTTTCTAAAATTTTGTAAAGTATGCGCACCGTTGAGTAGGCTCAACAGTGCGTACACCGTGATATTATATTTCAGAAATGACGTAGGTAGCCGCACTATTTCTGTTTTTTTTTTTGCTGTTGGTGAAAGCCTCCCCAAAGTCCTTCCCAGAACTCTTTTCCTGTGCCATCTCGAACAAGTCCTCACGGTACGCATCCAGGTCATCTCGCCACCGCATTTTGAGCACCATGGCCACGTCATCCATATTCTTCCCGATGCGCGATGTGTGGAGCCTTTTGCCCAGCGGCCATCCTGCTGGCAGCTGATGTAACTCACCAAATCCCATTTGAACAAGATATCCTATCTGCCAACGTCTCTCATACCCATTTTGGAACGCAGCGTGGTATTCCTTTCTTGATAGTCCTGTTCTTTAACAGCTTTTACGAATGCTGTGTTCCAATGCTCTTTGGTCAACTGCAAGGCGGAACTTTTACGAATCGGTGAGCGACTAAGGACTCTACTCTCTTCGCACAAAATTTCGTGTCCTACTCCGTATGACTTTCAGACTTAAGATTATTTCAAGACTCGAACTAAGAATGTGTGACAGCACGATTTGACAGTTCTCTATTATTATAGTATTACCGATATGTTTTTGCATGTTCTTATAAGGTAAATGGTTGTAGTGTTCATTCCGAAGTATCGAATTTCTTTCGCACGGGTAGCCCGTGTCTTAAAGAATCCCCAGGTCTGACCAACGTAGGTTGGGACGGGCAGAAACATGTCGATATATTACAATTATTTCTCTTCCGTAATCCTCATTAATTTAAAGAATATAAGAAGAAAATAATTATAATAAGTTACCTGCGTTAAATAATAATGATGTGTCTGTTACGCTCGTGTAAACGCGAAAAAAAATGCGTATTTTTTTTATAGCTTTTGAAGTTTACTTTACCAGTGGTGAATATTTTTTGTTATTTTATTTTTGGAATCGTACACTACGCCGCAATGACTCTGGATCAATTCGCACGAATTTACCTGCTCGAATCGAAAAACCGACATTTAACCACAAACCAAATAATAGTTATTTGTTATACAAGAGTGCAAAGTTGCTTTTTAACCGCGTGCTCAATTTTGATAACCGAGCAAACGAAGGATTCTAAAATTAGAATCCTGAGCGTCAGCGAGGGAATCAAAAGAGCATAAGGTGAAAAATCTTTGCACTCGAGTGCAACACGTAACTTTTTATCCCACCTTAGCGAGGAAATGACTAAATGCAAAATAGTAGATTATTAACCAAGGGGATAAAACAGTGTCTTCTGTCGCGGGTGACGATTTAAATCGCGAGCATAACGAAGGACTCGAGGTTTACTCCCCAGCATAGCGAGGGTGTTAAAAAATTAAATCACGAGCGAAGCGAGGGATTTTAAGACGAGTCCTGAGTGTAGCGAGGGATTTAAGTTCACCCAAGACTAAGACAGCTTTATCACCGAGGAAAATACTCTACTTTTCGTACCATTTGCGAAAAAATTGACACAATAATAATATGAGATAAGCATTTATTATAAATAATGACAATTAAAAGTAAAAGTCAACATTCGAAACATTGGTCCAATTAACGTTTATGTATTTGAAGAAAACAAAAACGCGGCAAATTCCTAGACTAATATTTTCTTGTCGGAAAAGCAAAGGCATCAAGCTCATACGGCCTCGTCGGTTTTCGTAATTTTATTTAATAATCATAACTGCATAATAAATGCGTATTCCTTTTTCAAAAAGATGTATAATGCTTTATATACAAACTCAATGGTGTACACACAGATGTAGTTCAGTATAAATTTCGGTAAGTATTCCAAATTTAAATCACATTCTCCCCCTAGAGGATGAATGAAATTCAGTACAATTTCCTTTCCCTGTTTTTAACAGATTAAAAATGACTATTGTTATGTTAACTTTTTGTGGTATAGAATGTCACTTTTTTGAGCAAGTGGTACGAAAAAAGCATTTACAGTCACAAGATACCTTTATTTCAGTTTAGGTATTAATATTTATTAGGTACTACATTATGATAGGTAAGTATTACAGAATAAACTTTAAATTATTTCAAATAATATTTAGGTATACCTAATTAAGAAAAATTTAAAGTAACGTTGCTACAGTTACTTAAGACGAGTGTAATATTTTTGTTAGGTACTGTAATGCTGGTGACGCGACGTGAAAAGAAAATGGCGCGCGCAAAGCAAATCAAAATAAAAGTAAACCAATAAGGTTCAGAGTCTGAGTTTCTAACAAATTAGGAAAAGGTTGTATGATAAATTCGGCACCATGGAGGTAGAAGTAAATAGGTTTAATGACGTTTTAAATTCACAAACTTAATGCACACGATGTTCTAAATTCAATTTACTTTATCCTCTAGCGGATAAAAACGGCTTTTGCACTCAGATATCGAAAGGCAAAAATATTCTTTCCGAGATGGGGGGATGAAAAATACTATTTTCTATATGCAACTCGCACGAAGTTAATTTATTTGTGGGCGAAACGACAACTCTAGAAATGCGTATTAGGCAATTGGTACGTTTAGAATTTCATGCATTAAATAAATAGCGATTTGTTGCAGGCAAAATACGCATACTTAAACAAACATTTTTGGTTTAAAAAAAACACAGAGATGTATTTGTGGCCATAACATAACATAACATCACGCCTTGTTTCCTCCAAGGGTTGGGCAGAGGTGTACCTATAGTACACCCACATTTCGCCTGTTATGTTTAAGTTCCATTTTAAGTTTAATAGGGGGCCATAGTCTGTGCAAATACATTAATTCTTCCACAAATAAATTAACTTCGTGCGAGTCGCTTACAGAAAATAATGTATTACCTATATAAAATTATCTATTCGCCCGATTCGGGGTACTAAATACATGCGCTGGACTGTAAAGCCGCCTCAGTGGGTGAAAGAACGCTTTATTACTGAGATTAGGTACCTAAAGATATTCTGTCTCTAACTAGCACAATTAACATATCTACTGTTTATTGAGAATTCAGATTGTATTGCTCAAATAAAATTGGGCGCAAAACCAATAGTTCTATGGTAATGCGAATACACAATGGTTGGAGTACAGTTGTTTTAGGTAAATAATATTATAAATAGATCCGCATAGCAATAGCAATGAAATGTGTTAAATGATTTAAGAACTACCAGTATAAACAAATTTTTCTCGCTTTGTTTAATATTTAGACATGTACAGTCACGAGTAATAATATGTATACACATAGCCAAATTTAAAAGCGATTTTCTCTTTAAATAACGGTTGCAACTTTGAGATAAGGCAAATTTCGTAATAGTGTGGGTTCCAAAACACTATGTTCGTATAATAAAATAAAATAACAATCAGTACAATAGGAGAAAATCCCTTTTAAAAGTTGGTAAGTGTATACATATTCGTGATCGTGTACACATGCCTAACGCAAACGACGAACAATACATAGCGTTATTTTCGTGTCTGACAACACTTAAGCCTACTTACTACTGATTTATTTAAGTAAATAAGTCTACTAGAGCCGCGTCGCACTGTTGCGCCGCCTCTATATACGGGAGCCTATACAGCATCATCATCACCATCATCATCGTCATCAGCATCAGCATCATCATCATCATCAGCATCAGCATCATCATCATCATCATCATCATCAGCATCATCATTATCATCATCATCCACTGCCCGACTTCACCCACTGCTGGACATAGGCCTCTCTTTTCATGTGACAATCCCCACACTACGTATTTAGGTTTTACTGCCCGCGATGGCAACAATATAGCATAGAGGGCGTGAAATGCAAAATACACACATCTATACTTAATATTATAAAGCAGCCTCACAGCTTCAACACGTTGATCGCGATCAGGGTGAAAATGGTGAACCCCCCTCTGCCTTCGCTAATGTCCCACTGATTTTCTTGAAAACGCTTCACAATTTTACAACAGAAAGAGAGTAAGCAGTCTTGCCAAGACTTTGCTAAAATAATCGATGGATTTCGGAAGCGGAAGCCCCACCGAGTACGTGAATTTTAATAAATCCCCGCTGTTCAGTGTCGCTCACAGACGATATGCCTCTTTGCCGATCCATGACTAAATGACGCGATAAGTTTTGTTTAGCTATCAAGCGTCCGAACACGTCGCAACTTGTTAACGCACTAATAAATGCTTGGACTCTAGTACAACCAGCGACAAAAATATTTTTCAGTAGTCAAGTTTGAATAAATTGACCTATTACTATTCGGAATTGAAAAATTCTTTTTGTGTTGGGTAGCCTATTTATCGAGGAAGGCTATAGGCTATATAACATCACGCTACGGTTAAAAGGAGTGAAGCAGCAAACGAAAAATGGACGAAAACTGGTAGGCAATTCGATGCGACGGGAAGGGGAGCGAAAATTTGACGCTTACGAAGTCGCGGGCAGAAGCTAGTACATACATAAAGTCGCGCATTTATTCCATGGGGGTTGGCAGAAGCTACAGAATGCTAATTGCTTCGATCCTTGCATACGCTTTATGTAACCAGTACTATTCACCTGATTTTTCTGAAGAACATCAACAATAGGGTCACTTTATGTTCTCCTAGGGGATGCCCCTTCTGGCGCGTTCAATCATATCAGCGTTGATAGCCGTCCTTCATCCTTCTTTTCAACATAACCAAACGTAAGCATATTCTTTTCTGCCCGGGTCGCGTGATTTCTTCGAAAGAGATACCGTGGCCCTAGCATATGGGCAACTGAAATAACACGGGTGGGTTTTAGTCAGTAAAAGTCTGACACGCCCTTCCGCTCCACCCAGAGTGAGAGACGTCATTCGATGTTTTCAAAACCACAAAAAAAAGCATACTCATTTTCAATTTTTGCCACTACATCTTCTTTTATCCACACCGTTGTTTTATCACATCATTCCTCAGCCTATCATTCACAGTCACAACATGCTTCGCAAGAAACGTATTTCCACAACATTTATTCTACTTTCAATGTTCTTTTGCCACACCCAACATTGACTTCCCGATAACTGGGTTGTGGAAATCAGATAGACTGTCGCTCCATGTCAAACTCTGGTATTTAGCTACATCCGGTTAGACTGGAAGCCGACCCTAACATATTTGAGAAAAGGCTAGGCAGATGATGACTATAGTGATGTAAACGTATACCTTACTAGATCAACGTACAAACGCGAGCATCGAGATACCCGAAACTGTCAAATTCTCCCAATCAAACTTGAACCTAAACCTTTAGAAATAAAGTTAAAAACCGATTAAAGAAATTTGCCAGATTGTAGTAGCTTTGCATGCTGGCGTCCTGTACCTTTCATGTTGCGTAATGTCTGTTGAACTATTGACATAGATAGGTACTTATCTCCGCATATTTTCGTGAACACGGTCAAAGAGTGTGATTCATAACAACTTTTTGTTTTTAATTATTCCACGCTGTACCTGTCACCTTTATTGTACGTAAATATTGATTTTTAGGGTTACCCTTCCGTCCATTTGTCCGTCAGCGGACTATATCTTATACGTAGACAGTTGAAATTTAAACGAAGTGTGTATTTAGATACCATATTATATATTTTATCCTACATATATGCTTTACGCCTGTATGCCAGTGAATTCCTCCTACACGGCTGGACCGACATTTATGAAATTGTTGTGTATTTGACTGGGTTCCTGGTTGGTATGGATTTCGCTACGATCGAGTTTTTAGGAAAGGCATCATCTGTCCAACCAGCTAATTCATCAAGTATTTTCGCTTTTACTATTCTCTAAGCTGCAGCCAATAAAAATATTTTAATAATTTTATAGCTTATACCATAGTTAAATGCATCATGTTTGCATGTGGGACATCATTTCCAAAAACTCATTAAGACTTGGGTAACCACATTATTTTCATAATTAAGTATTTTAATCACCCACCATTGCATACCACGAAATATTAGGTAGGTATTTGGCAATGAAAACTATGTGGATAACAATGAGCATGAGCATAATCAGTCTTTAGAATTTCGACTGCAAGGATACAGACCTCTCTATGAGAGGGCGCGTGTTTGTCGCCAGGCCAGGCCCCGACCATAGGATTTTAATTATTATGTGGAAGCGTGATAATCGTGGGCCCTGGGTCAAGAAGTGGCGAGCGAACTGTCCGCCGTGCGTGAAGCTGAACAGTAATATATTCAAATACTCACCTCATGGTTGAGGAACACCTGCTCTGGAGCCTACCTGGATTTATGTATGTAAATGAGTATATATTGTATTGTGTAGTGACGTTATGAGTTTCTCCAGGATACCAGCCGCTGCAATCCGTCCTGCTACCAGGACATGCGGTCTCCAACACGCGTTTTCCAATAGCGTCACTAACCTCAAAGTATTTCAACCAAAGTTCAAACTAAAACCCGTTCTATTTCGTCCATTGGGGTTATTTACAATCAAACAATAGGATCACGACTAATCGTCCAACAAAACGATCGGTTCTAAGGGATTACTTTCAAAAGGTCGCGAAATCCAAAGCGGCGACGATGCTCTCCTTTTCCCAGACCAAAACCCAAGTGTCAACGTCAAATTGACAAGTGAAGTTCTCACTCTGTTCACGTCTAGAAACGTATACAACGGGCCTAGTGAGTTACGGCCCACTCCCTAGGGTTGGTTGGTACCCTATATACTTATTAATTGATTTATTTATTATTAAAAGAAAATGTCAAGAAATCATTGATGGAGCAAGTTAAGATAAATATTGTTGTTATAACGTAGACCATTTTAGTTTCTCTCAGCATAAATGTACGTAATTATATGCCTTGAATATTAATCTTTGGGGTTATGAACCCTATAACCTCAAAGATTAATATACACATCATTAAACATCGTATTTCAATAATTAAATTAAAATGTTTAAATACATCACCATCGTTCCGGTAGTGAACAAAACCGTTATTGTTTTTATAATTTTTATTTTATTACAATAGACTTTTTTTTTATATTTGCAGTGAATGATTCGAATAGAAATTGAGTTTGGAAGGAAATAATCTAAAACAAAGAAAAATGAGAAAGTTGAGGTTTTATCTCTCGAAATATATTTTTATAAAGGAATGATTTTGAATTTGAAGAATCACAATCAAGGCTAAAGTTCTGCCAGTGTCGCGAGACTACTAGAGGCGCGAGATTTGTTCGAAAGAGATACCGTGACCCTGGCACATGGGCAATTGAAGGAACACTGATGGGTTTTAGTCAGTAAAAGTTTGACACGCCCTTCCGCTCCACCCAAAGGAGACGGCATTTGATGATTTCCAACTCACAAAAAATATGGCTAAAGTTAAGCGTTGCCTTTTCGTTTAAAATCACTTTTTAGCAAGCATGTTATAACAGCTAACAAATATTAATTATTACCTTTAAAAATATAAATTTAATCTATTTTTAGTAAGTCATTGTAAGTCACTTGATATAAGCCTGAGAATATGTCCCCGGTTTTGAGGATATACCTATATGGTCTGCCTTTAAAAAAGTATTAATGCTATTTAACAAACATGCATACTTCATAGATAATTATAGAGAAAGAGAGTGAGTAATAGTAATAAACTACGTTTCTTAAATATATCATATTTCTATATATAGTTCTTTTTATATATGCACAGTAGAGCGTCGATTATCCGAACTAATTGGGGGACAGGAGTGTTCGGAAAACCGGTTTTTTCGGATAATCGAACTGTATTGATTCAGCCATACATATTTATGTACAGGTGAATGAAAACCTTATGTTTAGACATATGAAGGGCTAATGAGAAGAACTGGCTTAGTCACATTCACCATATTTGTCAGTGTTGATATTTAAAGTTTTTGATATAATTTTATAGCTAACTTAAAAAAAATCTCATATATAAATAATTGATTTTAAAAGGAAATATGGTATGTTATCGATATTGGGATCGTCATCTCCATAAAAATTACCCGTTTCACATTCGCTTTGGCAGAGAAGTGGCTTAGTAGTCATGGACAAATCTAGTTATTCCCTATTAAATCCAAATTGCAGCCCATTTTTTTAAGTGACGAGTTCTTGTCTTGTTTTAGATACGCGTATGGTAAAATGTGGATTTTTGTGATCATAGACAATAAAAAAAGAATTTGAAAAAAATGTGAGTTAGCCGATTCTTCCCCTTAGCCCTTCATATCTTTAATGACAAATAGTTTCTTTCACGCGGTAAAATTTAGTTTATTAAATAACGGCTACTTGGGAGTGACATATGAGTACATACAACTAACAGTTCGAGACAATTTTGCGTTTATTGTAGCGCGGGAGGGGTGGTCGTAGTAGTTCGGATAAGCGGTCGTTCGGTTGACGACGTTCGGATAATCGACGCTTTACTGTAGTAGGTAAGTATTGAAGTTTTGTATCTACACACACATACCAACGTGGGTAGTGTAGCTTATTCTTTAATTATAATTACTACAGTATAAAAATAACTTATGTCTAATTTAAGAAATTGCACTTCTAATAATGTGTGTAATAAACGTGTTGTAGCAATTAATACTGTTAATATCTTTAACTAATTCGATTTCTTACAACAAACGTTGATTACAGATTTTTATCGCATTATTTCGTAAATGTCATGATTTTGTTACGGGGTTTCGTAAGAGATTCGAATGTTATTATATATTTCATATTTTTGGTAGAAGTTTTACAATACTCATTTCATAAATTACTTTTAGTTACATTTTTTTTGCCCATGAGGTAGACAGTAACCGCAGTTTCTACAATTCTAACTAAGTACATACTTTTTCTGCGTTTACGTTCAATAATCTGAGGGAAAATTCTAATAATTTCAATTTAATACCTTTAATACTTTTTCTCAGAAATGCGTAGAGGTATCACGTTGGCATACAAAGCTTCTAAGTCAGTCCAAAAAAAAACAAGCTTCTAAGTCAACGAAATATAAAAATACGGTCATTTATGCGACAAATTGAACTCGCATATAAATCAAAACCTATACGATACTTCCAGTTGAAATCTCACCGCACAAGTCAAGGAAAATGGCCGAAAATCTTGTATTTGAAGTAATATCAAAAGACTACAAACATTTAAAGAAATTGGCATTACAAACTTTTAAGTTTGTTTATGGGATATATTCATCTGAAACACGGAACCCTTCAATGTGCGTGGTTTTGTCACCTCATTTTTTTTTAAATCGCACTTTTGCCTTATTATGCCATCATCCTCCTCAGCTCATCATTCATAGTTACAACTCAAATGCTTCACAAGGAAACCATATCCACATAATTTATTCTACTTTCATGCCTCTTTTGTCTATAGTTTCTGCTTACCCCCATGGGAAACAGATGTGAGTTTGTTTATGTAATACTAGCTTTTGCCAGCGGCTTCGCCCGCGTGTAGGTCGGAAAATATCCCGCGGGTATCGTCACTGCTCAGCTCCTATGTGTCTTAGCGTTATGTTATATAGCCTATATCCTGCCCAGAAGTATGGACTATAATCGTACCAAGTTTGTTTGAAATCTCTTCAGTCGTTTTTGACCCATGCGTGCACATACAGACAGACAGACAGACAAAAAATTTACTGATTGCATTTTTGGCATCAGTATCGATCACCATTCATCCTCCAATATTAATTTTGAATATATTTTCAATGTACAGAATTGACCTCTCTACAGTTTTATTCTAAGTATAGATAGATATAAACTACCGACTTACGCCATATTAATAAATAACTAGGAGGTAGACTAGACGGTACTAGGAGGGTAGTTCCTATTTTGTTCTATGGAAGATGACGTCATCGAACAATAATTTGTCTTATTTTCTCCGATGACATGACATGACGTTTCATACAACAAATGGGAGCTACCGTCGGGAACAAGCAAACGTTGGCACAAAATAACAAATAGTTTAAAACACGCTTTCATAGAAAACCATACTAAAAAGTCGTTTTTTTTTTTTAATTCGTGGGTTGCTTGAATCAATTAAAAAACCTCAAAAAGCAACAACAAACACTTTTTTCTTTTTTTATGGAATTGTTATTTTTAAACTATTATTTATTTTCTATCAGCGTAGTTTTAAAATACAGTATTTTTTTTCAATCCTGGTAATCCTGGCAAAGATAATGGAACCTTCATCGGTCCTTGATAAGTGTACAAATTTTAAAAGAAATCTGAACCTTTGAAGTGGGTCAAAATCAAGTCCAAATGAGTCGGTTACAAAAAATATACAGGTGAAGCTAAGAAAAGCGTATTAAAAATAAGGATTGTGAACCTCTGTTGACAAAACAACATAAGTTTGACCTTACAATAATAATATATCATGCCGCTAATTGATTCCAACGTAACGTAATAGTTAACTGTAATCTATATTCAAGTGCCCTCGATATTATTAATATACACATTTATAAGTGTAACATTTGTCACCTTGACCCAAAGACCCTGAGAAATACCATAACATTTTTACGATGTTAAATTACTTATTAATATTTTTGTTTTATTACCTAGACATATATAGCAAAAGGTTGGTAACCTCTGAAATAATTGATTCAAGAACGCGGAACGTTACAATTTAGGCCGTTATTTATTTTTTTAAATATCGAACTTACCGCTGTTGCGTTCCATGAATTTTCGGTATGAGTCCACGAACGACATGGTTGCGTTTGGACCTGAAAAAGGCAGAAAATAAAATTAATTTATTAACTATAAAAATAAAAAAAGATAAAACAAAATCTTTTAATTTAAAACTAACTCTATTTGAAACTTTTTTTAAACTTTAATGTGAAAAATGTCAAAATTTATGAAAACATATTCAAAAACGATGATATTTAATTATAAACTCTCATTTTAAATTTACAAGATTTTGAATTTTTGTATTAATTTAACAAAAACTAAGAATAAAATGTCACGCCCACGAGAACACACCTAGTACTTAAAAATAAAATCCAAAGTCAAAATAAAACACAGCACTCCGAAAAACGATGCGAAAACTAGTAATAAAATAAAATTCGGATTCGCTGAGACAACGCACTTCTCAGTCAGAGAGCAATCGGAAACTAACATTCATACCAAATTTAGCATTAAAAGTAAATTAGTGTATTGCGAAAATACATAATTAGCCTTGGGATGACACTGCCCCACTTGATAAACGACTTTGTAATTAGATATTATAGTTTAAAAGCCTAACGATTTTTCTATTAATTTTGCACTCGCCTTAGAAAGTATTTGCATTTTTACCCGCAAATAAATTAACGCATTAATTATTTAATCCATCATAATATTAAAATGGAATACTTTTTTTTCTTAAATTTTGCTCATATACAAGATTATTTTTAGTATATGCGAAACCTGAATATAGTTTGTTCAGAATCAGTAACTGAATCGATTCTAATAATTTTTACACCATGTTATATTTTGTACCAAAAATATTTAATTACGCTTCCAAGTCGCGGGCCTTAGTGTTTTGTTTCGATTTTATAATTATCATGTCTTTCTCGTATTCAAACGTCCATTACACGGAGATGGTACGTACACTAGCTGTTTATGGTGATCTGCATATGTTTTTGCGTGGACAACCAGGTAACTTATCAAGCTTATAACTTTGTGATTATTAATGATACAGTTTTGAAATTTTTTTCATAGATTCTTTACATAAAAATACTAGACCCGTGTTTCGGGTTTCGCATAAACAAAAATTAATGTTGTATACATATAATTCTTTGTTTAATGCGGGAACGTGCTACCGGGACAGAATGTAGTCTTGGAATCCGGAATTTATCTTGAAAACTTGAACACCTGATGCAGAACCGCAACAGACCAGCTAAACTATAAGAGATAGAAAAATAGTACCATAGCAAAAATTGTTTCACGTGATGAGCATTTTCTGCTAAGAGTAATACATTTGAAGATCTGGAACACCTGATGTGGAACTCCAACAGCCCAGCTACACTATAACATATATAGGAATGACGACTTAGCAAGAGTTGTTCAGCCTGATGAGCACTCTCTGTTGACGTATAAAGATTGTAGATCTGGAACACCTGATGTGGAAATCAAAGCTATCACTAATTTCACTGTATAATTATAAAATAACATAAGCTGGGAGTACCTCCACGTGGTGAAGGCGGTAACAGTTTAGGACTGATTTTCGATGAAAATTCTATGAATCATTGAAAATTTGACTCTACTGGCTAAAACTCCCATTTATTATTTTATTTTATCGAAGAAATATACCTTCGGGCTTATGTTATTTGAGTGTTTAATTTCCTTTTCCATTTATCTTCGTGACACGGTAGCCTACCCGGTAACGCAGAGGAGCAGTCACTTAGATTTTAATTGATCAGGTATATTCAGAATAAAACTTTAACCATGCCTAGAAAGAGGTCAAATCTTTCCCAACGTTCCAAGAAGCTAAAAGATTGAGGATCATAAGATCCCAAGAATCTACCGAACAGCGTCAGGATAGACTTGATGCTGTTCGAGAACATCAGGCTGCAACTCGCTCTGTAGAAACATCTTCGGATCGCGAAGCTTGCTTGCGTTCTCAGCGTATTTATGCATCTACATCCAGGTCTCTAGAGACCAGTGAAGAATATGATGCGCGACTGTCCGCTGATCGTGAACGTCATGCATTGTCTCGCGAGTCGGAGACGTTCACTGATAGAGAATTGCGCTTGAGTTCTCAGCGTATCTACGCATCTGCTGCTAAGTCTCTAGAGACAAGTGCGGAACATAATGCGCGACTGTCCGCTGATCGTGAACGTTACGCATTGTCTCGCGAGTTGGAAACGTTCACTGATAGAGAATTGCGCTTGAGTTCTCAGCGTATCTACGCATCTGCTGCTAGGTCTCTAGAGACAAGTGCGGAACATGATGCGCGACTGTCCGCTGATCGTGAACGTTACGCATTGTCTCGCGAGTTGGAAACGTTCACTGATAGAGAATTGCGCTTGAGTTCTCAGCGTATCTACGCATCTGCTGCTAGGTCTCTAGAGACAAGTGCGGAACATGATGCGCGACTGTCCGCTGATCGTGAACGTCATGCATAGTCTCGCGAGTCGGAGACGTTCACTGATAGAGAATTGCGCTTGAGTTCTCAGCGTATCTACGCTTCTGCTGCTAGGTCTCTAGAGACAAGTGCGGAACATGATGCGCGACTGTCCGCTGATCGTGAACGTTACGCATTGTCTCGCGAGTCGGAAACGTTCACTGATAGAGAATTGCGCTTGAGTTCTCAGCGTATCTACGCATCTGCTGCTAGGTCTCTAGAGACAAGTGCGGAACATGATGCGCGACTGTCCGCTGATCGTGAACGTCACGCATTGTCTCGCGAGTCGGAGACGTTTACGCATAAAGAATTGTGCTTGAGTTCTCAGCGTATCTACGCATCTGCTGCTAGGTCTCTAGAGACAAGTGCGGAACATGATGCACGACTGTCCGCTGATCGTGAACGTCACGCATTGTCTCTCGAGTCGGAGACGTTCACTGATAGAGAATTGCGCTTGAGTTCTCAGCGTATCTACGCATCTGCTGCTAAGTCTCTAGAGACAAGTGCGGAACATAATGCGCGACTGTCCGCTGATCGTGAACGTTACGCATTGTCTCGCGAGTTGGAAACGTTCACTGATAGAGAATTGCGCTTGAGTTCTCAGCGTATCTACGCATCTGCTGCTAGGTCTCTAGAGACAAGTGCGGAACATGATGCGCGACTGTCCGCTGATCGTGAACGTTACGCATTGTCTCGCGAGTTGGAAACGTTCACTGATAGAGAATTGCGCTTGAGTTCTCAGCGTATCTACGCATCTGCTGCTAGGTCTCTAGAGACAAGTGCGGAACATGATGCGCGACTGTCCGCTGATCGTGAACGTCATGCATAGTCTCGCGAGTCGGAGACGTTCACTGATAGAGAATTGCGCTTGAGTTCTCAGCGTATCTACGCTTCTGCTGCTAGGTCTCT
Organism: Aporophyla lueneburgensis; assembly: GCA_932294355.1. Lineage (NCBI taxonomy): Eukaryota > Metazoa > Arthropoda > Insecta > Lepidoptera > Noctuidae > Aporophyla > Aporophyla lueneburgensis. Next base: position 31,128,284 of record OW028740.1, read on the forward strand.
AGAGACAAGTGCGGAACATGATGCGCGACTGTCCGCTGATCGTGAACGTTACGCATTGTCTCGTGAGTCGGAAACGTTCACTGATAGAGAATTGCGCTTGAGTTCTCAGCGTATCTACGCATCTGCTGCTAGGTCTCTAGAGACAAGTGCGGAACATGATGCGCGACTGTCCGCTGATCGTGAACGTCACGCATTGTCTCGCGAGTCGGAGACGTTTACGCATAAAGAATTGTGCTTGAGTTCTCAGCGTATCTACGCATCTGCTGCTAGGTCTCTAGAGACAAGTGCGGAACATGATGCACGACTGTCCGCTGATCGTGAACGTCACGCATTGTCTCTCGAGTCGGAGACGTTCACTGATAGAGAATTGCGCTTGAGTTCTCAGCGTATCTACGCATCTGCTGCTAGGTCTCTAGAGACAAGTGCGGAACATGATGCGCGACTGTCCGCTGATCGTGAACGTTACGCATTGTCTCGCGAGTCGGAAACGTTCACTGATAGACAAATGCGCTTGAGTTCTCAGCGTATCTACGCATCTGCTGCTAGGTCTCTAGAGACAAGTGCGGAACATGATGCGCGACTGTCCGCTGATCGTGAACGTCACGCATTGTCTCGCGAGTCGGAGACGTTCACTGATAGCGAATTGCGCTTGAGTTCTCAGCGTATCTACGCATCTGCTGCTAGGTCTCTAGAGACAAGTGCGGAACATGATGCGCGACTGTCCACTGATCGTGAACGTGGCAACATATAGGCTATACATAATTTATTTTAGAAAATGAACACCTGATGCAGACCGCAACAGACCAGCTAAAGTAAGTATAAGAGATATAAAAAAACCGGCCAAGTGCGAGTCGGACTCGCGTACCGAGGGTTCCGTACAAACCTGTAGGTATCCTCGGTTTATGCATAAGGTTTATGTTTATGACATTAAATTTTTTTTTTTAATTTTTATATTTGAGTAGATTGAATTAAAGGTAAATTGCGGTTTACGATTTATGACGTATTAAAAAAAACTACTTACTGGATTTCGTTCAAACTAATTTTTGGTGGAAGTTTATATGGTTATGTACATCATATTTTTTTTTTAGTTTTATCATTCTCATATTTTAGAAGTTACGGGGGGGGACACACATTTTACCACTTTGGAAGTGTCTCTCGCGCAAACTATTCAATTTAGAAAAAAATTATATTAGAAACCTCAATACCATTTTTGAAGACCTATTCATAGATAACCCACACGTATGGGTTTGATGAAAAAAAAATTTTTGAGTTTCAGTTCTTAGTATGGGGAATCCCAAAATGAATTGTATTTTTCTATTTTAGTGTAAAAATCTTAATACGGTTTACAGAATACATCTACTTACCAAGTTTCAACAACATAGCTCTTATAGTTTCGGAGAAAAGTGGCTGTGACATACACGGACAGACAGACAGACAGACATGACGTATCTATAAGGGTTCCGTTTTTTGCCATTTGGCAACGGAACCCTAAAAATGGTGCCATAGCAAAAAATATTCCACGTGAAGAGCATTTTCTGCTGTGAGAATAAATTTGAAGATCTGGAACACCTGTTGTGGAACTCTTAAGTAAAACTCTTAATAACATATTACGGAATGACGTCTTAGCAAAAGTTGTTTAGTCTGATGGGCATTTCCTATTGACATACAAAAATGAAAGATCTGGAACGAGTCCAATCGTCTCGCTCATCCCTTTGTTTTCCCGTCCCCGGGCCTTAGAATTCTACATCAGACGTTTCAGATCCTCGATTTTGACGACCCAGTTCTCGCTGGCATAAGCAACAGGATCCGCGTACGAAGTCGCGGGCAGAAGCTAGTACTATTAATAAAAGCCCAAGATGTATCTCCTTTCTTACAGTTCACCAGATCAGATCATCGGGTTTGATTCATTGTACACTGTTTTTAAATATGGTTTTGTTTTATGGAGTGTATAAATTACTTTTTTTAATTCATTACATTTATACACACTTTGTATGCAGTGGCAGCCCAGTTGTAACGGCCGCGACTTAGTCGTGAGTTCAAACCCAAGCAGGCGCATTACTTTGCGTAAATTATTTCATCGCCACTGCTCTCAAAATGGTGAAGGAAGACATCGTGAGGAAACCGGCATGTCTTAGAACCAAAAATTTGAAGACATGTGACATCTACCAACCCGCACTGGGCCCGCGTGGTGAATTATGGCCCACTCCCTCTCACCGAGAGGAGGCCTGTGTCCCAGCAGTGGGAACATGATAGGCTGATGATGACACTTTGTATATATTAATAAGTGAAATAAAAGTACTTCGCTTAAATGTTTAATAAAAGACTATTCATGTAGTGTTATAATTAAAAAGGTGCCATGTTCAATTTTGTTTTAAAAGTAAACGTATTATAAATGAAGCATTTATTACTTGCAGTTTCCACAAAAATCGTTTTTATTCCAAAACTAAGTTAACAGGAAAATGTAATTCAAAGAAAACTTTGCACAAACGAACAAATTGCAATGATTGCATCGTTAACAAGTACTTAAAAAGTAGATAATATTGAAAGAATTGCTTCTCCGAAATCTTGCTAATGTGGTAAATTAATATATTTGAACATTGCCGAAACTCGTCAAGTAATTATCAATTACCTTTTATTGTATTACTTATTTTGCAAGAATGTAACCATCACGTTCAAATTCAAAATTAATGGTATACGCAGAATAATTAACATTACAAGACAGTTCAACGAAATTGAGCAACAAATACAGAGCTAATAAAAATATCATTCCATTAATATAAAGAGTGTTTTTTATTTGATTGTGATATTTTGACTTTTAACGCTTTTAAACGTAAATTGGTACATTTAATTACTTATCTACGTATACTAATATTATAAAGCTGAAGAGTTTGTTTCTTTGTTATGTTGAACGCGCTAATCTCAGAAACTACTGGTTCGAATTGAAATAATCTTTTAGTGGTGCGTAGCCCATTTTTAGGGTTCCGTTGCCAAATGGCAAAAAACGGAACCCTTATAGATTCGTCATGTCTGTCTGTCTGTCTGTCTGTCTGTCTGTCTGTCTGTCCGTCCGTATGTCACAGCCATTTTATTCCGAAACTATAAGAGCTATGCTGTTGAAACTTGGTAAGTAGGTGTATTCTGTGAACCGCATTAAGATTTTCACACTAAAATAGAAAAAAAACAATAAATTTTGGGGTTCCCCATACATAGAACTGAAACTCAAAAATGTTTTTTTTCATCAAACCCATACCTGTGGGGTATCTATGAATAGGTCTTCAAAAATGGTAATGAGGTTTCTACTATCATTTTTTTCTAAACTGAATAGTTTGCGCGAGAGACACTTCCAAAGTGGTAAAATGTGTCCCCCCCCCCCGTAACTTCTAAAATAAGAGAATGACAAAACTAAAAAAAATATATGATGTACATTACCATGTAAACTACCAACGAAAATTGGTTTGAACGAGATCGAGTGAGGTAGTTTTTTTTTAAAACGTCATAAATCGTAAACCGCAATTTACCTTACATTCAATCAACTGAAATATAAAAATTAAAAAATATATATATTTTTAAACCGAAAATACCTACAGATTTGTACGGAACCCTCGGTGCGCGAGTCCGACTCGCACTTGGCCGGTTTTTTGAGAAAGGTTTAGGCTAAGTTCTGATAGTGTTGTATAGCCCATTTATTAAGAAAAGCTTTAAGCTGTATAACATCACGCTGCAACTAATAGGAGCAGACCAACATTGAAAAATGTTGCAAAAACGGGGAAAATGTATTCCTTTTGTGAGACTCCGTTGCGAGCGCTACGTAAACGGTTAAAGTAGCGCAACAATAATGTAGGACGAAATTGATCCTCCAAAAAACGTCCTCGATAGCATAATATGTCGATCTTTTAAGGTTGGCTCACTATAACGTATTTAATTATAATGAAATCTAAATAATGTAGCTATAGAGTTTGGTTTAACTTACTACTCAAGAACTACGTTTAGTGCAGGATAGACCATTTATTGAGGAGGGTTATAGACTACATCATATCACGCATGGACCCTTAGGAGCCGAGCAAAAAGAAAAAAAGTCGAAAAAAGAAGACCTTGCACGGGCAGGCAATTTGATAAGACGGGGAGGGTCGGGGCAGTAAGAAATTTAACGCGGACAAAGTCGCGGGCAGAATCTATTTTGATAAATAAAATACTTATTTTATGTATCTAAAAGTTGATATGTAATTAAATAACAGATACTGACCACAAATGTGATTATTTCAATCATCTATTTGGCAAAACAATTATTTTAAAGGCTAATAAAAGTTAGCTCACAAATTAATTCCATCGACAAAAAGTCAAAGTTACGACAGCACTATAATTGTGGAGAAATAAAAACTGAATGAACGACAATGCTTTTCTATTGAGTTTTTCTTCATACTAACGCACTATTTCAATAGATTACTTAACATTTGATATTTAACCTTTCCGATGTGCAAATTAGACTCTATTTTGAAGTGTGTCTTACCACGTGAGATAGGACTTTCTGTCATGAGTACAGGATTGCTGTCGTGAGAATCTGGCTAAGGTCTTTACGTCTTGTACTTGTAGCATAATTAAGTACTGTCGTTAAGTACATTTAGTGATCTATTTTAACAATGTCGCCCTTTTTCCTTTGAAAATCTATACATACTAATAAATAAAATTACAGACATCATCATTACCATTTCAGCCAAGACGTCCACTGCTGGACATTGGCCTTTCCCAAGAGAAGGTTGCCATAATCACCACGCTTGGCAAGCGGATTGGCAATCGCGGTATGGTTTTGAAAAAATGAATCGAGAACGCTGCTGCCCTTTCTAAGATCCTTAGTCGCCTCCTACGACACCCTCGGGAAGAAATAGGATGGTGCTATTCTTTTAGTGGCGCCATATATACTACGACTAGCTTCTGCCCGCGACTTCGTCCGCGTCAAATTTTTGCTCCCTTGACCCTTCCCGTCGCATCGATTTGCCTGCTAGTTTTCGTCCATTTTTCGTTGCTGCTCGCTCCTTTTAAGTTATAGTGAGTCAACCTTAAAAGATAGGCATATGCTCTTGCGGATTTTTTTTAGAACTTTTTAAAAGGAACAATTCCGTCATACATAATTTTTGCGTTACTTTTACCGTTTACGCAGCGCACGCAACGGAAACTCCCAAAAGGAATAAATTTTCCCCGTTTTCGCAACATTTTTCATTACTGCTCCACTCCTCTTAGTTGTACCGTAATGTTATATAACCTATAGCCTTTCTCGATAAATAGGCTACCCAACACAAAAAGAATTTTTCAATTCGGACCAGTAGTTCCTGAGATTAGCGCGTTCAATCAAACAAACAAACAAACTCTTCAGCTTTATAATATTATATATAATATATAAATATATAATATATAGTATAGATAGATAGGAAAAATTACGGAAAATTTATAACACCTTTTAATACTTGTATTTTTATGAAAATATACATACGGTACGTATAACAAAGAAACAATTTTTGTCCATCTGTCTGACTGTTTGTTCCAGGTAATCTCCGAAACGGCTGGACCGATTTCGGCGAGACTTTCACTGGTAGCTGATGTCACAAGTATTCCTAATAACATCAGGTATCGACCAGTTAAAGTCGAAGTCTTGGTTAAACCTGTGTTTGAACACACGAAACGTAATTTCTTTCTTTTTCTTAAGGTTAAACCTAGACAGACACCCTATATCAATTTGTATACCACTACTTGCCATGTAAACAACAGGTACAGAAAGTAACTATTACAACATCAACAAGATACAAAGAGTGGATTAAATATGTAGTATCAAAACGAATGAAATACCATATGGCACCATTCCTGAAGCACACCCCATCCATTAAATAAAGATTTTTTGATATCAATCAAAAATTGTCGAAAATGTCGCAGAACATAAATACAAAAAAAAACAACGATTTGACAACCTCCTCTTTTTTGAAGTCGGTTACAAAAGGACGATAAGTTTAAATGGAATAGGAATATTTCTACTCTCTAGGTCCTCTATGCTTATTGTTTTGTTTTTAATTTCACTTTCTGCCTTACCGTTAAGTTACAAGGTTAACACATTTGCTTTATTTAAACACGAAATATGTTTATATTTACCTAGATTTAGAGTGCAATGCCCGACATTGCCTTGACATTGAACAAGTGCACATTCCTAACTGTTTGAAATATTTCGTCGAGTCTTTAAAATAACGTGCTGTTCTATGCACTTTGACCAAGTAGGCCAGCATTTTTGCTGGCCTACTAGGTCAAAGGTGAATGACAGGAGTTTTGGTGGGCTCATGTAACATGTGACTTTGGGGTCTTATGTAACTTCGACGTTCAAAAAGTGCTGATTCTCAGACTAGTTTGAATAAATGACTTTTGATTTTGAAACTTTTGCTGGAAATAGTAGTTTAAAAAAAAAAAATCTAACTAAAGGTTTTAAATTTAAAGCATGCAGTTAGAATCACACTGAATCTATGGTAAACGATTGTGTGCAAACCTTGACATTGAACCGGTGCACATTCCAAACTGTTTGAAATATTTCGTCGATTATTTAGAATACAATGCTGTTCCATGCACTTTGACCAAGTACGCCAGCACTTTTGGGTCAAATGTGAAAGACGGACGTTTTGGGGGACAGTTTTTTGTAACTTCGACGTTCAAAAAGTGCTGACTCTCAGCCTAGTTTGAATAAATGACTTTTGATTTTGAAACTTTTGCTGGAAATAGTAGTTTTTTTTTTCTAATCTAATGAAAGGTTTTAAAGCATGAGCAAGTCAAAATCACACTGAATCTATGTTAAACGATTGTGTAGAAATCTTGACATTGAACTATTACACATTCCGAACCGTTTGAATTTTTTTGTCAAGTATTTAAAATAAAATGCTGTTCCATGCACTTTAACCAAGTAGGCCAGCACTTTTGGGTCAAAGGTGAAAGACGGGCGTTTTGGGGGACAGTCTTATGTAACTTTGATGTTCAAAAAGTGCAGATTCTCAGACTAGTTTGAATAAATGACTTTTGATTTTGAAACTTTTGCTGGAAATAGTAGTTTAAAAAAAAAAATCTTCATATACTCCTTCACGTTTATTTAAATGCGGTCATCTACCAAAGCCTGAACGCTGGGAGGCTGCATAATAAAAAAACCAGCCAAGTGCGAGTCGGACTCGCGCACCGAGGGTTCCGTACAAATCTGTAAGTATTTTCGGTTTAAAAATATATATATTTTTTAATTTTTATATTTCAGTTGATTGAATGTAAGGTAAATTGCGGTTTACGATTTATGACGTTTTAAAAAAAAACTACTCACTCGATCTCGTTCAAACCAATTTTCGTTGGTAGTTTACATGGTAATGTACATCATATATTTTTTTTAGTTTTGTCATTCTCTTATTTTAGAAGTTACGGGGGGGGGGACACACATTTTACCACTTTGGAAGTGTCTCTCGCGCAAACTATTCAGTTTAGAAAAAAATGATAATAGAAACCTCATTACCATTTTTGAAGACCTATTCATAGATACCCCACACGTATGGGTTTGATGAAAAAAAACATTTTTGAGTTTCAGTTCTATGTATGGGGAACCCCAAAATTTATTGTTTTTTTTCTATTTTAGTGTGAAAATCTTAATGCGGTTCACAGAATACACCTACTTACCAAGTTTCAACAGCATAGCTCTTATAGTTTCGGAATAAAATGGCTGTGACATACGGACGGACAGACAGACAGACAGACAGACAGACAGACATGACGAATCTATAAGGGTTCCGTTTTTTGCCATTTGGCAACGGAACCCTAAAAACTATAATTTCATTTTTAATATTTAAAATTATGTAGCCAATTAATAACGTATACGTTTAAATCTTTTTCAGTTAAAAGTTTGCAGTTTTACACGGAAACAATATTTAATTAAAACAGTTACAATATTAGTATTTTGTTACTTAATTCGAGTATATGTTAATTTTATTGAATTTAGAATTCTCATTTTAGCACATGTTTATAAATTATACTAATGAAATCTCATATCAGAACTGTTTGTACACCAATGACATAATAGAATAATAGCATAAACAACCTAAAATGTTCCTACTGCTGGGACTCCAGCCTCCTCTCTTCAAGAGGGAGTTGGCTGTAATCTACTACGCGGGCCCAGGGCTGGTTGGTAGATTAGATGTCACATGTTTTTGAATAATTGATTCAAGGACATGCCGGATTCCTCACGATGTTTTCTTTTCCCGTTTTGAGGGCAGTGGTAATGCAGTTATTTACAAAAAGTAAATTACTTGTGTGGGTCCAAACCCAGCACCAAAAGCTCCTAAGTTGGGTTACCAATAGACGGGACAGTTCTCTCAATCACATACAAAGATAAATTAATCAAAACAAACATAAATAAACAACGAAAACATAACAATTATAAAATAAAACACTGAATTTTAATTTGTTTTTTTTTTTTTTTTAATTTATTTGCTCTAACTTTTATTTAATAGTAGGCTTTCTAGCAGTAGTTTTTAGACATTTTTTATTAGAATCATTTCAGTCATTTCGACACAACGATCCTTAAATAAAAATGTAACCTACAATTTCTTATTAAACTTAAAAGGCCAATACTTTTTTTTGTTGCTTCGTGATTTTTGTTTTTTAAGGTTATATTTAGAACCAAAATGGCCCTACTATCTGTAGCCAATTTTTTAAATTTTAGACCAGTCTAACCTTCACGCATTTTCTTTCAACCTGTACAATCATTACAACGTATAATAATCTAATTAAACATTTCAACAGACCAGTAACACGCGCCGACTGCCGTTGCGTGCCAGTGACATTCAAATAATTAAAGATCACTAAAAAGGAACGTAATGGCGCTCTGAGAAGGTTCGACCTCGATTTGACAAGCTGGGTTCCGTATGATATGACAGCTGTGTTAGTTTTGATGGATGGCGTGCAAGATGAAACTGCTTTAAGGAAATGGTTTGAAAGTGAGTCTGTCTTGGTGTCCATGACGGATATGGGCCAAGTTATAGTTCGACTACTCATCTGAAGGTAAGGTTATACTAACTACATAAATGGTATTTCATAAGCATAACATTACGCCTTGTCTCGCCGAAAAATATGGCGGAGGATTATCTATAGTACCCCCCAAATTTTACAAAATATGTGTAATTCCCACGTAAACAGGAGTGGATAGAGAGGCGTCACGGCGTCCTCACCTTCCGCCTGACGCAGGTTCTCACCGGGCATGGGTGCTTCGGTGGGTTCCTGTTCAGGATAAAGCGGGAGGATACGTCCGGGTGTTTCCATTGCGAGGATCGTCTGGAGGACACGGTGGAGCATACGGTGGAGGTGTGCCCTGCCTGGGCGGAGCACCGCCGTGTCCTCGTGGGAGCGATCGGCGGCGGCGACCTCTCGCGTCCGGCCCTGGTACGAGCCATGGTACGGAGCGAGAGGGAATGGGAAGCCTGCTTCTGCGAAGCAGTAATGCTCGCGAAGGAGGAGGCGGGGCGCATGAGGGAGTGGCAGTCTCTGCGCCTTCACGTCCCTAGCCGCCGCAGGAGGAGACGCCCCGGGCGTCGGGAGTCGATAGCGGACTCCCGGCCACCGTAGGCGTGAGTTTGCGGGTGGCGAGCAATGGGTAGCTCGCCGCCCGGTAAGGACCAAGCTCGGGTCGATGGCGCGCAGTGTTCCACGCGCGCCTCAAAGAGATGTCATCAGCAGTGTAGGGGTCTACTAGGACCGATGCCTGCCGGGGTCGCGTGATTGTTCGAAAGAGATACCGTGACCCTGGCACATGGGCAACTGATGGAACACGGGTGGGTTTTAGTCAGTAAAAGTCTGACACGCCCTCCCGCTCCGCCCAGAGCGGGAGAAGTCATTTGATGATTTCCCATCCTGAAAAAAAAAAAAAAAATAGGGGGCGAACCTATTGCCATCAACCTACAGACTACAACGACAATAACACCTATCTCAGCTACAACTATTGTTGTAGATCATTGAAAGGCTTACTTCGGGCTACCCAAGCAAATCTCGAAAAAAACGTTACCCTCCTTAAGCACTCCTTAATTCATAATCTTCATCATTTCAGCCAAAAACCCTTTACTGCAAGAGAAAGACCTCTCCTTATCACCGCCATTTCAACCGGTTCTGTGCCTCTCGCATCCAGCGGATTCCTTCGGCCTTCACCAGCTCATCGCTTCGCTTTGTGGGTGGCCTTCCAATGCAACGTATTCCGGTACTAGGTCGCCACTCCTTAACTTGTTGGTCCCATCGGCCATCTGTTCTGCGTGCAATGTGCCCTGCCCACTGCCACATAAGCTAGGCAATTGTTCGAGGTATGTCGGTTCCTTTAGCTGAAAGCTACCCAAATGACAGTGATAGCCCATTGTAATTTGGGTAGCTCAGCATTTTGGAGGTTCCATACGTGATCGAATGAGTAAGGAAAATATCCTTAGGGAAACTACCAAGCTCGGGTCGACGGCGCGTAGTGTTCCACGCGCGCCTCAAAGAGATGTCAGCAAAACTGAAGGGGTCTGCTAGGACCGATGCCTGCCGGGGTCGCGTGATTGTTCGAAAGAGATACCGTGACCCTGGCACATGGGCAATTGAAGGAACACGGGTGGGTTTTAGTCAGTAAAAGTCTGACATGCCCTCCCGCTCTGGGCGTCATTTGATGATTTCCCATCCAAAAAAAAAAAAAAAGGGAAACTGAGGTAACCAACATAGCTCATTATCTCGACGGTAATAATGACGATAATAACGACAAAGATATTCGCAGTTACCCATATATCTATATATTAATACGTGAGGCGAAAACTTTGGACCCCTTTTTTTCGAAAATTGGGCGGACGGCGGAGTATGACATTTCGCACACTTATACTTAATACAAAGAAGAAGTGACGAATGCTAATATTTTTTTGAAATTATGCGTAAAAATACATTATTTTCAATAAATAACACGTTACACACACTACTATTCATTACCGTGTACTTAATACACACATGCATAGATATTCTTTTGTTTAAGGTCCAAATCTGTGGTCCAATCGAGAACGTCTCCCTTTAATATTTTGTGTCTGTAGTCTTACTGAATGTCAAGTATAACCATAGCTAATAAATTAATTTTATAGATATATAACCTATTTCATTTTTAAAATCTATGATCATATCGAGAATATTTGTCTTTAATATTATTTGTCTATAGTGTTACTGAATGTTAAATATAACCAAATTATTTGTTTATATTCTTTTTATTAATTTGTACAAACTTATAAATTATATTTTTAAATATTAGAATATAAAATAAAAACATTTAAAAATATAAAAAGTTTATATTTATTATTATATATATTTTTTCATTTAATAACTTACTATTCAAATGAAGTACGGTCGAATTTCGATCAATGGGCGATCACTAGTATTAATTAATAAGTGAAGCATTTTTGGGATACAATTAATTATGAAAATTAGGGCAACGGAGGAGTAAGAAATTTGACATAGTTAATGTTTATATGAAGCAGGAGTGCAGATAGCTATCTTATTTATCATTGCGAATAATTGTTGAAGTAAATTATTTAATCACTAGCTTTTGCTCGCGGCTTCGGTCGCGTTAAATTCGGGGTAACACGGTTCCCCTTTCCTGATTTAGAACACAGAAGAGAACTCGGCACAGAAGGTTATTTTAATGCGCCACTGTAGACGATATTATACTGGGTGTAAAGGACAGGCCTCCAAAAACTGACAGAGTGCATTCAACTCCTTATTTTGAATCACATTCCGGTGGAATGTGATTCAAAATAAGGAGTTGAATGCAATGTGGGGTTTTTTTTATTTATTTTTTACGTTTTTTCAGCTTTTTCAGTTTTATTTCAATGTAAAATTACATTCTTTGAAAGCAGCCGAATTGATTCGAGATACATTGTGTGTGAAGAAATAAAACAAATCAGGTTTATTGTATTCCCATAACGGTCCAGAAATAATTTCTTGTACTGGTCATCTTATTATGATATACTGAATTCACCCCATCAGTCTGCGGAGGGCTGTCCCTTACATCCTGTATGTCTTTCCATTTGGAGATAGAATGTAAAGATTCTGGGCATTGGACACACGCGAATATGCTACATACAATTGTCCATGGGAATAGCACGGCCTTCACCTCAGCCACCTAAAAAAGAAAAAAAGTAGCCTATGCCACTCTCTATCCCTTCAACTATCTCCACTTAAAAAATCACGTCATTTCGTCTCTCCGTTTTGCTGTGAAAGACGGACAAACTGACACACACACTTTCCCATTTATAATTAGTATAGATGTATTTCTATCATCGATCACTAATATTTCTTTTTTGTGATCGATGATTTCTATTTAAATGAAGTATGGTCGAATATCGTAATAGTGATTACCTACTTCATAAATATTTTACGTTAACTTATTGACATTTGGTTTAACAATTGGTAAACCCACAGAGCATGTATTTACGGTGTTCAAACAAACGGAATCGTGACACAAATTCTATTAGCTTCAGGTTGTAAATTAGCAAACAGTTTTATGTACTTTGTCCTCAGTATGTGGATGCCTATGTTAAATTATGAAATAGGCTGTGGGTGAGAATAAAAAGCTACTGAGGGCGATAATGCAAAGTCTGTTCAGCACCCTAATATTGTGTGTTAGACACTTTCAATGATAATCTGAATAGTTTTGAATGATAGTGCTAATGCATTGTTCCATAAGTTCGAATTTTTTTTTCTGCTCATGAACGTAAATATTGCAATGAACGTATGCAGGTTCATGGCCAAATGTTATCCGTACTAGTGTGTATTCAGGATACTATGAAGCTGTCATACGCGTAGTGGTTATAAAGGTCCCTAATTAAATTAATAAAAGTCAAAAAGGGGCAAACCCGTCCTTTGACTTTCTTTCTTCTTGGTTGTAATATTTCAATTCGATGAATTAGAGGCTCTTAGCTTATTTGGATAAGTGTGTGTATGTTTATTTTATAATTTGCGTCATATTTATGCAGAATAAACAACATTTTTAACCGACTTCAAAAAGGAGGAGGTTATCAATTCGGATGTTTATATTTTTTTTTTTTTATGTATGTTCGGCCATAACTCCGTCATGTATGAACGGATTTGCAAAATTATTTTTTTTTCGAAAGAGGTTTATTCCGAAATGGTCCCATATAAGTTTCATATAAATCTGATGATGACTTCCGGAGACAGACATCAGAACTCTTTAAAAATGACAGCAAATCAACCGCAATTTCAGCTATCGCATAAATATCCATTGTTTGTTTGAAACTAGTGCGGGATAGATACTATAACTAAAAATTTAAAAATAAAAACTTTTTTACAAAAAAAAAAACAACCGACTTCCTTAAAAACACTACAAAGTGAAAAATAACTTTAATTTCGAAGTCGGTGGCAAAAACCTTAAATAAAAATCGTAAGACACCGACTTCCGAAATTAAAGTTATTTTTCACTTTGTAGTGTTTTTAAGGAAGTCGGTTGTTTTTTTTTGTAAAAAAGTTTTTATTTTTAATTTCTATTATTTTAATTTATTGTTTTTTAAGATTTGGTTGTTTTTAAGAATTTTATCTTTAACTGGGTCATACGAATTCTTTCTTCTTTTGCGAGGAACAAGTTCAATTGAAGGGCTACAACATTTCAGTAGGTATTACGAGATGATGTAGTGCATCATCTCGTAATACCTACTGTGTTTGTTCACACGTCATAGTGTGAACAAACACTTGAAGTATACTGAAGAATACTGAACTATTCTAGATATAACATTAACACTTGTCTCCAGTCTCTGCTGGAGGCCTTAAATTTACTTTTAAGAACCCGCGGGAAAGTCCGTTTGAGTAGTGACAGCCTTAATAGGCTAATTACGAGAAAAAAAAAACACGTGTCTCCTAAATTAAATATTCCGTATCAAAAATAGCTAAAGTACAAAACAGTTATTCCAAAACCTGATTCTATGTCAGAAATAGAATTTAATGAACATAAAAATTACAATATTTTCCATCGCCTAAGATAACCAAACCTTGAACTATTATATGCCTTTGCTATAGGTTTTTTTTATGTTGTCTGTGGCCAGACATAGTTTGTGTCTGGTGATAAACAATAATATGTTAATTTTCGCGAAGTTCTATATCCTGAATCTCCTATGTTGTATTTTTAGGCGTAGTAAGATATGATATCAAATGAGGAAGTATCAATACATGCGAAATTTGCGTAACGGGTCTTATAATAATTTTAAATTCGATGCCTACTTATATTAAAAGTGTTATTTTCTACTAGACTATGAAGATATATAATTTTTTTTCTTAATCTAACGATTACATCAGATTAAATCATGAAGTTCGGGCCTTTTTCACACGTATATTTTTTTTTGTAGAACAAGGAAGTCAGTGGTGTGCGTTGCTTTTTGTATAGCTAGGCACTAGCCCGTTCTTATCTAGGCAGACAAACGCGGATTTCTTTTAGGTATGGTAATTTATTTAGTTTCTTAATAATTTCGGGACACACATTAAAATGTAAGGTTATATGACTACTTCCAGGGTCGCGAGATTGTTCAAACGAGATACCGTGGCCCTGGCATATGAGCAACTGAAGGAACATCGGTGGGTTTTAGCCAGTAAAAGTCTGACACGCCCTCCCGCTCCGCTCAGAGCGGGAGAAGTCATTTGATGATTTCCCACACAAAAAAAAGGTAATATGCCTATATGCAATGCACGCCACTATAGTACATATTTTGGTGATAGAGTGCTATTTTTTTAGAGTAAAAAGTAGTTATATGAGTACTTACTAAACAATTGAAGTCATACTACCTGGTGTTCGGTCTAAATAAAGTTTGCCTGACGAGTATTTCATCATAATCAGCCAATCATTCTTTGAGTATTTACTAAGCAATTCAACTCACACTACCCGGTGCTAGGTCTAAATAAAGTTTGGCTGTAATGTGGCTAAAAAATAGAACTGGCTATAATGTTACCACTGCTGGGACACCAGCCTTTTCTTTATGAAAGGAGTGGGCCATAATCTACCACGCGGGCCCACTGCGGGTTGGTAGATGTCACAAGTTTTCAAATGTTTTGAGTCTAGGACATGCCGGTTTCCGCACGATGTTTTCCTTGACCGTTTTTAGAGCAGTGGTGATGAAATAATTTACACAAAGTAAAGTACCTGCCTAGGTTTGAACTCACAACCTACAAATTGTAAGTCGGAGCCGCTACCACTGGGCCAAGTAATAACTTAAACCGAATCTACAATTACTAAAGCCGGCAATTCACTAACCACATACAATCAAGACAAACGAAGGAAGATTTCTTAATAAAAATGAAAGACTACGGATTCAAACAATGAGTTAAGGTCTCTGGGCGTGGTAGTAACAAATTACCCTTTCATTGCTTTAAGTACACCTTGCTTGTACTAGAAGACCTATAGAACGTACTGTACGGTCGGTCTATACGTCTTTTATACTTTTACTTTTTATTATTTGCTAGCTCTTCAATTTAATAAGACTTCCAATCGTAAATAATAATAACAATATCTTAGGACAACCAACACATCGTTATTTGATCCCAAACTAGGCAGAGCCTGTACTCTGGTAACCAGACAACTGATAAATATCTATATATGTATATATTATATAATTCTACTGTACGTGTGTATGTCACTGAACTCCTCCTAAACGGCTGGACCTATTTGAATGATTTTTTTTAGCGTTTGGTTGGCACTCTGGATAGTTTAGATTCACTATTAGACCCGGTAGGTGGCGCTGCTATCGAGTTCTAGGAAACAGGACAACGTCTTTCCGGTTAGTTAGTACTTATATATTTCTAAATACATACATTTTATAGATAAATTACACCCAGACACAGAACAAATGATTGTGCTCATCAAACAAAGATTTGTCCTGGGTGGGAATCGAACCCACGACTTTTCTTAGCAGTCAGGGTCACTGACCACTTGATTAACAGGCCAGTCAAATAATAAGCTATCAGCATTAATTAAGCTGATAGCTATACTGACAGCAACTAAGCATCTTGAGGTACCTACCGAATTGATTTAGCTTCCAAATAAAGAATGATAAAATATAGGTATGTTACACTTTACGAACCAAGACTTCGGCCAAATCAAATGCTTGATTTTTCTTAGCAAAATATTATTTAAATTATATTAATATATATTTTACCGGTTTTTAGGCTTTCATTAAAACCTGTGTTTTATCGTTTAATTTGGTTACATTTGTTAACCAAATTAAACGATACAATACAGGTTAATTTAAAACGAATTGCAATCATAGAGCATTTAGAAATTACAAAAATGATTCTGATAGGAGTTTCTTTTGCTTTTTTTTTTGGGTACGCAACCCTAACTATGTTCATGTTGGAAAAATACCATGGACACGGTTCACGCATATAACGAGATATCGTACTCATTGATATTAGATTATTGCCTAACAGCTGTTATAACCTTCATCCACTTAATATCCCTTCAACTATACACACATATAATTATTATATATTACCTTTATCAACTACTGAAACTACTAAAAGAGAAGAGGCAATCCAGTGGTAAAGGTAGGTCGCGCGCTTTACTTTGTGTACTTAATTTCATCACCACTGCTCCCAAAATGCCGAAAAAACTCGTGAGGAAACCAGCATGGCCTAGATCAATACAGTCAAAGACCAAACATTCGAAGACATCTAACATGGGTGTCACGCTATGCTTGCATGGTGGATTAAAGCCGACTGCCTCTCACAGAAAGGAGGCTTGTGTCCATTATAAGCTGATTATGCAAACAGTATCAACAAAATTACCCAAAAGTCTCAACACTGCGTGTATCTGCTTAGTCTCTTCCCAACATGTTGAAGTCATCTTCCAGTCTAACCGAATGCAGCTGAAAACCACTATTTTACATGAACAACTAGTCAGTTGTCAACTAGTCAACTGGTCAGTAAGTCTACTGGCCTTCACAGCCCAGTTAACGGGTAATACACCCCTTGGTAAGACTGGCTTATTAGACTTTCGGGCTTATGACGACCTGTAACGAATGTTAAAATATCCACGAATGCTTAACGTTACTGTCCTGTCACAGATCTTGGTATGTACAGATGGTCACGGACCAACCGCGGCAGCGTGGTAAGTATAGCTAAACCTGATCGATTGACCCATGTCACTTAGCCAAAAGCCGTGTATAATAATTTATTAATACGATAGTTATTTTACTTCATATAAACCTTAAATTCACTCACTCACAGTCCACGCACACTCTACGCCGCTGGGACCAAAACATTGGTCAGGAAACATGAATTTTTCCATATATTACGGAGGTAATAACTAAAGAAGGATTTTAAAAATCATCCCCTAAAGTGGTTAACTAGGGGATATAACTTTGTTTGGAAAATCGTCATTTTTGCCGAGGGGAATTTGACTCAAAATAAAACTAAGCGGCCGGGAGCGACTTTTTCTATTTACTCCGTCAATGACATGTGTCAGTTTTTTCTTTTTAATCCCATTGGTATTGTACACAGGGCATTTGTAAGTCAGAAGACACAGCTGTAAATCGATTTGAATAATTGGAAAATACAATAGTTAGTGATAAATTAAATGAAAGCTAAATACAAAGATATCATTTGAACAAATCTACCCACTTTGGTATATTGAGCCTATTAAATACTTCTTTGGCCATTTCAAACGATTTCTAATTGAAGTGGGCCTGTTTGACAATAAATAAATCAAGGAAATGTTGAATGCAACGTATTCAGTTAAATTCTTATCTGTACCACTATCAAATACATGAAAATAATTGGAAAGCAATTTAACAAACTTATTTATTTATTTATTTAGGATCTCCAACAAAGGATACACATATATGTATGTACATTATAAATCAGAGTAATAAAAAAGCTTTTTTCGTGTGCTCCTTCAATTACACCTAGTTTTATGTGCATGCTGTAGTCTCCCCAGTTTGCACATAAAACTAGGTGTAAACACGATAAAAATACCGATATAAAAACTTTTTACAAAAAAAAAAACAACCAACTTCCTTAAAAAACACTACAAAGTCAAAAATAACTTTAATTTCGGAAGTCGGTGTCTTAGGATCTGTATTTAAGGTTTTTTGCCACCGAGTTCCGAAATTAAAGTAATTTTTGACTTTGTAGGGTTTTTTTAAGGAAGTCGGTTGTTTTTTTTTTTTTTTTGTAAAAAGATTTTATTTTTAGCTTTTTAGTTGTGGTAGATACCCCGCACTAATCTAATTGCGTTATTCGTTCATTTGTCGCGCAAAAACTTAATGAAAATTTAAGACTTATATGGTTTTCACATGGACTCCATTGTCATTTCAAATAAAAAAAAGAATCATCAAAATCGGTTCACCCAGTCAAAAGTTCTGAGGTAACAAATATTAAAAAAAAAATAGTTGAATTGATAAACTCCTCCTTTTTTTGAAGTCGATTAAAAAGTAACGACCATAATATAAAATAATACAATATACTGCTTGATATAACATTATTTAATTTATCCTGTACCTAAGAAGTTCAAGGGAAGCCAATACACAATAGAACATTTGGCGCACAGACCGTGGAGACGCCGCGGGTGGCGCTGCTTGTAGTCAACATTGTCTAAATCAAGCGTGTCACTGTTTATTCTCACTGTGACACTAATTTTCCAACAACTACAAGAAAACTGCTCTACTTAACCGTCCGAACAGCTAATGTATGATTTCTACGAAATAATACCTACGTCGCTTTTAATGACAGCTATCACTAAAATGGTCGTATTATTTATTAAAACTCGTCTATTCTGTCGAAACCGACAGCCTTATATTCAATCATATTCCACGATTGCAAAAGATTTAATAACTTATTTTTGAACCTTGATCAATGAATTCCATGAGAAACTAATAGGCTCACGATATGCTTCCATGTATAATGATTTGTTAATTGGCCGTTAAAGAAAATTGAAACTATTATGATTTATGGTAAGAATTTTATTAATACTAAAAACTTGCTTTTTATCAATGGGGGAGCGATTGGTAATGTTCTTCTTAGCGTGTCGATAGCAATCTAAATAGAGTTAGCCCAGAATTTGGCTACGAGCTTAGCATTTTCAGTAGCGTCCATCAACTCCTGTGGCGTGCAAACAGCAGGACATGCTGGACAAGATATCAAGTGCCTCATCGTTTGTGGGACAGCACCACATTTACACTCCAGGGCTGAGTCGTCTATGAATCTCCACCTGTACATGTTTTCTTTACTCCGGTCTAAGTCCGGAGTCTTTTTAAAGACTTCCAAGAAAGCCAAGGCAACTCGTTTTCAGTTGCGAGATTTACAGCAGGTGCAACGAATGGGTTTGGTAGGGAAGCGCTTTGCCGCCACAGGCCTAGTCTTTCCTTAGACCGCCATTCACCATTAAGTGGGAGAACACACTTCAAAAAGCTGTGGCGGCTTTTCAGCCTGTCGTCAAACCAGGTTCCCAACATGATTAGATCATGCTATTTATTTTAATTTGGCTCGTCAATTCAAAAGTTTGAATTAAGTAGCTTTAAGTAGCCTATTCTGTAAAAATCTTGCTATAAAACTTGTAGTCTTGAAGTGTTCCGTCAATAGTGTCAATCCCAAGCATCAGGTGAAATGACAGCTCACTTCTAGCTAATTTCACCTTAGTTTTCACGGTGACATATCTACAGAATATGCTACAGGGCTTAATTAAAGATGGTCGTCAAGTAAGCCGACTGTCATCTAGGTACTGAAGAAAGAAAATATTGACTTTTAAACCATAACACTTCTTACCCGTTCTTACTTGCATTGAATATCAGTACAATATGTCAATATTTGATCTATAAACATTTAGCTAGTATCCATTACACTTGACGGTTCAAGTGGACGCGACGCGAGTAGCTTATTGCATTTCAATATTTTTTGCATATCATGCAGTTAATTTTACTAACCTAGGAATTAATAAGTATGCACCATGGTTTTGTTTACAGATTGTGTTCAGTTTTAAGCTAAACTGCATTAATGAGATATAGACCATTTGCATGTTTTTACAACCAGAAGCTCTCCCGAGTAGTAGAGCGTGAATGAAATTTCCTACCCGTTCTTCCAAATGTACATGGGGCTGGTGCTTCACCTTTCTGACTGGCCAACCCCTTGACAGTTCAAAAGTGGTTATAATTTGTTTACAGAGAAGAACCAAGAGGCTCACCATGGATTGCCGTTTTTATTGCACGGAATTTTGCAATGCTATTATGCACTAAACTTACTTGATCTCGACTTATAGTATTAGAATAAGTATTATTAAAAAAAAAAAAAAACACAATTCATCCGCATGTCACCCGTGCCGGTCACCACATGAGTGTTTAATACTCGCACCTTCTTGAAATGTGATTATCTTTGTATGTAAGACAATTAATTTAAAAGGAAAACATTGCATCGTGAGGCGTGAACAAAAATTCGCAGATATGTGGTATCCAACTATCCGCACTATGTCAACATGGTGGATGACGACCCACTGTCATTAAAAGAGAGCGCCTACCCTCTGTGAGTGTGTCCTTGTAGTAGTAACATTATGAGCTTATAATCCGAAACCGATGTATCAGCAAAACTATCCATACCGTCTTTTCAAGTTCGTCGACGTTTAAAATTTACATTTCACTGAACACAAATCACTCTAGATTTCCATATCGCCTAAGTGTTTTTTAGAATTCAATGTTTTAATGATAGATGATTTTAAAAGTATGTCAAGTGGGTAGAAACAGTTATCAAAGGCCTAGAAAAAATCTAGTGTAATTAATCTTTACTTTCAATTATTTATTCTAACACAAATTAAAAGCAATTGAGCAATAATGTATTTAATGCGTTAGCGTATCTAATTTATTAGATTTCGGATATTAGTACGACATCAAATTAATCTGATAAGAGTTTACCTGGATGTGAATGGTCTAGCAAATCTATTCGGCAAACTTACGAAATGTAAAAGTGGATACCCACTTTGCGAGGCGTTAGCAGGCGTCTCGGAAATGTGTATCCACAGTTCGTCCCTGTTTGCCTGTGTGTGTGCGTGAGTGGTTAAGTTTATTTGTAAGGATTGTAATAGCTTCTTCTCCTCTCTAATGAGTAGACGATGATCTGGATTAGGTCATTAGATAATTTTTAAGTATTTATTTTTATTTATTTATTTTAGGAAAACTTACAGCTAAACAAATGCAGTAAATAGACGTTTATACAAAATAAGGCGAATTACAATTTCCACATGTAGTAATAAATCAGATGAAAAAGATAACTGGCTATCATTAGGTCCATAGTATAAAACAAAGCCGCTTCCCGCATCTGCACGCCCTGATCTCCCAAACCACGCAACGAAAGCCAATAAAGTTCATCAATAGGCATAGTGACTCAAGAGGATTCACAGGAAGGTTAATATATTGTTACGGGATCGAGACTTATACGAGTGAAACCGTGGGGCGCAGCTAGTAACTAAATACGATGATTAATGTTATTTATCTGCAAACCGCAAAATACTGCCTAATCTACACATTAAAACAAATATATGACTGAACTTAGCATAATTATATTCATCTTGAAGACCGCAAACAACATTATTACTACGTTCGATACACGGATTAAAATCAATGAAATTCCATCAATATTTAATGGCAACGTTTACAAATCAAATATTACGAAACTGACTTTGACCTTAAAACTGCTTAGTGCAGTATTAGGTCCTTGTCCCACCGTCAGCGAGAAGCGAGTAGCGTACAGAGAAGCGAGTAGAGCGAATAAAATCAAGCTGCCGCGTAACAAGCAGCTATGCCAATACTCTATTAAACAATGACTTAGCTGTACGAAGAGCACGCCGTCGGGCCCAGTGTGAGTTGGTAGATATCACATGCCTTCGAATTTTTCGTTCTAGGACATACCGGTTCCCTATCAATGTTTCCTTCACCATGTTGAGAGCAATAGTGATGAAATTATTCAGACAAATTAAATTGCCTACTTCGGTTCGAACCCACGACCGACTCGAAAAGTCGCGGCCGTTTCCACTGGGTCACTTCACTTCTTTTGTTTCCACTGCTCTCTGGACTCGCAACAACTTTTTTTAACTAATAAGTCGGTAGGAGTGTGATCAGCGAAAAACTATTAACAATATGCATCTCTTTTACTTACCTACATGGGACCTACAATCTATTGTAAGCTTAATGAGTGAGAAACCGCGTTGACGTAGGCGATGGAACACATGCCTTAGGTACTTCTATTATTTTGCTTCTGTAGCGGTATTTACGTCTATTAGTTACGGTTGGTAGATCCTACGGAAAAACGTAAGTAACATTTTAAAGTTCATCGGACGGAGGTTATTTACCTTGATACATTGGAATATAATGTCATCATTAATTTCTCATCATTTCATTGTAAGTGAAAAACTTCCGTGAGATATGTGAATAACCTGTAATCATACCACTTATTTTGTTAAAAGGAGAGAGAGTAAAAAATGTTTGTAGGTAGATTGAGGGTAGAATTTTTTATTGGCTTATAATTAATCTATCTACACTATCTACACTGTCTACATCTACACTAATCTACACTATTCTACACTATATATTATATAAATATATAATATAATATAATATATAATCTACACTAATATTACAAATGCAAAATTAACTCTGTCTGTCTGTCTGCCTCGCTTTCCTGCTAAAACTACTGAACCGATTTACACGAAATTTGGTACACAGATAGTTTAGAGCCTGAGAAAGGACATAGGCTACTTTTTATCCCGGTAGTATGTTCCTGCGGGATAATTTTCGACCTCCACGCGGGTGAAGCCGCTGGCAAAAGCTAGTAATATATAAACTCCTTGTTTCCATGAGGGTAGGCAGAAACTATAGAACGCCACCTGCTATGATCCTAACATACTCCTTATGCTTCGTTTACGTTCATACATCTAATCGTAGACGCACGCCAGTTGCGAGTACTATGCGCCTGACCTTTCTGCGGCATTTGTTTGTTTGGTTGAACGCGCTAATCTCAGGAACTACTGGTCTGAATTGAAAAAATATTTTTGTGTTGGGTAGCCTATGTATTTAGAAAGGCTATAGGCTATATAATATCACGCTACAATTAAAAGGTAATTCGGTGCGACGGGAAGGGTCGGGGAGCAAAAATTTGACGCAGAAGAAGTCGCGGGCAATAGCTATTGATAATATATATACTCACACCTTCTTCCTATGGAGTTAGGCAGATACAAAAGAACGCCATCTCATACGATACTTACGAGTACCAACTCCTTTTGCTTCACTTACGATCATACATCAGTCATAGACGCACGCTAGTTGCGAGTGCTACACGCCTGACCTTTTTGAAGAACATCACTAATAAGGTCACTATATTTCCTTTCTAGGGCGTAATTATACTACATGGTAAAAGCCTCTACTCATAAAAAGAAGGCGCGAACATCACTTAACTAATGGCATAGAGTTAGAACATTTAGAACTCTTTATTTTTAACATGATCATCTGCAAAATCAAGTAACGATAATGTCTTTGATATCATATGATATACCTATATACAGGGTGATTGGAAGATGGGTGCAAAGCTTTAAGGTGAAGATAGTATAGATAATTTAGAACCATTTAAGCCATGGTTGTCTTAGACGAAGTCTTACCAAATTTCTTTAACCAAAAATTTAAGTTTTTTCTCGGAAATTCTCAAAATTTAATGTAAACTGCATAATTATGGCCAAATTGAATGATAAATGAATTATTTTTTTATTTATTTAATTAAATTAATGTGTAAGCAACCAAGCAAAACATGTTTTAGGCTTCTGTGTCATTAGACATTTTTTTTTACAGATATTTAAAGCTCAGAAAAAATAAAAAAATTGTACAATACGTCTTTTAAACCTTATTTAAAAAAAAACGGAGGGTGCTTTTTTTGTTCAAACCTTTTTAAAGACATGCTTGATAATCGCTCTTTTTTTGAGGTATCATTTATGCGGATATCTTACAAATTATTGAAATTAGGACCTACAAACCAATTCGAGGGAGAAATTTTAAATTTTAGGCAGTCTAACAAAACACAAAATTTTTGCTTAAAAGAATACTTTATGTGCTCGAAATGATAACATTGTTCAATTCTAAGAATTTTTGGCACATGCAGGAACCAATTGAGGGGAACCCATTGAGGGGATTCTGTAAACAATGACCACCGAGCGCGGTGCGACGGCATTTCCAGGTAGAACACCCAATGAATAGCAAAAAGCGATAAGAGTTGGTTTTTACAGCAAAATGGTCTTAGTTACTGAGGCAACAAAGTCGTTTTTCTTTAGTCAGGGTCAGTCGGTCTGTGATGAAGCCGTTACATCTTTTACTTATTAGTCAAACTACTGCCCTTGTGAGTGGACGTTGTCATGTTGATTTACAATTTACCGTGTTCAGTTGTAGCCCTTTGCGTTCCTGCACGTGTTGTTTGCGTTAGTTTTGAACTTTTTTGTTTCACCGTGTCCAGTCGTAGCCTCGCGCTCCTGCACGTGTTGATTTTTGACTTAATTGTGTTGAGTTGACATTTAGTGCGCTCCTACGCCGTTTTTCTTAATTGTTAAGTGACTATGGCTACTTTTTCCAATCAAGAATATGCGGATATCGTATTTATGTACGGTAGAGCAGACGGCAATGGATCTTTGGCGCGATGGATGTATCAAGAGCGCTATCCGAATCGCAGGATACTGAATGTCCGAGTGTTTTACAACACGTTTCGTCGTCTTGCCCAAGATGGGTTTCACCGCGTGGAACCTGGAGTCAACCCGGGTAGACACGAAACTGCCATCGACGAAGACATTTTAGCAGCATTTCAAGCGGATCCTACTACCAGTACTAGAGTAGTAGCTCGAAATTTAAACATTTCTCAATGGAAGGTGTGGCATACAATGCACCAAAATGATAAGTATCCGTTCCATGGCAGGAGTGTGCAAGGTCTAGTAGAGCAAGATCCTCAAAGAAGAATTCAGTTCTGCCGTTTCCTCCTCAACGGAGACATCGAAGATGCGTGGTTTCTGAAATCAATCTTGTGGACGGATGAAAGTAAATTTTCAAGGGAAGGTATTACAAACTTTCACAACATCCATGAATGGGCCGACGCAGACAACAATCCACATTTTAAGAAGCAGGTGTCATTTCAGATGAAATTCTCTGTGAATGTATGGGCTGGAATAATTGGCAGAACATTGATTGGGCCCCACTTTTTGCCTGATCCATTGAATGGCGAAAATTATTTGCAATTTCTGCAAATTGATTTACCACTGCTGGTAGAGGAAACAGGTGTCCCGATCTTCGAAAGAGACCAAACAGTCATCTTTCAGCAAGACGGCTGTCCAGCGCATTGGACTTTAAATGTAAGGGAACACCTCAACAATTGCGTTCCTGATAGCTGGATCGGCAGGGATGGACCCATCCCTTGGCCCGCTCGCTCCCCAGATCTGACCCCGTTGGACTTTTTCGTGTGGGGCCGGGCCAAGGAACTGGTGTATAACAACATAGAAATAAACACTAGAGAAGAATTGATACAAAGAATAAATTCAGCGTTTGAGACAATGAAGCAGGAGATGATGTTGAAAATAACGACTACAGAAGTTAGAAGACGGGGCCATGATTGTATTAGGAATCACGGCCGTCATTTTGAACATGAAAAATAAATAATTTTAATTCAAATGTTGTTTTATTTAGTCTGCCTAAAATAAAAAAAAATCTCCCTCAAATTGGTTTGTAGGCCCTAATTTCAATAATTTGTAAGATATCCGCATAAATGATAACTCAAAAGAAAGTACAATTATCAAGCATGTCTTCAAAAAGGTTTGAACAAAAAAGCACCCTCCGTTTTTTTTTTTAATAAGGTTTAAAAGACGTATTGTACAAATTTTTTATTTTTTCCGAGCTTTAAATGTCTGTATAAAAAAAAATGTCTAATGACACAGAAGCCTAAAACATGTTTTGCTTGATTGCTTACACATTACTTGAATTAAATAAATAAAAAATGAATTCATTTATCATTCAATTCGGCCATAATTATGCAGTTTACATTAAATTTTGAGAATTTCCGAAAAAAAACTTAAAATTTGGTTAAAAATATTTGGTAAGACTTCGTCTAA